>CM048754.1:79258394-79970660 GCA_026315105.1 Locusta migratoria | reverse complement strand
ACATTTTCCGTATCCAGAAAGGCCCGTACAGGACCTGCAACATGCGGTCGTGCATTATCCTACTGAAATGTAGGTTTTCGCAGGGATCGAATGAAAGGTAGAGCCACGGGTCATAACACATCTGAAATGTAACGGCCACTGTTCAAAGTGCCGTCGATGCGAACAAGAGGTGACCGAGACGTGTAACCAATGGCACCCCATACCATGACGCGGGGTGATACTCCAGTATGGTGATGACGAATACACGCTTCCAATGTGCGTTCACTGCGATGTCGCCAAACACGGATGCGACCATCATGATGCTGTAAACAGAACCTGGATTCATCCGAAAAATGACGTTTTGCCATTCGTGCACCCGGGTTCGTCGCTGAGTACACCATCGCAGGCGCTCCTGTCTGTGGTGCAGCATCAAGGGTAAACACCGCCATGGTCTCAGCGCTGATAGTCCATCATGCTGCAAACGTCGTCGAACTGTTCGCGCAGATGGTTCTTGTCTTGCAAACGTCCCCATCTGTTGACTCAGGGATCGAGACGTGGCCGCACGATCCGTTACAGCTATGCGGATAAGATGCCTGTCATCTCGACTGCTAGTGATACGAGGCCGTTGGGATCCAGCACGGCGTTTCGTATTGCTCTCCTGAACCCACCAGTTCCATATTCTGCTAACAGTCATTGTATCACGACCAACGCGAGCAGCAATGTCGCGATACGATAAACCGCAATCGCGATAGGCTACAATCCGACCTTCATCAACGTCGGAAACGTGATGGTACGCATTTCTCCTCCTTACATGAGACATCACAACAACGTTTCACCAGGAAATGTCGGTCAACTGCCGTTTGGTATGAGAAATTGGTTGGAAACTTTCCTCGTGACAGCACGTTGTAGGTGTCGCCACCGGCGCCAACCTTGTGTGAATGCTCTGAAAGCTAATCATTTGCATATCACAGCATCTTCTTCTTGGCGGTTAAATTTCCCGTCGGTAGCACGTCATCTTCGTGGTGTAGCAATTTTAATGGCCAGGAGTGTAGTATACTGGATAGTCTTATTATTATTTTGTACATGCACAGTACTCGAAGACGAAACACAGCTGCATTCTCTAAGTTGTTTCGACGTAATGTACGCCGAGAGAAGCTAGTATTTCAGAATAGTACTCGCTGTGTTAAAATATAGTTCTGTATTGTAATCAAGTTGTCCATTTAGATATTCAATAACACTTTTGTCCAATGAAACGTTCTTCCGGAATATGACGCAACTGGTTTACCCGTGTGAATAGTTCGCATTGTATCATAAAAAAAAGTCAAATGTTTATAAATCTATCGGACCAAACTGCGTGGTCATCAGTCCGTAGCTTACAAACTACTTAAACCTAGGTAAACTAACCTAAGGACAACACACACACCCATGCCCCAGGGAGGAATCGAACCTCCACAGCGAGCAACCGCGCGCGCTCCGCAGCGAGACGCTTTAGAACGCTCGGCTACTCCACCGCGGCGCACTGTATCATTATCAGTCACAGATATGGAAGATAATAATGGAGAAAAGTCGGTTCGAAGAACATATGTATAAAAGATAATAAACTTCGAATTAGTCTCATTATAAGATAATTATTTAATTAAATACAATATGATTAGGTTTGAAACATATAAAAAAATCAGATACTGACTTTTCATGTTTATCTTATGTTATTCTAGTTTTTATTTTTTAACTTTTATTTATTTATTGAAAACTTGTTTATTTTACAAAACTTCTTTCCAAACAATGTTAATAGTTACTTTTTTGCTGTACCGTATGTGTCTTTTGCTGAAATATAAATATCACTGAATGATCGAAGTCGTGAAAAAGCCACGTATAACTAACTCTCCATACGAAAAATTCTGATGAATACGGCCCTCTGAAGCGTCTGACGTTGTGCTTTACTTATGGTCATAGCGAAGGCTACTTTTATTAGAGACGGCGCGCTCCAGTCACGGTCTGCACGGCCACCACGGTCGGGGGTTCGAATCCCCCCCCCCCCCCCCTCGGGCATGGATATTTGTGCCGTCCTTAGTTCTAGCTAGTTCATAAGTAGTTTGTAAGTTTAGGGACTGATAACCCCGTAGTTAAGTCCCATAAGCTATACAAACATTTGAACATTTGACTTTTATTAGAAAATGTCTTATCATTTGCAAAAGTATGGTTGGATCACGTGGTGTGAGGTTAATGTGGGGTATTGGATTGTATGCCTGTTAGTTAAATTAGTTGTATATTTCTCGTTGTTACATTAACGTGTATAACCGAAATTGTGTAATTATGCTTGCATCAAAGAATGTCTTTTGCTTACATAAAGAATCTAAACAACTTCAAGAGTTGTCTTTCATCTTAGTTAAACACGTTGTCAATAGACGGCACCTTCTACATTGCTTTTATATCGGCCGCGCAAACTAAGTTGACACTCGGTGCGGTGGCTGATCCGAAACCCGTAAATACATGCCCCATTTACGATCGTTCTCCGGGTATCAAGTTATATTGTAGGAACAGTACAATTTTTTTTTTTTCAAAATAAAATTTTTTTGTGATAATCCTAACTTAAATACACTATCTGTGTATTTTTAGTAATTAATAGAGAACGAAACGTTGTAAGTGATTCCTCGATTATTAATTTTGGATAAGTAATACGGTAGATATGGAGAACTAACAAAAAAAAAATTGTTCCAATCTTTATGAAATTTTGTACACGTAAGCTTCAATCCATGAGGACGGTCGCCGTAAGTATAAGAATCACGTACGTTATATAGTTCGGAGATATGACGTCATAAAAATGAGATGCGCGAAAAACTGCTGCATTTTGCGACAATGCTGCCCATTTTCTCCTAAACCATTGGACCGATTTCAACCAAATTTGGTAAACACATTCCTTACCGTGAGGTAACAATTGCTGCATGGTTAAGATATTACGTCATAACCAATAGAAATCGCAGAAAATGCCATATAATGCGGCGAGAGTTTCGACACACACTGTATGAGAATGACAGTACTTAGCGACTTGCAACAAACTTTAAACATAATTTCAAACCTTTATTAAACTTTTTCTCGCTAGCAACCATGGTAAAATGATGAAAGGAAAAAAGTTTCTCGCTTACTACTTTTCCGCTCTTTGTGGAGTAAAACTACGGCTCTCGGTATGACATTACAATTTATAATTTGTACACAACGAGTTGTAGCTGCAGGTAATTTTGCAGACAGTATACACACATATAGTTGAATACAGCCAAATCGTTTTGGGGTGTACGAATAAACGCTTCAAGTATGTAAAATACTCATACTTCTAAACTGTATCACAGTAGGACACGTAGTTCATGAGATGTGAGCACATAAACAGTAACGTTCATGGAAAGCTGACCCATCACGCACCAAGTTTTAATCTATTACTTCTTTACTAGTAATTGAATTCCCATTTTACAGACATGCAGCTCTTATACAAATGAAGATGTAATTGTAGGCGCTCTGTCCTCGGTACGCACGGTCCCGGCGCGGCGAACACCTTTCACACACAGCTCAGTGCGAGAATGCGTCCGCTGCCTTACTTTGTGACGTCATACGTTGGCGCTTCGCCACACACACCTTGCGTTGTGCTGCTAACGGCATTCCCGTTTACCACGCCGGACTGGGGTTGGAACACTTGCGCGGAGTGACACTTGCGCGGAACCCGGGACCCTTGGGGCGGCTGATGGCTTTTCCTGGGTACAGGCACACCAAGAAGTCTAGCACTGCTGTTGTCAAGTTTCCACACTGTCAACATAACACGAAACTCAGTGAAATTGCACAACCCTTTCAAAGCTGAAGAGCACTATAGTAACTTGTTCTAACTACATATGAATTCGTTGAGTGTTCCTCCTGAAAACAAAAAGGTATTTTAATAGTGATAATGTTTGGAGAGTTATTAAGACATTCTTTGCTACTACAAGACGATGACTTTCCACAGTCATACCTCCTAAAAGCATATTATTCAGAAAACTAAGCATATCAATACACCTACGCAAGCAATAAATATATTAGGCATCCTGTACAGATACGTTGATGTAATTGACCGCTATGTAGTTAACCCCACTATCACGCAACTTCCACCTCTTTAAAAATAGCTACTAATAGGAGACGCAACCTTAAACCTTCAATTAAAAAACGTTAATAATAAGTCAATGAGTATTTTACATACTTGAAGCGTTTATTCGTAGACCCCAAAATGATTTGACTGTATTCGAATTAGAAATACATCTAAGAAATGTATGAAATACGGAATGTGTAAGGGAATGTCACACACCGAAAAATGCTAAAGATAAATTCTATTTTCCATCACCGTCATGTAGAACCATTTTTACTCCGAACTTGGCATAAACCAACAGGGGGACACAAGTTGCAAGACTTCCAGGAAAAATGAAGCGAAATTGACAGCCAATAGTTGGTTATAAATTACATTGCCTGTTAACTGTATAAATATAAATTACGGAATACGCGGAACTCCTGTTCAGTACAGTCAAAAAGGTCTAAGGTAATAGGCAGTCGTTTACAATCAGATATCCGTATCACCCTCCTCCTCAGAAGTCTGTGTGAAGATTTATATTCAGAACATTCAAGAAAAAGTTGTTGAAACTACAAGAAGCAGCTCATTTACTCAGGAAGGGAATACGTTATGGTGCCCGTAAATTTGAATGGCTGTATCTCTTGTAGTAAAAAATGTTCATAAAATGTTAATATACCAGAATTTTGTTTTTCTAAACTCAGTGCCAACTTTTTTTGTCGAAATTTTTGCAGGAAGTAGCCATGACGTGATTTCATACTTCTATGCATTAATATTATCAAAAATATAATTTGTGTCACAAATTGCGCGGCCGGTCCGGTCGGATGTTCGAGACCTTCCTCGGACATGGGTATGTTTGTTTGTACTTTACCTACGTTATTTTAAGTAAGATTAAGTAGTGTAAGTCTAGCAATCGATGACATAAGTAGTTTGGCCGCATAAGACTACACATATACACGTAATTCATTTATTTCATCACCACATTTAAGTACTAATAATTAAAGAAACTTAAATGTAGAAATTTGAAATAAACACTGAAAACAAATGATTGGTATTTCTCATAAAATGAATGCAGAGAACCGTTGAATTATGTCTTGTGAATATACCTACAAAATCTGCCATATGAAAATTGTAGTGTGAGTCCCAAATTTGTTTTTTATGTAATAACATTAAAAACATATTAAAAATTGAGAACTCGAAAACCAGTGAAGTTATGGACTTGAAGCGTTTTGTGTTCCTAAATCTTTACATAGTAGACACGATTTTAAAATTTGGTTGCTATCGCCAAAGTAGACGAAACGTTAAATTTTTTGGTGTAATCTTCGCCGTGTAGACTGTATGTTGTCGAAGTCTACGTCGAACCTAATTAGAATCATACCTCTGAGGAGAGAACGTTGTTTGTACTTCTCCTGCGTTTCCAGTCGCCGTGCTGTGCTACGTAACATCGTACCGTTCCACTTTACCGAGAGCTATATATGTATTGGTGTGATGTCTGTTCTTTCGAAATAAGACATCACACCAATATATGTATCATTTAGACGCAAAGATTCTGGGTTCTGTTTTCATCGCTAACGCGACTAACAACGTTAGACCTCGTGTGTAAACAGTTAAAGGTTATGAGTGCCACTGGAAAAATGCATATGTAACACCTGTTGTTTGAGACGTGAAGATGACCTGAAATCAGCCGAAATCGATATCTCATAATAAACATAAGGTTTAGCTGTCTATATTTCATAATGTTATTCCTAAGATATTTAAAAGCTGCTCAAAACCACCTACAAAAAACCTTTATAATAAGATTGTATATAATTCCACGATCAAATTGTGTTTTAGTTATTTGTAGTAATACACCCAAAGATCTGCCCTTGCTTTTAGTGCCTTGATCAGCTGTTTATTTTTAGAGGTATTACTAGGGACAGGAAAAATTCGCGTTTGCGATAAATGCGAATATAGATGCGAATTCTGACTCAAAATGCAGTAAATCCGAAATTGTAGTTAGCAACGGTTGCGCTCAATTCCGATTTCATCACATTCCTCTTCACATGGTGCTGTATTGTAAATCGAGTGATATTTGTGTGACGTGTTATCTCCCTGTTGAATGAGGCTGTGATATCTCCGGGCCGTTACTACAGCTCCACCTCGCTCGGTGGGCCTTTCCCTGAATACGGCACAGGTAGCGGCTGGAGGGCGTGGAGTAGGGGTGGTGTATCCCTACTTCTGGAACACCCTGTTCACTACCTGCAGCGTCCGGGTCTCCGCGCAAGTGTCTACAAATTCCATATCCGCGCAAGTGTCACTCCCCGCAAGTGTCACAAACTCCGCCGGACTCCGGGGCCACGTTACCGAGGAATATCTCGCCCTATTAGACTGATAGGAAACTTCCTGGCAAATCACAATTACTAACATTGCCTGTGGTCGAAAATCGACCAATTGTGTTCAGAATGGTCACTGGGGGTAAAATTTTACGTAACATGTCGGCGGCCTCGCGTGATTATGTTGGCAACCTCAACAACACGATTTGTTCCAACCACATAGAATGACTCGATTAGTGTGTCGTACAGACCAAGAAGTAAACAAATAATGCTGTTCCTGCTTTATGGTTGACAGGTTCTTGTATGTTCCCTCGTCTGCTCAGTAAAAATAATTGCCCTCGTAAAGCGAAGATTCCATGAGAAAACATCAGCGTTGTCAAGCGATTGGCTAAAATGAAGACTCACAGGATTCTCACTATTCAGCATCTGTTGCCAACATTATCATAGGAGGCCGCTGGGATATTTGGTAAAATTTAACCGGCACTGGGAGGTATGAAACGGTATCTTTTACGTGTTAAGGAAAATGCCTGACACAATAACAGCAAATAAAAACGGAAGTATATACTTCTCACGCCATTTTCGAATTATATAGCTTTCATTAGCCTAATATTTGAAATAAAACTACAATTTCTGTGTTCGTATATTTATACAATGCCAAGAAATGATGTTATTTCGATACTGTGATATTCAGAATTCCAGAGCTGACAACATGTCGATTTCATAGTTCCACCCGTGCACCGCTACATACCTCTCCCGGAGCATCATCATTTATATCGGTATTCTCGACTTCGTAGTTCCACCAGAGCACCGCTAGATGCCGGCGCATCATCCTTTATATTGGCATTCATATGAAAACATCCATTTCCTTTAACCACTCTTAATCACTGGGAAAATGAAGCATTTGAACGGCACAAGAAAGTGAGTTGAGAGCACTCCATGTTTCGATATTCACTTATTTTAATACTGCAGATGCGCTGCATTACAGCGTCTTTGGTCGAGGCGAATAGCCAATCAGTAAGCTGGTTGTTGGAGAATGTTGAACTTGATCCAAGCTGTAGATAGGAAAATTTCTACTTTCTTTTACCACTTTTAATGGCTAAATGCACACATAATATTTGTATTCGTGAAATCTACGACAAACAATCTTTCGAATTATGTAACTTTCATTGGCCTTCTTGTACGAATAAATTAGTAATCTGTACCACAATTATCGTGTTAGCGTATTTATATAATGATGTGCCGGTACCGGACTTCGAACCTGGAACCTTTGCCTTTCGCCGGTAAGCAGTCTACCGCCTGAGCTATCCCGGCACGCTTTCTGGTCCGTTCTCACAACTTTACTTCTGCCAGTTTGAAAAGTAGGAAAGTAGGAGGCGAGGGACTAGCAGAAGAAAAAGTTGTGAGAACGGACCGTGTAGCGTGCCTGGATACCTCAAACGGTAGAGTGCTTATCCGCGAAAGCAAAGGTTCCAGGTTCGAATCCCGGTACCGGCACAGAATTTTAACCCGTTAATGCTTTGTGTAACTGATCAGCTGCATACCATATTTTTTCCATTATCTCCCAAACTAATCAACATTTTGCCACAAATTGATTTATTCAAATGTTGTTTGTAAATCTATGGGTCTTAATTGCTTGGTTATTAGTCTCTAGATTATAATCTACTTACACTAAGTTAAATTAAACTAAGAAGAACAAATACGCCCATGCCCGAGGAGGACTCGAACCTCCGACGGCGAACGACCGCGCGCATCGCGGCACGGCGCCTCAGTGCGCACGGCTATTCCGCCGCGGCAAATTCATTTGTAGCTGCTTGTACACATAGTGCTACAAATGCTTGTAGCTTGTCCTTGAAATTATAAATTGCAGAGTGCTGCTGAATCATTTCGACAGTTACCTGCATTGAGTTACTCCTAACATGTGAGTGTGTTTACTTTTGAATTTTTTGTGCTGTTGCATTATGAGTTAGTTTCTGGAAAGATGAGAGGCCTACTACTTGTGGAATCCGACCACGGGGAAGATCAGTTTGGATTTAGGAGAAATGTAGGAACACGGGAGGTAATACATTACGACTTCTATTAGAAGATAGGCTAAGGAAAGGGAAACCTACGTTTTTAGCGTTTGTCGATTTGGAGAAAGCTGTTGGCAATGTTGACTGGAATACATTCTTCCAAATTCTGAAGGTAGCAGACGTAAAATATAGGGAGCGAAGAGTTATATTCAACCTATACAAAAACCAGGCAGCGGTTATTAGAGTCGAAGGGCAAGAAAGGGACGCTGAGGTTGGGAAGGGAGTAAGACAGGTTTGTAGCCTTTCCCCAATGTTGTTCAATCTGTACATAGAGCAGGCAGTGAAGGAATAAAAATATAAATAAAAACATTGCGGTTTGCCGATGACATAGTAATTCTGTCAGAGACTGCAAAAAATCTGGAAGAGCAATTAAATGGAATGGACAGTGTCTTGAAAGGAAGACATAAGATTAACACTAACAAGAGTAAAACAAAGGTAATGGAATGTAATGTCAGAAAATCAGGCGATGCTGAAGGAATTAGATCAGGTAATGAGACGATAAAAAACTTCTGATGGCCGAAGTAAAGGAGATATAAAATTTAAAATGGCTATGGGAAGAAAAGCGTTTCTAAAGAAGCGAAATTTGCTGACATCCAACATTAATTTAAATGTTACGAAATCTATTCTGAAAGCATTTGTCTGGAGTGTAGCATTGTATGGGAGTGAAAGTGGACGATAAGTAGTTCAGATAAAAAGATGATAGAAGCTTTTGAAATGTGGTGCTACAGACGAATGATGAAAATTAGGTGGGTAGATCACATAACTAATGAGGACGTGCTTAACCGAATCGTGGGAAAAAGCTGTGGACCAAGAGAAGGGATAGATTGGTGGGACACATTCTGAGACATCAAGGAATTGTCAACTTAGCATTAGAAGGAAGCGTGTGGGGTAAAAATCGTAGGAGACCGAGAGATTCAAAAGGATGTAGTTTGCTAAACGTATTCTCATATGAAGAGACTTGAATAGGA
The DNA here is from genome assembly GCA_026315105.1 of Locusta migratoria. Classification (NCBI taxonomy): domain Eukaryota; kingdom Metazoa; phylum Arthropoda; class Insecta; order Orthoptera; family Acrididae; genus Locusta; species Locusta migratoria. The sequence continues at coordinate 79,961,254 of CM048754.1, read as the reverse complement.
CAGGGTAGCGTGGAGAGCTGCATCAAACCAGTCTGCGGACTGAAGACCACAACAACAACAACTGAGGTACGTCGTGGAAGCACTATATATCTGACCACCTATAAACTTTTTGTTGCTAGTAGTGCATAATAATTTTAAGTAAATTTTTTAAAATATTTTCCTCAGTATATACGCATTATACATTAATATTGGTGGTTTTTATAGCTTCATGTAAAAATTCATGCATTGAAGGGTTAATCTGCCAGGAAGTTTCACCTAACTCTTTTGATTAAAAAAAGGTACTTGCGGCTCAGAAAACTGGCACTGCGAGGGAACCTCTTGTAGAAACTTTTCAGTCATCCGAAAATTCTGACAATGACCTCTCAATAACGTATGTTGATAATAATGCAAGATTATTCCCAATAGTTGGCAGCTATCAGCCAGTTAATAGTAGGCAGGAATCGAACATGCATTTGTATCACACTTACTTGACCGTTGTGCATAAAGGCGTAGAATAATCTCGCGCGACTAAATCTGTCACAAAAATTCAAATTACCAGTTATCCGTGCTCTTCCAATTGTAAACTGAAGAGATTTCTCGTGGCTTATTCTTCCTATCATCTTGAATAAATCCTGACAAAAACTCGAATTTCAGCTAATTACGTCTACATCTACATCGATATTCTTCAAATCACATTTAAGTGCCTGGCAGAGGGTTCATTAACCACTTTCATAACTTTTCTCTAGCGTTCCATTCTCTAATAGCGCGCGGGAAGAAAAAACACCTAAATCGTTCCGTTTTCGATCTGATATCTCTTATTTTATTGGGATGCTCATGTCTCCCTAAGTAGGTGGGTGCTAGCAAAGTATTTTTACATTCAGAAGTAAAAGTCGGTGCTTGAAACTTCGCAAACAGATCACGCCGCAATGAATAACGTCTTTCTTTTAATGATTTCCACCCCAATTCGTGCAACATTTCCGTGACGCTTTCCCCCCCGTAACGTGATAAAACAAAACGAGCTGCCCTTCTCTGAAACTTCTCAATGTCTTCCGTCAGTCCCACCTGGTGAGGGTCCCACACTGGGCAACAGTACTCCAGGAGAGGACGCTCAAGTGTGATGTAGGCAGTCTCTTTGGTGGAGCTGGTGCATCTTCGAAGCGTTCTGCCAATGAAACGTAACCTTTGGTTCGCCTTCCCCACAATATTGACCATGCGTTCTCTCCAGTCAATGTTGTTCGTAATTGTAACTCCTAGGTATTAGGTAGAATTTACGACCTTAAGGTTAGACTGATTTATCGCGTAATTGAAGTTCAGCGGATTTCTTTTAGTGGTCATGTGTATTACTTCATACTTTGCAATATTTAGTATCAATTGCCAATTTTCGCACCATGTAGAAATTTTGTCTAAATCGCTTTGTAGTTGCTTTTGATCCTCTGTTGACTTCACTAACTGATAAACGACAGCATCATTCGCCAACAGTCTAAGGCAGCTATTCAGATTGTCTCCTAAATCGTTTATAAACACAAGGAAGAGTAGGGCACCCATAACGCTTCCCTGTGGAACGCCAGATATCACTTTTGTTTTACAATTACAACGAACTGTGTCCTTTCTGATAAGAAATCGTGAACCCAATCGCACGATTGGGGAGATATTCCATAAACACACAATTTCATTAGAAGCCGCTTGTGGGGTACAGTGTCAAAAGCCTTCCGGAAATCCAGAAATATGGAATCTATTTGAGATCCCTTGTCGATGACACTTATCACTTCATGTGCATAAAGGGCAAGCTGTGTTTACGTTGATGATTTTAGACTCAAGAGGCACAGAAACACGTGCCTAATATCGTGTTTGCCGCACCCCCCCTCCCCCGAGCACGCAGAAGGGGCGCAACACGACGTGGCAGAAACTCGTCTAACGTGGGACGTACTGCTGGAGGGAACTGACTCCAAGCATCCCGAGTACCTAACGGTGTAGTGGTCTTTTGAACGGCAAATTGCAAGGCGTCCCAGATATGCTCAATCTTCTCATGTCTGGCTTGTGTTTACTTCATAGAAAAAGCTGCAAGTCGGCGTTGTTTACCATGCCAATGGCGTGCAAGAATCGATAGGCATCACACTGGATGTCAAGTATCTACTGTATGAAAAGTTCAACTGAAACTCCCAGTATACCGGGTGATCAAATAGTCAGTAGAAATTTAAAAACTTCATTGTAGATAGAGAGGTAAAAATGGACACACATGCTTCGAATGACATGGGGTTTTATTATAACAAACATAAATAAATAGAAACAAAGTTCAAAAAATGTCCGACAGATGGCGCTGGCCAGCAAAACGTCAGTGACTGCGCATGAAAATCGTGTATAAAAGGAGCTGTAGTGAGAGAGATAATCAGATGCACCAGCAGTCGCAGCATGTTGACGTTACCTGAAAAGGCGCTTTTAGTGAAGCTGTATTATCAGAATGGGGAATGTACTAGTTCAGCGTTACGATCCTATCGACATAGGAAAGGGATTCGAATGGGTATAGGTCCGTTGACTAAATGCAGCTGTGGCGAAAATGATTTCGAAGTTCGAAACCACGGGTTGTTTAGACGATAGAGCCCGTATTGGCCGACAGAGCACAATGCGTAATGCTGCTGAGACAGTTCAGGGAGAAATGGAGACTGTAGCGGGTTCGTCTATGCACGGGGAAGTCAGCGCTCGTGCACTCGCACGTCGCACCGGCATTCCATACACTGCTGTTTCGTTGGCACTTGGGTGTACCCTCCGATGCTATCATTAAAAAATCTATCGGCATAATGGACTATTACCTGGCGATTTAGTGTTTCAAAACATGGCGTTTCAAAAGATGCGGAAGATGACGATTGGTTGAGTAACGTGTTGTGGACCAACGAAGCTCATTTCACGCTCTAAAGGTCTGTCAACGCGCGCAATTTGGGCTACAGAAAATCCCAGCACTGTCGTGGAAACTCCATCGCACGACGACAAAGTCACGGTATGGGTTGGATTTACCACATCTACCGTTATCGGACCTATTTTTCTTCAAAGAACAGCGTGATTCTGGTTTTGTAACTGCTACCGTGACTGGTGAGAAGTACGCCGATATGTTACAGAATCGCATCATCCCCAGCCTGGCTGATAAACACCTGCTGGAACGTACGGTTTGTATGCAGGATGGCGCTCCACCCCATATTGCTAAACGCGTGAAAAATCTCTTGCGCGCGTCGTTTGGTGATGATCGTGTGCTCAGCCGCCACTTTCGTCATGCTTGGCCTCCCATGTCCCCAGACCTCAGTCCGTGCGATTATTGGCTTTGGGGTTAACTGAAGTCGCAAGTGTATCGTGATCGACCGACATCTCTAGGGATGCTGAAAGACAACATCCGACGCCAGTGCCTCACCATAACTCCGGACATGCTTTACAGTGATGTTCACAACATTATTCCTCGACTACAGCTATTGTTGACGAATGATGGTGAACACATTGACCATTTCCTGTAAAGAACATCATCCTCGCTTTGTCTTAATTTGTTATGCTAATTATTGCTTTTCTGATCAGATGAAGCGCCTTCTGTCTGACATATTTTTACCTTTTTTTTTTCTTTTTGTTCTAATAAAATCCCATGTCATTCCAAGCAATTTTTACCTCTCTATCTACATTATTCCGTGATTAATAAAGTTTTCAAATTTATACTGACTTCTTGATAACCCGGTGTACTTGACATAAAGGGAGTTGGTGAGGGGCATGTTAGCTGGTAAATCACGTGGGCGCTATCACAAGTGACCCTTAATCGTGTACTTTGTGTGTGTGTTTGTGTGTGTTTGTGTTTGTTTACTTATTCCTTTTCACCCAAGCTAAGTCCTACGTCTCCCGGGATTGGAATGACTCCTCACCCACTGCCTTTTCCCCTTCCTTTTCCCTCTCCTTCCTTGATCTTTTTCTGAAGAAGCAACCTATGTTTGCGAAAGCTCAGCATTTGTGTGTTCGTGTGCGTTTTTATTTGTGTGTCTGTCTACGTACATGTGCCTATTCGTCTGGTAAGTAAACCATTTCTCTCTCTCTCTCTCTCTCTCTCTCTATATATATATATATATATATATATATATATATATATATATGTAAACAGTGCCAAACACTCTTATTTATAGGAAATGCATACATGTCGTGCAAAGGAATACATTCACACTGCATTACTTTAACTTAACTTGTCTTTGCTATACGGTACGGTGGATTTCTGTCTATTGCTGGCCGCGGTGGAGTAGCCGAGCGGTCTAAAGCAGCTCGCTGCGGAGCGCGCGGTTGCTCGCCGTGGAGGTTCGAGTCCTCCCTGGGGCATGGGTGTGTGTGTTTGTCCGTAGGTTAGTTTACCTAGGTTTAAGTAGTTTGTAAGCTACGGACTGATGACCACGCAGTTTGGTCCGATAGATTTACAGACATTTGAACATTTTTTTTTGTCTATTGCTGCATTTGATAATATGGTATCGATCACAAAATTCTAAGCACAGTTCGCACACACACTCATCAGGTGGTTCGTCAAATAATTTGTTGCGACACACCTTGTGGTGAAACCCATGGGTTGCCAATCTCGTTGTCACGTGTCGCATTTCATGGTTAGCCTTCCTCCAGGTCCTGTCTGGCATAACAGACGTTGCATAGAACTCCTTCGGTATGTTGTATTTCTTTTCATGCAGATCTTGGAGAAGCTGTTTGCAGTTGGCAGTAGCTGCGAGTATGAGCTCGTATTTTAGATCCTCTATTTGTACGTGAGGTATTGTCCCAATGTTCAAGTCCATACGTCAGGATAGGTAGTATCTTTAGCCTGAACAGGCCCATAGATGTGCTGATCAACAGTTCTGTGATGATTCTGATTCCATTCGTAGCTGTTGTTTGGATTGTGATGCCAAGCTATTTGAAATTGTTAACCCTCTTGAGCAGTTTTGAATTGAATTTGACGTTCCCTGCTTCACTGAGTCTTCATTTCCTGGACACTAGCAACTCGGTGTTCTCTTATCTTGATGTCGTTTCTCTCTGCCCATTCGCTTAGTTTGTTTAGAGCTACTTGTAGCTTCTCTGTCTCTGTCGCCGCGATGGCCATGTCATCAGCGTATATGTACGTGCTTGTTCCCATCATTTCTTTCGTGACGTCGTGCGTGAGGACATTAAAGAGGATGGGGCTGACTGGATCGCTTTGAAGGACACCATTTGTCTGTGGCAGCCAGTCGGATATACCTATTCCATCATCTATCTGTATGTGGATTTCTGCTAGTGGTTTTAAACATTAAGAGCAACAACAAGCTTGTCACCAAAGATCCAAAATTTTATACACTAAATTCTTTACAAACGGACCCTGATTCGCCACTAATAAACATTACCTTTTCCAACGAAACAAAAATACGTCTTCTCAGTGTCAGTTGAAAGTCTTTTATACTTGTATATCCGTTTTCCCGTCTCCAAGAAATCAGTACGTAGTCACAGCAATGGTATTGCAGGTCGAGATGCACCGCCCTGGAAATAATCCTAGCAACGGGAAACAACAGCTCCCATAACGAGTAAAGAAGCATCATCGCAGAAAGACGTGTCGGCCAACTGTCCCTGTCCGGCGCTCCACATTGAGCGAAATACACGCCCTCGGAGACAGCTGGGGTGGTTGGGGGGGGGGGGGGGGCGGTCTGCGCCAGTGTTATGGAAGCTGCCGCCAGCAGGCGACACCGCCGCGGGGGCGTCAAGGGCGGCAAACGCGAAGGATGGGCGGGGGCGGCGGAAATTGGAGCGACGCCTGGCCAGCTGCGACGCCGGGCGTCGGGATTACAAGGCGTCTCTGTAAGGGGCGGGGGTGCTAGCGGCCGGAAACACACCAGCGTCTCCGACGTGCGTGTATGAAGGCGCCCGCGAGCGGTGTCGCAAGGGTCACTCTAGCGCGGGTGACGAGGAGTGGAACGGTGCTTGAGTACAAGCCTGATAAAAAAACATATAATTGCACACTTTAAGACGGTGTAATATGTAAATGCCGTAATGCCAAACTTAGAATTAGATGTTCCTGGAGTAGTAAAACAACTTAAGTCTCTAAACAAAAACCAATCTTCTGGGCCTGATTGTATACCAACTAGATTCCTTTCAGAGTATGCTGATGCAATAGCTCCGTACTTAGCTATAATTTACAACCGATTACTCAGCGAAAGATCCGTACCTAAAGAATGCAAAGTTGCCCAAGTTACTCCAATATTCAAGAAGGGCAATAGGAGTGATCCCCAAAATTACAGGCCAATGTCATTGACGTCGATTTGCAGTAGGATTTTGAAACATATACTTTGTTCGAATATTATGTACTACCTCGAAGAGAACGACCTATTAACCAATAGTCAACACGGATTCAGAAAGTATCACTCTTGCGAAACACACTCTTCGCATCAAGTGTTGAGTGCCATCGACAAGGAATCTCAAATCGATTCCATATTTCTGGATGTCCGGAAGGCTTTTGACACTGTACCCCACAAGCGGAGTCTAATGAAATTGCGTGCTTATGGAATATCTCCCTAATAGTGCGATTGGATTCACGATTTCCTATCAGAAAGGACACAGTTCGTTGTAATTGACGGTAAGCCAACGAGTAAAACAGATGTGATATCTGGCGTTCCCCAGGGAAGCGTTCTGGGTGCCCTACTCTTCCTCGTGTTTATAAACGATTTTGGAGACAATCTAAATAGCTCCCTTAGACTGTTCGCGGATGATGCTGTCGTTTGTAGGTTAGTGAAGTCAACAGAGGATCAAATGCAACTGCAAAGCGATTTAGACAAAATTTCTACATGGTGCGAAAATTGGCAACTGGAACCAAATAAAGAAAAGTATGAAGCAATACACATGACCACTGAAAGAAATCCGCTGAACTTCAATTACTCGATAAATCAGTCAAACCTTAAAGTCGTAAATTGCACAAAATATCTAGGATTTACGATTACAAACAACGTTCACTGGAAAGAACACATAGAAAATATTGTGGGGAAGGCGAACCAAAGGTTACGTTTCATCGGCAGAACGCTTCGAAGATGCACCAGCTCTACCAAAGAGACTGCCTATATCAGACTTCTGCGTCCTCTCCTGGAGTACTGTTGCCCCTTGTGGGACCCTCACCAGGTGGGACTGGCAGAAGACATTGAGAACGTTCAGAGAAGGCCAGCTCGTTTTGTTTTATCACGTTACGGGGGGGAAAGCGTCACGGAAATGTTGCACGAATTGGTGTGGAAATCATTAAAAGAAAGACGTTATTCATTGCGACGTGGTCTGTTTGCGAAGTTTGAATCACCGACTTTTACTTCTGAATGTGAAAACATTTCCTTAGCACCCACCTACTTAGGGAGACATGGCCATCCCAATAAAATAAGAGAAATCAGATGGTAAACGGAACGATTTACGTGTTCTTTCTTCCCGTGCGTTATTAGAGAATGGAACGGTAGAGAAAAGTTATGAAAGTGGTTAATGAACTCTCTGCCAGGTACTTAAATGTGATTTCCAGAGTATCTATGTAGATCTATGTAGATGTTTGAGATTGCATTGGCTAAAGAATAGTAACGATCGAAACGGCGCAGTGGCAATTCAATGGAACTCGTATTCGGGTTCAAATCTATCTCCCGCCACACTGAATCAATCGCTCTCTCTTCAGTTTCATATACATGTAATCGAACCACCGCTTTCTGTCCGCCGGCCGCGGTGTCCGAGGGGACTGAGGCGCTCCAGTCACAGTCTGCACGGCCACTACGGTCGGGAGTTCGAATCCCCCCTCGAGCATGGATATTTGTGCCGTCGTTAGTATAAGGTAGTTGATAAGTAGTTTGTAAGTTTAGGGACTGATAACCACGTAGTTAAGTCCCATAAGCTTAACAAACATTTGAACATTTCTGTCCCAAATACGGTTATTTTATCAGCCTTCTGTCTTTTCAGCCAATACCAGCATCTTTGAGAATAGCATACATGAGTCAATTCTGTCGAAGTTTTTTCACCAGTCAACAAAACATACATTTCTCTGTTCACTTCCAAACATCTATCTGCTAACATACTCAGACACCCAATTACAACTTTTTTGTTTATCTTTGATCAGCGATGCTTATCGCCTCAGGTTCCCTCTGACTTGAAATGCAACTAATTTAATTTCGTTTGTCATTTTTTACTTCCGAACAGGCGAGAAAACGGAACCGTGATAGTAGTTTTACTCACTCTCTTGTTTGTATCTGAAGTCTGAAGACATCTTTCATACCTGTATCCACTCATGTAAGTAAGAATAATGCAAGCTGTTGGTGAAAATATATTATTTAAATTTAAACGCATTCCCTCTCCTTGGTTTTCATTTAAATCAAACTCCTCCACGTCAAATACTTAATTTCTTAATGTTTTCAGCTCCTTCCCATCCGTAATAGTTTAATGTTCAGACGCCATTACAATCGCTTCACATTGTCTGCAAAATTTCAACCAATCCTTAAACCATACTTTGTTTGATTTTAGAACCTGCAGTTATTTCTTTTGTAATTTCACGAAGTCCGATCATTTTTTAAATTATCTTATCGTTACCAGTAACTTCATGTTCTACCCACTGTCACACAACAATGAAAAGCTAAGTGAACAGTCGGAACATTGATCTCGTACGGAAAGTATCTCGAACATTCACATATTAAATTAGACGTAAAAGTTATCATTTCCAGCTTCTACAATACTAAGTGCAGGATCCAGCTAGATGCTTTCCGTAAGTCTTATAACGTGCTGTTGCTTGTATGGTGCCCGACTTTAATATGCAACTCGCGGTTTATTTGCTTTAATGTTCATTTTGTGCTGTGCTTTAACTAAATTATTTCAAATTCAGAAATTCGGTACCATTAATTCCTTGTCAAAAAAAAAAAAAAAAAATCGCGGAATCTACTTCAACAATTACGGCATCATACGAAGCAAAGGCAACGTTATATCCGAACTGATTTTATCCTATATTCTCTTCTTTTGTTTATTCTTCTGAGCACGAGTGTGCTCCTAGTTTTGCTAACATTGCATGTAAAACTAATTTTTCTGTAAGCATTATACTGTTTGGCTACGTGTTTATTTGATAAGGGAGTCATTACGGCCTTCAGGAAAGAGATGTGTGTCATACAGGGTGATTTGTTACCACCGTGTACATACAGTGTGTCCTCAGAATCTTTCTGTTGTGGCGATCTCTACGTGTCTCGCGTTGCGGGGCGTGTACGGTTGGAAGCCCATACAAAGCGCACCTGCACGTGTTCCATGGACCTGCAGTGGTAGTAGTAGTAGTAGTAGTAGTGTGGGGGTAGTGTTGTGTGTGCGCTACACCTCTTACTTGAGTTACTGTCGTGTTCTTGTATACTTTGAGTGTAGTGAGAATGATTACTGTTGCAGAGAGAGACTTTTTAGTGGAAGAGGTTTTCTGGGCAGGAAGAAATTTCAGAGAGGATGTGAGATGACAGTTTTTATTGCATTTTCGTACGTGTTGGTGTCCACATACCGATACTGTGTGTGATTTAATTCGCAAATTCCGGACAACAGGTTCAGTTCGTGATGCACCTCGAACTGGTAGGCCCGCGGTTTTAACAGAACGGAAGCTCGACGACATTTCGGTCATCATGTTGAGGAGTTCAACAAAATCAGTAAGGAAATTATAACAAGAGGTTAATGTCTCTCGTACGACAGCACATAAGGCCGTAATAAAAGAACTCGGTTTGTATCCGTATAAAATTACTGCAGTGCAACAATTACCGTACGAAAAAAATAGCATATTGAGATATGTTTCTGCGATTTATAAACAGACAAGGAGTTAATGTTTTAGATCGAACATTTTTCAGTGATGAGGTTTGGTTTCACCTATCTGGCTACATTAATTAAAAAAATTCACGTTTTTGGTCATCCGAAAATCTACATGCCTTAAGAGAAACGCCATTTCACGCAAAAAAAAAAAAAAAAAAAAAAAAAAAAAAAAAAAAAAAAAAAAAAAAAAATCGGGGTGTCGGTTACCATAACTCGAGCTCGAATAGAAGGGCCGATATTTTTGAAACTACCGTCACCTCCGAAATCTGTTATTCCCAGATAATTTATCCATTTATTGCGATGCTGAATAAAGATGAGATCAGTCACTTATTTTTCCAGGAAGACAACGCTACTGCTCATACAGCACACCTATTCCTACGACTCTTAAATGGAATCTTTGGAGACAGGATACTTAAAAAAGGTCTCTGGCCACGTAGCTCACCAGATTTGTCTCATCCTGACTATTTCCTTGGGGTGAGGCTAAAACATTTGTTTATAAAAATAGCACAAAATTCAGACCTGCATGCTTACTAGGCAGATCGTTAGACCATCATACTACTAACGATTAAGGTGCCTTGGAATAGTCTAAGTACGATTTCCCGTAATCGTTAGCGGTGTGGTGGTCTAACGGTAAGACGTCTGCCTAGTAAGCATGGAGGTCCGGGTTTGATTCCCGGCCGCATCACAAATTTTAATTCATTGCTTAAGATTTATCAATAATGTCTTTGACATTCGAGACGAAAATCCGTCTCAGGGATTGTTTATTTGTATTAAAATTTAAACGTGTTGAACCATGCCTTTGAGAGAGAGGAAATCATTTCCATCACCTACTGTGATAATGATGAGTATAGTGTGTTCTCTTGTAATTAATATAACTTATGAATTTATAATAACGTTGAATCCTATCTCGCAACATAACTGCAGCCAGTAGCAATGGTTTAAGCCCGTCCGCTAGCTTACACAGCGCATACATGAATGTGCTGCCAACCTTACTGCCCTGCAAGGCGAGACACTTGGAGCATGCCGTTGCAGAGAGACGTTGCGGACAAATCAGTACATTTATACATTTTCTGTCCAATCAGTAACTTTTATACACGGTTGAAAATATTACCCTGCATACTATGTTCATCAACCTCGGTTGCACAGTGGTAAAGTGTCAGACTACAAAATTCAAAGGTCGCGGGTTCGATCCCCTCTAGATCCTATGATTTTTATCTATCACTTACCACTTCTTTCACCTGCTGATGTGTTGCTGATGTGAAAAATATCGAGTATCACTGTGGTTCGGAACCCACGTTAAACTGTATGTCCCCCTGTAACTGACTGTGTAAGTCAGTTCGAAGGTGGGAGGAAGGCAGTGACATAGCACCTTCAAACAGGACCATGCCTAGTAAATTACTGTGGTGTTCAAACCAATCTTCGGATTGTTGACTGCTTCACCTTACCAGATTTCGTGCATGTCGATGCATTTCCATCAGTTACAATAACCTGCGTCCTCACAGACTGGAAATGCCCAAACCATTCAAAAATCTGAGACGATATCCCATAACCGCTGCAGCCTGGCTATTCTATTGTTTACAGTTCAGCGAGGAACGCCGTATTTATCGAGTCTGCGCTGCAAGTTGTTTCCTGAGCCGTACAGCCGTAAAGCCGACTGCGCACTTGGGGAACGCACGACATGAGGTGTAAAATCGACAGGCGGCTGCGAGTCAATTCTCCGACCTATCGACAGCAGTCCAGCACACCTCGAGAAAAGTCGATAAGCGCCAGGCGATTGGCGACCGTGACAGGACGCCCCGGAAGTCGTTCCGGGGGGCCACGCGGCGCTGCGTGATACAAAAATTTGCAGCGTGGGTTGCTCGGAAGGCGAGAGTGCTAGAGAGCGACGTGGAGAGCGTAAACCCAGCCGAGTGGATCGCGGTCCTTTCAGCGGCACCGGCTGTGTGGCGTGAAAGCGACCCAGCGCAAAGTGGCCCTCCACTCGCTCAGAGCTCAGGAAACAACAGAGCGCCACTTTCATTTTCCGGTCGTATTCACTGGTGTTTCAGATAAATACAGTTCAGACAGCACCACATTACGAATGTGCTACATCTTGAGCGGTCACCTGTTTTTGCTTCTACTACTACAGTAAAACTTCTCTTTACGGACATTTCCCAACAGCCGACTCCTCTCAATAGCGGACATTTTAAAATTCCCCTGCAAAACAACATTGGCCCTTATGCTAAAATTACTCCGTATAGCGGACATTCTCAATAACGGACACGGACACCGCAATATGTTACCCAACAACAATCAAAACCTCCAAATAACGGACAGCGTGAAAGAATCAGTGCACTCTTGCGTGTGAAAAGTCTGAGTGTAGTCAATTCTAACGTGTGTTGATTCAAGATTTAGCGAGTTGCTTGTTCGTATTGCGTGGTTTGATGGCATTGCCAACTATTGGAACTTCTTGGAAGTACAGTACCGTACAGTATTGGTCCATGCCGCGTAGAAACAGACGATTAGAGTGCGGCGCCAAACACTTTCCGCCTGTCGGTACATCAGAGGTAACCAAGCGTTCAATAGCAGACTCACTGTTGAGTTGTAGCGTGGGCTTGCGTAGGACAGAGGAGAGGCGATAGGTGTATCGAATGTTTTCATTCTATGGCTGCCACAGCCTGGTTTCAGAAGTCGAAAGCTTTGTCAAATGCGTCAAAAAAATCAAATGTTTGTAATTCTATCGGACCAAACTGCGTGGTCATCAGTCCGTAGCTTACAAACTACTTAAGCCTAGGTAAACTAACCTACAGACAAACACACACACACCCATGCCCCAGGGAGAACTCGAACCTCCACGGCGAGCAACCGCGCGCTCCGCAGCGAGACGCTTTAGACCGCTCGGACTGGAAAGAGATAGAAACATGCGCATTGTTTTAAAATTAGGCCGCGTTCATTGTCAATACGTCCCAGAGATGGCAGCAGCGTACGGCAGATGGAATTTTACCGCCAGCGGCGAGAATGAGAACTGTTTTAGATACTTAAAATGGCGACGTTTTCCTTACTTGAACAGCGTGCAATCAATCGTTTTCTGAATTTCCGTGGTGTGACACCAACTGAAATTCATCGACAGTTGAAGGAGACATGTGGTGATGGAGTTAGGGATGTGTCGAAAATGCGTTCATGGGTGCGACAGTTTAATGAAGGCAGAACATAGTGTGACAACAAACCGAAACAACCTTGGACTCGCACAAGTCGGTCTGACGACACGATCGAGAAAGTGGAGAGAATTGTTTTGGGCGATCGCCGAATGACTGTTGAACAGATCGCCTCCAGAGTTGGCATTTCTGTGCGTTCTGTGCACACAATCCTGCATGACGACCTAAGAATGCGAAAAGTGTCATCCAGGTGGGTGCCACGAATGCTGACGGACGACCACGAGGCTGCCCGTGTGGCATGTTGCCGAGCAATGTTGACGCGCAACGACAGCACGAATGGGACTTTCTTTTCGTCGGTTGTGACAATGGATGAGACGTGGATGCCATTTTTCAATTCAGAAACAGAGCGCCAGTCAGATCAATGGAAGCACACAGATTCACCGCCACCAAAAAACTTTCGGGTAACCGCCAGTGCTGAAAAAATGATGGTGTCCACGTTCTGGGACAGCGAGGGCGTAATCCTTACCCATTGCGTTCCAAAGGGCACAACGGTAACAGGTGCATTCTACGAAGATGTTTTGAAGAACAAATTCCTTACTGCACTGCAACAAGGGCTGCGCGTGTGCTGTTTCACCGAGACAACGCACCCGCACATCGAGCTAACGTTACGCAACAGTTTCTTCGTGATAACAACTTTGAAGTGATTCCTCGTGCTCCCTACTCACCTGACCTGGCTCCTAGTGACTTCTGGCTTTTTCCATCAATGAAAGACACTCTCCGTGGCCGCACATTCACCAGCCGTGCTGCTATGGCCTCAGCGATTTTCCAGTTGTCAAAACAGACTCCTAAAGAAGCCTTCGCCGCTGCCATGGAATATGGCGTCAGCGTTGTGAAAAATATATACGTCTGCAGGGCGATTACGTCGAGAAGTAACGCCAGTTTCGTCGATTTCGAGTGAGTAGTTAATTAGAAATAAAATCGGAGGCCTTAGAACTTGAATGCACCTCGTACCTTATCCAGGACTGATTTTATATGGCCGTTGCATTTCAAATCACCCCTTGTATCTCACGGGAGTAACTGCTTGCAGTGTTTGTAGTGCCATCACGTGTTTACATTTTGAAGGATGTTTCCTTGCATGTAACCGGTGCAGTTTGTACTTGCTCGTGTTGAGGGTCAACTGCCGCTGCCGTCTGCCTGGCTGTGAGACTGTCGGCCGGGCTTCATTATAGCGGCCTCGGGCAGCTGGCCGCTCAGTGGCGACCAGACCCCGCCAGCCGTCGCTGCAATATCCCGCAGCCGCCCTATTAGGGGAGACGAGGTGGCCCCGACACGAACAAGTGCGGGGTGTGAGCATCCATCGCCTGCAGCTAGCCGGCTGCTAGCCCACTAAGGCCGCCGCGCCGTCTCCAGTTCCCTCATAGCCGCTAGCGGCGCTAGTGTGCTGATATTACTTTCCTTCTTGACTGGGCTGCAATGGCATGTGCTCACTTTCAGAATTTCGTGGAGACATGACTGAATGACACGCCGCGGTTTTGTCATTAACCACTTGTATTTTTAGTCAACAGACTTGCCGCAGTGTATACACCGGTTTCCGCTAGATAACCGAAGCTGAGCACTGTTGCACTTGGCTAGCACTTGGATGGTCACCGTCTAAAGCTCTGTATAGGGAAACTACTGCCCCCTTGCCAGTGTCGGCCACGCTGGGCCTCTTCCGCTGCTGCTTACATGCAGACCGCCACAACGTCCCGACTGCTTACAACATTTATCAGCCGATTTTGAGGAAACTATTCAATGAAAAAATTTCTCATCTTACAGTGTAGTATATTCTCTCGATACTGATCTTACTTTATATCTGTTATTCCTTATAGTTACTATGCTACACCAAATTACGTAAACTACTGTGGAAACTTTTCGAGAGTTCGCAGACGATGGTTGACTTTAGCACATAAAAGGCTGGGTACGAAATGCAGGTAAGACATCGAAATTGTATTTAAGGTTGAGAGCAGAACGATAACTCATTTCATTCTCGAGATATAGCGTGTTACAGACGCGGCAAGTGCGCGCACTTCTGTCCATGCTGACTTGCCGGCCCTACGAGGTCAGCTGATTTTAAGAAAACCATTTAGTTTGTGGCTCTACATCGAAAGAGTTCAACTAGGAATTCAGACTAACGTATAGCGTAGCCCAGCATTCAAACAAACCGTAAATTTTTCCTCAAGCAAACAATTGGGATAACGGACAATTGTTTATGAGGTGTGTTTTTTTTTTCTTTACATGTATACTTAGACCTTACACGACCTATAAAAAATGAAACGGGATTCTCACTATATTACTTTTACCAAAAGCAGAAATTAAAAGTGCCCGTACAATACCAATTACATTTGTCTATCTAATATATATGTTATTTTCGACTAAAGCGTCTCGCTGCAGAGCGCTCGGTTGCTCGCCGTGGAGGTTCGAGTCCTCCCTGGGGCATGAGTGTGTGTGTTTGTCCTTAGATTAGTTTACCTAGGTTTAAGTAGTTTGTAAGCTACGGACTGATCACCAAGCAGTTTGGTCCGATAGATTTACAAACATATGAACATTTTTTTGTTATTTTCGATTATTCCCTTTAAAGAGAGCGATTGAACTTGAGTAATTACGACTTCTTCTTCTTCCTTCGTTCTTCCCAAATTCTCTTCATGCATTCACTGTGTTCTCTCTTGCGTTCTTGTGACCACATTTTTCCTGTTCTGTCCTCCGTGTGTTCTTGTTTATGTTTCTTTATAATGTTCCTGAACTGTTCTCTATGGTTTATGTTGTCTTGTGTGATTCCCAGTTCTTTAATATACTCTCCTGTTTCAGTGATCCACTTCGTCTTGTTTTTGCTCTTGTTTACTGTCTCAAATATCTGCATTGTGAGCCTGGTTTCATTCATCCTGCTGGTATGTCCATAAAATTTCATCCTTCTCTTTCTGACGGTGTCCGTTATTTTTTCCATGTCTTTGTAAATCTCTCCAGTTGGCCGCTTTATCCAAATTCCTTCCCGAAACACTGAACCATATATATATTCTTCGTTTCCTGTAATAATACACGAAACACACATACACGAATGACAAAAACTTGCTTCAGGAACTGTATATTAATTTCATAGCTAAACGAGGATATGTGTAGTTTACTCAGTTGTAAGTCAGTAAGTCAACGTTTTTGTTTTTAGCAATTTACCTGCGAATAAAACCAACGACTCGTGAATAATTTAACCTCACGAAATAATGCAGAAATTTTCTTCACAAATTTATTAAAGTTGAAAAACATGTAGGTATCTGCTGCGTGATCCAGTCGACAGTGAATCCTTACTCTATTAATTTTCACTGTGAATTAAAAGTACCATAGCACAGAACCGAGGGTTGCTTCTGGGCTCCTAGTTTTCTCTGAAAGTTTTCGTCAGCCTGATTCTTCTCCCTGCGTTTCTGAATTCAGATGAAATAACTACAATGTTTACCTTCCCTCTTGTCTTGTAAAAAAAAAAAACTCGAAAGTGCAACACTGAGCCATTAGTGAAGCCGAAAGTAAGGAATATTCACAAAACCTCTTACGTCAGGGACGCAACATATAGGAGCAACAGGGCGTAAAAAAATTATGTGACTGGATTTCAGGCAATCACGAGTTGAAGAAGGCAAAAGCGGCGCGGAAAAGGATGGACATACTCTTCCTATACAGAGCTTTAGTCACGCTCTGGGTCTGCCGTTCGCTGTTGACAAGCGGGGTACACTCACCCCTTGTGAGGGCAACTGAAGAACTACTTGACTGTAAAGTAGCGGTTCAGAACACGAAAACCGACACAACGACCGGAAGTGCGGGGCGCTGACCACGCCCCCGTCCATACGGCATCCAGAGACGCCTTAGGGCGGAGGATGACATGGTGGCCGGTCGGTGCGGGGCTTACACTTTTCACTACCGTTTAGTACCCGGCTTTGTGTCACTTTGTCTTGTGTAGTTCGCGAACGAACTAGTTCGGAAGAGCTTCTCCCACAGGCGAACTACGCGAACTAGTCCGCAGATCCCTCGCCTCTTAGTTCGTCCGCTCTTTTTCCGAAGACTGACGGGGAACAGCGAGAGGACGCGAGAGCGCGCAGAATCGTGTGATTCCCTTCTGCCAGTCACCGTCATTTCGAGCTGAGATGCAGCTCAGCTGTAGTTTTATAGGCATTGCCCAAAAATACGGGTAATAGCACAGGCTTGAGCAACAC
Source organism: Locusta migratoria (assembly GCA_026315105.1). NCBI lineage: Eukaryota > Metazoa > Arthropoda > Insecta > Orthoptera > Acrididae > Locusta > Locusta migratoria. The sequence goes on along the minus strand of CM048754.1, from coordinate 79,944,120 downwards.
TGATCATTATACAAAAAAGATGTCATAAGAAAAGAAAGAGCTCTTATGGTAGCTGTAGCAAAAGCCAAAAAGAGCGGACGAACTAAAAATAGCCACCTACTTCGCGGCCGAGCTGCGAACTAAAAGGAGAGCTACCGATTGCGAACCAGAAGATGCGCGATCGGTCGTGAACTAAACTATACGCGATCGGTCGCGAACTAAAATATATGCAATCGGTCACGAACTAAAACATGCGTTACCGGTCGCGAACTATTATGCCAAACGTATCTCGCTTCTTAGTTCTTTGGATTCTTTTCCGAAGACCGACGGGCAATAGCGAGAGGGCGCGCAGCAGAATTAAAAATCACGTGTTTGCCTTCTGCTGATGAGAGCCATTTCGAGGTAAGAGTCTGCCTGCTAGATGAGATAGTTCAGTCCTACAAAATTTCTGCTTTGAAGTATTCTGCACTCTGCAATATCTGACTAATAAATTCCATAATGCCAAGATACAGAGATAACTCAAATTATCCACAAACTGTTTCTTTTGGTTTGCGTGATATCGTAAGTGGCTCAAGCAGCAAGCGCATGAAGCAGCTAGATGGGGGGACTGCCCCCTCCACCTGCACGCGCAGACCCCACCGCTCAGCCGACACTGGGAGCGAACGAACTAAAACAACGAACTAGTTCTCGGCAGAGCCGTGAACTAAAGTCAGCGCTCCCGATCGCAGGCTATTATACGCAAGCCTAGTGTCAGTTCTTCAGAAGACACCACATTTGTACTCTGGGTCGTCTTTCCCTGCAAGGCTTTTTCTTTTCTGTTTTCTTGTTTGTCTGTCTTCTTTCCTTTACCAGGTATTCAACTGACTTTTCAACTGGAGAGACGCGCTGTAAATATATGTTTCTCGGGATGTTTTCAGTTAAATTTCCGACCTTTAAGCCCATTCTTTCTAATATCTTTGTCCTCCTGACGTTCCCATCATTAAATACAAGAAATGAATCATAAGTTGCAATTCTGAGCACTGTAGCAGATGTAAATGTGGGTGTTGGGCATCGTTCGATATGAGTGAATTTAGAGACTCATTTGGATTCTCGGTTTTGCCATGAATACACTTTTCGAGAACTGCACGATCGGCCAGAAACCGAGATTCATCACAATAGTATACACCATTCGCCGCACTAATTTTTCGCTTGTAGTTGCTAGGACACGAGTTCACATTTTCAGCAATTGTTCTTACTTCGGACGTAGGCTCATTGGTTATTTGCCGTTATTTCTCGCGTCTTCTATTCACTGAGTTATTCAAAAGCATTTTATTGCGTTTCTTCAACATTCTTTGTGATCGAGGCATTTCTGAATGAAGAAAGAATCGAACACTTGTATAAATCTCCGTCAGTAACACAAGGCAAAAAATGAATTGCTTCGCCATAAACTATGCAGCTAGTTTGTTATTGTTTACAAGATACGGTACAGAGTTAAAGACGATCCATAACACCAAAGAGTATGTATCACGGCCTGCTAGATGTGTCCAGCACATGTCTGGTGGAAAGTAACACACAGAATTGTATGTCACTGCTTCAGAACGTGGGCGTGGCAGAGAAGCCGCCGCACACTGTTAATTAATTGTCAGGCACTTCTGATGCAATTTCAGCATTGAAACTTTGGGAACTCTTTGTCCATGAGTTGTACTAAGAAATAAAAAAATAAATCGAAAATTGACATTTTTGGTCAATTTCATCAATGTCACCCCCTTAAGGATACAGGGTACTATAAATTGTGGATAATTAGAAATTTTTTAAATCTTTATTAAATTCTGTAGCCTTTCCTGATTATATTGATATATACATTATAGGGTTTCAATTGAAAAAGGTCCCATATATATACACCAAATTGTGTACCGCCAACAAAAAGCAAAAGAAAGTGGTCAAATAATATTCATGCTCTTCCTCAGCCTGTTATGAATGAAATAAAATCAATTTTCAGAGACCTGAGTGACCCTTTTCATCTTAGTAAATGTCCTCATGCGGGCACTCAGAATACAAATGAATGTTTCAACCATTGCAAATGGGAAAGATTGCCGAAGAATTTTATTGTCGGAGTAAATACATTCAAATTTGGTGTAGGGTAAGGAGATACAAATTCGATATAGGTACAATTCTGATCAACGTAAGTTTTCGCGCCATTTGTCAGTCTCGTAGTGTCTCGTTGTGTGGCACTGTAGCGTAGCAGGTTTCTACAGCTCCTCCTGTCTTTTCCAAGATTATACCACTTTGTGCTAAGGAGAGATAAATTTTTTCACGTTAGGAGGTAAGTGAAGCTACTTAGTCTAACGAGCTCTTATAAATTTTCTATTTAAGGGTGACTAGATTCGTTACCCAAAATGCAATGTTTGGTACAACGAAGTATGCGTTGGTGCCTGACAGAAAAAGTGCTTTTCATGTGGTAGATGTCCTTAGTCAAAATTCTGCTAGGAAGTGATCATAATTGTACCTAGTGTGGTATATTTTCGATCGATTTTTCTCAATTCTGTAACTTTTTTGTATGTCTATACCGACATTTGTACTTGTCTAATATTTGTGTTACATATTAATTAAACATCCAAGAACAAGTGCTATAATTAAAATTACATATTTTCTGAATATATTTCCAGTTACAATAACATTTGTCCGAAATGATCGAAATTGTACCACCTTACCCTACTACGTGCAGTGATTTGTTTCAGTGATGGAGTGATAGCAAGAATGGAAGTCCTGGGGAATTTAGGCATAAAATGTGGCTCCAATATGGAAGATCAATGGCTTGGATGTGACAGACAACGGGTGCATGAAGCTGAAATATTCAGTCTCTCAACACGTACACGTTGGAGGCCTGTAACACAACATCTATTTTAACCTATTTTAAATTTGAATGTAATCATGTTCTAACAGTGGACAACCTACAGATTTTATCAGTCATTTGCGTCATGCAGTATATTGTTACGATTGGAATAAGGCATATGATTTAAGAATGGACTAACAAGTCCGAAACTAGTTACCAACTTCTAAACAGTGCAGCTGTGACGAAAAAAGACAAATAAATGGTTTTCATTACATAATATTGAGCCGGAAAAATACCTTGTAGCCCAAAAACAGAGAGGAAATTTGGGGCAAACGCGTGTCGGGCCCCGGCGGTGCGTTGTGAGGTGGGAGGAGAGAAAAATAAAGTCGGCAGTTGCATTCGGCACTGCCTGTGAGGATGCCCTGTCGTGAACCGGGCACCCGCGTACGGAGGCTGCGAGTTTAGCGGGGGCGCTGCCACAGTGTAGACCGCAGTGCCGCCCCCAGCTGCCGCCCCCGGAGGCAATCAGGCCCGCGGTCGGGGGCGGTATTTGTCCCGGCGAGCGATTTCCATGCGAATCGTCCCCATCTTTCCCACCGCACCACGCGACTGATACCGGCCTCGTGTTTTCGTCGCCACCGCGGATTCGCCTTCATAAATTCCCCGTCTGTTTACTGTTCCACCAAACGCGAGGCTCCCACGCGCGTGGCTACCGATCCACGTCGGCCGGTGTGTGCGCTCGCTCACACACACACACACACACACACACACACACACATACACACGAGAACACGCATTGCGTACCCGCGTTCACGTTCGGCTCCGAATACTGCGTCCCCGGGCTGATATACGACATTGGAGACGGATGGACGGGAATAATACAGCGAGGTACGCGGGACGAGGAATCGGGGCAGAACTGCAAATCACGTGTGTATTCCGCCGTGCTGTTTGCCAGCGAGCGTTCGGTCTGCGCGTAACCAGCGTCTATCTAGCTCTGCCTGCTGTACATACATACTTCCGCTACTCGACAGTTTGCTAGCGCTGTGCAAACCCTGTCTGTCATACATCTTCCTCACTCGCCTGAGTCTTCACAATGTCATATTGCAGCAGTGGCGGCGCATCCTGTGTGTTCAATGGTCCAGTGAACCCCCAGAAAAAAATCAAAATGTTTGTATAGCTCATGGGACTTAACTACAGGGTCATCAGTCGCTAAGCTTACAAACTACTTATGAACTACTTACGAACTAGGACGGCACAAATATCCATGCCCGAGGGGGGATTCGAACCCCCGACCGTAGTGGCCGTGCAGACCGTCACTGGCGCGCCTCAGTCCCCTCGGCCACCGCGACCGGCGAACCCCCAGAAAGAAGCTAGTCGTGAAAAAAAAGTAAAAAAATAAATAAAGTATTTTTTACTATCATTATTCCTTTCGTTCTTCTATCAGTTCCTTTTATATGCACATTCAAAGTATTTTCATAGCATAAAAAACGTTTTACGTCGCGGAGACAGCACGTATACGATTCGTAGCGCGGCCGCTTAATACAGATGGCAGTGGCAGCGTTGCAATGCGCATGCGCGGCCGAGGTTCAGATTCTCTCCTGAACACCCTGGAGGCAGCATATGGGCGCTCCCTCGGCAGGAGGGGCGAGGGGAAACGACGCTTTTAACACTGGCGTTGGAGCTGGTAGAGACGCCAGCTCCTGGCTACTCGAGCTCTGGCGGTTTCGCACGAGTGGTCCCGAATCAAAGACAATGGAGCCGCGGTGAAGTAGCCCAGCGGTCTAAAGCGTCTCGCTGCGGAGCGCGCGGTTGCTCGCCGTGGAGGTTCGAGTCCTCCCTGGGGCATGGGTGTGTGTGTTGTCCTTAGGTTAGTTTACCTAGGTTTAAGTAGTTTGTAAGGTACGGACTGATGACCACGCAGTTTGGTCCGATAGATCTACAAGCATTTGATTTTCAAAGACAGTGGAGCTACTGCGCACCTCGCATTGCGCATTGGCAAATCCTCGATTAAGGGAACATCCGTCCATAATATTTGTTTTTGGTGCATTGAAGATTCATCTGAAACACATCATATTTGGTAAAATATCTTATAACTACCATTTAAAGACGCATCAACTGTCAAAGCCTTCAGAACATCCGATCATGAATAATAACGAAGTCACTACTCTCCACCTAGCAAGAATAGCCGTGTGGTTAGCGTAATCGCGTTGCGCCGTCGAAGGTAGTGGGTTCCAAACAGACGGCAAGCAATATTTTTTTAAACACAATCTTCTTCTTAACAGATACGGTAACAACAACGACTTTTTTATTGTTACTTGCCACATATTATTGAACGTTTTAGCAAATCTGTCGCGTTTTTTAGGGTAAATGGCATTTATACTGTTTGTTATATCAAATATTTAACTGTTTGAAAAGATGTGGGGGAAAGCAACCTTTGCGCATGCGCAAGGTTATATGAGGGGTGCTGCTTACAGTGTCACGTGACCCGAAGGTAGCTTGTCTTCTCATCGTACCAGGTTCATTTTGTTACAGTCACGTAACCGTGTAATCAGTTAGTTACTGTGTTTTAGTCTTCATGAACGTATTCATATGTTCTTGATGTTTATTATCAAATAAAAATGAACAACGTTGAGTACCTTTAAAAAAAAAAGAAATTACTCATCTTGAAGCTTGAAACAGAAGTGTGCAATAAAGAAGCTTGGTAGACCGACGCCTCAGCTCGAGACGAAGCAAACGCAAACAAGCCGACGTAAGACATTCTGCACATCTTTTCACGAAGATACATCTAAAGGGATGGGGGGGGGGGAGGGAGGAGGGAGGAATGCAAACCGGTGCGTTTTCCTCCAGCGCCATATTGTCTCTAGGGACGCCAAGCGGGGATGGTTGAGGGGGGGAGTCGTCACTGTCACTTCACTATCGAGATCCGACACTCAAAGAAGTGAACGCCCAGTCATCTGAAGCAGCAGGCACCACTGGGTAACGGACTTTCTTTGTTTTTTTTTTTTTTTTTTTTTTTTTTTTTTTTTTTTTTTTTTTTTTTTTTTTCTCGCGGGAATTGGCGAGTTTCACTAATGATCAACTTATTCTTTCTACTGAAAATCATGCAGTATGATCACAACATACAGAAATATTAAGAATTCGAAATATTTTTAAGATCTCGATAATTGCAGGGCATTAAATTTAATGAAAAAGTTGAAAATTTGTGCAGGGACCGAATTCGAACCCGCCGGCCGTGGTGGCCGAGGGGACTGAGGCACTTCAGTCACGGTCTGCACGGCCACTACGGTCGGGGGTTCGAATCCCCCCTAGGGCATGGATATTTGTGCCGTCCTAGTTCGTAAGTAGTTCATAAGTAGTTTGAAAGTTTAGGGACTGATGACCCCGTAGTTAAGTCCCATAAGCTTTGCAAACATTTGAACATTTGAATTCGAACCGTATTTCCAGCTTCGCGCTAGCCAGTTGGACTGTTCAGACACGCTTGCCGTGCTGCCAAAATTCCCAACATATCGCACCCTTGTCCGTTAGTTCATCTTGCTCGCAACCGAACTGAACTCTCGCAAGGGATCGAGAGTCCTTGTACATCTGCACAGAAGTTGTCAATTGCTTCTTGGGTACAAATATGAATCTAGCCTATATCCGTGTTGATGTCCATGCATACATATCAGAGACTATGGAAATTACAATATTGTCGCAACTTTGTTCTAAAGTTATGACCTGGATCATCAGGTTACAAAATCTGGTAAAACTTGTATCCATTCTGGAAGTGTGGAACCTGCGACTTTGATGTCATCTCTTTTTTTCCGTATTTATTCACCACGCCCTGTTTAAGACTGGTTGGCAGTTCATCATCAGGGGGCGTACATGTTTATTGTTTGTTCGCAACATTGTGGAACTCGTTTGGAGTTGGTTCACGCTGCTGTTTGATGATCGGTAGGTAAGATAATGGCTGAATCAGCGTTATGCTATGGATCAGAACTATGAATATTAAATGCGGATCTCAAAAGAAGACTAACAGCTATGGAAATGGATTATTTGCTTACGAGTGCCAGAATGTCAAGAATCGAAAGAAAAACGTATGATGAAGTTAAGAGCTAGAATGAAAGCAAATGATACAGTAATATAATTGAAAGAAAATCACTGAAATGGTACAGACTTATGATAATGCCGGATCATCGGTTGCTAAAGAAGTTTTATGGAAACCATCTGGCAGACGTAAGCGCGGAAGACCACAACGTTCTCGGAGAGACTCGATAAATGGAGGAATGGAACATTGCAGAATCGGCACGGAAGATGCGCTGCGTAAAGAGTCTTGGTGGAGGATAACAGGAATACGACAAGATGCCGTTATTAATTAATCGTTGTATTGATTAATCCTGTAATAATAATAATAATACAATACTAAGTCACCTCACTTTTTCGTCACATCTAGTATAGGACTAGTGGACTACTGAAAATGCTGAAAATTTGAAGTAATTCCGTCATTGTCTTCCCTTGTGAGATATGTAGACGAGAGACTCCCAGACACCACCTTTCTATACTCCGTTCACCGAAACGAGAGACGAACTGTAAACACAATGAGTCGCGTGACCAGGGGTGGAGAAACCAGGGTCGCTCGCTTAATTTCGCTGCATCCGTTTCAGGTATAAGGTCGTTGTGTGTTGCGTTATATAACAGTGCTATTAGAGGCCAAACGTTTAAAATTCATTTCTTTTAGTACTTTATAAAAAGTTATTTTCTCCGAAAATTTCCCAAATGTTCATCTTCGTTTACCACAGCAAGCACTTTGTCAAGGGTTGGAAATTTCTTACGAAAACCTTTCTTCGTATCGCGTTTCAAAGTCATTAAGACGTTCTGAAAGGTTTGTCGTAATTCTGTTTTCTTTTCCTTGGAGGTTTCAAACAGTGCGTGGTTTTTTTTTATTGACTGTTTTCATAACGGTATCAGTCATTGACTATTCTTGTTACAACAGCTACGTTTTATACACACTACGAACCATGTGTCTCTCTAAGGAACTTTACTACTTTTTCTTTGCATGCTTCTTGGGTGGAGTCAAATTGAAGGATGGCGTAATGAGGCTACTCTTACTTAGTACCAGTGTGAGAGAAAAAGAGACACACAGACTGTGAATGCTAAATGTTTTTGTGAACTCTAATACTTACGCTACTATTCAGCAACTGGTCCTTTAAGATGACGTTGACAGTCAACACCTATTATCAGTGCTATATAGCAACACACACAACGACCAAATGTGTTCAAATGTTTGTAAAGTCTATGGGACTTAACTACGGGGTCATCAGTCCCTAAACTTACAAACTACTTATGAACTACTTACAACTAAGGACGGCACAAATATCCATGCCCGAGGGGGGATTCGAACCCCCGACCGTAGTGGCCGTGCGGACCGTGACTGGAGTGCCTCAATCCCCTCGGCCACCGCGGCCGGCACACAACGACCCTACACCTGAAACGGATACAGCGAAATTGAGCGAGCGACCCTGTCTTGTCCACCCCCGTCACGCGCTTCAGTGTGTTTACACTACGTCTCTCGTTTCGGTGAACGAAGTATAGTGCCGTTATACCTTCGAGCGCGCGCCTACCTCTGAAAATGTTCAAATGTTTGTAGAGCTACGGGGTCATCAGTCCCTAAACTTACTACTTATGAACCACCTAATACTAAAGACCAGACAAACATCCATGCACGAGGGGGATTCGAACCTCCGACCGCAGCGGCCGTGCAGACCGTGATTGACACGCCGCAGACCGCTCGGCCACTGCGGTCGGCCCTTTCTTTTTCATCACACCTAGTATAGGGCTAGTGGACTACTGAAAATGTTGAAAGTTTGACGTAAATCCGTCGTTGTCACCCCTTGTAAGATAAGGAGGCTAGGGTTGTCCAGACGCCCAGTGGCGTAACTATGGGGGTAGGGGTGAGGGGGACAGACCCCCCCCCCAGAACCCGAAAAGAAGAAAAAAAATCGTATAACAGCAATTTGGTAAAGGTAAAGATTGGAAACTTGGGGTGTTTTTACCATGAGCTTTCATTGGATGGGAGTGAATTAGTTTCTTCAACGGGAGTGGTAGATGGTAGTCTGTCTGGAAACTGCTCGTCAAGCAGATCTATCCCCCCCCCCCCCCCCATAAGCCAAGTCATAGTTACGCCACTGCAGACGCCACCTTTGTAGGACCGCTATACCTTACCCTGGACTCTGAAACATGGCGACCGCGGTGAGCCGCCGGCGCCCCCAGTGGATCAGGTGGGCCTCGGCTAATCGCGTTACGCCACCGCGGCAGAAAGAGCATGGCCGCGAGACGAGACACCCCCAGCTCCCAGGGAATCCCGGGAGTCCCCGAGGACGCCGGCTGGGGATCCCCTAATGTGTGGCAGGCAGATTGGCGGCTGTCGCGCGGCGCGCCGGTCGCCACTAGGATGTCGTGTTTATTGGAGGAGGGGCGCGCTCTACCGCAGGAGCACAGCTCCTCTTCTCTCCTCTCCTCCGCTGGGACACAGGCGGCGCTGGGCGGCTACAGACCACTCCACCCTCCCATCACTCTGCAGGGCTGGCTGGGGTCTTCCGCAGTCACTTCTGAGGCCACAAGTCACTCCGGCTACGCGAATGAGGAGAGGCGCCTTAACAAATTGTATATACAGGGTGTTACAAAAAGGTACGGCCAATCTTTCAGGAAACATTCCGCACACACGAAGAAAGGAAATATGTTATGTGGACATGTGTCCGGAAAACGCTTAATTTCCATGTTAGAGCTCATTTTAGTATTTCTCTTTAAATGTAAATTGTAAATTTTCACAATCAACATGGGTGGGCTGACGAGAATCCGCACGCAATTGTGCAATCACGTCATCAACACAGATTTTCTGTGAACGTTTGGGCAGGAATTGTTGGTGATGTCTTGATTGGGTCTCATGTTCTTTCACCTACGCTCACTGGAGCACGTTATCATGATTTCATACGGGATACTCTACCTGTGCTGCTAGAACATGTGCCTTTACAAGTACCACACAACATGTGGTTCATGCACGATGGAGCTCTTGCACATTTCAGTCGACGTGTTCGTACGCTTCTCAACAACAGACTCGGTGACCGATGGATTTGTAGAGGCGGACCAATTCCATGGCCTCCACGCTCTCCTGACCTCAACCCTCTCGACTTTCATTTATGGGGGCATTTGAAAGCTCTCGTCTACGCAACCCCGGTACCAAATGTAGAGACTCTTCGTGCTCGTATTGTGGACGGCTGTGATACAATACGCCATTCTCCAGGGCTGCATCAGCGCATCAGGGATTCCATGCGACGGAGGGTGGATGCATGTATCCTCGCTAACGGAGGACATTTTGAACATTTATTGTAACAAAGTGTTTGAAGTCACGCTGGTACGTTCTGTTTCTGTGTGTTTCCATTCCATGATTAATGTGACTTGAAGAGAAGTAATAAAATGAGATCTAACACGGAAATTAAGCGTTTTCGGACACATGTCCACATAACATATTTTCGTTCTTTCTGTGTGAGGAATCTTTCCTGAAAGTTTGGCCGTACATTTTTCTAACACCCTTTATATACACGTGGCGTCTGTTCCGAAAGAACAGACGTCACTTCTGATCCTGCAGTTGTTATTTTTTCATATTCACAGAATGCAAGAAATAAATTGCGAACGGGCAAAGCTGAAATTGGGTACCCAGATGGGATTCGAACCCGTGTCTCCTGCTTTATAGGCAGCTGCGCTGACCACTACACCACCGGAGACACTGCAGGATAGAGCTGGAATTTGTGTCTGTCGGGAGGCGTGATTAGGTAGACCTTGCGGGAACGGTGATCACTGTGTCCCCAGTAATATACTGGTCAGCGCAACTGCCTAGAAAGTAGGAGACCCGGGTTTGAATCCCGACTGGGTACATATTTTGAGCTTTGCCCGTTCGCAGTTGATTTCATATATTCTGTGAATATGAAAACAATAACAAGTGCAGGATCGGAAGTGACGTCTATTGTTTCTTAACAGACACCACATGTATATGCAGGGTCAATCACGTAACTCTTGCACCGCAAGTATTGCGGAAACGCAAATGCGATTGATGTAAGGTTTTCACAGAATGGATTGGTAGTCAAGGACTCGTATCATTAGCCAATAAACAGATTGAAAAAATAACTATAAAGTGTATTTTTTATGCAAACATACAATTTTTCAAATGGAACAATGGTTGTTTCTATATGCACTGGAATGTTTGACACCAGCTGTGTACAAATAATTTTAATGACATTTTTATAACGTTTAGTTTGGCAGCTACAGCACTTCAAAGTTTAGGGGGCGGAGGCTACGACAGCGTAGCTGACTGGCTGGTGGTCATGAGACAGTGGGCCGTGCCCCAGGGGATAGCCACTCGGCCAGTCAGCTACGCTATCGCAGCCTCCACCCCCGAAACTTTAAACGGTTGTAGCTGCCAAACCAAACTTGATAAAATGTCATCCTGCACGGCCACGACGGTCGGGGGTTCGAATCCCACCTCGGGCATGGATATTTGTGTCCTCTTTAGTATAAGGTAGTTCATAAGTAGTTTATAAGTGTAGGGACTGATGACCCCGTAGTTATGTCCCATAAGCTCTAAAAACATTTGAATATTTGAAAAATGTCATTCAAGTTTCTTTGTACACAGCTGGTGTCAAAAATTCCAGTGTGAGATAGAAACAAACATCGTTCCATTTAAAAACTGTATGTTTGCTTAAAAAAATACACTTTCTAAGTAATATTACAGTCTGTTTGTTGGCTAAAAATACGAGCCCCTGACTACCAATGCCGGCCGCGGTGGCCGAGGAGACTGAGGCGCTCCAGTCACGGTCTGCAAGGCCACTACGGTCGGGGGTTCGAATCCCCCCTCGGGCATGGATATTTGTGCCGTCTTTAGTATAAGGTAGTTGATAAGTAGTTTGTAAGTTTAGGGACTGATGACCCCGTAGTTAAGTCCCATAAGCTTAACAAACATTTTTGACTACCAATGCATTCTGTGAAACCCGCACATCAATCGCACTTTGCGTGGCGTCTGTTCCGAAAGAACAGACGTCACTTGTGATCCTGCACTTGTTATTCTTACCTAATCAATATGAACTACGAATTGGCAAAGCTGAAAATGTGTACCCCGCCGGGTTTCTAACCCGGGTCTCCTGCGCTGATCACTACAGCACTGGAGACACAGTGATCACTGCAGGGTAGAGCTGGAATTTGTGTCTGACGGGAGGCGTGATTAGGTAGACCTTGAAGGTGCGGTGGTCACTGTGTCCTGTGTCCCTAGTGCTGTAGTGGTCAGCGCAACTGCCTAGAAAGCAGGGGCCCTGAGTTCGAATCCCGAATGTGTACACATTTCCAACTTTGCCGATTCGCAGTTGATGTCATATATTCTGTGAATATGATTTAACTAATTGTTTTTTTTTTACCGAGGTCGAGTGACGCAAAGCAATGAAAAAGTTATACACCGGTCATACTATGTTCCGATCCTGACATATTCATCCGAAACCTGGGTTATCAAAGGAAGAAAGAAAAGTAAATTACAAGTTAGTGAGATGAAATTCTTGAGGAACAGTATTGGAGGGACAAAGACAGACAGGTTAAGAAATGAGACGATCAGAGAGTAAATAAAGGTGGAACCATTACAAGAGGAGATGTCATGGCAAGACAGAAGATAGTGAGGAGGCTTATTTTCTAAGCAGATCCGGGCAGAGGCTGGAAACTGTCAAAGATGATAATGACGTCCATGCTAGATATCCGAACCATCTTCGTAGGGGTATGAGGCTTTTTTTTTAATTTATTTATTTTTTTAAGCAGACTTGTTTTATTTAAGAGTGAGATGCGCCATATTGTTCCACAGTCTTCTGCCTACAAAAACACTATAGGAACAAGATATCTTCGCGAAATACCTTACGAGCATTTTTTCCACGTTCGATACGTAGGCATAATGCATCAACACGATGGCAGTAACACACAGTTCCAGCTGCTCCTGCTGACTAGTGAGAAACACAGTCAGTAGCAGGCAATACGTGCTAGCCGCGGTGGAGTAGTTCAGTCCCTTAAATTTACAAACATTTCAACATTTATAGAGATGTGCACACACAGATATCGCTGTTGTATCGTATAGACAACGCATAAAAGGGCGATGCCATGTACAACGGGTAAAATGTCGACAAGGGGTATGTTAACCTGTCCTATATCATTTCCTTTCCTCCTCCATGTTGCCATGGACGACGCACAACAGTTTGCGTTTGCACCGCAATGCCAGTGTACGCGAGGGTTGTAGTAACTCCCCTCTGCACTGTGTGAAGAGTAGAAACTCTGAAAGTTCACCAGCCTGACGTCTTCTATAGATGTCCCCACGCAGATGATAGCACGCAGGTCGGAGTTCTTGAATGAGGCTGAAATTGCTAAACTATTGGTAGGAACTGATCTAGTTACTGAATAAATCTGAAGTCCTCGGGAATCGGGATGCCAACTGATTTTATTTAAAGTAAGCAGAAAACCAGTAAAATGCATAATATCAACACGTCACACATTATCTTAATTGAAAGTAAATATAAAGTTATTTCCCTTGATCAAAGATGATTAAATAATGTTTTATGACCGCCTACGTATATACGTTACTCCACCGAGTGCGTGTACTGAACTGAAGTGTGGCGGCTTGATGCAAGGCTGCCTTCGTTCCACAATTTGGCGCGTAAACATGGCCGCCGTGCATCGTCCGTCTTAAACTGATTGTTTTGTTTATTGGATTATCAATTGTCAATATGTTTTACTTACTTAGGGTATAGCTTAGCTTTGAGGTTTTTTTATTTTAAATTGAGTTTGACATTGAATATATAATTAGTTTATTAAATATTAATAAAAATATGATTTCGTTTTGGCGCGTGACCGCCAGTGCTACAGCCAATCGGCGTCCAGTGCCTGCCGCTCGGGGACTTCCCTGGAATTCAGGGAGACTCGCCAGTGCTCTTTCCCATGAGAACCCGACCTATTGTGTCGTGGTTCTCAACAGCTTTTACAATCGACGCCTACTGGTCCTAACCGGCTGTACTGAAGCAATACTTCGATCTTAATATGATGGCTTTAAGCCAGAAATATTACAATTGACAAAGGTGTCAGTCCTTGTTCCCGGCGTCAATATGACCGCATTATAGGTATTAAGTCTTTGACCTCGTAATGGTAGTTGAAGATAGAAGCATGGGACATTCCATTGCGAAAATCGTTGGGGACTTCAACATTGCGGAGTCAACTGTGTCGAGATTGTACTCTCGCCAAGCACAGCAGAGCACTAGAATGTTGGGTACCCCTTCCCACTGTTCTAGTACCGCTTGTATCACCTGTTATCGGTACGTCACACTACCCTGCGTGAGCTCTATACAGGTCTGTGCTGACTGGCTCCGAGGAAAGTGGATAATTATGGCTGCACGCGGAAATACCAACGTCTTATTGTTAAGTTTCCCAAGATAATAAAAAATATTTGCTTCCGGAATACTCTTATTTCTTAGAGATTCGTGATTTGAGATATGCGTCCTTCATTTTAAGTGCGTATTCCCAGGAATACATCTACATCTACATGGGATACTCTGTAAATCACATTTAAGTGCCTGGCAGAGGGTTCATCGAACTACCATTATACTATTTATCTCCCATTCCATTCTCGAACAGCGCGCGGGGAGATAGAACGCCCGATGCTCCGTTCGAGCTCTGATTTCTCGTATTTTATTCTGATCATCCTTTCCTTCTATGTAAGTGGGAGTCGACAATATATTTTCGCATTCGGAGGAGAATGTTAGCGATTGGAGTTTCGTAAGTGGCCCACGCCGCAGCGATTTGCGCCGTTGTTGTAATGATTCCCATCCCAGATCCTGTATCATTTCCGTAACGCTGTCTCCCCTGTATTGTAACAATACGAAAATAGCTGCCCTTCTTTGGACTCTTTCGATGTCCTCCGTCAAACCCACCTCATAAGGATCCCACACTGGGCAGCTACACTCCAAAAATTGACGGACAAGCGTAGTGTATGGAGTTTCTTTTGTAGTTTTTTTTGTGTTTTAAGGGTTCTACCAATAAAACGCAGTCTCTGGTTCGCGTTTCCCACGACATTATCTACGTGTTCTTTCCAATTTAAGTCTGAAGTAATAGTAATTCCTAAGTATTTTGTGGAGTTTACGGCCTTCACTTTTGATTGGTTTATCTTGTAAACAAAGTTCAACGGATTTCTTTTCGTACTCATGTGGACGACTTAACACTTCTCATCATTTAGAGTCAACTGCCAATTCTTACACCATACAGATATCTTATTCAGATCGTCCGGCAGTTGGTTTTGATCTTCAGATGATTTTACTAGACGGTAAATGTGGGCGTCATCTGCAAACAACCTAAGAGAGCTACTTACATTTCCCCCTAAATCGTTTATGTAAATAAGGAACAGCAGAGGACCAATAACACTACCCTGTGGAACGCCCGATATCACCTCTGTTTTAGTCGATGCATTACCATCGATTACTACGGACTGTGTCCTGTCTGATAGGAAATCCCCTATCCAGTCGCAAATTTGGGGCGATATACCATAACCATGCAATTTTATTAAAATCCGTCTGTACGATAACATGTGGGTGTCTCAACGGTTAGAAATGAGTGCGTTTGTGTGTGTGTGTGTGTGTGTGTGTGTGTGTGCAGCAAACAGCAGACTCGCCGAAAGCATCGCGGCGCGGGTGACTACCACAGTACGACATCGGAGGACGTTGGAGTGACGGGCCGAAACAGCCCGCCAGTACCTGCGTGGCGTGCGTCTGATAACGCACGCACCGACACGCGCACGCCGTAGCCCCCAATACCGCAATCACGCCGGCTACGCACCCATTATGCGTACACGTGCTGGCGACCGTGCCAGGATGCGCGAGTCTATATACGTGTGTGTGTGTGTGTGTGTGTGTGTGTGTGCTCTGTGCTCGCGACTCGCATTAACGCCCACGCATCCCCGGCAGCCATACCTCCACCCCCGCAAAAACCCTTCCGCTGCCACCAACTCTCCCCCTGGTGCGTCCGACTGGACCGGGAATAAAATGGAAAAGGCATGCGTGGGGGGAGGGGGATGCAGGGCGGGATAGCGGGGAGCAGAGAGAGCATTTTTAATTTCCGCCCCAGGGAGCTATCACACGCACGCCCCGTGTACAGGGGGCGGTGATGTTGTAGGGGGGCTGGACGGGTGGAGAGCAGCGTTTTAGTAAAAACGAGAAATGAAATAGCAGTTGCAAGTCCCCCTGCTCGCGTAGCGGTGCTGTGGGGGTGGTTCTTCGGCCTGTAATAGCGTGGAGGACACGGGCACGGAGTGTCGTTGTTGATGCTGATTCGACACCGAAGTTTGCTGCAGCAGCCACCGACATAAATATATGGTTACGTAGGAAACAGACACACAATAAAGAAAACTGTGAAGTAATACACATGACCACTGAAGGAAATCCGCTGAACTTCAATTACGCGATAAATCAGTCTAACCTTAAGGTCGTAAATTCTACCAGATACCTAGGAGTTACAATTACGAACAACTTTGACTGGAGAGAACGCATGGTCAATATTGTGGGGAAGGCGAACCAAAGGTTACGTTTCATTGGCAGAACGCTTCGAAGATGCACCAGCTCCACCAAAGAGATTGCTTACATCACACTTGTGCGTCCTCTCCTGGAGTACTGTTGCCCCTTGTGGGACCCTCACCAGGTGGGACTGACGGAAGACATTGAGAAGTTTCAGAGAAGGGCAGCTCGTTTTGTTTTATCACGTTACGGGGGGGAAAGCGTCGCGGAAATGTTGCACGAATTGGGGTGGAAATCATTAAAAGAAAGACGTTATTCATTTCGGCGTGATCTGTTTGCGACGTTTCAAGCACCGACTTTTACTTCTGAATGTAAAAATACTTTGCTAGCACCCACCTACTTAGGGAGACATGACCATCCCAATAAAATAAGAGAAATCAGATCGAAAACGGAACGATTTAGGTGTTTTTTCTTCCCGCGGGATATTAGAGAATGGAACGGTAGAGAAAAGTTATGAAATTGGTTAATGAACCCTCTGCCAGGCACTTAAATGTGATTTTCAGAGTACCTATGTAGATGTAGATGCTTTACAGAAACATTTCTTGCTTAGCTACGAGTTTCAGCATTATGCCATTTTCAGTCCCCTATATCGGAGTACTAAATGCATTTAAATCGTTTCCAAACTGATAGCAAGTAGTCCACGAAACCAGTTTGTATCCCTATTTAAATGGATATGATTCTCCGATGTAGGAGCCTGAAGATGGCATAATGGAATCCCGAAACTAGTAGCTAAGGAATAAATGTTTCTGTAAAACATACGGCTACTGATAACCTGTTTCCTTAGTAATCTTGACCAGCCGCAGTCTCAGTTCCGCCATCAATGATGGATTGAATAAGACTAAATATAGGGTGGTCGACCAATCAGAAGGAAAAAAAAGAAGAAGGTAAAGCAGTCAACACCAGTGGGATTGAACACCACAGTGCTTTTCTAGGCATGGTCCTGTTTGGAGGTGGTATGCCGTTGCCTTCCTCCGAACTCACTTGACAAGCCAGATATAGCGGGATCTACAGTTTAACGTGGGTTCCGAACCACGGTGCTACTCGGTATTTTTCACATGAGCAATACTGCCAGAGGGGAAAGAAATGTAAAGTGACAGATAAAAACCCTAGGACCTGGCGGGGATCGAACCCGCGACATTTGGATTTGTAGTGTGGCACACATCCCCACCGTTAAGCTTCACATGATGTAAACAAAGCAGCTACCTACCACAGACCAACTTAATGTCACAGACCCCTTTCCTACCATGTTTACTTTTAGACTTTAAGATACAACAATATATATAAAAAATTGCACAGTAATATGTAATGTAATTTAAATATGTGAATCTTGCCAAAAGCTGTGAAGTAAATAAAATGTAAAATCAGTGTAGAAAACGAATTTAATGTACACCTTAAGTGACGATCCCAACATATGCTCCAGTGTCAATAATGTTAACATAGGTTTTCATTCATTAATATTTGAAATGTAATGTGTTTCACCCTGTTCACTCGCAAATTAAAATGTAAAAATATTATGGAGGCCACTGATTACGTTAACATAATTCTGCATGGCAACAGATATTGTTTGTAATTCCAACAAATGTCATATCCAGAGACCAAGTAATCTATGTATTATATCTTTGTTTTAACATCTTTGAGAACCGAAGCAATAGCGTCTTTGTCGACGCATGTCAACAGTTTACCTGACGATGGCCTAATAAGCCGAAAACTAGTTAGTAAATAAACAAAATTTAGTAGAACAAAAACAGTTTGTTTGTTTTCAACCTTAAATAAAAAATTTATTTTCGTTAAAATTATACAAATCCTTTTTTAACATTAATTGAATATAGATTTTTTAATATTAGCGTGTGTTATGATGAATAAGCCTAAAGTCTGAAAGCTGTTTTCAGGAACCATTCTTTAGATAAATGTACAAGATGTAATAATTAATTCTAAGAAATAAAAAAAATCTACTTCTTTAAAAATTGCCTATACAGTGGGAGCCGGCCGCGGTGGCCGAGGGGAGTAAGACGCTCCAGTCATGGTCTGCACGGCCACTGCGGCCGGGGGTTCGAATTCCCCCTCGGGCATGCATATTTGTGCCGTCCTTAGTATAAGGTAGTTGATAAGTAGTTTGTAAGTTTAGGGACTGATGACCCCGTAGTTAAGTCCCATAGACTCTACAAACATTTGAACATTTTTATACAGTGGGAGCTCTCTTAACCAGCATAATTCCGTTCTCAATCTTCCCTAAGTACAAAACACCCATTATGCAAAATATAATTTCTGTCGGAACACATGTAAAAATAATGTTTCTCATTCAGTAAAAATACACATTATAAACAGCATCCAACACTTTACAAGAAAGCTGTATCAACAGAGAGAATATTAAAGTCGTTGCCTTTGAGATAACGAACATAGTTTTGTTAGAGTTCGTGTTGGGGAGGTTCTTCGGGGGTTGCCAGAATATTTTCAGTTGGAAGGGAGTCGCATATGTTGGAAATCACTGCCGTATGGCAACGCAAGACGTTAATGGGCTACTAGATCCTTCTCCAGATGCATTTATATAATTTTACGTAGGAAGCTAATTACTTCGTACACTTCATAACAGGCGCGAGCAATGACTTTCGAAGTCGTCGTCAACCGTTATTCATACACAAACGACATCGAAAACATAACCCTTGATCTGTGACGACCCTCCCCCAATAAACAGTGAATACGTAGCACGTATACAATCGGAAGAGAGCACTTCGTTTGCCTTGATTTGCGTTGACCACGGTATGTGTGAAATTGTTGAATTTGTGTCTTGCTTGTGTTACACAGTTTACACACGAAAACTGTTGTTATTGCGTGGGGATGTGACCTAATGACAGTTTCCTTTTAGCCGATATTTTTAGAAGACGTACGTAAAATGAGTGTTTTAACGATACCCGTGTTCTAAACCTAATCTTCGTTTTCTTTTGTTTCAGGTGAGTATCCACTGTTGAATGCCGCTGCACTAAGCGAGTCTTAACCTGGTGAGTTGAATTCAGTTTGTCTTCTCGTTCCATGACGATTTCCAAAATCCGACATCTCGAAACTGTGCAGAAAACTGTACCGGGGTTTTGAATATACAAGAACATTGCAGGCCGGCCGCAGTGGCCGAGGGGACTGAGGCGCTCCAGTCTGCTCGGCCACTACGGTCGGGGGTTCGAATCCCCCCTCGGGAATGGATATTTGTGACGTCCTTAGTGTTAACTGACATTTGATAATCACCCCAATTCCGTACAATCGAGTGTTTGTGTGGGTCATATGCAAGTCTAAGATAGTGGATAACAAGTTCTGTGATACAATTGATGCTTTTAAATTTGTGATGTTTGTATCGTCATTGGAGCTGAATTTTAAAAAGTCGTGATAACAGTTCTTTCATGTGAATCTTAGGCTTCGACAGGTTCTGCACCTCAAATTCAAAGAAGTGATCGTGAGATAGTTGTTGGCATTCCGGCCTAGAACATAGTAATCGATTTGCAGGATACAGAGAAATCCCTTTTCTTTTCATCAACGAGAAAGTACTTTTGTACGTTCTGCCTGTGACTACATAAACAAGTTTGCAATCAAGAGTTGACAAAATTGAAGATACACAGTTTTCATACATTCGTTTTTCCTTGGATACGTTCCTATTTTGTTATCCAAGGAAGAGAATGAAACTGCAGACGAGATGGTGAATGAACTTCGGAGGCAGTTCACAGCTCTTCAAGTAAATGACAGTTTGGGTACAAATCAAGGTCCTGAAGATGATTCCAGTTGGATAACAATACGAAGAATTGGTGGAAACGTACGAATTTTTGAGCGATTCGGTTACACTTAAGTAGTGTTCTCTATTCTCATCATAGCCCTAGCAACGCGAAATGTGCCCGTGTTGTCAACCATGCGAAGAAAATCAATACTGCAAATTACCCATGTCCACTGAATCTCCCGAGTCTTTCTATTTTGGAGAGCAATAGTTCTGGTACTTGTTAAGACAAAACATTTTCTCAAGACATCTTGCAGGAAGCTAACAAGGTCACAACTATGACTTCAAAGTCGAAATAGCATGTGATTTGCAGTGTGTGTTTTATCTTGCCTGTGTTAAACTTGCCTGTGCCTTTTTCAAGTATCTCATATCTGTTTATAAAGGAAGTCTTGTTATGTATGCTCCAAACCAACATTCACCACGCGTGCTGCAATTTAACGTGGATTTCTTCTCGATTGTTACGTTCGTCTAGAAACGTTGGCGTATGGTGTAATGATTGGAGAGAGATGACGGCTATGTGGCAGACTTTATGCAACAGTACCGTTCTCGGTCCATCCCAAGTGTTGTCAACCCGCAGACGGGGAAAGAAGGCACGCTAGCACACTGCGTTTCCTGATTACACGTCTCCCAAATATTAGCACGTCCTCCCCCTTTTACCAACACAAGCACACACTCACACGCTGTCACGAAAGGACTCGGTCTCGTGGCTGAAGGAATTTCCCCTTCTAAGGGAGGGACTGGCATCAACGTTGTTGACCGTCTTGTTGGCCGTGTCAGAAAGAACGAAATACTGTAGTGACCACATAGGAGAACAGCATGTCACAACCACGCGACGTAGAACTGCTGCGTGAATGTATCTGTAGCAGTGTGTTTCAACCTTTTTGAATATGCGACTCCCTTTCTAATGAAAATATTGTGGCGACCTCCTTCACCTAACAGCAAAACAATTATGTGTGTAATTCCAAAATCAACGAATTTAATTCGTTGCTATTCATACACCTTTCTTCTAAAAGAAAAAAAATACAGTGTTATATAATACAGGATGAATTTCTTAATTCGTTTTTCTAAATGTAACCTACTACACTAATTTTAGATGAGTTTCAAAAGAAAAATACTTGTTGGATAACGATTTTTATGTATTGCAGGCGCCGAGGCGGAGCGGCCGAGCGCATTGAGGCGCTGTGCTCCGATGCGCGAGGCCGTTCCCCGTCGGAGGTTCGAATCCCTCCTCGGGCATGGATGTTTCTGCCGACTTTAGTATAAGCTAGTTCATTAGTAGTTTGTAAGTTTACGGACTGATGACCCCGCAGTTAAGTCCCTTAAGCTCTACAAACATTTGAACATTTGTATTGCAGGCAAGACTCGGAATAGATTTATTATCGCTAAGAAAGGTCCTGATGTTGTTGTTGTGGTCTTCAGTCCGGAGACTGGTTTGATGCAGCTCTACACAATACCCTATCCTGAGCAAGCCTCTTCAACGCCACATAAGAACGGCAACCTACATCTGTCTAAATCTGCTTACTGTATCCATCTCTTGGTCTTCCTCTGTGGTTTTTACACCGCACACTTCCCTCCAACGCTAAATTCACAATTCCTTGATGTCTAAGAATGTGTCCTACCAATCGATCCCTTCTTTTAGTCCAGGTATGCCAAAATTTCCTTTTCTCCCCAATTCTGTTCAGTACCTCCTCATTAGTTACGCGATTCATCCACCCAATCTTCAGCATTCTTCTGTAGCACCACATGTCAAAAACCTCTACTCTCTTCCTGTCCGCACTGTTTGTCGTCCATGTTTCACTCCCATACAAGGCAACACTCCATACAAATCCCTTGAGAAAGGACATCCTTACGCTTAAATGAAACATACATTTCCAGCTTTTGTAGATTTCGAGAAGGCTTTTGACTATGTTGATTGGAATAAACTCTTTCAAGTTCTGAAGCAAGCAGGAGAAAGATATAACAAGCGTAAGGTTATTTACAACTTGTACAAAACCAGACAGCGGTTGTCAGAGTTGAAGGGCATGAAAGGGATGCAGTGGTTGGGAAGGGAGTAAGACAGGGTTGTAGCCTTTCTCCAATGTTATTCAATTTGTACATTGAGCAAGGTATAAAGAAAAGTAAGGAGAAATTTGGAGAATGAATTAAAGTTCAGGGTGAAAAATTAAAAACATTGCGTTTTGCCGACGACATAGTAATTCTGTCAGAGACAGCAAAGGACCTAGAAGAGCAGTTGAAGGGAATGGACAGTTTGTTGAAAGGAGCATATAAGATGAACATTATCAAGAGCAAAATAAGGGTAATGGAATGCAGTCTTAGAAAACCAGCCGATGCTGAATGAATTAGATTAGGCAACGATATAATAAAGGAGGTAGGTGAGTTTTGTTACTTGGGCAGTAAAGTAACAAATGATGGTCGCAGTACAAAGGATATAAAATGCAGAATGGCAATGGGTAGAAAAGCGTTATTGAAAAAGAGAGCTTTATTAACATCGAATAGTGATTTATGGTCCTGGTATAGACTCAATTTCTAAATAAGTAGATTTTTTCCCTTCTAATTTCTCAAAAACACTGACCACATCTTGTTAATTTAACTACCGACTGGTTCCTGGAAACTGTTTTCTGGCTTTCAGTTCCTTCATCGTTAACACTGTGTATTTATTATGATAACCATCGAATTCCGCTATGTAATTGTAATATGAAATAATTTTCTTAGGACAGTGAAAGCGACCCCATGGGGGTCGCGACCCACAATTTGAAAAACACTGCTGTATAGCAACATTCGCCTTCGCTTTCTCTCGTGTTCTCGTTCTCTCTCCCCGCTTTTTTGTTATTACGTACGCACTGGATAACGACACTACAGGTGTGTGTAGATCATGTTAGGGCCGGTATGCTGATTTTTTTTTTTTTTTTTTTTTTTTTTTTTTCAGAATCTTTAACACGTTGACAAGCGGAAGCTATCGTGTGGTAACAAGAGTTTCATGCCAATTTTGAAACGTCACACTGCGTTCCCGACATTACTTAATTCTCACGTACTGTATTAGCTTACTCGATTACTCGGATCGTATATTACAGATGGTTTTCATGTTTTAAACTGCGTCTGTGGACTGCTGATGTTTAATTTACTAATAAACAGGTAATAACTTACAACGCTCTACTAATCTGAGAGAGAAGTCGCAACTGTATCGAGCTGCAACTGTTCTTAATAAACAAAATCCTCAGGGAAGTGTTGCAGAGCCCCTGCTGTTCCATAGTTTTGTAAAAGACTATCTTAAACTCGCGGCTCCGCTCGCGTGTTGGTTGTTTATGATAGATAAGCTATCTTTCAGTAGTGTGCTATGACACTGGTTTTGAAGGATGAAATTAAATACAATACTTTCTTTAGAGACCAATTTTTGAATTAACATTCGAATAAAAAAATAAAATTATGTGACGTGCTTAATGATTTACAATAAATACTACATACATTATTTCTTATAGCTTGTGTTGCAATATGTCAACACTTATGGTGAAAGTAATGTCCAAATTCATTTTAATTTCATTTTAGGGCATTCTGGTAAACTACGTTATTTGTGATATTGTTTGGAGCGTAAATTATAGAGATTTTTTGGGTTGCCTTCTCTTGAGCAAGCGACGTATAATTGACCATGTGAAAAACAAACTCCTCATTAACCCAGTCGCTGGTTTCCAAGCTTTGCTAAGATTATAGCCACAGTCACGGTTTATGAGGTCGTCACTTGTGCGAATTTCAGTGGCCTCTAACGACGCAGTCCCAGTATCTCGACGTCTGTACCAGAATCCTAGTGCGTTCATACTCCATCGCGTGATTCTCAGACAAACAATGTTCAGCGACCGCCGACTTGCTCGGATACATCAATCGTGTGTGCCTCTGGTGTTCAACGCATCGATCCTCGACGGTACGCATCGTCTGTCCAATATATGACTTTCCACAATGACACGGAATCTTCCTCAAACCAAGATCATCTCCCCACCAGTGCACGGATTTTATTCGGCGGACAAAAAACAGTTCTAACCTGTTTTTTTTTTTTCAAAATGCGGGCGATCTTCCCCGAGAGTGCGCCGGTATATGAAACGCAGTGCCTACATCCTCCCTCGTGTTTTCATCCGTTTCCACAGGTTGTGTTGTAGTGGTTGGGCGGAGAGCCCGCTGAATCTGTCACTCTGAGTACCCATTTTTTCGAAATACAGTTCTCAGGTGTTCCAATTCCTGGGGTAGACTCTCTGCTTCGGAGATAGTGCGCGCCCTATGTACTAGAGTTTTAAGTACCCCATTCCTCTGTGAAGGGTCGTGACAGCTGTCTGCGTGTAAATACAGATCAGTGTGCGTTGTCGTCCGATATACACTATGACCCAGGGTGCCATCAGCTCTTCTCTTAACCAAGACGTCAAGAAACGGCAATTTACCCTCCGTTTCAGTCTCCATAGTGAATTTGATGTTGGGGTGTATGGAGTTCAGATGTGTAAGGAAGTCAAGAATTTTATCCATACCATGTGGCCAGATGACGAAAGTGTCGTCCACGTAACGGAAAAAGCAAGTAGGTTTCCATTCAGATGATGCCAGGGCTTCCTCCTCGAAATTCTCCATGTACCAATTTGCGACCACAGGGGAGAGTGGGCTACCCATGGCGACTCCCTCCGTTTGTTCGTAGTATTCGCCATTGAAAAGAAAATATGTGGAGGTCAAGACATGCCTAAAAAGTTCGGTGGTCTTCTTATCAAATTTCTGACCAATCAAATCTAGTGACTCTCGAAGGGGCACCCTCGTAAACAACGAAACGACGTCAAAACTCACCATGATATCTGACTCATCCAGCCTGAAGTTGTTAAGGCGTTTAAAAAAATCCACTGAATTACGGATTGATGAGGGCATTTACCCACATAAGGACTTAATATTCCCGTCAAGTATTTGGCCAACAAATATGTAGGTGCTCTGATGTTACTGACGATGGGACGTAACGGCACCCCATCTTTGTGAACCTTAGGGAGTCCATAAAGTCTTGGCGGTACCGGACCTTGAGGTAGCAGTTTCTTGGCGACACCCTCCGGTAAATCCGCATCCTTGAGAAGCGCCCTCGTCTTGTTTTCCACCTTCTTTGTGGGGTCAACGCTGATCTTCCGGTAGGAATCGTCATTTAGCAGGCTCTGCATCTTTTCATTGTAGTCCTTATGGGAGACAACAACCGTAGCATTGCCTTTGTCAGCCGGTAAGACAACAATTTCAGGGCGCTCCCTCAGGTCACGAATGGCCGCCCTCTCTTTACTAGTGATGTTCGACTTCATGGGGTTGGATTTCGTCAGCGCACAAGTTTCATGACGTATTTCCTCAGCTGATTCAGGCGGAAGTCGAGCTGCAACCTGTTCAACTGCACTAATAATTTCTGCGACCGGTGTGAACTTGGGGGTAGGAGCAAAGTTGAGCCCTTTCTCCAAAACTGAGACCGCATCATCACTCAACTCCATGCCACTCAGATTGATGACGGTCTTGCATGGAACCTGCAGAGATGGCTTGTCAAGGAGACGTGAGAACTTAGCTGTTTGACGTCCCGTTGCCTTCTTATGGGCGGAATCGGCTGCAACCGAAGTAACACCATCAATCCAATCCCAGGAAAAAGACGTGAAGTGACTAGCCAGTTGCAAATGCAGTTTGAATAGTTCAAGTGAGATGAGCTCAGGCTACGGCGGGTGAAATGCACTCTCTCACGAAGCAATGCGAGGCTGGCCCGCTTCTTAATTCTCTTAGCTGCTGCAGAATCGATGTGATGCGTAACCTTAGCAAAATTTGGAACAACATTCTCGGAACGAGATCTCTTTAGAATAGCAAGAGTACTTAGCAAACGACATCTACGATGGCGCAACTTTTCAAATTTCCTCATGCTGCGATACATCTCCCGCTACCGGGCTAGAACCCAGATCCCTTCGAGCAGCCGTAGCATGCGGATCTCCGTGAAGGCGCGTTTCCAGGAGCTCAGTCCGTCAGTTCACCTGACGATGGCGACATGTATGATCGCCGAAATATTGTGCCCGTTGGACACTATAGACCGGCAGTACACCCGTGGATATTTTGATTATCAAAGACGCCGGGAGAAACTGAAGAATCACAGATATTTCATTTTTAATAATTAGTTCGAGTTTCTTAAACAGATTACCAGTTTATCCCTGCTCAAATTTTTATTAAAAGTGCCATAGATGTTTTCTGTAGTTATTTTTCCAGTAGTTAGTACAGCAGTAGTATTGCGCAAATTTATGCAGTAAGTGAAGGTGAGAAAGAATCAGTTTTTGTCAAGCTTACAGTTCGGTATAATTTACAGATTTCAGGGTAGGACAATTCATACAGTGCAGTTTAACAAGTGTTTGCACTGAGTCAGATTGCATTGATAAATATTGTGTTCTTTACATTCCGTTAAAGATTGTTAGTTCAGTCAGAAACAAGTTTTTATGGCCAGAAGTATTAACACGGTGATTTTTACTATCTGTAACTTTCAGACAGTTAACTGTGTTACAACATTTCCATACAGAAACAATTAGCAGTATGTGTCTCATTACAATAAACATTACGCAATCAGATATGTTTTGCAATATCTTTACATTGACATAGAATACAGTTAAAAATACGCAGTCAGATTAACATAACGTTGTACAAAGGCATTCAGCTAGAACAATTTCAAACACACAGCAGACGGAAATTTTGTAAGAGAGAAGGAGAAGCGAGAAACTTTCACGTATTACCTTTTGAAAATTCCTGGCAGACTAAAATTGTGTGCCGGAACCAAGATTGGAACCTGGGACCTTCGCCTTTCGCGGGAAAGCGCTCTACAGTCTGAGCTATCCCGGTACGGTTCACGGTTCACGGTTCGTCCTCACAACTTTACCTCCGCCAGTACATCGGCTCCTACTTTCCAAACTTCACAGACGTTCTCCTGCGAACCTTGCAAGACTAGCACTCCTAGAAGAAAGGATATGGTAGAGACATGGCTTAGCCACAGCCTAAGGGATGTTTCCAGAATGAAACTTCACTCTGCAGCGGAGTGTGCGCTGATATGAAACTTCCTGGCAGATTAAAATTGTGTGTCGGAACCGGGACTCGAACCTGGGACCTTTGCCTTTCGCAGGCAAGCGCACTGCCGACTGTGCTATCCCGACACGACTCACGATGCCACCTCACAACTTTACTTCCGCCAGTACCTCGCCTTCCAAACTTCACGGAAGCTCTCCTGCGAACCTTGCAAGACTAGCACTCCAGGAAGGATGGATATGGTAAAAACGCGGCTTACCCACAGCCTAATTTTAATATGCCAGGAAGTTTCATATCAGCGCACCCTCCGCTGCAGAGTGAAAGTTTCATTCTGGGATCATACCTTAGGATGTGTGCTAAGCCATGTCTCCACCGTATCCTTTCTTGCCGGCCGCGGTGGCCGAGGAGACTAAGGCGCTCCAGTCTCGGTCTTCACGGCCTCTACGGTCGGGGGTTCGAATCCCCCCCTCGGGCATGGATATTTGTGCCGTCCTAGTTTGTAAGTAGTTCATAAGTAGTTTGTAAGTTTAGGGACTGATAACCCCGTAGTTAAGTCCCATAGACTATACAAACATTTGAAACATTTTATCCTTTCTTCCAGAAGTGCCATTTCTGCAAGGTTCGCAGGCGGATCTCTGTAAAGTTCGGAATGTAGGAGGTGAGGTACTGGCGGAAGTAAAGTGGTGAGGCGGCATCGTGAGTCGTGCCGAGATAGCTCAGTGGTAGAGCGATTCCCAGCGAAAGGCAAAAGTCGTACGTTCGAATTCCGGCTGTGTCACACAATGTTAATCTGCGGAGCCACTCCTTGGGTTTTAATCTTACGGGAATCAGTTTACAAAATCTAAGAGTTTGAGTTCTGTTGGGCACGTGAAAGTTAAGAATTGGTATGTGACGGGAGGCGTGCCTGAGTAATCCATTGCAGGTGTGGTGACTGCCGTGTCCCCAATTGTGTAGTGGTCAGCGCAACTGCCTAGAAAGTTGGAGACCCGCGTACGAAAACCGGCTGTGTACACATTGTCAACTTTACCCATTCGGAGATATCATTCATTCCGTGAATATACAGGGTGTTACAAAAAGGTATGGCCAAACTTTCAGGAAACATTCCACACACAAAGAAAGAAAATATGTTATGTGGATCTGTATCCGGAAACGCTTAATTTCCATGCTAGAACTCATTTTATTACTTCTCTTCAAATCATGGAATGGAATGGAAACACACAGCAACAGAACGTACCATCGTGACTTCAAACACTTTGTTGCAGGAAATGTTCAAAAATGTTCAAATGTTTGTTAAGCTTATGGGACTTAACTACGGGGTCATCAGTCCCTAAACTTACAAACTACTTATGAACTAATTACGAACTAAGACGGCACAAATATCCATGCCCGAGGGGGGATTCGAACCCCCGACCGTAGTGGCCGTGCTGACCGTGACTGGAGCGCCTCAGTCACCTCGGCCACCGCGGCCGGCGAAATGTTCAAAATGTCTTCCGTTAGCGAGGATACACGCATCCACCCTCCGTCGTACGGAATCCCTGATGCACTGATGCAGCCCTGGAGCGTCTACTGCATATGTGGGTGTAATAGGCTTATTTTGTTTCACGAACGAATATAAAAGAAGTTTTGACATTGACATATCTGCAGCAATATTTATTTCTTACAACCACTGCACCATAACTTCTTTCCGATCGGTTGAAGCGAGAATGAACTTCCTGCTCAGAGCATATGCTTCGTTTATTCACACGAAATTGAGAACTTACTCAGAAAGCGTGACTAGACAAACATCTTTTCGGTGACATTAGCCAATTACTTGAACTCGGAAAGTCAAGTTAAACCACTCACAGCACAACAGAAACACGCGATAAATACGATACACAACGTTGTTTACGGTCGCACTGAACAAAGCCGGCAACGCGGGAACGTTGACGTCACGGCACGTGATCACTGGAAGTGTTTACCGCGCTGTTGTTGTTGTTGTTGTTGTTGGTTTTAAGGGGACTAAACAGCTAGGTCATCAGTCCCCTGTCCCTAGCTAAGAGTCCTCTGTCAAGAGTATAAAAAGTAAAACACAGCTCCGAAGATGAAAACTCGGAAATGGGGTAAGCTGACATTGGAGAAATCGCGTACAACACAAAAGGAAGAGACACAATATGGAAAAAAGAAGTTGAGATCTCAGCTATAACTGGACAGCAGAAAAACACGGCTGGCTGATCACAGGGAAAAAACAGGATGAGCCAGCCATACTTCACACACTAAAAATCCCTCGGTAAATTACAGAAGGGTTTTAAAAGGGTTTAAAATCGCTGGATAGGTGGGGACCTGAAGTATCAGGCTATAGCACCCACCACTAGATGGAGTTGTAAAAACCAGCTGCGCGAATAAAACTTAAAACAGAATGAGCCATAGAGGCATCGTCGCCTAAGAC
Organism: Locusta migratoria; assembly: GCA_026315105.1. Taxonomy (NCBI): domain Eukaryota; kingdom Metazoa; phylum Arthropoda; class Insecta; order Orthoptera; family Acrididae; genus Locusta; species Locusta migratoria. The sequence continues at coordinate 79,914,517 of CM048754.1, read as the reverse complement.
TAAAGGTAGCGCGTCTGGTAGGTTAAAAGACTGACGCAATGTAGCTAAAACTGGGCAGTCCATCAGAAGATGGACGACTGTCAGCGCTGCTCCACACCGACACACAGGTGGTGCCTCACGGCGGAGGAGATGACCATGGGTTAGCCAGGTATGCCCAATACGGAGGCGGCAGAGGACAACTGACTCTCGACGTATGGGCCGCAGTGAAGACTTCCACAGAGTTGTGGATAGCTTCACGGCTCGGAGCTTGTTTGTGGCACCCATGGTGCACCATTCGGCACTCCAAGCATCACGCACCTTCTTGTGCAATGATAACCTAAGGTCTGATTCCGTGATGCCAATGGTGAAGGGTGGCGCAGTGATGGCCTGTTTGGCCAACTGGTCAACACGTTCATTCCCCGGTATGCCGACGTGGCCAGATTGGGCAAGAGAGTAAGTAGTGTCTTGAATGGACTGCTGTGATTGGATCGTTGCTAGCGACTAGCACCTCGCGCTTCTTGCTCTTCGCTTGTTATTTGTAAACGTCAAATGCAAAGTTTCAACGGCCCGGGTATAGTAACACAAACTTCTCATGCTAAGGGCAGCTCACACACCCATACCCGAGGAAGGACTCGAACATCCGATGGGGAGCGGCCGCGAAATCCTCAGCATTGCGCCTTAGTCGCCCCGGCCATTCCCGCCCGGCTGTGAATTTTGCCGTCTCAGAGTAACGCACAGTATTTTTTCTCCGTACAGTGTTCTCTGCACTACGGATTAAGAAAGTTGAGCAGTAATTTTCCGTATTCTCCGCCTCGGCAGGTGCGCTATTACGCCTTTGCCTGGCAACGGCTTCCGCGAGAGCCAGACACCTTTGGCAGCGTACGCATCCCGTGGGAGTGAAAAGTGCCGAACATCGCACCCTTTGAAAAGGTCCGTTTAGAAGTTTTAATAACGCGGAAGCATTAGCAGCGGGGTCCGTCTGACACCCTCCCCATTCTCCCGCACCCTATCATCCCTCGCAACCCCTCTCCAGCTTACTGTAGTCCAGCGCTTCTTCTCTTATAAGCTAGCCGCACACCGCCGCTGCAGTACTGAAATGGAAAATCCCGAAATACAACTGCATCTACACCTATGCTCCTCAGCCTCCAAATATTTGGGGAAAAAAAGAAAAGAAGAACAAAGAAAACACGAAAAAAATCAAAGAAAAAAAAGAAAAGAAAAGAATCGCACTGACGTGTTTCGCGGCCCATTTTAGATTTGTAGTTTCATAAGTTTTTGCAAACATTTTGGAGGAAAATAATAATCTAAATAATAAAAAATTAATTAATAAGAGTGTCTGAAACCTTTTTAGGAAAAGAAAAAAAAAAGGTAGTTCGGGTTCCGAACCACTGATATTCAGCGTCGTAATCCAACGCAGCCCACTAGGCTACAGCAAACAGTCAACAGTTGAGTCCTTTAATCACATACTGTTGATGGCCGTTGTTAACTGATGCTAATATGGCATTTGTAGACACAAAATCATCGTTTATCGTACGAAGAACGACGTATTTTTGTTAATTCTTCAGTGCGCCATTGCTTTGAAATGACAACGTGTAAGTTACAGTAAGAAAATCATCAAATACGCAACGCAAGATGGCGTATGCCACAGAGAGTTGTGAGCGAGGAATGTCACGTGACATCTGCAAACGGCTGGTTTTCATTAATTTAATGGAGGGTGTGAAAACTCCGTTATTTTTGCAAGTATCTCTCAAACGATACGAGATATGGAAAAAAAAAAAAACACAAGGAACAAAGCTGTAGAGAATTTTCTCCTCTACAAATTCGTTTATTCAATTTTCACGTCAACTGAACGTTTTATTTGCAATTAAAATTACATTACAAACAGCTTTTTTGGCATTACTAACGTATTTCTTGTCCGAAATATTAAAAAAAAAAAACGAAGTTCTGGTCTCTGGTAGCCAACAATTATGTCTGTAAAATTTGGTGCCGATCGGTTGAACGGTTCGACCTAAAAAGTGGGAACACGTTGCAGCCAGACAGACATCGTCAAAGCGCCGTTATTTTTGAAAATATCTCTGCAACGATGCAAGATATGGAAAAAAAAACATAATAGAGCTAAGTTGTAAAGAATTTTCCCCTCTACCAATTAGGCTATTCAATTTCCGTGTCAGATGAACAGTTCGTTTGCAATGTTTAAGCCGTTATTTTCATTAAAATTTCGAGTTGTCAAAAGACGATCTCAAATGCCCACTTTTAGTGTTACTACCGTAACCTAAAGTGGGCCAAAACAACCTGTGTTCCTTTGTGCGCTGAAAGCGAATAAAACAGAAATCCTGACTGATCTCAAAATAAAAGTCGGTTTAGAAATCTCCCTCGCAAAAACTGAGTCTATAACAGATTTTTAGAAAAGGTCCTCAGAAACTACGAGTACTCATACATAACCAAAGCAGAATAAAAAGAAAGTCAATTCATTCAAACATTTAGATGACTGTGGCTAACCATAAACAATAACGAAAAAGAAAGCCCACAAATAAAAGTAAATATAGTGAATATCACATTCCAGACCACCAGAAACATGTGCTAAAAGGCATTATTATGCAACCCCAGAATTAAAGATTGAACTACAGTAGTGAGGACAGAGGCTTTGTACTGTGCCGAAACATTGAAGCTAATACAAAACTGTGAAAAAATGAAGTAATTAACTTACAAAGGCGACTGGCTAGAAAATACTACGCCCAAGGACAACTCGAACACAATATAACAGATTACGAAGAAGTGTAGGAACGTGTAGAGAAAGTAATACATACCATGCATAAAAGAAGAATGACAATCTTTGGAGATTTGACGAGAGCGTAAAACGACAAGCTCTCAAAACCAAATATTTAATAAGATAATGACAACAAATGTGTTTTATATAGATTTCGGAGAGGCAGACGTTGAGATAATAGACATTAATGACAGAAATTTTTACAGGAACAAAATTGAGAAAGTGATCTTAAGGGAAGAACAAGAGAGAAACATAAGTCAGTCCGCGTAACATCGAAGAGATAGGAAGACAAAGATCAGTACGCATTAAACTGATGTGGGCAGAAAGAAGGAAGAAGAAGAAGAAAAAAAATGAAAGAGGAGGAGGAGGAAGGAAGAAAGGAAGAGAACAATGACATAAAGTGCTCTGTAAAAGTGGTAACGAATGAATGAATAAATAAATACGACCATATAGACAAGAGTTTCCTCTAAGGTCGCTTGAAATAACGTTTATATCACCGATTGTAATCGTTGGTTGTCATCTTCTCATGTAATTAATCCGGCAAAAGTTTCGTCGTGATGTATCACAAATGCAGTTAAGTAATCTGAACCTCATGAAGTGTGTTAAAATTTGTCGGTGAATTATTATACGTATCGTAACGATTTCAGTTCTTGACCATGTTAACGATAATTTATTGACACTTTGTGTAAGACTTCATGATGTTCGGAATGCGTGTCTGAATTTGTGATTCATCGTAAAGAAGCTTTGAGCTGATTAATGATCTGCCCAAATCTTTCTAGAAACTCCGTAATTATTAAGCAATCTTGCGTGTAACAGAATGTGATATAGGATGTGATATTAAAGCTTCTGTTTGAAGACCGTACATCCCCGATTGGCTATGCAAGTCAAGAAGACTCGAAGTGTTTTTATACTCATATCAAAGTCGCGAGCCACTTTGAATAGAAGCAGCAGTAATGCCTTAAGACGAAAATGTTTGATCGACCATTATAACAACATTTAAAAGTACACGTGGTTCCCATTTATAACATGTTGGTACAAAAAAACTGAGTAGTAACACTTTATTTAGACACGAACACTTCTTAGCTAAGATCCGTACGTTTTTATTTATTTGTGACGAGCTGTTTCCGTATCAACGTTACTATGTTATCCTAAACTCAATTACTATAGTCGACACAATCGAATTACAAGAGTCGTCAACTGTGTTAATATTTTAAACAATTTACCATATTCTGTCGTCGGTCAACACTTCTGAATATATTTCGTTCCATTACACTTTGCGATCCGTTTGGGTCATCTTCAGAATCTTGCAGTTGGGTCCGCAACATGTCTCCACTGCGATATGATAAGTACTATTAAAAAAAATACAATACAATAAATTGTTTTAAATCTCAATAAATTAGCAAACAGAAATTTCAGCGCTCTTTAGTAATTTAGAAATGAGCGTATGGCTTTCTGGCCGGGAGATCCCTTGTGGGTTTGTTCGGCCACCTGAGTGTAAGTCTTTCTATTTGACGCCGCGTGGGCGACTTACGTGCCAATGATGATGAGATGATGATCATTAGGACAACACACAACACCCAATCCCCTGCCGGGAATCGAACCCGGTGGTAGTCAGCGACTGAGTAGTTTAGAAGACATGATTAAACGCTGAACGTCACTATGGAAACCGACCGTCACAAATAAATCAAAAGGTACCGAGTTTCGTAAAGTAGGTTCTTCTCTAAATTGGTATCAAACGTTGGTGTTCAGTGTAAATAAAAGGAAGTTAAGTAGTAACACTTACCTTCATTATATTTGCTGTATTCCGAACCTTACACAAAACAAAACGATGCTGACTTTTCCACGATTTGTCGTCTGCCCATCGATATAGAAAAGCCACGAGGGGGGCGATTATCACCCTTAATGTCTGCTACCAGTCACTGAATTTGTTTGCGTTTAATTCAACGTAATGCTGTGCGTTTCGTGCATATTCCACTCACCCTCTAGTACTCTTTACATTAGAAAAAATTACTTCATTACGTTCTCAGAAATTATTCTAATATAAAATTTGGTATTGTTCGATGTATTAACGAATGTTACATTAGAATAGTTAACTATAATGTGATCTAAGTAATTTTCCGTTACGTAAACAGCGCCTCAGGATGAGCAGAACATAGTCGAAACGCGAAGCGTTACGTAAAATTAAATGTAAGCAAATGAAGTGACTGGCAGAGAAATTGTGAAAGTTAATTATTTCACCCTGTCGCGGGTTCTGAACTTTACCGTCGTAGTTACAGTTAATCATGAGGTGGTGTCTTCAGTATGAATGACATCTGACAAGACTGGTGTAAAGTCAATGTTAATACGTCAGTCACTAGGACACAAACGTACTGTCTAGCAGTATGATCGTAACGTTTTTACTCTCTCAAGTTGGTAGAATTTCTAAACTGTTTTGTGAAAAACAGACTGGTACAACACAATAGAGTAACCTCAGCAACACTGAAGATTCATCGGCGAATGATCTGAATCGCCCGCAGACGAAGGGACGAGAGAGGAAAGGAGAAGACGGGGTAAGTTTTTCAATTAGTGACCTAATTCTGGCTTTGAGGCTATCCTTTATTTTAGAAATCAGTCATGAGAAATAAATCAAAATATATCATACTAGGTTTTACCGACGGCTTTGGCTTTGCAAACCTGTCAAAGATGGTCAAAAGTATAATGATTTCACCACTTTGTTCTTATGACCAGGATCATCAGGATAAAAGGAAAATTTCAAATCTTGCACTTTAAATATGAACCGTGTGTAGAATGACGTTCAATACTCCTACTTTCCTTTATCAAGATGGAAAAGATGTTACTAGATACGAAAGGAAACTCTGTTACATAGTTGACTGAAGGAGGTGTACTTCATACTACGTGTAAATTATGCAGTTCTCAAATGTTAATCGAAATCGGTTCGGCGGTTTTAACACGATGACACGTTACGTAAGCATTGTATTCCTTATGTTGAATCATATTACGTACGACATATCAACGATTGCAAGTATTTTAATCAAGGGGTTAGAATAAAGGGAGATGGCATTATCTATGCCGAGCGCGTAAGTCAGTTGAAGCCTGTCCGCCTTCTTCGTCAGATTTGGAATTCTATTTCTCCGTTAAAGATATATGTTGAGTCGAATTAGTCGACCCTCTTACTGTTAATGCATTGAACTGACAGTCGGTGAAAAGAATGTACTTTCGAACAATATATATTCTTGAATAAATAGTAATGAATACACATCATAATATATTTGAAATCTTAATTTTTAACGGCTAATTTGGACTCTTTTAAAACGTTGTACATCAAAGCAATACCGGCGGACGTTTTATTCACGTTTTTAACTGACACAAAACATCAGCTCTGCAATAAGAACGCTTCTCCTAGACTTAGCAATATGGCGCAGGTAGGCTTCACTTTCTCAGAGTAAGGGCGTCTCCTTGTATTCTAGCCTCCTTGATTTTAATAAATGTGAAAAATTTCAAAAGTCAGAGAACAAATAGCAAGAAGCGTTCATGCGTCTCGGAAGTTAAGAAGAGAAACGTTGATGCTCAGCTCTTGCATATTTCGAGGTATATATCAACAAATATTTTGAATTGCACACGTTCTAAGGTAGCCTGTGTCCTACTTCAGTCTTCAAGCTATCTCCATACGTAACTTTATAAAAATAGGTAAAGCAGTTTTTGTCGTGAAAGCGTAACAAACAGAGCTTGTTTCGCAGTTATGATATTAGGATGGAAGTATAGATTGGCTAAAACTGCTCTTCCCTAAGCTGATATCAAAGATCGCCCTTCGCTCTAAATATTAAACTAAATACTAACACTTACCTGAATCCTATTTTCTGTATCTTGAACCATTCACGAAACGAAAATGCACCTATTTTTTTCGTGGCTCATCGGTTGTAGCCAGATGAAGAAAAACCATGAACACGAATAACATCTGGCGAGATTGGTAAACATTTAAGATTAATACGTCGCACGCTAGAAGGCTACAGAAGTACTGTCTTCACTGTATGATAGCGCAGGTATTACTATATCTGGCAGAAACTCGAAAGTGACGCATCTTGTTTTGCCAACACCGAACAGGTAACGCACAGACAGTGGACTGACCTCAGAAATACTGAGGCTGGGTTGGTGAACGACCTGAACGGACGGAAGAGAGAGGCAAGATTAAAAAAAAGGTGGGGACACGTTTCCTGAGTAGCTTTCCAATTCTGGCCGGGATGTATAAAAAAGTGACGGCAGAGGGCGTTGGCCCAAAAAACAGACCCTCCGTCTGCGTGGAAGTTTCACCTGAGTCCGGCGGACTTCGACAACAAAAGGCCAGCAAGGTACCTGCGACGCCGACGCCAGCGAAAGCGAAAGCGGACCGCTTACAGCCCGGTGGGCGGGAGGGGAGGGGACCCATTTGGAGCAATCGCAGGTGTTTTTGTGTCAGGCGCGGCGCGGGTCTTGTTGTGGCCTCGGCCGTGCCGATTGTCGCGGTCAGCGGGGAGTCTAGGGGGAAGGGGTTCCCGGAAAAACGAAAGGACTCTCTGGCGTTCGGAGCCGTCGCGTGGGCTAGGCCAGTCAGTCTACCGTGGCCATGTCCAGAAAGAGCCGAAGGGTTCTTCCCTCTCTCTGTCTCTCTTTTTTTAAGCGCTCACTTTTTTGTTGGGTCTGCCTGGCGGTGGAGCCTTCTTTTAGCTGCAGGGTTCGTTGACCGCCCGCTGGCGTTGGATCCTGTCGCCGCTGCGAGGTAAGTCGCTATTTTCCCCCACGAGTGTCCAGGCGATGGAGAGTCTCAATATACAAAACACAGTCTTGATCGCAGAAATTAACAGTTTCAATTAACCGGTTTCAACCTGATGTAGGTCATCTTCTGCTGCCACCATTATAACAATTACCTACTGGCAGCAGAACAGCCCAGGACAGCCCAGCCCAGCCGAGTGCAGCACTGGCCACATGGGCTACTTGTAATTCCGATGATGACCTAGATCAGGTTGAAACCGGTTAATTGAAACTGTTAATTCCTGCGATCAACACTGTTTTTGTATATTGATCATACCAAATAGATCGCTGTTTCTCCTATGACAATGTTGTCAAAATTAATGATGGAGAGTCTATTTGCGTGTGGTCGACCGCTCCTGTCAAACATCCGCAAAAGGCAAAGGTCCCAGGTTCGAGTCCCGGTTCCGGCACACAATTTTAACTTGCCGGGAAATTTCATATCAGCGCACACTTCGCTGCAAAGTGAAAGCTACATTCTGGAAACATCAATTAGGCTGTGGCTAAGCCATGTCTTTACCATATCCTTTCTTCCAGGAGTCCTAGCCTTGCAAGGTTCGCAGGAGAGCTTCTGTGAAGTTTGGAAAGTAGGAGGCGAGGTACTGGCAGAAGTGAAGTTGTGAGGCGGCATCGTGAGTCGTGTCGGGATAGCTCACTCTATAGAGCGCTTGTCCGTGAAAGGCAAAGGTCCCAGGTTCGAGTCCCGGTTCCAGCACACAATTTTAATCTGTCAGGAAGTTTTATCCGGAGGTTTGTTCGGGTGCAAGCTCTGACCTGTACAGAGGCCATCATGCCTTTAAAAAAATAATAATAATAAAGCAAAGATCGCTGATGATTGATTTTATTTTGGACGACCGGTTTCGCTGGCCTTTGCCAGCCTCCTCTGGTCCACAAAACTTTTGGCCCACTTTAGGTTACGGTAGTAACACTAAAAGTGGACCTTTCCAATCGTCTTTTGATAGCTCGAAATTTAAATGAAAATAACGGCTTGACCATTCATCTGACACGAAAATAGAATAAGCGATTTTTTAAAGGAGAAAATTCTCTACAACTTTGCTCTGTTATGGTTTTTTCGTATCTCATATCGTTTCAGAGATATTTGCTAAAATAACGCCGTTTTTCGGATGTTTGTATGTATGTCTGCCTGTCTGTCCGTAACGTGTTCCCTGTTTTTAAGACGAACCGTTCAACCGATCAGCACCAAATTTTACAGACATAATTTTAGGCCGCCAGAGACTAGAACCTCCCCTTTTCAAATTTTTCGGATAAAAATGCGGTAGTAATATCAAAAAAGCCGTTTGTAATATAATTGTAATTGCAATCGAACCGTTCATCTGCCACGAAAATTGAATAACCTAATTGTTAGAGGGGAAAATTCTCTACAACTTAGCTCTATTATATTTTTTTTTTATATTTTGCATCGTTGCAGAGATATATACAAAAACAACGGCGATTTGACGATGTCTGTCTGGCTGTAACGTGTTCCCACTTTTTAGGTCGAACCGTTCAACCGATCGGCACCAAATTTTACAGACATAATTGTTGGCGACCAGAACCTCGCTTTTTGAAATATATCGGACATACGTTAGTAGTACGAAAAAAGGCGTTTGTAACGTAATTTTAATTGCAAATAAACCGTTCATCTGACGCGAAAATTGAATAAACGAATTTGTAGAGGAGGAAGTTCTGTACAACTTTGTTCCCTTATGGTTTTTTTTTCTTTTTTTTTTCATATCTCGTATCGTTTGAGAGATATTTGCAAAAATAACGGAGTTGTGACACCCTCCATTGAATTAACGAAAACCAGCCGTTCGCAGATGTCACGTGACATTCTTCGCCCAGAACTCTCTGTGGCATACGCCATTTTGCGTTGCGTATTTGATGATTTTCTTATTGTGACTTACACGTTGGTATTTCAAAGTAATGGCGCACTGAAGAATTAATAAAAACACGTAGTTATTCGTACGATGAATGATAATCTAGTGTATACAAATACTATATTAGCTTCAGTTAACAACGGCCATCAATAGTATGAGATTAAAGAACGCATTTCCTAACTGTTAGCTGTAGCGTAGTGGGCTATGTGTTGGACTGTGACGCTGAAGATCAGTAGTTCGGAACCCACCACTATCTAAATTGTTTTGTTTCCTAAAAGGGTTTTTTAGACACTCTTATTAATTAATTTTTTATTATTTAGATTATTATTTTGGTCCAAAATGTTTGCAAAAACATATAAAAGTACAAATCTAAAGTGGGCCGTAAAACACGTCAGTGCGATTTCTTACAAGTCCGTCATCTTTTAAAAAAGGGATGACGGAGATTTTAAAACATACATGTCATTATAATAAAACGAGAAGATGTATCAATTACATTCATAAGAGGAAAATCGCCCATACTTAGAGAAGGGGCATAGCTTATAAAGTCAATCACTTGCTACATAACATAATTATTGGAATAAAATGTACTTATCACTGTGAGTGACAGTAGCATACTGACACATGATACAAGTCAAAGATAAAAGAATATTGCGCCAGATGGCAGCTCAAAATAATGTAATATTAAAACCACAAGGGGGTTAAAAACGCCGCATTTTCGTGGTGAGGATATTGGGGAGCAGGGTCAAAGAAGATCGGTGACCAAGACCTTGTGCTCGTTTTGGTTGACCTATTGTGGTATTGCAACCGTATCCATGTTTCATGACCACTGCATTGTCACTACTGTTATATATTCTTTTATAATTGACTGTTGTTTTATACAGATATTTTGTTTTATACACAAACCAATATTGTATGACCGCTACATTGTAACCAATGTTGTATATTATTTTATAATTGACTGTCATGTTATACAGATATTTTTGTACAAACCAATATTTTATGGCGCTACATTGTAAGTACTGTTGTATATTCTTTTGTAATCGAATGTCGTTTTATAAAGATATTTTTATGGTATGCACAAACCGGTATTGCAAATTCGACATAAACGTAGATATCAGTTATCTTTTTTCAAATTACTTCTAACTATTTTTATAATCTGTACAACGCAATAAATATTCTTCTTCCACCCAGCTCCCCACTGTCCTTAGCACGAAATTACGGCGTTTTTAACCACCTTGTGGTTTTAATATTACATTAGTTAGTGCTGCCATCTGGCGCCATATTCTTTTGTCTTTGACTTGTATCATGTGTCAGTATACTATTCACTAACTTATTCGAACGCAATCCTTTAATAAATTCTTTGTGAACTGAATGAAGAAAGAATCGAACACATGTATAAATCTCCTTCAGTATCACATGACAAAAAAAGAATTGCTTCGTCATAAACGAAGCAGCTAGTTTGTTATTGTTTATAAGATACGGAACAGAGTCAACGATGATCTATAATACGAAAGAGTATGTATCACGGCCTTGTAGATGTATCCCGCAAATGTTTGGTTGAAGGTAATACACAGAATCTCAGTTGACTGAGCTGGTCCTGAAGAGCTGCTTCAAAACGTGGAAGTGGCAGGGAGACCAAGTCACACTTTTAATTAATTTTCAGGCACTGCTGATGCGATTTCGACATTGAAACTTTGGGAACTTTTCGTCCATGAGTTGTACTAACAAATAAATATTAAATCTTAAACTGACATTTTTGGTCAATTTCATCAACGTCCGCCCTTAAAAGTCACAGACACCTGGCACTTGGGACAGCTATAGCACTACCCTTCGCGTACGACATTGAAATTATCCTTATAACATCTGCTATCCCCCAGCCGGCATCTGCCGCCATCGGATGAAAATCGACTTCGCCGTTGCAGGTGCACCATTGTAATATTCGTTTATTTTAAAAAAAATTTTTTGCTGCCAGTGAAGTACAAGTGTATACCCATTAGATTTCTCTCTGATTATACTGAAGCGATAGCTCCTTACTTAACAGCCATATACAACCGCTCTCTCATAGAACGATCGGTACCAAAAGATTGGAAAGTTGCACAGGTCACACCTATATTCAAGAAAGGCAGTAGGAGTAACTCACTAAACTACAGATCTATTTCATTGACGTCAGTTTGCTGCAGGATTTTGGAACATATTCTGTATTCAAATATTATGAATTATCACGAACATAACGGTCTATTGACACAAGGTCAACACGGTTTTTAGAAAATATCGTTCATGCGAAACACAGCTACCTATTTATTCAGACGAAGTGATAGGTGCTATCGACAAGGGTTCGCCAATCGATTCAGAAATTCTTGATTTCCAGAAGGCTTTTGACATCGTACCTCACAAACGGCTTTTAATCAGATTGCGTGGTTATGCTATATCGTCCCAAATTTGCGATTGAATAAGGATTTCCTGTCAGAGAGGATACAGTTCGTAGTAATCGATGGTTAGGCATCGACTAAAACAGAGATGATGTCGGGCGTTCCACAGGGTAGTGTTATTGGTCCTCTGCTATTCCTTATTTACATAAACGATTTATGGGAAAATGTAAGTAGCCCTCTTAGGTTATCTGCAGATGACGCCGTCATTTACCGTCCAGTAAAATCGTCAAAACCAACTGCAGAACCATCTGAATAAGATATCACTATGGTGTAAACATTGGCATTTGAGTCTAAATAATGAGAAATGTGAAGTCGTTCACAGGAGTACGAAAAGAAATGCGTCAACTTTAAATATGAATTCAAATGCCCTGAGACGGTTTTACGTCTCAAACATGTCCAAGACATTAACGATACGTAAGAAGCAATGAATTAAAATTTGTGATGAGGCCGGGGAACGAACCCGGACCTCCATGCATTCTAGGCAGACGTCTTACCGTTAGACCACCGCCTAGTAAGCATGGAGGTCCGGGTTCGATCCCCAGCCGCATCACAAATTTTAATTAATTGCTTCTTATTTACCGTTGAACTTTGTTTACAAGATAAATCAATCAAAAGTGAATGCCGTAAACTCCACAAAATACCTAGGAACTAATATTATTTCAGACTTAAATTGGAAAGAACACGTAGATAATATCGTGGGAAAGGCGAACCAGATAATGCGTTTTATTGGCAGAACCTCAAAAGATGCAGCAGAACTACAAAAGAAACTGCATACACTACGCTTGTCCGTCCATTTCTGGAGTATTGCTGCCCAGTGTGGGATCCTTATCAGGTGGGTTTGACGGAGGACATCGAAAGAGTGCAAGGGCAGCTCGTTTCGTATTGTCACGATACAGGGGAGACAGTGTTACGTAAGTGATGCAGGATGTGGGATGGCAATCATTACAACAACGGCGCTTATCGCTGCGGCGTGGGCTACTTGCGAAACTCCAATCGCCAACATTCTCCTCCGAATGCGAAAATATATTGTTGACTCCCACTTACATAGATAGACTTGATCATCAGAATAAAATAGGAGAAATCAGAGCTGGAACGGAGAGATTCAGGTGTTCTTTCTTCCCGCGAATGGGATGGGAGATGGGAGATAAATAGTATAGTGGTGGTTCGATGAACCCTCTGCCAGGCACTTGAATGTGATTTGCAGAGTATCCATGTAAGATGTAGAAGACGGCGCGACGTCCCTGCAGGTGTTTAGCGTGCACCACACGCTGTGCAGTCACGCGCGCTTGCGGCTTGCCACCTAGTGCGACACACGCGCCACTTATGTGGCGACAGTCACGTACTCTGCAGAAGCGTCGTCCGTCTCGGTCGAAAGTGAAACAAATCTCCCCGCCGCTCTAAGCGGCTACGCGAAGGCGGCGCGCGAATACTCGCGTCCTATTTATTTATCGTCTGGGCTGAGTGACGGCCCGCGCGGGGACGAGGCAATAAAACGTTTTTACGGCCTGCGAAGCGCCGTGGTGGGGCCGCGGCGGCGGCAGACGGCTTTTTAAACGCCGACCGCCGTCAGCTGTTTGGGGGGGGGGGGGGAGTTGGAAGCTCACACCCTCTAACCCCCCCTCTCCTTATGGTAATACGGCGGTGGCAATAGTGGTGATGGGGCGTGTCGTTTAGCTGGTACCTCAGACCGTCGTTGTTCTACCCTCTACACGCGCTTTTACGACTCCTGCCGCCTCGTCTTCGATTGACCTCTTAACTGGGGCGGAGCTGGGGAGTTAGGCGCGCCAGCTTCACTGACAACAGCGGCTGTCGGGGGACAGAGTGATGAAGGGCTCTATATCCGAAAGCTTGGGTAATAGACGAAAAATGGAAAATTGTAGCAAATAGTTGACAGGAAAGCAATCGTTCCAGTTTATTATTATGTACTATTCTGTCTAATAGCAGGTCCATGTCTTGGTACAGAGAATTTCTGATTCCATTGTTCCCTGTATTCAGCTTCTTCCTTCAGTCTCTTGTACCTCCTTCCATCTTTCATGTCGTCCAGATGCTGAATCGTCCTTCTTCCTCGTCCTGTCTTTCCTCTTATTTTTCCTTCGATGACATCGCGTAGGAGTCCCTCGTGTCTAAGTACGTGTCCAATCCAGTTGGCCTTTCTCTGTAGAATTGTATACAGAATGCTTCTACTCATCTCAGTACATCATCATTTGTCATGCGGTCTGTCCATTTGATCTTTTCCATTCTCCTCCAGCACCACATTTCAATGCTCTCCAAGTGTTTTTTCCCCCTTCTTTCGCATGGTCCACGTCTCTGCTCCATACAGTGCAATGCTCCAAATGCAGCACTCTACCAGTTCCTTCCTCAATGCCAAGCTCAACTTGCTGGTCACCAGAGTCCTCTTCTTGTTGGAAGCAGCTTCGGCCGTGGCGATTCATGCTCGCATTTCGTTGGTGCAGTGGGCATCCTTTGTGATAAAACATCCCAGGTACTTGAACTGATTCACATTTTCAGTCCCCGATTGTCAACAATTATCTACAATTATCCAGATTAGAGAGGAAAAAAAAGTGCTGTGTGTAAAATATGCAAGGCATTGGAGGGGGAAGTACAGTATCGCGATTTAACTGGTTCCAGTTTAGAGAGAAAAAAAATGTATTATGTACATGTATGCAAACGCAGTGACGTAAGCCCTCTGAGTAAAACACTGTACAGCACAAGCAGAACAATTCGCAGTTTTGAATCCCGCGTTGAAGGCGAGCATTTGAAGACTACGGAACACTTATACTTTTTAATATGCTCTTAAGGCCATTAAATATACTTCACTAACACAAAACATATTGCTATTTCGTTAGAAACTGACATTTTGAACCGGTGGTTGTGTATGAAATACAGGGTGATTCTTATAATAAAGAAGACGGCAACCAACCACTTTTGATTATGCTATTTATTAACTAAATAGCGCCGCTACCGGTTTCGAACCTTTCAGTTCATCATCAGACGGCTGTTCACGTCCTCACAAATGTCACTTTTTTTAAGTGACTTTTGTGTGCAACAGCGGCTGCTGGCTTGCAAACCAGTACCGCCACAAGCCGCCCCTTTCCGCATCGCTGATGGCCCACCAAAGCAGAGGCCCAGTAGGAACAGTAGCGTGTCGGTGGAGACTAGCAGCAAAACGATGGGTCGAAAGAACACTAGTTAAAAGAAACTGCAGGTAGAAATGAAGGCCGTTGTTGCTTAATGTCTGATAACATTGGGTTCCAAGTTCTACTTAGAGGGAAGCCCTTGTCCCTCTTAATAAGACGCAATCGCCATTCCTGAACTCCTCTTCAACAGTGGTAAGCAAGACTGTGCTTAAAACATCATTGTAGGCCCGTGCTGTGATTGTGCCTCGCATAACGACAAGGTGTATCAGCTCCGTCCATGGAAATCACGGCCACACCGTAACACCACCGCCTCAGAATTCACTGTCGGCACTGCACACCCTGGCAGAAGACGTTCACCGGGCATTCGCCATACCCACTCCCTGACATCCGATCTCCACATTGTGTACCGGGATTCGTCAATCCGCACAACGTTTTTCCACTGTTCAATCGTCCATTGTTTACGCTCCTTACACCAAGCCAGGCGTTGTGTGACATTGACCTGCGTTATGTGTGGCTTACGGGCAGCCGCTCGACCATGAAATCCAAGTTTTCTCACCTCCTGCCTGTCATGGTACTTGGAGTGGATTGCGATGCAGTCTGTAATTCTCGTGTGACGGTGTGGACAGACGCCTGCCTATTACACTGTACGACCCTCTTCAACTGTCGGCGGTCTCTGTCAGTCAACAGACGAGGTCGGCCTGTACGCTTTCGTGCTGTACGTAACCCTTCACGTTTCCACTTCACTGTCACATCAGAAACAGTGAACCTAGGGATGTATGGAGTGTGGAAATATCTCTTTTGACACAAGTGACGCCCGATCACCAATCAGTCAGATCCGTGGAAGTCCCCACTCTGCTCTCTTCAACATAAAACCATCGGAGGTGTGCTAACCTGTCCTATATATTTTTCGTTTCCTCCTCGATGTTGCCACGGATGACGGACAACAGTTTGCGTTTGTACCGCAATAACAGTGTTCACAAGGGTTTTAGTAACTCCACACTGTACTGTGTGAAGAGTAGAAACTCTAAAGTTCACCGACCTGACGTCTTCTAAAGCTATCGTACCCACCAAGATGATAGCACGCAGGTCGGAGTTCTTGAAGTGAAGCTGAAATTATTAATTTAATGACACGAACTCATCTAATTACGGAATAATACTGAAGTGCGTGGGATGCCAGCTACTTCATTTAATTAAAACAGAAAACTAGGAAACCGCATAATAACATACACTGCATACACATTCTCTTAACTGGAGATTCAATATTACGTCATTTCTCATTGTTCCAAAATGATCAATCTGTGTCTCACGACCGCCTACATATGCGACAGCTGCCTGCATGTTCCTCCCACGAGTGCGTGTTCTGGACTGAAGTGTGGCGGCTCGATGCAACGCTGCCTTCGCTCCACAGTCTGGCGCGCAAACATGGCCGCCGTGCATCGTCCGTCTTATGTTAATTGTTTTGTTTATTAATTCTGCAAGAGTTAATACACGTTACCTAGTTAGGACATAGCTTGTCTTTGAGAGGTTTCCTAACTTGAATTCGACGTGCAATAAATAATTAGTTTATTAAGAATTAATAATAATATGATCGCGTTTTGGCGCCAGTACCACAGCCAATCAGCGTTCATTTCCTGCCGCTCGGGGACTTCCCTAGAATTCGGAATGCACGTATTTTTGTACAATTGTAATTTTCTATACTTTGCCGGGCGCCCTGGCTTAGCGCGCCTAGTCAGTGGGGTAAGCACCTTCTGTAATAAAAATTAAAATGCTTAGCCAAATATCTAACGAACAATCAAGAATCAACTGAACCACCGACCGCAAACCATATGTCTATCTTAAAAAGTGGTAGCGTTCCGGCCTCACAACCATAGTAAATGGTTGGAATCTCACTTTGACACATTTTTTCTTCCTTTTCGAATTAAGTTATTAAAAACATTTTCGGATCGATAATCCCATGTGCTGTGTCCGTTTCGTTTTATGTGTATTTAGAGGAACTGGACATCTTATCGTCACGTAAAACGATGGTTGAGTAGGTCACCTACTTGAAAAGCCATTAGTAGCTATGGAGATGACTTTCCACAAACAGCGTCATAGCTCTTCACAAACTGATAATTCAAAGACTACCGTGGTCAAGTATTGGGCCACTTTAGATTACAGTAGTAACACTAAAAGTGGGCCTTTGCGTTCGTGTTTTGACAGCTCGAAATTTAAATGAAAATAACGACTTAACTATTCATCTGACACGGAAATTGAATAACCGAATTTGTAGAGGAGAAAATTCTCTACAACTTTGCTCTGTTATGTTTTTTTCATATCTCTTAGCGTTTCAAAGATATTTGTAAAACTAACGGCGATTTTGGGATGTCTGCCTGTCTGTCCGTCTGTCCGTAACGTGTTCCCTGTTTTTAAGACGAACCGTTCAACCGATCAGAACCAACTTTTGCACACATCATTGTAGGCCGCCAGAGACCAGAACCTCCCTTTTTCAAATTTTTCGGACAAGAAATACGGTAGTAATACCAAGAAAAGCCGTTTGTAATACAATTGTAATTGCAAACGAACCGTTCATCTGACACGAAAATTGAATAACCTAATAGGTACAAAACCTAATTGGTAGAGAGGAAAATTCTCTACAACTTCGCTCTATTATTATTTTTATATAAACCACCGTGATTAACAACCTTTTATAAAGTATATATAGAAAATTGCGAATATACAAAAACACTTGCATTTTTTGTATAAATTACCATTAGATATTAAAATAGTGTAACTATTCGAACACAACGAAAAAATATTTTGAAAAACTGTCAACCCGAGATTCGAACCATAGACTCTATGAGCGTGAGGTCAGAATGCTACCACCTTTATTATTATTATTATTAATTTTTTCCCTTCTTTTTTTAACTTTCCTAAGCTCTGCCACTTCAGGCGTTGGCTCCTATCACTTATATTACCACCACAAAAAAGTAACTAACTAACCCTAGCAACAAAAAGAGTCTAGTGCCACGGCGACTTTTACCCTCAGCTAAATTAACATACGTCGCCAATTCTTCAGGCGACATCATAAACGAAACATAAATAAAGAAATAAAAATAAAATGGAAGGAAAGGATACAGATGGGTTCGTTTTGTTTTTAATTATTTGAACTGCAGTGACACATGGAGTAAGTGTTTAGATTATTGGTTCTTACGTATACTTGAAAAACTTCACAGTCGAATTTTTCGATAATTTTTTGAGACTTGCGTTGAATGGCTTTGACTGATCGTTATTTGAGTTCGGAACCTCACGTACCGTAAGTATCAAAAACTTCTGAAGTCCCTACACACTCTCCGATTTATCGCACGACCAACAAGATGTCCAGCGAACCAACCAATCGGTAGCAGCCTACACACGTTCCAACCAACTGCACGCACCGCCACCCTCTTCTGGTGTCTGTTTATCGAACTGTTTTTGTTTTCGCGTTGGTCGGGAAGCGCTACACACGGTACAATTTGTCGGGTGGAAGTGGTGGGGGAATCGGAGATCGGGTGGTCAGGCACAACCAACCGGCCGACAAGGAAAAGTTGGTCGGGTAGCGCCTAAAACCGCCGAATTTATCGGGTGACCAACGAATTGGTCCAATAAATTGCATCGTGTGTAGAGCCCTTAAGTGTTTCGGGATCGTCAGGTGGTACACGGGTAGTTCTACTTCTATGTGTGAGATGCAGTGTAATCTCTTTACTCAAATGGACGTTTATTTCGCAGGGCTAGGACAGATATGATTTATTTCAGTGCGTCGTAAGCAGTTGGCACTTATAAAGGCTTTTAAGTGGACGGATGATGTCCGTTATAATTTATACTCTCTCGTCAGGCTCTTTAAATGACAAACCGAGGCAGCGGACGATTACGGTTTCTTTCAGGCGAGTGCGTGCCGTCTTGGTGAGTCAGAGCAGACGGCCATTACGGTGACCTGTTGCGGCCGTATAGCCGTCACGGCTTGATTGAGTGCGCGTATGTTTGGAGGGAGTTAACACTGCGTGCGAAGCAGAGACCGCGTGTGGCTGGCGGTCGCAGGCCGGGTGGACTCTGGACTCTGTCCAGGGCAGGCCGGGATATGGAGCAGGCGACGCCGACGTCTCGAGTGGACACCCGGATAGCCAGCCACTCTCAAAACAAAGTCGGCAGACGTTTAGCAGTGCCCGCGTCGAACCACCGGCGAGTCCGCATTCAGGTGATTCTAGACAGAGCACGCCCTCGTACGGACAAATTCGGAAAAACACCAATGTGTACCCAAGCGTTCGTGTGAAAATGGAAACACACTTCTCAGAAGTGGCGTCTCCTATGTGCTCACTGGTTCAGTAAATCCACGAGAAAAAATCGCACTGACGTGTTTTACGGCCCAATTTAGATTTGTAGTTTTATAAGTTTTTGCAAACATTTTGGACCAAAATAATAATCTAAATAATAAAAAATTAATTAACAAGAGTGTCTGAAACCCTTGTAGGAAAAAAATATCAACTACTGGCAGGTTCCGAACCACTGATCTTCAGCGTCACAGTCCAACACATAGCCCACTACGCTACAGCTAACAGTTAGTAATCGCGTTCTTTAATCTCATACTATTGATGGCCGTTGTTAAGTAATGCTAATATGGCATTTGTAGACACTAGATTATCATTTGTTAATTCTTCTGTGCGCCATTGCTTTGAAATGACAACATGGATGTTACAATAAGGAAATCATCAAATACGCAACGCAAGATGGCGTTTGCCAGAGACTTCTGGGAGTGGAATGTCACGTGACATGTGCGAACGGCTGGTTTTCGTTA
The DNA here is from genome assembly GCA_026315105.1 of Locusta migratoria. Taxonomy (NCBI): domain Eukaryota; kingdom Metazoa; phylum Arthropoda; class Insecta; order Orthoptera; family Acrididae; genus Locusta; species Locusta migratoria. The sequence goes on along the minus strand of CM048754.1, from coordinate 79,894,739 downwards.
ATTCAATGGAGGGTGTCAAAACTCCGTTATTTTTGCAAATATCTCTCAAACGATACCAGATATGAAAAAAAAGAGAGAGAGCAAATTTGTAGAGAATTTCCTGCTCTACAAATTCGTTTATTCAGTTTTCGCGTCAGATGAACGGTTCGTTTGCAATTAAAATTACATTACAAACGGCTTTTCGGTATTAATAACGTATTCCCTGTCCGAAATATTTCAAAAAGCGAGGTTCTGGTCTCTGGTAGCCAACAATTATGTCTGTAAAATTTGGTGCCGATCGGTTGAACGGTTCGACCTAAAAAGTGGGAACACGTTACAGCCAGACACATCGTCAAATCGCCGTTATTTTCGCAAAAATATCTGCAACTATGCAAGATATGAAAAAAAAACATCATAGAACGAAGTTGTAGAGAATTTTCCCCTCTATCAATTCGGTTATTCAATTTTGGTGTCAGATGCATGCTTACGCTGTTATTTTCATTTAAATTTCGAGCTGTCAAAAGACGATCACAAAGGCCCACTTTTAGTTTTACTACCGTAATCTAAAGTGGGCCAATAGCTCGTTATATATATATATATATATATATATATATATATATATATATATATATATATATATATATATATATATATATACTACATAAATAAAGTGACCACAAAGGTTTTCCCGGCGTAATAACTGTTTTTAATCTTCTCGGGTTTGCAGTCGACACAATATTTCAGTGGCGCAACTGCCCGTCATCCTCAGGTAAGCGTGCTGATAGACAATCTCGCCGGAACTGAGTTCCCAGTGCAATCGGCGGCTCCTTTATACATCGAGGAAGACCCTAGCGCGTGCGCAAGAAGTGACAGTAACTGCACAAGACATACAGCGCTCCGGTGGTAGAATCCGGCGAAATCCATAATCGATGATGAAGAAAATTACGAGGCGCGTCCAGAAAGTATGTTCTGTTTGGTTATATAAAACGAACGGGTACAGATACAGAAAAAATATTGACTGTACAAAAATCTATGTTAAACTACTTTTCTACATAGCTTCCGAAATTTTGTAGGCAATTGTCATAGCATGGCACAAGGTTTTGTGTGCCTTTTTCATAGAATGTTGCCATTTGTGTATTCAACCATGTGGCAACATGTTCTTTCAGCTCGTCATCATGTTGAAGTGTTGTCCACCAAGGACAGATTTTAGGTGTAAGAAGAGGATTCCTGTCAAAAGATTTTTTCTACGATAATGCCCTACCTCACACACCGAATGTTACCAAACAATTCTTACTGAAATTTGAATGGGACCTGTTTGATCATCCTCCACACTGCTCGGACCTCTCTCCTAGCGACTTTCATCTCTTCTTACATCTAAAATCTGTCCTTGGTGGTCAACACTTCAACGATGATAAAGAGCTGTTACCACATGGTTGAATATACAGGTGGCAACCTTCTGTGAAGGATGCATGCAAAATCTTGTGGCACGCTATGACAAGTGCCTACAAAATTTCGGCAGTTATATGGAAAAGTAGTTTAAGAGTTGTAGAATTTTGTGCAATAAAAATTTCTTCTGTATCTGAATACAATTTCATTTTATTACCAAACGGAACTTACTTTCTGGACGCGCCTCGTATTATTCAGATTGCTGAAGTACCAACTGTTGTTTTTTAACATCTGATAACCTAGGGTTCCAAGTTTACTAAGAAGGTAACCTTTGTCTCTTTTAATCAGATTGTCAGATAATTGGATCTCTATCGATTCCTTTAAGACACAGTCCCAGTAACGAGACGCTGAAGCAACCGTCTGATTTCCATTATACAACATTCTATGTCCCTCATCGAGACAATACTCAGCTACCGCCGACTTCTCGGGATAGAGCAAACGTGTGTGCCGTTGATGTTCAACACATCTGTCCTGAATGGTACGGATCGTCTGACCAATATACGTTTTCCCACATTGGCAGGCAATATTATATACCCCGGGCTTCCTCAGTTTATATGCACATTCAAAGTATTTTTGTCGCATGAGAAACGTTTTATGTCGCGGACGCAGCACCTATACGAGTCGTAGCGCGGCCGCTTAATATAGGCGGCAGTGGCCGCAGCGTTGCAATGCGCATGCGCAGTCGAGGTTCAGTTTATCTTCATAACTCCCTGGAGGCAGCATATGGGCGCTCCCGCGGCAGGGAGGGGCGAGGGGAAACGACGCTTCTAACACTGGCGTTGGAGCTGGTAGAGACGCCAGCTCCTGGCTACTCGAGCTCTGGCGGTTACGCACCAACGGACCCGAAACTAGAGAATGGAGCTATTACGCACCTCGCCTTGCGCTTGCGTAAATCCACGATGAATGCAACATCCGCCCTTTATGTTTGTTTTTGATGCATTGAAGATTCATCAAAAACACATATTTGGTAAAATATCTTATAACTATGAATAAAGACTCAATTGTAAAGGCCTTCAGGAGATCCGATCACGATTCATGAATAATAATGAAGTCACTACTCTCCACATAGCAAGAATAGCCGTGTGGCTAGCGGCATCGCGCTGCGTTGTAGAAGGTTGTGGGTTTGAGACCGACTGCAAGCTATTTTTTAAACGCAATCTTCTTTCTAACAAATACGGCAACAACAATAATTTTTTATTGTTACTTGCCACATATCTTTATGGCGTCTGTTCCGAAAGAACAGACGTCACTTCTGATCCTGCAGTTGTTATTATTTAATATTCACAGAATAAATGACATCAAATATTTAACTGTTATAAAAGAAGTGGGGGAGAGCAGCCTTTGCGCATGCGTAAGGTTATGAGGGGTGCTGCTTACAGTGTCACGTGACCCGAAGGTAGCTTGTCTCCTCATCGTACCAGATTCATTTAGTTACAGTCACTTAAGAGTGTAACCAGTTATTTACTGTGATGTAGTGATCATGTACATATTCATACGTTCTTGCTGTTTGTTATTAAAAAAATAAACAACGTTCAATATCTTTTAGAAACAAATTGGTCACAAGGAAAGTACTTAGCCTCGAACAAACAGAAATACATCAAAATCGTATGATAGATAATGTATAGGTCCCTTATGGCACTAGTACTGCCGCATCTGCAAAACTCTGCAGTCGTCCGTTAGAGGCCTCTGCGTGTTCCATGCCGCATTGCACTTTGACCTGTCGGTTCGCCAGTAGGGACGGTGCAGTGGGCCTCCGAAGTTGCGTTTTGTGATGTCATTTGTATGGTGAAGCGTCAGATGGGGCGGCGATTGCTAATCAATCCTGCTAATGTATTGCGATTGGTTGAGATGTAGTTACGAAGAACCCTTCTTCGTGAAGATGCTATTAGTGTAGAAGATGAATCATTCGCATGTTACCTATTATCTATTATAGTGTTTCTAATCTATGCTCATATTTCTGCACTATAATATATTCCAGAAATCATGTGAATGATTCTTCTTCTACACCAAGACCATATTCACGAAGCAGGGTTCTTCGTAACTTCATCTCAACTAATTGCAATACATTAGCAGGATTGATTAGCAATCGCCGCCCCATCTGACGCTTCACCACGCAAATAACGTCACAAAACGGAACTTCGGAGGCACACTGCACCGTCCCTACTGGCGAACCGACAGGTCAAAGTGCAATGCGGCATGGCACACGCAGAGGCCTCTAACGGACGACTGCAGAGTTTTGTAGATGAGGGAGTATCACTAGTGCAGTAAGAGACCTTTACATTATCTCTCATACGATTTTGGTGTATTTCTGTTTGTTCGAGCCTAAGTACTTTCTTTGTGAGTTCTAAACTTAGAACAGAAGTGTGAAAGAAAGAAAATTTGTAGGCTGACGCTTTAGCTCGAGTTGAAGCAAATGCAAGCAAGCCGAGCTAAGACATCCTGGAGATCTTTAAACGGAAATCTATTTAAAGGAGGAGGGGGGGCAAACCAGAGCGATTTTCTCCGGCGCCACTCGGAAAGGTGCGCCAAATTGTCTCTTTGGACGCCGAAACATAATTGACGCGACGAGCGCATTGGAGGGGGACTCCACTTTCAAGATCCGACACTGATTCCTGGTTTTTATTCCTTTAGTTTTTTTAGTTTTTCGAGGGAAGTTTCGGTTGACTTCATGTGCTATCATGTTTACCGTACCTGACCCTTTTTTCATGCCTTTTACAACTACTTTAGAAATTTTACAAGAATTTATTAATGAATTTGTCAGTTTTAATGTCGCTTACTGTCATATATTTCGAAAGTCTTGCTTTCTGTACTCTAATTTAGTAATTCAGTAACAATACATGTGTTGTCAATGTGTTATAGCCCACTGATACTCTGTTTCCACGAAGTAATGGTAGTCAAGCTACTCGCAACGAATTTTGTAAAGTCCTGCAGCGTTCCGTATCAACCTTGGTCAAATGTTTGCGCCGAGAGTAACAAATAAGGATGATGACGCCATACGTCATCGTTGGGCTGGAAAGGGTTAAATCTTACCGAGCGAGGTGGCGCAGTGGTAAGACGCCAGTCTCGCATTCGGGAGGAAGGTGGTTCAAATCCACCTCCGGCCATCCAGATTTAGGTTTTCCGTGATTTCCCTAAATCACTCCAGGCAAATGCCGGGATGGTTCCTTTCAAAGGGCAGTGCTTCCCTGAAAATCCGAGCATAAGCTGCGTTTGTAATGACCACGCTGTTGACGGGACGTTAAACCCTAAGCTTCCTTGCTCCTTCCTTCCGCGCTATCTTGCCTCACTTCAGTCTACGCCTGCACTCAGTATGTTGTGTACCATCCATTGTAAGATCAATATAATGAAATAAATCGCAATTTGCCATCAGTTATGGCTTCACTGTACTAGGTTTACATGTAATACCAATGTGCGCCGAATGAAAATTTGTGCCCGAACGAGATTCGAACCCGGAATCTCCTGCTTACAAGGCAAACGCGTTGACCACTCCGCCACCGAGGACACAGTGACCAGCCCGACTGCAGAGGACTCTTCCCTGCACGTCTCCCGCCACACCCAAATCTCCATTCGTCACACTGTCTCTTTCCTATCCCACAGTCTATTTGTTCTGTAATGCTCGTAGCCACAATACTGTATTCCCGCATCAGGGAGAACAGACTATGTGGTTTCGAGACACAATTAATTGTCGTCAGGAACCCAGCCTCGGCTTGTATACAATTATATATATTTTTGACGACGTTACGATACGTCATGGTCTGTTCTCCCTGATGCGGGAATACAGTATTGTGGCTGCGAGCATTACAGAACAAATAGACTGTGGTATAGGAAAGAGACAGCGTGGCGAATGGAGATTTGTGTGTGGCGGGAGACGTGCAGGGAAGAGTCCTCTGCTGTCGGTCTGGTCACTGTGTCCTCGGTGCCGGAGTGGTCAACGCGTATGCCTACTAAGCAGGTGATCGCGGGTTGGAATCCCGGCCGGGCACAAATTTTCATTCGCCACACTTTGGTATTCCATCTAAAACTAGTACACACATGCCATAAGTGATCGCAAATTGCGATTTATTTCATTAAATGAATGCTGTAACGTCGTCAAAAAATATATAATAAGATCAATATGTTGGAGCAATGCGGAGATCACTTGGTAAACGTGTACGCTTTGACCTAGCTGAGAGAAACTGGCCCAGTTTGCGAGAGCAGTACAGACACAGCATCGGGCAAGTAAACAGTCCCGGCCGCGGTGGCCGAGGTGACTGAGGCGCTCCAGTCACGGTCAGCACGGCCACTACGGTCGGGGGTTCGAATCCCCCCTCGGGCATGGATATTTGTGCCGTCCTAGTTTGTAAGTAGTTCATAAGTAGTTTGTAAGTTTAGGGACTGATGACCCCGTAGTTAAGTCCCATAAGCTTAACAAACATTTGAACATTTGAAGTAAACAGTAGTGGGCAGCGTGGTCTCCTCGGCGAGTGTGTGGAGAGCACGTGGAGCCGGCACAGTGGCTCCGGACTACAGACGAGGCGCCGCCAAGGTCGCGAGGCCCGTGGCTAGTGACGTCACGCGACTATTTTAGGCTTCAGCCGCGGCGGCCGTGCAAAGAGCGCTGTGCAGGCGCACGCCAAAGAACGCCGCGAACTGAGCGCTCAGCACGAGCGCCGCTTCATAGCTTTGCAACGGAGTTACTTTTCCAGACCCGGAGAATAGAAAAGGACTGCTTCCTGGTACATTGATCTTGCTAAAGGCAATTAAGATAAAATCTCGTATACAGAATGAAACTTTTCACTCTGCAGCGAAGTGTGAGCTGATATGAAACTTCCTGGCAGATTAAATTTGTGTGCCGGGACCGGGACTCGAAACTGGGACCTTTCCCTTTCGCAGTAAAGCGCTCTACCGACTGAGCTATCCCGACACGACTCACGATTCCGCCTCAGTCCCTTAGGCTGTGGCTAAGCCATGTCTCCACCATATCCTTTCTTCCAGGAGTGCTAGTCTTGCGTGTTTGCAAGAGAGCTTCTGTGAAGTTTGGAAAGTAGGAGGCGAGGTACTGGCGGAAGTAAAGTTGTGGGGCGGCATCGTGAGTCGTGTCGGGGTAGCTCAGTCGGTAGAGCGCTTGCCCGCGAAAGGCAAAGGTCCCAGGTTCGAGTCCCGGTTCCGGCACACAATTTTAATCTGCCAGGAAGTTTCATATCAGCGCACACTCCGCTGCAGAGTGAAAGTTTCATTCTAGATACTGAAAGACTTCCGGCGTTTTGGCTGCCAGCAGTAGCAGCGCTTCGCGACGGCACCGCGCGCAGTGTAGTCCACAGGAGTCCTGTGAAGTTGGCACCCCTTTTTTGGAAAATGTAAATTTTTTTCAGACTTCTAGACAGATATGCAATAGTTCTGGAGTTCTCTGTACAAAATTTAAATAGTTGTGCACAAATTCGCGAAAAAGTTACAAAAAATTATAACAAATTTTAGTTTTTTCCAAATAATTATTTGCCTGCAAGCGTAAACATGGTTCTAGTCACAACTCTAAATAGCTCTCAAAGAGTTCTGCAGAAAATCTTAATGATATTTTTTTGCCCAGTTAATAGTTCATGAGCTAATTGCGTAAATAGGGAGAAAAACTACACAAAATTGCGCCAGAGTCGTGTGAAGTTGGCACCCCTTTTTTCAAAAATGTAAATTTTTTCAGAGTTCTAGACAGATATGCAATAGGTCTAGAGTTCTCTGTACAAAATTTAAATAGTTCTGTAGAATTTCGCCGAAAAATAGTAAGAATTACCACAAACTTGTTTTTTTTTTTTTTTAGTTTTTTAAAAATAATTATTTGCCTATTAGCGCAAACATAGTTCTGATCACAGTTCTAAATAGCTGTCAAAGAGTTCTACAGGAAATTCTAATAGCATTTTTCTGTGCAGATTATACTTTATGAGATAATTACAATAATGGAGTATCCATTTACATGCAACTGTGGAATGTGCACCCGTTTTTTTTTTTTTTTTTTTCAAAAAATTAAACTTTTTCTAGAGTTCTAAGGACTTGTGCAATAGTTCTTGGTTACGATAAGCAGTAATCACTCAGACGTAAAAACAACAAATTGAATGTGCAGCGGATAGAATATCTGTCAAGGCCTAAGATGATTTTACTAAACGGTAAATGACGGCGTCATCTGCAGACAACCTAAGAGGGCTACTTAGATTTTCCCCTAAATCGTTTATGTCAATAAGGAACAGCAGAGGACCAATAACACTACCCTGTGGAACGCCCGATATCACCTCTGTTTTAGTCGATGCCTTACCATCGATTACTACGAACTGTGTCTTCTCCGAGAAGAAATCCCCTATCCAGTCGCAAATTTGGGGCGATACACCGTAACCACGCAAGTTGATTAAAAGCCGTTTCTGAGGTACGGTGTCAAAAGCCTTCTGTAAATCAAGGAATACGGAATCAATTTGCGTACCCTTGTCGATAGCACCCATCACTTCGTGTGAGTAAAGAGCTAGTTGTGTTCCGCATGAACGATATTTTCTAAATCCGTGTTGACCTAGGGGCCAGTAGATCATTCTGTTCGAGATAATTCATGATATTTGAATACAGGATATGTTCCAAAACCCTGTTGCAAATTGACGTCAATGAAACAGGCCTGTAGTAACCAATGGCGCCCCAAACCATGACAGCTGGTGTTCGTCCGTTATGCCGCTCCACATCGCAGCCCTTCAGGTTGCGCTCACCACGCTACCGCCGGACACGTAAGTGGCCATCACTGTAGGACACGATGAAGCGGGGCTCGTCCGAATAGATTACATTTTGCCGCTCAGCACCCCAGTGACGGTGTTCACGTGCCCATTGCAGTCGGAGCAGCTTGTGGTTTCTGGACAATGGAAGACGACGTAATGGTATGCGTGCAACCAGTCCAACCTGTAGCAGACGGCGACGAACCGCCGACACAGACGAGTTCACACCTGTTGCAGTGTTCCAGTGACGAGCCAGCACTGTGGATGACGCTGTAGGTTTCGTTATGGCCATGAGGGCAAGATGACGGTCACCCCATGGTGTTGTCACTTTCCGTAGTCCAGTTCTTGTTCGTCGCTGCCTACGACCTTCCTCTGTCCACTGCTTCCACACACGCACCACTCTCATACCAGCATGCAATGTGAGAGCCGAAATGTCACGGTATGACAATCCGTTTCCTGGAGACCGATCTTTCTGCCCCTTTGGAGCTCGCTGACATTGCGATATGTCTCCCTTTGACGTCGACGAGTCATGCTGGCACTCACTGTATTCTTTCCACCCAGTGTGACAGCTCTGCACCGACTACACTAGGCGCAACACCGACCCTGTCGGACCGACACGAGCGGTCTCTGCTCGGCCTACGTGGATCCGATCTCGCTGCAAAACGTATCACTTGCTGCTTGCACATCCGTCCCCACTTAAAACAACTGGGCCGCTATTCGGATAATTGCTTCTCGGTGTTGCACGTCTCACAAACGGCGGTGTAATAATCTCTCGAGCATATGAACCCCCAATATCTAGTCTATCAGGACGTTGTGTCTTTTTTCTCCTGAGCATCATTGTGTGAATATATGCGTACGTCATCACGGTGTCAGCTTCATTTCGTTAACCGTATATGCTGTAACATCCCTCACTGCCGTGCGACAAATACGAGGGGCGTTGAAAATCCGTGCAAAGTACGAGAGATGGCACCACCGGCGCGTATCGAGGTCTTTTTTTTAGTTAGTCCCGCCAATTACGGCCATATTGGTGTATTTCTTTGTGTTTGGCATTCGTGCGAAGCAAGGAAGTCGAGTGATTGTCAAAGAATTGACGAAAATGTTCAAAATGTTCAAATGTCTGTAAATCTAGCGGACCAAACTGGGTGGTCATCAGTCCGTAGCTTACAAACCACTTAAACCTAGGTAAACTAATCTACGGACAAACACACACACCCATGCCCCAGGGAGGACTCGAACCTCCACGGCGAGCAACCGCGCTCTCCGCAGCGAGACGCTTTAGACCGCTCGGCTACTCCACCGCGGCTTGCCAGCTTCCACCACGACTGAGTCCACTTGTGGCGTGTGTCGCAGTGAGGAAGTGGTCCCATTTGACGATACGGCGATGTGGTACAGGTGTTGTGTACAGGCGGTGCCTGCACAGTGTACAGAAACACTTGGCGCTGTCCAGTCCCCGCAAGTGCTTTCCCGTGTCACCTCGCCCACAGACGAGCACCTGCCATCCATCTCGCTGATCGGTCCGCTCGCGGAGACTGGGGTAATGGAAGCCACTTACATGGAATTTCAATGCCCCACTTAATTCAGCATCAGACCATTGTTCTAATATTTCATGTTTATATGACCTGTGCCTCAACTACAAGGCAGGATCGTTTCCTCTGGTGTGTTATTCTACTAATGGAGAGCCTTATCAACGTCGATAGGTATTTATTAAAGACCGACCAGTTTCGGCCAAACTATTCGTTCCGGCCTCGGTTTCGGCTCAAAAACTGTCGAATCTTCTTGAACCTATTGATAAAGATGGGTGGCGTTCTGGATGGATTCAGTCAACAGTAATGCTTTACCTCAGTTGAGGTGCGCTTAAAAATTATTGGTATTTTGTTGTTAAGCACAATATAAAGCGATCGTTCTTTATATTAATATACTACCTTACTAACAATTTAAATTAATCGGTATTTATGTAATAGATCGGGTTATCTTATTATTATGCTGTAAAGTTTTATTAATCACTTTCCTTGAAAGCAAAGATCTTTTTTAATAACAAATATCGGTTTAGAAATCATTGATCATGTGCTAATAACAATCAAAATCACTTGGTTCATAAAATCTTCCATTCTTGTGGACACGCGACCTTACGTTGGCATGTATGAAAAAATTGTGTGAAAAGTCTTGGTCGCAATTAGCTTTATTTCATGACGCGTTTCGAGAACATCATCATCAGAAAAAGATTTTAAAAAACGATGGGAATTACACCATCTTGGTATAGATGCCTGATTACAAATTTAAAATACCATCATGGATGTATGGTGAAGGTGTTCAACCAGTTACAGTTGAGCATGTAAGTCTGGTTGAACACCTTCACCAGACATCCATGATGGTATTTTAAATTTGTAATCAGGCATCTATACCAAGATGGTGTAATTCCCATCGTTTTTTAAAATCTTTTTCTGATGACGATGTTCTCGAAACGCGTCATGAAATAAAGGTAATTGCGACCAAGACTTTTCACACAATTTTTTCATACAAAACAATCAAAATGTTAGTCGGATTTGTGACTTTATATTTCGACATACTTTCTGCAGCACTGATTGAAGCTGGTATTCAAGAATGGCAAAAAGGAAATATGTGAAGTTGTTTGTCAATTGCAAAAAACAAAAAACAAAAAAACAAAAACACAAAAAAACAGAATTGAAGATATTCACAGAATATATGACATCAACTGCGATTGGGCAAAGCTGAAAATGTGTACCCAGCCGGGATTCGAACCTGGGTCTCCTGCTTTCTAGGCAGTTGCGCTGTGGTGTAGGGGTCAGCGCAACTGCCTAGAAAGCAGGAGACCCGGGTTCGAATCCCGGCTGGGTACACATTTTCAGCTTTGCCCAATCGCAGTTGATGTCATATATTCTGTGAATATTAAATAATAACAACTGCAGGATCAGAAGTGACGTCTGTTCTTTCAGAACAGACGCCACATGTATATAGAAGTGAAGATGTCACGTAAATCTAGCGCGCTCTCAAGAATAAAATCGTATAGGCTACTTGTCGAAGTAAACGATTACTTTCTGCGTATTTTGTATTGTGGTAGACACGTTGAGGCTCTGACATTTCGTGGTACATATTTGGCATGTTTGTTGAGTACCTAAATACGATCTTCCTACAAGAAGGTATGCAAGACGGTGCAATTTGTGGTAGCTGTACAGAAGTCTCGTTAATTCGAGGTGAACTGCACCGGGATCACATCGAACTGTCGAAATTTACGTGTGAAAACGAAGAAAATCGAACCTGAAAAGAATACAAGTGTAAAAATAAAATAAAAATAAAAATAAACCAGTGTAAATACAAAATTTCAGCGACTTCGTAAGAGCCGTTTCCGAAAGTGCTCGTTTAAAGATATAACTCGAAATATGCAACGGATGAGCATCAAACGTTTGTCTTATATCTTCTCAGACGCTTGAAGACCCATTGCAAAAGCTATTTGTTCTTTGAAGTTTGAAATTTATCATATTTATTAAACTATTTTTAATATTTTAAATGTTGTACGTAATGCTCATCATGTTGGTTTTCTGTACTCGTTTCTCCTTGTTTGCAGTTAAATGAATGGGGAAAGTGTCCGCCTCTTTTTTTTTTTTTTTTTTTTTTTTTTTTTTTTGCAAACAATTGTTTTTTTACTTATTGCCATACATGTTTCGGAACCTTTCTTCTATCATCAGTGGGATATTTATTAAATCTGTAAGTATAAAATATTTACTATGTACACTGTATTTACGATTCGAAAAAACTAATGAAAAATGCAAGAAATTTGGTGTACCTGGCGTTTTTACATTTTATGTTTCCGTGTGAAACGTTCCAGTACTTTATGGCCTGCCATTTGCAAACAAATTACGATTTTGAGGGATATAGGCTTTTGAAAACATTGAAATTTATTTTTCCTAAACTTTGTTGTACGTAATAAGATTCAACATAATGAATGCGATGGTTTACATAAGAAATCAACATCTTCAAACCTCCCAACCGATTTCGATGACATTTGAATCCTGGATAATTCACATGTTGTATAAAGTACAGCTTCTTCACTCAGCGATTCAGTCACGATGTAAGTAACAGGGTATCTTTTCGTATTTCATATTTTTCATCTGAATAAACAAGGACAGTATTTACCGTCATTCTACGCACTGTTTATATTAAAACCGGAAAATGATCCTGGTCATAATGTAAGAAAAAGTTGCGAAATTATTGTACTTTCGACGGTTTTTGACACTTATGAAACGACATCAACGCGAGCGAAGCCGTGGTTAAAACCTAGTATTAGAGGAGCTTACGGAAATCTGTTTTCACTTTTTATATTCTCCTTAACTTCTCCTTAACATTTTTCCATTGCTGAGAATCATACTGTTTACCTTTATCGGCAGAGGTATGTGCACGAATATACATGGTTTTTTATTCACTATTTATTGCCTGGATTAGGCATAATCCCGGTACGTAATGTACATGTCTTAGAGAGTATTAATGCAGCGAAATACGTCCCTGTATGCAGGCGCTTGCGGTCTCAGAGAGACACAGCAGATGTCGCCTCAGACAGGAGTGCAGCCTCGAAGCTTCCAGCGATATAGTCATTAGTTTATTCGTCCGCGCAATAGTTGTCGTCTGCGGCTCCTGCGTATTTTCCGTTAATGTCTGCACGCCGTGTCGATGGGAAGGTCGTCCGGTACGTACATTACATCCCCACCCAGGGAACCACTGACAGTGCCTCTTATATTGTAGGCGCGCAAAGCTCTCGGCCAACATTACCTGAGGACTGGAGGTAATTTGAATAAAGCAGATTGTGACACACTCAGATGTTCCCGCTCTTAGGGTACAGTATTAGCATTCTCCAATTTACTGACAGAAGAATGCTCTGTGGGTGCATAGGTGTGGCCTTGAGATATCTAAAACGTTAGGTTCCTGCTGAATTTTTTCATTGGAAGCAAGGAACAGTAGCCAAACGATGTGAATTGTTTATTACGAATCGAGAATTTGCATATTGTCAGTTCGAGTGTTCTTCTTGAAACATTTTAGTTTAGATCCTTAACATTGCGCTGTCTACGAAATACTTCCGATATTGAACTGTAGAAGGGTGAGGTGCCCTATGGTAATAGCAGAATTTTTGAGCACAATCATTTTCCTCTAAGACAACGTTAATTATGGGACTTGATAACACGTTCGGCTTATTGAGCGGAGAAATACATTGATTTAGTTATGCATTTATTTTACATGGCAAGATTATGTCGCAGCGGCGGAGTGGCCGAGCGCATTGAGGCGTTATGCTCCGATGCGCGAGGCCGTTCCTCGTCGGGGGTTAGAATCCCCCCTCGGAGCATTGATGTTTGTGCTGTCTTTAGTGAGCCGAGCGGTCTAAAGCGTCTCGCTGCTGAGCGCGAGGTTACTAGCCGTGGAGGTTCGAGTCCTCCCTGGGGCATGGGTGTGTGTGTTGTCCTTAGGTTAGTTTACCTAGGTTTAAGTAGTTTGTAAGCTACGGACTGATGACCACGAAGTTTGGTCCGATAGATTTACAAACATTTGAACATTTTTTGTCTTTAGTGTAAGTTAATTTATAAGTAGATTGTAAGTTTAGGGACTGATAATCCCGCATTAAAGTCCAATAAAAAGAATGAAATAAATAGATTATGGCCTTCAGGTCCTCTCTTATACCTAACCAGGCTTACTCGGATTGAACAATTTGTGTACTACATTACAGAAATACCATGTGTAACAAAAACTAAAGATTATTACTAGAATAATTATATCAATAATATAAAGATAATCATAAGAATAAAATTATAATACAGTAATAATAATAATAATGACTTTGTAAGCATGTTTCATACTGTGAACATCAGCGCTATTACCACTTAAGAATTGCTCCGTTATTCTGACAGATTATGAGTTATTCACATCGAGCAGAGACATAAGACGATAGAATGTGGTGAAAGAGATACAGAACAGGTAGAATGTTTAGAGAAAGAGAAATAGAACGGTAAGATTCAGAGCTATGATAGAGAGAAGAGAGATGCATAACAATGGAGGCTTTGCCGTCGTTAATATATAAAATTTCAGTTCCTCTTGAATTTCGAGTGGTTGTGGGTAGGACATAGATCACATGGTGGTGTGTTCCATAGTCGTATGACTGAGATGGATAACGATACGGAGAAAGATGAAGTTTTATGTAAAGGTACAGCCAAGATGCTAGACATATCCGATCTGGTATTGCGGTTGTTGAATGACTATAGCTGTTTAATGTGAGCAGATAAGTATTGGGGGCACTGGTGGCTGAGAAATCGATGAAGTGAGCTCAGCGTTAGAAAATCGAGCCACTTATGTGGGCGCATCCAACCTAACTGGGTATATGAAGGTCTGATACGATCGTACAAAAATAAATTCAATTGTTTGTAGAGCTTATGGGACTTAACTACGGGGTTATAAATCCCTCCACTTACAAACTACTTATGAAGTAGCTTATACTAAAGACGGCAGAAACATCCACGCCCGAAGGGGGATTCGAACCCCAGACCGCAGCGGCTGTGCAGACCGTGACTGGCACGCCACAGACCGCTCGGCCACTGCGGCCGGCTATGATAGTACACGTACCTAACGCAAACATTCATCACTAGCTCGAGGCGTCTAGAATTTTCACTATTTGTGCCGTGTTGAACTACATCACAGCAGTAAAGATTTGGCAAGCCAAGTGTTTGGACTAATTTTTGTTTAACTTGGGTTGGCAATATTTTTCTAAATTTTTGGATTGCATATATGGATGAGAGCGATTCCCGGCAAGCTACAACTGTTTGTTCTTCCCAGTTTAGGTGTTCATTCAAGATTATCCCTTTTTTTGATATGGTAATTGGGTACTATTGAGGTGTATTTCAGGGACTGTTTTACGAGAATACCGGCTGATTTAGTATGGATGAGATATGAGGGTGACATTCGTGCAGTGGTAACGAAGCAGACGTAAAGCCCTAAAGCCTTTGTCGTTTCCAAATGTTTATTGAGCCACCTGTCAATCTGAGAAACATTATGTACTAGCTGCCCGGGTATTTGTTTAGTGTGTACTCTCGTACTCCAACTTCCCTTCTCTCCCTACCTTTCTCTCTCTCTCTCTCTCTCTCTCTCTCTCTCTCTCTCTCTCTCTCTCTCTCTCTCTCTCTCTCTCTCTCTTTCTTCTTCGGTTCTTCTCCTTCCCCCGAGCCAGTATCTACGAAAACTCGTGTGTGTGTGTGTGTGTGTGTGTGTGTGTGTGTGTGTGTGTGTCTGTCAACTTCCGTAGTGCGCACTGAAACAGAATTAAAGCTTATTGTCAGGTACCATTAGCCTTAATGTAGTTTACGCATTATAAACTGCCTCTCCAAGAAAATATTCGATCGTCGTCTACCTTTCATTGTAATTCATAAAACGAAGTCAAAATATGTTGTAAGGTACCTTCTGCTATGCACCATGTGAAATATTATACGTATAAACAGTAATCATCCTCATGTGTTGAAAGTCCAGTGTGTGAATTTCTTCAAAAATCGGTATATAACAGTAGGTAAGTGTCGGAGTCTGTATGTCAAGTACCCTGTCCCGTACAGCACATGAAATTTTATGAAGACAGTGATCTTGATCCATTTATAAAATTAAAGTGTGCGAAAGTTGTGTAAAATCGGGATAAAACCGTTGATTGGTATCAAAGTCTGTGACTAAAGTTCCCTCATACAGGTTCCATACGAAACTTTATGTAGACAGTAATCTTCCACTAGTTTTTAAGCTCAAGGGCAGAAACTTTCATCAACGTCGTAATAAAACTGCCTTCAATTGAAACATTGTAATTGAAAGCAGCTCGCTTAAAACTTGCCATATTGTTAGCAGAATGATGCTCTCCACGAGATTTGATGACCGAAGCCTTTCACTTTGTTTTTATTTTTTGAATATGTATACAACGACGCACAAGGGAACTTTCAATAACCTTCTCTATGAAAACCTACGTAGATGAACTAACTTTCATGGCGATTTCACGGTACTCTTTATCAAGATCAGAATAAATCTGCAGACTTCGTCGAGGTCAGTTGTAATACCCGCTCCGTGCACCATATTATGTAGACCATGATTTTCCTCTTGTTTTGAATGACACGTGTACAAAAATTCATCAAGATGGGAGCAAATCTATAGAGTACCTCAAAGTCCGTAAGTACCACCCTCCGCCATGCACTGTTCGAAATCTTAGGTACACAGTGTGCTTCTTTTGAAGCTTAAGTGCGCAAAATATCATGGAGATCGGAGAGAAACTGTCGGTTTTGTCGAAATCTATAAGCAAAGTTCCCTCCGCCATATAACGAACGAAATTATATGTAGATAGTGGACTTCCTTTTGTTTCGAGTTTCAAGTGTGAAATATTTCATCAACATTGCAGCAAATCTATGTATCGGTAATCAATAGTCTCACACAGATACACTGAAAAACACATTTTGTTTTTCAAAAATTTTTCCAGCTTTTCGGAAAATTCCCCAAAAACTTATATTTCATAAAACCTAGTCCTAAGAATTGCGAATTCATTTTTACAAATAAAATTGTCAAAGGGTGACATCAAAGTTTTGGAAAGACGAGCACCATAAAACTATTATTTCGTCACTTGTCTACAATGGCTGCAAGTGACTAAATCGTACAAATTGCTGAATGACGGTTGAGACATGCAGGTAAAAAACGTGCTTAATGAAAAATAAATGATGCAACATACGTGTAATGGTGACATCTGTACTACTGCTGACATATACTCTACGTTAATTAATGAAGCCGTGGAAAAGTCATACGTGAATATAGTCTTGTATGAAAAATTTGATGTGATGATCGTCAAATAGATAAAGTTGTTTTATTTTCGAAGTGCGATGATGACAATACACTAAATTTCCGCGCAGATTTAGAAACATCTTTAAGTAACCTACACACAAATTATTTGTTTGAACTTGAAAATGAGTTTGTATTTTTCAAGTAACAAATGCTACTTTTGTGAAGTCTCTCAGTATTGCAAAGTGCCAAAACTATTTTATAAGTATTGTAATACGGAATTTTAAGTACTGTATAGACTGTATTGTATGATAAAAGTAAAATTGCTACGGTTGAGCGTACAGAATTATTGCTCTTGGAATTGCTCTTATCAATATGTGACCTCTTTGAAAAATTACTTCATAATCGGGCACACACAACAAAACACCGTTTCAGAAAATGTTGCAGAACATCTCCGTGCTCAGAAGAAAAATTTAAGTTTGTTTCATTTATAACAAAAATTAGCTGAACTATTTTGTTTCGTATACTAAAACTCCCTCACTTCTAAGATAAACCATCTAAGCTTTCTGAGGTTCTTTCGTTCTACCCATATACAATTATTTTATTCGAGTTATTGACATAGCATACATCCAGTAAAATAGTATGACACTTGTTAAAGAGCATCACCCCCTCACAACGTTTAAACAGACAACGTAAAAGAACTAGTAACATGATTTTAATATGGAGATGTATACTCGTAGACACGCAGTCGTTCCGTGTACAAAATACAAGCTACATTCTCTCTGTGAATAATCAATAACGGATATAGCCTGATGCTCTGTTTCTACTCCCACGGGAATCGCAGAACATTTCGCATGCTTGTGATACAAGAATTGTGAAGTTTCCAATGTGCACTCCATGAACAGTTTCTTTGCTCAAAGTTCATGCTATACGCACAGAAACTCATTCCGACGTACCCTGATAATTGCAGTCGCAAATCATCTCTACTGTTACAAAGAAGTTACCACAAAAATGAGAAATTTACGTGTTTCTTTCTTAATTGTGACTTTGTCATACCAAGTGGCAAGATAAGATTCAATTAACATAATTAGTTGCTTCGTGTTAACCTCAGACAACCATCTGATAATATCTCCCGTAAACATTTCCCAGCACTGCAGAGACGCCGTCGAATTAGATTCGTATCGTAAGACGCCCATAATCAGATAGTAGCTAACGAGTTGGCTGGATTTGTGCTTCAATGCTATCCTCAACACGGACAGTGTATATCCAGAATTCATCGCCCGTAGCAGGCAGAGGGAAACAAAATTTACGTCTGAAGCCGAGTCCTCTCTGCACTGAAATTATTCTGTAGAGCTGATATACTGAATTCAATTTTACAGCTAAGGAGACAAATAAAAATCTTTAATGTTCAGTCTCATTCGATCTATATAACATTCGGACACCTACCGGGTGGATAAATACGTAGTAGATTGTAATTTTCTACGATACGTTATCTGAACAAATTAACTTCTACATGGTTTGGCTTTATATTTCTCGCGAACTGAAAAGTTTCACACCATTTATTTGGGAGAAGAGAGCCGCGATGATTTTTCGCTGTTTACGAATTCGTCGTCGAAGTTAGGCAGTGAATCTAAACACAAAGTAGTTAGCCAAACAGACTGATTAAGTCAAAAGGTTTAGAACCGAAAGCGGTCCACGTTATAACTATAATGAATAGCTGATTGTTGATAATGTGGGTTTCCTAAAATATCTTACAGCTGTCGCATCTGAACTCAATAAAAAATTAAATGCAAAGTAGAGCGTGAGAAGTCACTACAGGGAAAGTAGAAAATATTGTAATTCACTTGTACAGGAGAATTTCAGAAATTAGTAAGTTTAGAAAATCTAATTAAGAAAGAAATTTAGAATAAACAAGAGGTATAGGATAGTCAAACGTGTGATGCAGTATCATAATTTAGCAGTAAAAGTTTGATCACTGATGAGGAAGTAGGCAATGAAATAAACTGCAGAGAGCGAGGATTTTTGAATTATATAAATCGGATTATAGAGAACGCTATGTAGATATTAATACAAGTGACAATTATCTGAAGAAATGGAAAGTTACGAAAATAGTGTAAAGACAAATTTCTATCTGAATCTTCAGTCAAAGACTCAGTCGGAAAGACACACTAAAACGTGTACAGAATTAGTTATTAAGGAAACTCACAACGTTGATATCATACAATGTAAACTGTCTGAAGATGTCTCCCGCAGTTGGAGACGAAACGTCGGGAGGTAGTTTTATATCTGGACCACGGCCCATCAGCCCGGAAGTTTTATCTGATCACAACGTTGACTTTCCTCTTGTGTCATGGTTCTAGGAATTTATTCACTGTAAAAAAATATATTCTGAAGCAAGAATTTAAATGGATTTATTTTAAGGAATACTACTTGAATTGTTGTAATTACTTTGTTTCCAAGAAGCCAGACCTTTTGGATTGTTTTCTACTATTTCTCCGCGTGTGCGTTCTTTTCTTCCATCTTTTCTCATCAGTAAACTCAATGTTTCTTAAATAAAAGACTGTCTTGTTTGCAAAAATCTGTTTTTATTCAAATATGACACGTTTCGCCTGGTTAGGGCATCTTTAGTTATCTAACGATGAAGAAAGAGGAGAACTAGTAGTTGCAACACAATATTTACATGATAGAATTTCAAAACCGTAACAAAATTACAAATCACTGCTGAGATCGCTACTAAAGGATTGTAATATCTTTGGTAATAATCTATTTGCCTACTCTATGATAGAGAGTGTTTTGATTAAAACGCAAAACTGCGCATGTTACTCTACTAAAATTCTACTTTCCCTTAAATTATGAGTAGTATGGAGTTCTAAATTCCTCCTGTTTTGCAAATTTCAGTTTGTTTTTGTGACAGGTGAAACCACCACGAAGTCTGTTATTGAGGCCAAGACTCGTATATTTCTCTTCTTTGAAAATACAACTATAGAAACGTATCAAGAATAAAAACTTAGCTACCCACAGTGTAGAACTATAGTCCATAGAATATCGTTTTCTTTCAGTAACAAATCACTTAGCAAATTCACCTGCAAATTCACTTAGCAAAATATATGTTCCCAGTTGACAATTTCTCCGGTGGTTACAGATATATTAAGAAATAATAATAAGATTGGAAACTAATACATTTACCTCCATGCAGTTACACTGTTATAGCTTATTTAAAAAATAAACTACATATTAGAGGCTACTTCAGTTTTTCATATCTGACAATAATGGTGTTAGGCTGAAAATTACTGTCTATCCGTTTGCCATTTTTATGTCAAAATCCGTAGTGTAGCGAACTGAATAAATAACGCCTTGAATTCTCAAAAGATTCCGATTATTTTGGCATAAAACACTTTTTACGCAGTTTATTTTGTATTTCCACTTGGGCATGGAAGTAGTTTTTCGATCTTAGCAACATAAAAGCTAAAAATAGCGTGGATTTCCTTCGCTTAGTTTCTTATGCACTTTAGAGTGCATTAGTGTACTA
The DNA here is from genome assembly GCA_026315105.1 of Locusta migratoria. Taxonomy (NCBI): domain Eukaryota; kingdom Metazoa; phylum Arthropoda; class Insecta; order Orthoptera; family Acrididae; genus Locusta; species Locusta migratoria. The sequence goes on along the minus strand of CM048754.1, from coordinate 79,874,288 downwards.
ACTATTGCCGTCTGCTGTTAGTTAGGTTAAGCTTAAATTTTGTCGTTTTCTCGAAATCACTGTCACTAAAGTATTCCACTTGTAACTCACTAGTAAGATAGCACTTCAGATGAACAACATCTATAATTTTCCAGTCCACATCACGTTTTCAACACTACCCACCGTATTTTCCTATTTACTTATCAAAAATAGCTGTTCAAGAAAATAGACGAGATTAGTATTTTACCACCGGTTTTCTAAATTTCTTCCAAAGGAAAGTAATCGCTTGCTTTCGTTTCAGTCAAAAGAATAAGGCAAATACTTCGTTAAGATTAACATGAAATCTGAGGGTGATTTCCATATATGTGCTGATGTTCGAAATAATCAAAGACGTATTAAGTCAAATGGAATGTTGTACACAAAATGAGCTAACATGTGCGACTGGAGATCTTTTTTGTCACATTCCGGAAACCTATGGAACGTTACATCATAGCGTATACGTATTAAAGTTATCGGAGTCGGTTTTTTTACATGACGATTTTAAAAAGGTTGTAAAGCTAAATCGCTTTCTACTTCTCATAACTACCGAGCAAAGTGTTTCATGTCTACCGCCTCTTTTTCATAATTCATAACTGTTTCGCATTGAATGTCCAGTGACTTTTGTATCATAAAGCACGTATTAATAAGTGTATCTCAGTACTCCTTCCATTGTAGGATGAACAAAAATTTTCTGATGTCATACGATCATTGAACGAAATATCGACATTTCCAACGAATTGGTTATCACTTAACATTGCTATGCAAAACATTTTCACAGACTTTCTGTCGAGCATTTTTCAGAGCACAGCAATGAAATTTCCCATTTTACGCGATAAAATTGCGTACAAAATTTACTGGTTTTATGCTCAAACAAATTTAATTAAAGTACATTTCATAAGAGCTTCAAATGACTGACACAGAATAAGTGTGCGTTAAAATACGACTTTTTTTACCAGCTTCTTCTTGTTTCTAATAATTAGCGACATCCGACAAAATATGAAATATTTAGATTAATCCATACAAATAGAATAGAATGATTTCGAAATAATGTACCTTGTCCTGATCACTGAAATTGTGAAAGATTTGTAGAAGCTTAGGGAACTTCATAGATTGTTATATCATACCCGAGGCCAATGACCTTGCATCATACCAGGGTGACGTATCTTGCGTACATAAAATCCAATGTTTGTTCGTATACACATTATCTATGAGGAATTTTAAAAACAAAAAATATAAATATTTCTGAAGAACTAATCTCTGCACAATGGGGTATAAATAATTTCTCCCGTTTCATTAATTTTACTAAATCGCAATTTACCACGAAATTGGCGTAGATAGAAAGAGGTTTAAATCTATCTTCGTGCCAAAAAAAAAAAAAAATAAATAAATAAATAAATAAATAAATAAAATAAAAATAAAATAAAATAAATAAAAAAATAAATAAATAAAAAAAAAAAACAAAAAAAACGCGTGTCTCATGATCAAGTTTTAAGGAGAATGTAAAAGCTCTCTGAAATCTGTGGCATCTGTGTACGCTGTAGATTGTGAGTTTCTGTACAAAAAGAGTACTGTAACTATCTTTCATTTAGCAAACCAACATTTCTTCTCTAAGTCAAAACTTCACAAACTCACTCCTGTAAAATAATACTAATAATAATAATTGCACAATACAGCACTGCTTCGTGCTTCCACATTTAAGTATAAAACATATTAATTAGAAACCGCGCACATAATATCTATTCTATTCTTAATAATGAAAAATTGTACATCTTTCTATCTCGGATTTAAACACCACAATCTGCGAAAGAATGCCGAGAACACTGTTCCTACCCCAAAGTATTCAGTGGTTACCTATGAATATTTTCTCGTCTCTTTTATAGATAAACAGGTAAAGAGCTGAGTTTAAATTACAGAAGATCGTTGAAGATCAAAATTTTGAAACAAGTTATCATATTTCAAACGAGTTTCTACTCTGCTGCAAGGTACTCTATAACGGCGCACGCTTATTCTCTTTCAAGTTGAAGTTACTTCTTCATAAAAACACATATTAAATTTAAAGTTTCACTGCGTTTTCTCAATAATTCAGGCACTACCGGCAAGAAAAGTCTTCCGTAACCGATGCGCTGCTATTATTTCACGTTCGATTCGTCCGGCATCACTACTAAAGCATCACCGCAATTCCCAACCGCTTCTGGCCTCGAATGGGCCGCCGCTTCGAATGAATAGCGGTAGTTCTCCCGGCGTCCGCGACGTGTCGCAGCGGTCGCAGCCGCTGCCATCCGGCCACCTGATTGGCCGAGCAGTTCTCGCGCATGCGCGTCAGACTGCCGAATCGGGCGCCTGCGCGTGCCACGCAGGGGGACAGACTGCTCGGGACGAGGAGCGCACTGCGCATGCGCGAGTTCAATTATCGACTGCCGCGTTCCGCAGGACGGCGGTTTTTTGCTCTCCCTCCTCGCCGATGCCGCGACCGACTCCTCCTTTTTCTTTCGATTCTCTTTGGCATCCGGCCAAGCGATCCACATTTCTCGCTACACTGCGCGTTTCTTTTTTTTCCCCCTTCCAGAATCGATTGCTTCTGCTGCTGTTTCTCGATACAACGCAATCCATTTTACCTAACGCTACTCTCTCTCCCAGAAGCCCTTCGCGTTCACCCTTTCGCCAGAAGTTCTACCCCCCCCCTCCCCCACCTCCCCCAACTCCAGCTGTTGCTCCGATATTTTCTTGATACGTGTTCGTCTTCGGACGAAGTTCTGCTGCTAAACGAAAAGGAAACAGAGGGAAGGAGACAGAGAGCATAGAAAAGGAGACGAAAAACGAATTTCGGCAAGACAGCCATGTTGGAGAGCGGGGTTGATTTAGTTTGTGTGCCAGAGAAGTTTTCTGCGGTTGCCCTGTATGTCAGGGGAAGGGGTGAACTTGTTCTGTGGATCGGACGCACACGTGTGTGTGTGTGTGTGTGTGTGTGTGCGTGCGCGCGCGTGCGCGCATGCAACAGACTTGCCCGTTCTGCATAGTTCGCTTCATGAATAAAACAGTTCTGGAGGCGCCGCGGTGTGTCATACATTACGAAAGACTGCGTCCGTGCTTATAAAGGGCGACTTTGTTGCGTCTCGCCTCACCCCGTTCGTCGCTAGCAGTTCTCTTTCTGTCTCTTCTTTTCCTTGTCGTACTTTTTCCCATAAACGAAGACAGGACGGAAGGAAGGCGCCCATTTACCCTACATTATGAGTTTGAGTGTAGGACTTGACCGACAACAATGTTTTTCCAGACACGTAACTTATTTCAGTCGGAACACAGAATTTCTTCGTTTCGTGCCACCTCGCTCCCCACACTTGAAATTCCTATTGCTCGAGCGACAGAAATATTTCTGAATATATATGTATAGGTCTATACTCGGAGTATGAATGGACGCAACATAAAGGACAGTCAATAATGCTTTTAGTCTGGCGTTAGAGCACGGAGATAGTTCAGCGTCCATGATAATTCATTACTGTATTACTCATCTACTCTTAGAACGACGTGGCTCATTTACTACGAGGATACAGATTGTCTTTGGTAGCACTTGATCGTTATTTGACCTATGTGTGTTCTTGCTGCCAACGAAACGTACTTTGCGGGACTTTCCAAATTTGATTTCATAAATTTGAAGATACTTTGTTCATACTTGCAGAGAGAGAGGCTAATTAGTTTTCTTCTGAGATTTACAGCGATGTAAAATCTTACCTAAAAACCAACGTATACACACAACATTTTACACTTCGTTCAGAGTTCCTTTTAAGACGTCATCGATCTTCGTTTGACGTCGTTCAACTTCTTACTTATCATCACTATGTAGGCAGCATTTTTTGGTACTTTAATGCTTCATATAAGGCAGTCCTTTAGCTAGACATTTCGCGGAGTCATTCATGTTTTATGAAGTCTATAACATTCATAGGTCGTTACGTCCTCATTATATTTTGTTTTGATGCCATCACACAACTGTACTATTTATCTAGCCAATTCTCGCACCAGCTGTCAGTTATATAAAACTGTCAGAACGAAATGTTTCGGGACCAACCTTATCACATTCTCAAGTCCTAAAAATTAAAATGAATCGGTCAATAAGCAACGTACACCTTAAACAGTTCATAGTGGTTCTTTAAAGCGACAACACGTCAGATTATTGTTTGACAATGCACCAATGCTGCATATATTTTAAGGTGGACGTTGCTTAATGAGTGATTCATTTTAGTTTTTAGGACTAGAGAATCGGATAAGGTTGGTACCGAAACATGCCGATCTGACAATTTTATACCACTGACAACTGGCGCGAGAATCCACTCCTCATTATTAGATTAATAACTTTCATTACAGTACCTATATGCAGCCAAAGGAAACATAGCGAAATTTGTTTTGATGTATGAAGATGCTGTGACAGTCATTAACCGAAACGGCTAGTGATATTCGAGGACTGCAGGGATCATGCATTTCGTAAATTACTTAACGCGTATGTTGGCAAACTAACCGCCTTCAAAAAATGGTTAATCGTATTTTTCCCTTTAACTGATAAGTTGATGTACTTAGCAGCATACTGGGTACTGTAGCACCGTACTTCAGATGTAACATTTTCCACTTTTGTCTGCGTAATGAAAGAAATGACAAGCAGGCAAATAAGTGTATCAGTCTCTAGGCGGTAGTCATCATTTTCGTAACGAAAAGTTTACAACTAGCCTCAATCAAATGGCAATTCTTTTTTGTCTACATCGTCTGCTTTATACGACAGACCGCATAACTACTGATTAACCCAACTTCAATTTTGGATTTTTGTGCTTTCCCCCGAGGAAGTCATCAGTTTGTTCCTGGTGTATAACTCCATCAACAGCAATGCACACACCAAAGTGTCGACTAGTTTGGTGAACGTACTGTGGATGGATGGTTGTCAGTGCTTTGTGAAAAGGCCTGCGCTTTTTCCATGTGGATGTGCATTAGTCAGAATAATTTCTGCAACCTGTCTTCACATAAACGGTGTCCATGTGTAACACTTGTTTTAATGTTAATGTTTTTTGTATGATAAGCATTAACTGCAAGCTTTTATTGGCTCTTGCTGGATTTTACAGTATTTCCTGACCAGCTTGTATCGGCATTCTTTTATGCATTTTAAAGGGTACCGAGTTAATGTTCCGAATGTATATTTTCTAACAATATGGTTTCTTATATGTTCTACTGTACTCGCGAGACGATCATAAATCATCTTGGAACGTAATTTCTGACACGTATTAGCATGTTATGGTAATTTGCCATTTTTAAAATAGAAATCCTTATATCTCGTATTACATTATGACACTGACACATATTTGTAGTGATTTTTTACATTTACATTAAATTCTACCATAGGTGATGACGGATTTCATGGTTGTTAGCCAGAGATAATAAGGTATATTTCGAAGTTTTGCGATCTAAAGTTACCAGTTTTCTTTTATAGTCGTATTGTGTCGGTGCTCTTTCCTTTCCAAATACTGTCAATAAAAACTGTTCGTACGTTTTGCGTCGCTCTCATGTTCTAATTTGGTAAACGAACTTTCGTTTGTTTGTACGTGACAAAGAAACCCTTGCTTAAGTCTTGTTTTGAACTTACTGCTAGTATGCGAAGTAATAGGCCTTTGTGCAGCAAAATCGAAACGTATTTTATTTTCGTGTTCTATTAAAACTACTTAGCAGCCGTGTTGTAAGTTCGCAAAAATGAAATATAAACATCTCTGTCTGTTACACTTAGACAGCCGAGGTTCAATGTCCAGATAGTATGCACACGTTCGACCGTGGCACCAACGTCTCTGCAGCTATATCACTGCTTTGCCAACAGCCACGAGGTAGTGTGCAGCTGTGGTACAGCTTTGTCTAGGACTATACAGAGCTTCTTAGGAAGGCGAGTAACATTAAATTCCAAGTGAAAGTATCATTAGCTCAAAATAAATGCATTTCTTGGAAACTGTGGAGTTGTTTATTATATCCGGCTAATGGTTGCCAACTGTCATGTGCTCCTATGTTTGAACCACAGACCAAAGATAAGATGGACTGCGGGTGACGTCACTATACTGAAACCAACATCTAAGTCACGTTTTCATCATTAGAAGCAGTGTGAAGTGCACAGCTGAGAGTCGTAGTTCTTCTCCTTTCTGGTGGAAATTAAGCGTATATTTCGACAATAAAACGTCTTGTATTCATGTTACACATTCAGTAGTACAATGGGCGTTAGTTCTGCGCAATTCGCTATATCAATGCAACTGTTAAAGTTTTTACCTGTGCCTGGATGAAATTTAACCACAGTTCTTTTATAAGAAACAGAATTGTAGTTCTTTATCGAATGATTGTTTTTGTTGTACTGTGAGTTTTTTAGTTTGTAGCTGACACAGGACACTAAGTACAACTTTGACAAGCAGCATCAGTTTTCATATCATTCCTCAACAATACATATGAAATGATTTGTCATGCTTTCATAGATACCTGAAATCAGTAATGTCCGATTATAATATAATACAAGTGTTTATATTTTATTTCTTTTGTCACGTACAGTGAAGGAAAACAAAAAATAAGAAAAATATTGGCAACTGACATTAAATAATATGATCAAAAAATTATTGATGTACGTGACAAGAACTGGTTTCATAGCGATAATGAACAGTCTGTATTCATCTTCAGAATTATGTAACGCTAATAATGGCAGATATGCTCCAGAGATTATTGACTTGCTGACATATGTATTCAGTCAAAGCACGCTGAAATTATCTTCCCATTAAAAATAAAGTAAAAAAAAAATCATAGTGCAACACAAACATTGAGGATGTGTAATTTTGTTGCTCGTAAACTGAACTGACAATACTTTTCGCCTGGCCACATGTAAAAACGATAATCAACGCATTATCGACAGTAATGTGGAAAAATCACGTTACCTTTAGTACTACCCGTGTAATAGGAATACGAGAAGTCGTTTTATTATTAAAATCAAAGCTTGACTTTACCTGTAAATTAGAAACACGGTCGGTTTCAAACCACAGCACAGCAGAGATTGGGACACAAGCAGTCAATGTTATCTTTGGTCTGTGGTTTGAACCACGCCGTGTGTGTAGCCGCTCTGCTGTTTGTCCTGTCTGTTACTATCTATGGTCGAAGATGCAGACCAATGGTAAACGTAAAGGTCGCACTACCAACAGTTATGGTGGAAGCGCACATCTATAGTCCATTTCTTCTCTTATCACCGCAAATCACTGTAAATATAGAACATCATTGAAATCATATCGGTGAAAGTACGTGTCACAACGTAATACGAAAAATCGGGATTTCTATTAAAGGAAAACCAGCAAGTTAACATAAAAATCTTAATACTGCGTAATGACGATTCATGGACGTCTCACGACCTAGAAGTAAGTACAACGTAAATTAACACAAAAGCAACTATGTTATTAGAAAATGCAGAGATGTAGAAAACACTTGCGTAATTAACATTAACCAGGTACGCCTTCACTTGAAATGAAAAATATCCAAACAAGCTTTTCTTGAATTATTGTAAAATCCAGCAAGAACCAACAAATATTTTAGCCACTGTTGGTACCAGTTAATAAGATGTAATATTTTGACATTTGTTGTGGGCCGAAAATGTATTTTTCCTGAAGTGCGTATCTGGACTGTGTTACAAGGTTTGCACAAACTCGCCCGTTTTACGTCGAATCGGATAAACGTAATTTTACATGGGATTGTTTCCTCTTCGCTTATCCTGCGCTTTTCCCTATAATGTTAACCTAAAGGTCTACTATATAAACACGCTATGTAGTCCGTTGTTTGCAAGCATTGGCAACCAATAAGGGCCTAAATTTGAAGCTGAGTGTAGAACTACCTTGCTGCCGCCTACTTACATTTCGCGTAAAGGTCACAAATACAAGATGAGAGAAATTAGGTCTCGTAAAGAGGGCATGTACCCATTTTTACCCACGTCTTATTTTGGGAGCGGAATAGAAAAGGAAATGCCTTGTTGTGGTATAGTGTACCCTCTGCCACGCACCTTACGTTGAACTGCGGAGTATATATGTTGATACAGATGTAATAACAGCACGTTTTCACAATTCATTTAATTTACAACACATTCGAGAAGTCATTGTTGATTTCCAGTTCGTAAATGAAAGAAATTAGTTAATTAGCTGTTCAGTAGGAAGCATACTATTTCTGTTTATAGATTAATCGACAACGAGAACTACTTGTGAAGACGAAGGAACAGTTTACAGGAAGAAAACTATCAGCTCATACATGCAGCAATTTTTTCCCGTCTGTGACGCATTTTATTATTTTGTGTAAGTGAATAACGGCTCATTATAGTCATTATACGGGACATTATGGTTATGTTTTTCTTCCTCTCTGTTGCTATTCAAAGAAAATTAACTAAATTAATACTCCAACAGATTACTAATATAAGTTTTTTTTATTTACTCTTAGTAAATACACGTACCACTTGCAGTAGTAACACTAACAATAGCAGTAGACATATGTACAAGTACAACTATGAATAACGCAAGTAACATTCTTTCATTGCTTATTATTAATTTTTATCACACACACACACACACAAACACACACTTAAACTGGTCTGCATGTTCTTCTCAGTCGAAACTTGTGGCTGAGATTCAAACTTGCCGATAAAAAGTTGTGGAAATTTGTTTTTGTGCCACTCATCACAAAGATAAGCGACGAGATTATAGGCCTAAACCATCTGGTTGTGGTCCACATCAAGCAAACCCACATCCTAATTATTAATTGCAAAGCTGATACAGTATAAATTGTGAAATTCTTGAGATTTCAATATCGTTTGATTGCTGCTTGAAAAATCAGCTACTACTCCATCTAATTAACCAGAGTTATGAGTAACCAATCAAGACGTAGAAGTTTGACATTTTATTCCCTTTTATGTCTGAAATTAAGAAATATTACTATGAAACCACTATATAAATAATATGATTACTAATCATTGCGTTTCCTGGTTATTAATATCTAGCTATACGTATGTTTCTCTTTATGCATGTGAATAAGTAGCAGGAGTGCAAAGTGTAACAGGTTCTTAAGAAAATGCATTCTTTTCATTACAAAACAACTGAACATGCTAGTTTTAAATAAAAACACACTTCCTATAATAGCTGATGTACAAACATCCGTTGAGTAATGTAACATCAATGCTACAATTTCTAGTTTAACATTTTATCTGAAGTAGACATAGTCTTACTTATTGTAGGCCTAACCTATATATTTGTAACCAACCAAACTAACAGTATTATTTTGGTTCGTCAGCAAGTTCTGAAAATATTGACAAAGGTAGCCTGATATAAATTACAAAAAATATCATTTCCTGTAACGGTGTACACAGTTGTAAAAATACCTTACACTTAAAGTTTCTAATATCATGGTACGGCAATATTTTCCATAATTAAGGAATATAATTAGTTCACTTAATTTTAAAATATAACAAGAATATTGTACGCAGACCTAACTGTTGTATCGTGTTGTGTGATGTAATACATCAGTTACTTTTAGACTGATCTTTTCCTGCATCGTGATAACAGTTGTTATTTGTTAGAACCCGAAAGACAGTACAAAGCACGAGAAATAAGTAGACCATTTACAGTTGTTTTATTTCATTTTCAGTTAACTTCAAAAATGTGGGCATGTCAAGGGACTTTTTATTATTTATATTTTTGTGACTGAATATTCGAGTGGTAAGGAATGTTCCAGTCTACTACATTCAAATTCAGAAATTAGAATGTGTTTACTTTCTTTGTTACGTAGTTTCATGAACAATATTCAGAATACTTGGTATTTAAAACCCACTTCTTTTCGTCAGTAAGAAAACATAATTTGTTCAGTTATTAATTAATGTTCAACAAATTTTTCTATATTATCATTTATTGTTCATTCTTTCAATATACCAATAAGAGAAAAATAATGAAACTTCATAATGTGCGTACGTATAGCTACCAAGTTACTACTTTAATGGCCTCCAGTGATGAGGTAATTTCGTCAAGTTGTAGTGTAAACACAGCCTTTTTTTCATTCTTCAATTGTTATTCTGAATAGAATTCAGTGCAGATTCTGCAAACACAACAAAGTGAACATGGAAACAAAATTCCTAGAATCAGCGTGCACAATCTGTGTTGCGTTCATTATATTATCCGAATAAAAAATTTCTAATCGCAGCAACGTTTCTATTTATTACACGTAAATTTTGTCATTTAAGTAAGTTAATAAATATCGCAGCATGTGTCATTTGCTAACTAGACGCCTCAAACGAATAACGGATGTTGACAGCAGGCACTCAACGCAAATGTAGAATACGAACTTGCTTAACTTTCAGAATGGCGGAATATAGTCGCTAACAAAATAAAATTATACCAACTGATTTAGTGGTACATTATTTATCAAATTGTCTTCTAGTATATCCAAAACTGTTGATTACGATATAGCCGATTTCTGTTCTGGGCAAGCTTCCGTAACGTGGACCAAATTTGTTGAATTATCGCGAATTTATTTTAAGTATTGAACCGATGATCTATTTGTATTTTTATTAAGTAATTACACTTTCGTAATTTGTAGAATATTTCTTTCTGTGTGACATTTTGGTCTCTGTTTTTTGTCAGTCTCTCACGTACTTCCTCGGAAGTTTGAGCGTTATGATGGCGGATCGATCTGATGACCGAATCTGCAGTAAAGTGAAGTTCGAATCGCTACTGCGTTTTATAGCTGAATCAAAATACCATCTCCCAAGTACACTTAGACACAAACATTCCTCCGGCAACAAATGAATTAAGGCACTAGTCTGTAACTTCGCAGATCACCTTACTTCGTACATTGATTCATTAGAAAAGCGAGGAATCAGAGTTATCATTCGTGTGAATAAGGAGCGCTTTGATAAAATCAGCCGCAATAAAATTTCTTGCTCAGTTAGCTCTTCCATTCGTAGATGACACTATTTTGTAACTTCTAATAGTGGAAAATCCGGGTTGGAATGTCAGTAATAGAGCAAAGAGATAACTCACAGTAAAGACGACAGTCACATGCGATTGTGTTTCTTTTCCTGATGAAGGCCATTGCCGAAAATTTGTGTGAATGTAATTGTCTATTTTCTGAGCCAAAAATATCCTTTGTGTTTCCGTTGAGTTACCCTAAAAAATAACGCCGTACGTCATACGTGAGTGAAAGTAAGCGTAGTAGACTACTTTTCGTGTTGAAAAATCACTTATTTCAGAGATTTTTCTAATGGTAAAATAAAGCAGAATTTAGTTTTGGAACACGATCCTGAACATGGGCTTTCTACGACAGCTTCTATCTGATCACCTAGAAATTTGAACTGTTCAGTCTAATTAATCATATACCCATTATGTAAATCAAAATGTCAGCTTTCGTCAAATTAAATTCTAATTAAAACAACTAAGCGTTACATGTTTAGTATAGCTTCCCGTCTAGGCTTATAAGTCCCACGTTTTTTCGTCAAATAAGGGAAATAAAAAAGTGTGAGTAGGCCTACACTAATGCGCATTTATTCACTTTGATGATATTTACGTAGCCGCATTTTTTTTTTTTTTTTTTTTAGTTTCTTTGTGCTACATACTTGTTAGGTATTTTTTTTTTCATAAAAAAATGACAAAAATTAGTTGTCTCTGACAGCTGCAACGCAATCGGTTCGTGGTCGGAATTATGTCCTATTGTTCATTTTTAACCCTTTCATACATAATGCAGCTGATCAGCTACATACCTTTTTCCATTATCTCTCAAACTGATCAACACTTTACCACAAATTCATTTGTAGCTGCTTGTATACATAGTGTTACACATGCTTGTAGCTCGTCTTAGAAATTATAAATTGCAGAGTGCTACTGAATTATTTCGATAGTTAGCTGCATTTAATGACTCCTAACATGTGCGTCTGTTTACTTTAGTATTCCTCCTTTGCCATGTAAAAGTAGTCAATCACATACTACTATTGCATTATGAGCTACTTGCTGGAAATATGAGAGGCACAATAGTGACATTCACTGCATCGGGTACATCATGGAAGCACTATATAGCTGACCAAGTATGAACTTTTTGTTGCTAGTAGTGCATAATAATTGTAAGGATGTTTTTTCATTATTTTTCTTACTATATACGCACTATACATTAATTGTGGTAGCTTTTATAGATTCAAAGTCATACATTAAAGGGTTAAACACAACCCTGAACAGAAACAGTTATTGACACGTTTTGCAGACCAGGGGCTGGTTGAGTGGCGTTGAATGAAACGGAAATCCTATACAAATCAATAATCAGCAAATTTAGCAGTATACATAGTTATTTATTTCGATCCACTAAGTGACATATATGTATATAGAGCAAAAAGAAATTAAAATTAGTCCTGCTTAAGTGCATCACAAGTTCATAATTAATATATGTATATGTATCACAAGCGGCTCCTAGTCGAATACATTCTTCTTCTTCTTCCAGCGCAACAGACCAAAAGCCCCCATTTCCGTTTCATCTTGTCCCTTCAAAACTTGGTCATGAGACCACTGCTCAATTCAAATTCACAACGTAATTCTGGGCCGCCGATATTACAAATGTAGAATTGTAAAGTTGTATTTCTTACATTAAAATTTTATGTATATACATATATTTTTAAAGTGCAATCCTATAGTCCTTCTCTTGATAAAATCATAATTCTTTAGATACCATAGAAACTTTCCAGTTTAATTTAATTTATTATAAATGAATTCCACTTTGAATGTCTAATTTCATCATTATTACTACTATCGAATATTCTTAAATTTGTTATGGTGTCTCAAAGAAAATCTTAACTGAGTAACCCGTTTAGTCTTTATTGTGTGGCATCAACTGCATAGTAGAAAAAGGGATTTCGATTTCGAAAGATTTAGACTGGAATAGTATTGTATTTACTTTTTATATCACAAATTACCGTTCAGCTTTCATAATCAACTACTCAATGCGTAACTTTTTCGATTATATGTTATTGGATAATAATCGGTTGGAAAATGAACGGTGAACCAGTAGAAAGGAACTGTTCCCAAGAAGGACCAGTGAACTAGTTTCCAAAACTGACCCGGTTTACCCATATCTAGTGGTACCCTTTCCATTGCTTTTTGTGTTGCGACAATGTCAATTTACAGGGTGTCCCAAAAAGAATGTCCCGATTATGAATAGAATTTTTTATTAGGAAGAAGGGCTTAAAACCAACAAATTGCATGCTAAATTACAAGAGACAGAAGTTTATAAAAACCCATCATAAATGTTCAATATTTTCTGCGCTGGCTGCACGGACGACATATAGCCGATAGCCGAATTCATCTCAAACTGGATCGGGGGTTCGCATCCCCCCACGGGCATGGCTATTTGTGCCGTCCTTAGTATTAGCTAGTTCATAAGTAGTTCGTAAGTTTACGGACTGATGACCCTGTAGTTAAGTCCCGTAAGCTCTACAAACATTTGAACATATTTGAACTGAGCGTAAGGTGTCTTCTGTCACTGAAGTTACACCAGTAAGGGAGGAACGTAAACACATTAACATTATCCCCACTAGGGATGCAACGTCGCTAGTAAAATTTTGATGTTCAGACAATGATGTTTAATCGGAAAAGCATCGATGTTATAAAAACATCTCTCTTAAATACGATACATCTATGTTTTAGAAATATTGTGATAAAAACACTGAAATGATTTCAGTTTTCAGTATCGTAATAACTAAAAGTATCTTGTGTTGTCAGAGAAATTTTAAAACAAATAACACCTGTTTCTTCACAAAACCCTACATACTCATGACGTTAGCGACAGAAAAATACCAGGGTGTCGGTAATTCGGTATTAATATGTGAAGTATTTGCCTCTATATGTTCTTTGACTGGGCTACGAATACACTGCAAAATGGCGGAATAGAACGAAAACGCAGTTGGGATTGAGCTTTTCCAACGCACTGTGCTGATTTGATATGGGATTGACATAAACCTGTTGATTACACGCGGAATAACTTGCGTTTTTATATGTATTGCCTTTGTTCTTCGCTGTCGAAGTAAAGAAAATTAAACAAATTTTACATAACTTTCAGTTATTATTTAATCATGTATCTTTAAATGAATATTCATCGATGACGTTTATCAAACCATGTACCTAGCTTAAATGAAAATCTTTGTTATACTTTAAGCTTGTTGGCTTCTCTCTCTAGGAGTTTTCGGCTGACGTTTGTTTGAAGTTTTACTTTTGACGGCACGATATCGGAGTCTGATTAGGTGACACTGTTGAAGTTTCGATTCCACTGCTGCTGGGCGAAACATCTGATTACGTAGAGAAAAGAGAATTAACAATCCACTATTGAAAGATACGGATTAAATCACCGATGTTAACATCCATGTTTATTGACAAAACATCGATGTACCGTTTACATCCCTAATCCCCACAGGAAGAAATTACATGGTGTTAAGTCAGGGGACCTAGCAGAACCAAGAGTGTGAAGCCTGTATCCATCTTGCTAATAGATGGAATTGTCAGAGTCAAGTTGTGGAAATAACCATTTCCGTAGCATTGTAACATTGTGCTGTTACGGTTCCTTCCTCAAAAAAGTAGGGCTCATTAACCGAGCAGCCAATGGAGGACATATTGAACATGTATGATGGATTTTTATAAACCTCTGTCGCTTGTGAGTAATTTAGTATGCAATTTGTTGGAGTTAAGCCTTTCTTCCTAGCAAATACACTCCTGGCCATTAAAATTGCTACACCACGAAGATGAAACGTTGCTGTGATGCCTCGTGTAAGGAGGAGAAATGCTTACCATCACGTTTCCGACTTTGATAAAGGTCCGATTGAAGCCTATCGCTATTGCGGTTTATCGTATCGCGACGTTGCTGCTCGCGTTGGTCGCGATCCAATGACTGTTAGCAGAATGTGGAATCGGTGGGTTCAGGAGAGCAACACGGAACGCCGTAATGGATCCCAACCGCCTCGTGTCACTAGCAGTCGAGACGACAGGCATCTTATCCGCACGGCTGTAACGGATCGTCTCGATTCCTGTCAACAGATGGGGATGTTTGCAAGACAACAAACATCTGCACGAACAGTTCGCCGACTTTTGCAGCAGCATGGACTATCAGCTCTGAGACCTTGGCTGCGGTCACCCGTGACGCTGCATCACAGATAGGAGCGCCTGCGATGGTGTACGCAACGACGAACCTGGATGCACGAATGACAAAACGTGATTTTTTTCGGATGAACCGAGGTTGTGTTTACAGCATCATGATGGTCACATCCGTGTTTGGCGACATTGCGGTGAACGCACATTGAAAGCGTGTTATTCGTCATCGCCATACTGGCTTATCATCCGACGTGATGGTGTGGGGTGTCATTGGTTACACGTCTCGGTCACCTGTTGTTCGCATCGACGGCACTTTGAACAGTGGCCGTCACATTCCACACGTATTACGACCCGTGGCTCTACCCTTCATTCGATCCTTGCGAAACCCTACATTTCAGGAGGATAATGCACGACCGCATGTTGCAGGTCCTGTACGGGCATTTCTGGATACGGAAAATGTTCGACTGCTGCCCTGGCCAGCACATTCTCCAGATCTCTCACAAATTGAAAACGTCTGTTCAATGGTGGACGAGCAACTGGTTCGTCACAATACGCCAGTCACTACTCTTGATGAACTTTGGTATCGTGTTGAAGCTACATGGGCATCTGTACCAGTACACGCCATCCAAGCTCTCACTCAATCTCCAGGGGTATCAAATCCGTTATTATGGCCAGAGGTAATTGTTCTGGGTACTGATTTCTCAGGATCTATGCACCGAAATTACTTGAAAATGTAATCACATGTCAGTTCTAGTATAATATACACAGTGTCCAGAGAAGTAGTCCCTGATTTCAAAATTAAATATGTCGAAAACGAAGATCGAAAGAGGAATGCAGTAAACGTTATGTTTATTGTGAAAGCTGTAAGAAGTTTATACATCAGTTTGAAATAATAGTTACAAAAGCTGCTAACAGATGGAGCTGTAATCGCCGTACGTAACGTCTAGTATAAATAGTGATCAGAAGCCCAGAGCGATCAGTTCCACTATTGAAACGTGAAAGGAGGTTAGCGTACCGAAGGAAGAGATTAAAACCATGTACTCCATTGAACAACGCGTTTTTCTGGTGCTAGAGTACCACAGGTTAGAAGAGAGTCCTACGGCAACAAGGCAAAGTTTTCAAGCACGATTTAATGTTCCAAAAGGACCCGATGCGAAAACCATTCGTACGCTCTTCGCAAAATTTCAACGAACAGGCAGCGTAACTGATGATCTATTGGGGCATGTTGGCCGCAAGCAAACCGCAGTTACGCCTGAAAATATCGCCACAGTTTCTGGAATTATTCAGCGAAATCCAATGTCATCCGTCCGTAGAATTGCATCTGAGACTGGTTTGAAGCGTTCCTGAGAAAGAGCCTACACATGTTTCCATTCAAAATTCAAACGCCTTTGTAATCAGATCCTCACAAAGATTGATAGTGAACGATTTGATGTTGGCTGCATCCGGTTTACAGATGAAGCACACTTCCACCTGAATGGATACGTGAATAAGCAGAACTGGCGATTTTGGAGTTCTGAAAAGCCATATTGGTGTGAAGCGAAACCCCTGTATTCTCCTAAAGTTACTGTGTGGGGTGCAGTATGCAGCAGAGGCATTATTGACCCTTTTTCATTCGAGAAACGGTCACTGGTGCACGTTACTTTGCAATTTTGGAACAATTTGTCGTCACACAGCAAGCGTTTGAGGATCGACCAGGTACTGAATTGTTTATGCAAGATGAAGCCCGACCACATCGGACCGAACAAGTGTTTCGCTTTCTTGAGGAATACTTCGGGAATCGAATCATTGCTTTGGAATATCCCAAATTTACTGGTGCAGGTATGGCTTGGCCTCCATATTCGCTGGATTTGACTCCCTGTAAATTTATTTTTTATTTTTTTATTTATTTTTTTTTATGTTTGTGGGGCACAGTGAAAGACGTGGTTTACCCGAAGCATCCCGCTACGCTGGACGAGCTTGAATCGGCGATCTCTGTGGCATGTCAATCAATTTCGGTTGAGACACTACGAAATGTGATGGCGAATTTCATTGTTCGTTTGCGTCACCTCTGTACCAATGGTGAACATTTTGAAAACATTGTGTGTTCTATTTAAAATCGGGCCATTCCACTTGGGACAGCGTGTATTAGTTAGTGCCTGGCAGAGTATTACAGTTACGCTATGCGGATGCGGTGAGAGTGCCAGGGTGTTGTAAGAGCACGTCGTGATACGGATGGCGGCAGAGGTGTACGTTCGCTCCCGCGGTCGGACGCTGCTGCACACTAGAGCACGCACTCGTGGCTCCGCTTGCTCGTGGGCAATAAAAACACGGCGAGCCGGCACTGAGGCCTGGGCACGGAGCTGCCTGCTAACAAGGACAATAGGCGGCGCGCGGCCATTGTCTGCCAGATGGATGGTCGGTCTGACCAGCGCAGCCCTGCCGTTCCGAGCGGGGCCCCGACTCCCCAAAACAGCGCCGCGATGCCCACACCGCCTCCTTATGAGCCCAATCCCTCTCTGTCTCGCTGAATGGGCTACATCTGTAACGAGGCAATTTTATAAAGGAAAAAAACTACCAAGTGGTAGTCGAAAAAAATACACACGTGTACTTCAGTAAAGTCGACTGTCTCAACTTTACAGATGACCTTCAAGTAGGCCTATGTTGTGGTCTTCAGCCCGCAGACTAGTTTCATGCAGCTCTCCACGCTACCACAGTCTAACATACCAGTCACGACACTCGAGCGAATTTTCGTTACCCACCGCGACAGCAGCGCACCAAGCGGCCAGTAGGGCACACTACTGAGTTGGCGGTATTTCGTTGTAACTCCGGTACTCGTTGCTTATATTTGTTTTCGTGATGCTTTCCGGAACGGGGAACGTTTGTAGCAACAACCAGAAAAAATACCTCATTCGTCTGTTTTCAAATTTCCTAAGGACACTGAGAGGAATGTAACGATCATTCTTCTAAAAAGTTTCCGTTACGATTCACCTGAAAATTACATATATTTATGTATAATAGTGATTGTTTCACCTTCTTAGGAATAGGAAATATAGGTATATAGTGTATATAGGCAACTATGTACCGCAGTTTGGATGTCCAAAGGTACAAAGAAAGACCTATGATAGGCCTAAGATATAAAGTGACATTCTGAAGAATATGTTACGAAACTCTGAAACCTTATATTTTAATTTAAAAAAAATATTGAAAGTTCGGAAAGTAAGATGAAAAACCATCTATGGAGATAGGCAAATACCCAATATTTGTGTAAATTATTATCACCAAACTCAAATCTGGGCGTCAGTGGACATACTTTTTTTTCCTGAAATATGCACGTAAACTTAAGAAGGACAGTTCCTAAACTTTCAACTATAAACAAGTTTTCTACGTATTTCAACTATTAGAAGCATCTCGTCCTACACAGAACAATAAGAGAGACAAAAGTCGTAGTTTCGCTAACAGTTGTCCTAAAAAAATAAAACACAAAATATAATGACAAGAAATCGTGTGTCATACGCGCTTACTTTGGAGCTACACGGTACGCCTCTTAGGCTTACATTACTTACTTTTCAATGAGGAAAGCTGCAAAAATATTCGCAGGCACATGTTTCTGAGTGTGTGAGTTCTAGCTTTCATCGTTTCATTTATCTGTTTCAGTTCCATTACTGTTTATTTTTGCATCATCCGTTTCGTCCGATATTAAACTAAAACCTTTGTATCTAAAATAAAACAGTCGTATCCTGAATTAGATAGAAAACGGTGCGAGGATAAACTGTTATTCATACGATACATATGACGTTAACAGGTGGCTCCCTTGCTCACCGCTTGGAGCGCTAGTGTCGTCTTAGCTGTCAGGCGGTAACAGATTTTACGCCAGTGAGTGCCGCGACTGGAATGTTAGACTGTGACGCTACCCTGTCCTGTGCAAGCCTCTTCATCTGAGAATATGTACGGCAACCTACATCCGTTCTTAATCATCTCTCGGTCTCCCTCTTCGATTTTTACCCCACACACTTCCTTGCAATGCTAAGTTGACAATTCCTTGATGTCTCAGAATGTGTCGCACCAATCTATCCCTTCTCCTAGTCACGACTCGCCAGGAACTCCTATTCTCCCCAGTTCTGTTCAGCACCTCCTCATTAGTTGCGTGATGTACCCATCTAATCTTCATCATTCATCTGTAGCACCACATTTCAAAAGCTTCTATAATCTTTTTGTCTGAACTCCTTATCAAAAAACTGTTCAAATGTTTGTAAATCTGTCGGACCAACCTGCGTGGTCATCAGTCCGTATCTTACAAACTACTTAAACCTAGGTAAACTAACCTAAGGACAATCAGACACACACACCCATGCCCCAGGGAGGACTCGAACCTCCGACGGCGAGCAACCGAGCGCTCAGCAGCGAGGTGCCTTAGACCGCTCAGCTACTCCACCGCGGTACGGAACTACTTATCGTCCACATTTCACTCCCATACAGTGCCACATCCAATATACTGCATTATTCATAGAAGTAGCTTGTCGGCCGCTTGGAGCACTGCTGTTCAACTATATAACAAAATTCTGCGGGAGTGTCGCGACTGTATATGTTAGACTGTGGTACCATGTTTATCAGACTGGTCCATCAGAGGAAAAGTTTTGGGGAATCCTGTCTTCAGCGACAAGCTCCAATAGGCGTAGTAACTTGAGAAACTGGTACCGGCGTGTCGTATTTCACAATCCGGCAGGACAGTGTCTGCTAAGAGACGAGATTACTCCAGTGTACCGTTTGTCACGACCACGCCGACCACTTACTGACGACTGCACGGTGGTGGTATTGTCGGTGCAGCGTCGTCCGGCATTCGACGACCAGGAAATGCGCGTCATTCGGTAGCGGGTTTATAGGCCGGCGCGGCGGTGCCTTCAGACCGCACCGCGAATGCCATCGCCCACGCACGCGACGCTGGGATCGGCTCCGTTCTGTTGCCGGTCACGAATGCACCGCGCTGCGCGGATCGTAAAGAGCCGGAGAGAACGGCTGCATTTAGCTCTGCACAGCTGCAAAGCGCGCCGTGGAAAACACTTTGTAGCCGCGCAGGTACCGACTCGTTGCGGGACACGTGCGTCGAGAAATGTGCGTCACAACCACTCAAACACACACGCACGCTAACACAGAAAGTCGTCAGTATTGCATTTAATTTGATATTTCCCTTTTGGCCCACTTTAGGTTACTGTAGTAACACTAAAAGTGGGCCTTTGCGATCGTCTTTTGACAGCTCGAAATTTAAATGAAAATAACGGCGTAACCGTTCATCTGACACGGAAACTCAATACATGTGTTTGTAGAGAAGAAATTTCTCTACAACTTTGCTTTCTTATGTTTTTTTTTTTCATATATCGCATCGTTTCACAGGTATTTGCAAAAATAACGGCGATTTGACGATGTCTGTCTGGCTGTTAGGTGTTCCCACGTTTTAAGCCGAACCGTTCAACCGATCAGCACCAAATTTTACAGACATAGTTGTAGACCGTCAGAGACTAGAACCTTCCTTTTTCAAATTTTTCGGACAAAAAATACGTCAGTAACACTAAAAAAAGCAGTTTGTAATGTTATCGTACTTGCTAACGAACCGTTCATCTGACACGAATATTGAATAACCAAATTTGTAGAGGAGAAAATTCTCTACAACTTCGCTCTCTTATTTTATTTATTTATTTTTTTCATATCTCGTATCGTTTGAGAGATATTTGAAAAAAAAAAAAAATATTGCGCTGGCGTGTTATACGGCTCAGTTTAGATTTCACTTTTTTTCGCTTTAGTACTATTTATCATCACTGCACAGAAAGGTGAACTCAGACCATACTCTTTGTTTATATTTGTATTCAAATATAAACAAAGTGCATGGTGTGAGTTCACAGTTCTGTGTAGTGACGATGATGATGATAAATTGTACAAAAAATGGCGATAAGAATAGAAATAATAGTAAGAAATTTGTCAAAGGAAAGTGTGTTAGCAGAAGTGTATAAAAAGTGCGTCACACGGGCAATCGTGATACAATATTGAACTTAACTCCAACAAGGTACACGTGTAATATTCTGAATGTTTTAAGAACCTAAAGATCGTGAATAACTAAATAATGCGATTTTTAATAAGACTGGTAGCGGATTTTATTTTCAACCCGGTATTAGGAACAGTCACGGAGTTCCAACACTTCCACCGCGGATAAAACACACACAAAAATTAAGATCGCTCTGGCCTGTTGTACGGCTCACTTCTGCAAAAATCATAAAAACGTTAATCACATAAATAATACGTAATACACTGTAAATACATAAAAATATTATATATACTATTAATCTTATATATTTGATTTTGCATTATTTTATTATTTACTGCTACTACTACTATTATTATTATTATTAGTCGCAAAGCTCCCAGAGTGAAATACTCTAAGTATTTTCAGTTCTTTTTTTTTCTTCTGGTTCTTTTTATTTGCCCACCAGTTTTTCCTTGTTTGCGAGAATTTGGCTCTTCATTCTTCTCTCCGTTTTTCTTCGGACTTTTGTCTCTTGTTTAACTTCTCATTTTTATACTTTTATTCTTAATTTGTTCCTTACATAAATTTTTTTTCTTTGGTGATTTTGACTAATTTAAAGTCTCTTTTTAACATTTTGCATCGCTTCTCCCTCATTAGTCTGTGTTCAGGAAACCTCATTATGTTGCCATAGAATTTAAGACGTCTTTTCCTCATGTCTGTGTATATGTTAGAATATTTTATTATTTATTATGTTATTATTTATATACCTTAATATTATTATGTATATTTTCATTAATTTTGGTAAGAAATAATTTCAGAAATCTTAAAACTACAGTAAAGTGGGCGGCAAAATACGTCTTTGCGTGTTTTTGTTTTTTTCCTCTGTATCAGCGAATCAGGGTTCAGACAGAAGGAGATCGAAATTACGGACCTAGGTGTCAGATTCAATGATCGCAACAGTGGATAGGCACCTGAAGGAAGAACGACACTCATTGGGGAACTTCACTGACAGTATGAGGCTATTAGACTACGAAGATAAAGCATGGTTGCTCTCTAATTTCGAAAAGATATGTCAGATGTTCAAATGTTAATACAGCTTATGGGACTTAACTGCGGGGTCATCAGTTCATCAACTTGCAAATTACTTACGAACTGCCTTATAATAAAGACGGCACAAACACTCGTGCACATAATTTCATGAACAGAAACATGGCAGAAAATGAAATCACACATGGTTATGGATGCAAGTAAAAAAATAACTGCAGTATTTCAATCTTGATTTTTTTAGAATGTGTTATAGCCTCTTTATTGACGCCTTAAATAGGTAACTTTCTGTTGTACTTAGGGCTCGAACATACGAAGAATATTTCGGCACAACTCTGAATTAAGAACAGAATTCAGATGTAAGCTTTAACAGATGTTCGTCTGGAGATGAACAGCCGACTGACAGTTAGCTTTCGAGTACGGGAGCTGTAACGGGTTGTTTTCTTCTTAATAATAGTGGTTGTCCCTATTTTCTACTTTACAACAATTAACCTACATTTTGTGCACAGCTAACTCTCAAAATGTCCCTCTTCCATAAAACAGCACTGCACTGTTTACTAAATCTGACGATCTCTAGGATGGAAAGGTTAGCTTCAAAGGCTCTTCAAGTTGTGGTTGTCTCGTGTTAACCCTTCGTTCGCCTTTTACCACAGCCAGAGGAGCGCGCAGCTGGGACCGTTAGTATTGTGATCAATACGCGCACCGGCGTACTTCATTGTATTTCTGGCTGGTGGACGTGGGTTAACCTCGTGCTGCCCACGGCGTGTTCTGAGTCCCAGCGTCGGCGTCGTGCGTTGTCGGCGACCGCTGCTGCTCCGACCGGGCAAACCTCCGCCGCGCGCGCGAGCCAAAAACACCGCCCTCACCAAGAAAACACCTCGCGAGTCGTAAACGCGTAGCAGAAGCACTTGTTCAGTAGCCGATGTTGTCGGCAACACCGTTCAGAAGCATTTGTTTTTAAAACTCCCGCGAACGCAATTAGAAAGGGCTTTTCGCCACGAAAGCAGTGCAAAACTATCTCCCGTACTGAATATTCTGTTTTGACGCCATCACAAAACTGTACTATGTATCTAGCTAATTCTAACACCAGCTGTCAGTTATATAAAATTTTCAGTACGACATGTCTCGGGACCAAAATTATCCCATTCTCAATACCTACAAGAAACAAGGAAAGATCGTAAAATACGACTTAAAAAATAAGATGCGAACACAGGAAACACTTTTCCTTTCTAGTGTAACTTACCTAAAAATTAAAATGAATCAGTCTTTAGGCAACGTCCACCTAACAAATATGCAGCATCGGTGCATTGTCAAGCGATAACCTGACATGTTGTCGGTATGAAGAACCACCATGAACTGTCAGCTAGCTGCACTGTTGTTTCAGTGATAATCTGTGAGCACCTGCAAGTCAAAGATGACTGACTGCGTAACTTCCACGGAAGGGGCCAAGTGAGTTCCAATGACATTATTTAAGAAAGCGCTAAAGAGGTCTGAAGCATGACTGCACAGCTGAACATCTATAATTGCCATATAAATTTCGCTGTTTCTCCAGGAGGACATTATTAAAATAGGTCCAGAAGTGCCCTTTGGACAGTTCCGTCTTTTCATTTAATACGTTGTTCGACGCTTTATTCTACAGAACATCTCTATCATTTCGAGCCGCGGCGGAGCGGCCGAGCGCATTGAGGCGCTATACTGCGATGCGTGAGGCCGTTACCCGTCGGGGGTTCGAATCCCCCCTCGGGCATGAACATTTCTGTTGCCTTTACTATAAGGTAGTTCGTAAGTACTTTCTAAGTTTAGGAACTGATGACCCCGCAGTTAAGTCCCACATTTGAACATTTGATTTATCTTTTCGAAATTAGAGAGCAACCTTGCTTTATCTTCGTAGTATAGTAGCCTCATACTGTCATTGAAATTACCCAATGAGTGTCGTTCTTCCTTCAGGTGCCTATCCACTGTTGCGATCATAGAAACTGATAATTTCATATAACTCACAACTAGTGCGAGAAATGGCTAGATCTACCCCGTACGATTAACTACGTAAACGATTTAAAATGGACGAATTAATAGGCACTAAAACAGCGGAGCCCGCGCAAAATGTTCAACAATCAGCATCGCGTTTAGAAAAATAAAATAAAATAAAAAAATTCCTAGGTTCGTAATTTCGATCCCCTTCTGTCTGTACCCTGATTCGCTGACACAGAGCGGGGAAAAACCGCAATGGCTTATTTTGCCGCCCACTTTACTGTAGTTTTAAGATTTTTGCAATTATTTCGGACCAAAAATAATAAAAATATTCATAATAATATTAAAGTACGTAAAATAATAATATAACAAATAATAAAATATTGTAACATATAGACAGACAAGAGGAAAAGGCGCCTCAAATTCTATTGCCACATAATGAGGCTTCCTGAACACAAACTAACGAAAAGAATGGTAAAATACGTAGGTTCCCTTCCTAATGGAGAATGGATACAAAATGTTAAAAAAGACTTGTAATTAGCCAAAATCACCAAAGAAAAACTAAATGTAAAAAACAAATTTAGAATAAAAGTATAAAAATGAGAAATTAAACAAGAGACAAATGTCCGAAGAACCGGAAGAAAACGGAGCAAAGAAAGAAGAGCCAAATTCTCGCAATCAAGGAAAAACTGGTGAGCAAATAAAAAGAATCAGAAGTGGCCGAGCGTTCTAAGGCGCCTTGCAGCGGAGCGCGCGTTTGCTCGCCGTCGGGGTTTCGAGTCCTCAGAATATTTGTCTTGTCCTTAGCAGTAGTTACTTTTTACATCTACATAAATACTCTGCAAGTCACACTGAAATCCTTGGTAGGTGGTTCATCGAACCGCTTTGATGATGTTTCTCTACGGTTCCATTCTGTAATAGCTCTCGAGAAAAAGGAACACCTAAATCATTCCATTTTCGATCTGATTTATCTTATTTAATTTTCATGATCTTGTCTGTAGGTGGGTGCTAACAAAATATGTTCCATTCCGAAGAAAAAATTGGTGAAACAATCTAGATCTCTTCGCAAAGAATAACGCCTTTGTCTTCATGATTTCCACCCCAACTCCTGTATTATTTCCGTGACACTCTCTCCCCTATACCACGATAATACAAAACGAGCTGCCCTTCTCTGAACTTTCTCTAAATCGTCTGTCAGTCCCACTTGCTGGGGATCCCACAAACCGCAGCAATATTCCAAAATAGGACGTACGAGTGTGGTGTAGGAAGTTTCTTTAGTAGAACTGCTGCATCTTCTTAGTGTTCTACCAACGAAACGTAGGTTTTGGTTATTTACAACTTAAGTTCTTTGTAATTGTTACTCCTAAGCATTTCGTTAAATTTCCGGCCTGTAGGTTTGACTGATTTGTCGTGTAAATGAAGTTTTACAGGCTTCATTTAGTGGTCATATGCATGACTCCACACTTTTCATTATTTACAGTCAGTTGACAGTTTTTGCTCTTTGCAGATATATAAATTATTTTGCAGTTGCTTCTGATCCTCTAGTGACTTTACTAAGTGATAAGTGACAGCATCATTCGCGAACAGTCTACGAGAGCTACTCAGTCTCCTAAATCGTTTATCAAAATAAGAAACAATAGTGGCCCTATAACACTTTCCTGGCGAACTTAAAGTAGTTTATCAACCTAGGGACTGATGACCAACATAGTTAAGTCCATTGCCGGCCGCGGTGGCCGAGGAGACTAAGGCGCTCCAGTCACGGTCTGCACGGCCACTGCGGTCGGGGGTTCGAATCCCCCCTCGGGCATGGATATTTGTGCCGTCCTAGTTCGCAAATAGTTCATAAGCAGTTTGTAAGTTTAGGGACTGATGACCCCGTAGTTAAGTCCCATAGACTTTACAAACATTTGAACATTTTTTTTTTTTTTTTTTTTTTTTTTTAGTTAAGTCCATTAGATTTAAAAACATTTGAATATTTGAAGCACTGTTTAAGGTATACAACTATATATTATGAAGCACATCACTCAACTGTAAAAGTTTTTCTAAAATAGGATATATTTTATACAAAGATATCAATATAACAAGACCTATAAGAGCGTCAATTATGATCTCAGATATTACGAAAAGTACATTGATTCTACGGTACAGACAGTATTGTTCCTTACAAGCGTTAATGCTTTTTAAATTAAAGCTTCTTGTAGGCATAAACTTAAATCATCCGGTCGTGTCCCTTTCGTGTGGTAGAAGTGGACACACTTACTAACTTTATGGGAAAACACATCGGGAAAAAAAAAAAAAAAAAAAAAAAAAAAAAAAAAAAAAAAAAAAAAAAAAAGATCGGTGGGAAAACAGCATCCTTATTTTTTAAAATATTATTTGGAGAGAGAATTAAAGTCCAGGGAAGGGAAATAAGAACCTTGCGGGTTGTGGATGACGTAGTAATTCTGTCAGAGACAGTAAAGGACCTGGAAGAGCAATTAAACGGATTGGACAGTGTCTTGAAAGGAAGATATAAGATGAACATTAGCAACATTAGCAAGAGTAAAACGAGGGTAATGGAATGTGGTGTCAGAAAAACAGGCGATGCTGAGGAATTAATTAGATAATGAGACAATAAAAGGAGTAGATGCGTTTTGTTATTTGGGCAGTAAAACGACATATTTTAATGATTATTTCTGCTGATCGTGCATGTTTCGTAGTTTGATAATGCATGAATGCATTAATATTTCGGGAATTCATACTGCATGAAATGGTCGTCTCTAGTCATAGGTATCCATACCACTGCAACATCCGTGTGCTATTTTCCACTTGGTATCCAACTTCTCCTTCTGCTGTGCCAGAAAATACCTTGTCATAATACAAGCAATTAAAATCCGATTAAAAAGTCATATTAATCGATAGAATCATTGTCTAAGGACTGAGAATTTTAATATGACATCACCTTTTTTTTATGTTAGTTCTTAACATGTCTCCGTTTGCTCGATTTTCTGTGATTTTTTTTTTTTTTACCTATTTTTTGCGTCCACAAGAAACAATTTTCTCTGCAATCATAGTATCTTCTCAGGTATTTATTCTCTTATCTTTTAACTAACATTCTGTTAATCTCCGTATGGAGATAATGATGCATTGACAGATTACCACTACTGAGCTTTCTTGGGTCCATTGATAGTCCATTTTCCTTCTTCTGTTAAGGTGACCGACCAAGATGGTGCAGCGGTAACACGCTGGAATTGCATTCTGGAGGACGTCTGTTCAAACCCGTTGTCTGCCGTCCTGATTTAAATTTCCCGTGATTTCCCTAGACCACACTAGGCAAATGCGAGGATGGTTCATTTACTGATGTCTTTTTGTATACTTAACTAAAAACAGTGCAAGCCCTGTGATCCGTCTCTTATCACTACGTTGCCAAAGAGATATTAAACCGTAATTTATCTTTTTCTTGTTGCAAAAAGCAGTGACTATAAAAACGTTGTTGTCAAACCAAACTCTTACTGTCTGCTACTGTATAAATAACTACTCATCATCTAATATGTCTGAAGAAACAGAGTTTGTCAGTATAATGAGTAGCAAATATTATGTTAAAAACAATAATATTAGGATCAGTTGATATCGTAAAACAAACTTAAGTTCACAGATACGGTGAGCTCAAGACTAACATCACGCCAATACGGACGCTCTCTCTACTTTATTAGTAAAGTGTAATTAAATCTAGGACGACAGGCGTTGAATTAAAATTTGTGCGACACACTGGATTCGAACCCAGTACCTCCTCATTACTAGTCAGACGCTTTAACCAGTCAACCATCGCGACTGCACTGACTGTTCTGGGGCACCTCTGAGTGGTTTAACCGTCTGTGTTGTATGCAGGAGGTTCCGGGATCGAATCCCGCCGGCAGCACAAATTTTACTTCAACTCAACATTAATGTAATGAGACAACATAAGTCTCGGGAAATGTAGTTAATGAAGTGTAGTTCTCTGTGTTTAACGAGTGAGCATAAATTGTGACGTCAGAAACACGGCACTCGGCTTGAGAATACTAACCACCTATATATCATAATTCCGCCTTCTCCAGTCTTTCTGTCGGTAGTACACATGTCTGACATCGGTGGAGGTGTGAATAGTGGCAAAAATGGGCCGACATGTATCTCTTCAACCTCGGCTAACCTCCTTAGTCCCTGCGTCCCCTGTAGGGGACATAAAAGAAAATAAATCTGGCGACGATGCCAGGCATATCAACACATAAACGGAAGGTTGCAGCACATGCTGGAACTGAAAAAGTCACAATAGCTTGCCTCTTGTTCACTCTACAGCAGTGTTAAAATGGCTGACAGAATGGAAAGGCGGTTTGTTCGCTATGTGAGCACTCAAATTTCCAAGGAACTCTTTATTTAATGTAAAGTCAGGCTATACTATTATTAATACAAATAAATAAAAGCATATAAACATAAATTGCATACTGAAGTATCACACCCCACACTGACTGTAGTGGTACCGAGTCCCTTGAGTTTTTGTAATGGATAAAAAGGCAGGAAATTTTTAAAAATATTTTAGGCCTTTTTGGATTATGATTAATCATAAACAAAACAAAATGCAAAGATATTTTTCTAAAATTTCCAGGAATGAGGAGGTTAATTTGAGAATGACCGAGGAATCCAAAAAACAGTACCCTACTGCGTGGTAATTATATATTCACCCATTGATCTGTGTAATCCTCCACTGCTAACCAATACAACAAATTTTGACTCATAAATTCCTAGCGCTTTAATTAATATAATACAATTCACTGAAATGCTTCTGTAGGATTTATATTATGCTCGTACCATAACTCACCTGGACCATATTTACCTCACACTATCCAACAATTTCAGTATTTAAATTCAAAGTAATATAGCATGTATTTACTTACATTCCATTTTAATTTTCTGGTATTGATACATCGTCATAAAATTCATCTATCTTTAGAAAACCCTCTCTGCTTAACTATGTAGTCTCTTTCTTACTGTGTCAACTTATCTGTTACCTATTACGTTATCCGATGATGACGTAAAGAGCCTAATGCCGGTTGATAACGAACTAATAAAGTACCTAAAATATTGGGAATATGAATACAACGTATTCAAGATTTTATTACGTGTATGTTTCTCGAAGGGAATTTTTCATAAGCATAAAATAACTGCCTCCGGGCAGGTAAAAATTAATGTACTTTTTTATTTCTAAATTACCATGTTTGTTCCTGTATTTTACATAGTACACGAACTTGGATCATACAGCAGTATTCAGAAACAGTGTAAAATTGAAACTATTTGCATCAAATTTCGTCGTAATTATGAACTCGGTCTTTCATTAAATCAAGTCCGCCGCGTAGGTGAGTGATGAATAATGAAGTTCACAGACCCTCATAAAAATATAGTACTTTTTTTTCAGTTTATGTTCATTTTGGTCGTTTTAAGAATTATAGCCAGATTTTATCATTTGATAGGTCCTTATGTTTTGGAAATGTTTGTTCCGTTCCATCATGAAGCGAGTAGACAAATCTCCCTGTGGCTGATCGTTGCAAAGACAACGAATGCTGAAGATCGCGTGTTTTCTGTGTAGCCATTGGTTTCGTTTCTGTACAGTGTTGCCAACTCGTTTCCAACTATGTCCCTACATGACGTGTCAAAAATCCCTACGTTTGCCATGAAAGTCCCTACGCACCAAACTGATTCCTAAAATAAAGTGAAATAAATAAAAGAAAGAAAACCTTACATGTAGGATAACTTCCCATTCATTAATATTATTGTACAATGAATTGTTACTGCTTTGAATTAAAGAAGGATACTTTCATTCTGCATCATCCCTGAAAAAAGTCCCTACGTTTTGAAAATCCGTCCCTACAGTCTGGAAAAAAGAGTCAAAAGTCTCTACGCGTAGGGACATGCCCCTACGGTTGGCTACACTGTTTCTGCATCTTGTCAGTAGGTGGCAGCACCTGCTTAAAGAAAACTGTTTTTCCGCAGTGTCACCACAGTCGTGTCACTGTGTCTTGGAGAAATAACTGTGACTTCTGTGTGCTTTTTAGTAATTTTGAGCTGGAATGTGTTTAGAACATGCCGTAATATGCTAGTATGCCCTACACTGTTTAATAAATACCAGTAATTGTTGGCTTAGTCACAACAATACAGATAGATATCAACACTGACCCGTCTGGATAGCATTGTTACGTAATTTCAGGTGCTTTACGTAAACTTTTCTTCATTACCGCATACATTTCAGTTAGTTCCTAAAGTAAATGCTATACATTTTAAAGAAGTTCTCAAACTTCGGACGTTCAGAATAGTTTTTAAATTTACTGTTTGAATCTTATTTTGTCTCAATATTCAGAACTAAACGCCAAAATAATTTTTTCTATTAATAAAATGTAAATTAACTTCTGAGGAGGAAATGAAAGTTCTGCTTTGAGTAAGGAAATAAGCTACTGTTGTAAAAAAAAAAAAAAAAAAAAAAAAAAGTATTTAAAAATAACTTTTATATTAAAAACGTATTCTTGGAGAATCTGCTACGCCAAAGGCAGATAGTGGATTGGGAAAACCATAATACGGTTTGTGGCCTACTTGACTTTCCACTTGTCCCTTTCCAAATGTTTCAAATGTTTGTATAGTTTATGGGACTTAACTACGGGGTCATCAGTCCCTAAACTTACAAACTACTTATGAACTAGCTAACACTAAGGACGGCACAAATATCCATGCCCGACGGGGGATTCGAACTCTCGATCGTTGTCCCTTTCCTATTCGCAGTAGGCTGACCTGTATTGAACACAATCTATCTTTTAAACAAAATAGTAGCCCTCGTCATCACTAGAAGTGACGTAAGTGGCAACAGGCGATCTCTCTCTCTCTCTCTCTCTCTCTCTCTCTCTTTCCGTTCATTCGGTTTGCTTCACTTCGAGACACTCAGAGGGTTGTCTAAGTACTATCCTTTGAAAATGAATTACTCAAATGCTCAGGATCTAACCACGCTCACACAGCGAATACGAAATTACTGTCATTGCGTAATCGAACATCCCGCTAAGCGTATTTCTGCATTCAGGTATGACTGATTTCAGTGATTGATCACTGCAGTGATAATCAATAATAAAATCCTTATTACACAGTATCCATGTGGAAATGCCATCCTATTCAGTGCAACACTTCTTTGTTGTAGGTTCCTGCGTTTCGCTAATTTTAGTTGCGGTTTCTTTTTTAGTAATCATTTAGTGAACTATATATATATATATATATATATATATATATATATATATATATATATATAATATAGTGAGGACAGTTACAACTCACCGCAAAGACATGGCGACGAGATGCGACAGGCACATACAAAAGACACACACATACAACACATTCAGCTATCGGCCATGGCCTTCTTCAGAAATAGAGCACTCACGCAATCACACAGGCACACAACACAGTCATACAACCATCACCTCCGACTGCCACACTTCGAAGTGTGGCAGTCGGAGGTGATGGTTGTATGACTGTGTTGTGTGCCTGTGTGATTGCGTGAGTGTTCCTATGTTCTGAAGAAGGCCATGGCTGTTAGCTGAATGTGTTGTATGTGTGTGTCTTTTGTATGTGCCTGTCGCATCTCGTCGCCATGTCTTTGCGGTGAGTTGTAACTGTCCTCACTATATTATTTATTCCAACCTGGACTTTCCATTATTATATATATATATATATATATATATATATATATATATATATATATATATATATATATAAATCTAAATTTCTAGGAAATTTCGAGACTGGATTTCCATCTTACTTTATTTATTTACTATCGAAGAAACAGGTTCAATGGAGATTACGGTAAAAAAAAGGAGTGGGATTGGATGGAACTCGGATAGATCAGACGGCATTACTACGAATAGCAGCTTAGCTGGTATTTACTGTACGTCCTTACAACCTTCTTACTTTCCAATGAGCAGGAGGAAATACCAGAGGCTTCTATACACGTATGTTAAGAGTTCTTAGAGTCATATCAACGTAGCACCGATCGCGTGGCTAGTAATTTACCTTATCGTCAGTCCACGTTTTCTGACCATGGAATACAAGTTCCTGTAACGGGACTGGATAGACTGCGGCCATTATGTGCATTGTGTTAGTCGCCATGATAGAACGATTGCAGAGGAACTTCTATCGCAATACGGTAAGTAAACATAGCTGAATTGACGGAGTTCTTTCATCGAAATCGAATTCTGGCGATTAAATCGTTAATTTTGTTTACCCTTCCTCCTTTTTTCTGCGCCGACAGAGAACGAAATGGCTTTCGCTCTAAAATGTTACTAGTGGTCACTAATTAAACGCATACGTGCTTAATAAGAGGCAGTTAATGAAGGAGGAATGCTAGCGTTCAATTTATTATTCATTACTAGGTGTTTATAGACGGGTCGTTTGCTAAGGGGGGGGAGGGGGAGGAAAGTGGCGGAAATTGATTACGTCTTTGGAATGATTATCAATTTCTGCATCCGAATACATGCCAGTTTGAAACTTCTTAACGGATTGATACCGTGTGCCGATCCAGAACTTCCCAAATTACAAGAGTCATGATGCGTTCGTTATTTGTCACCCATGGTTTCCAAAACTAATTTGCGATCCTATCGCTTAAAGAGAAATGACCGTGTTGCAGAATTAATAAGGGGCTACATCTTATCGTGAAAACCTAAAACTCGGTACAGTTGTAATCTGTCATAAATTCTTACTTCGTTGTACTATAAAAACAGCTAGCAACTACTAATTTAAACTGGGCGTTCAACGCGTTTTTTGTTTCTTAGTTTAGGTTAGGCTAGCTCAGAGCATTGCATTTTATCAGTGTGTGATAAGTGTGGGGTACGGAGATTCCGATGAGGTGCACGTTGGAGTTAGACAAAATGTTCAAATTTTTGTAAATTTATCAGACCAAACTGTGTGGTCATCAATCCGTAGCTTACAAACTACTTAAACCTAGGTAAACTAAACTAAGGACAACACACACACACACACACACACACACACACACACACACACACACACATGCTCCAGGGAGAACTCTAACCTCCGACGGCGAGCAACCGCGCGCTCCGCAGCGAGGCGCCTTAGACCGCTCGACTACTCCACCGCGGCAGAGTTAGACAAGACCTACATTTACTCGCATACTAAAATATGGATCAGAGACATGGATTGTGTCGAGAAAACAGATTAGGATACAAATAAGTGAAATGAAGCTCCTCAGAAGTTTGCTAGAAAATTGGAGGTGACACAGAGCAAAAAATCAATTTGTTAGGAAGAAAATGAGACTAAAGATGTTGAATGAGAGAATGGAAAATAGCGTAATAAAATGGTTTAGGCTTGTGAAGAGGGTTGGGGAGGGAAGAATTCTTAGAAGAATGTTAGAGTTAAAAGACTGAGGGTAGCATAAACAACGAAAACAAGATGGATCGACACAATAAAGACGAGTTCATGGAGGAGAAACTTTGTGTGAAACCAAATAGTGAAAGAAGAATGGTGGGAAGACCGAGAAAAGTGGAGAAATACCATCAGTATCCAAGCCCGGTCCGATGCTGGGTAGAGGAGAAACAAAGAAGAAGATGTTTAAGATGTTTCTTGATCAGCACATTGTATTACAATTGGGTGATTGTGTAACACATTAATATCAATATTCTATCTTCACCAGGCCAGAGTCTGGAGACACCATGGTTGAGAGATAGTTGAATTGCTGTCTTATTGATCGCCATACCAGTCGTGCCCTCGGAATGATGGTTTCTGGTGAAGTTGGGTTCCAGTCGAGCACCACACTAGTATGCATTGCAAGTACACTAAAGAGCCAGTGCTGAGCCTCCGATGTGTCGCAGCCTGTTATAATCCCATACCTACACTGTTTGGCGACGGCCACTTTCCAGCAGGATAATACGCGACCACGCGCGATGCAATGTTGAGGGCAACTTCGTCTATCAAGGGTGGTTTATCCCAAGCCAGTCGATCCGGAATCATTGACCAGTCATTTTTTGTAGATGAGAGACTGAAATAATATCCAGGCCAAGGTAGCAATCCAATTCCACGGGAGATGAAGATGCCTTCGTGATAGTGCATTGTCCTGTTGGAATAATATGATCATGGGCAATGTCCAAAGGTATGGGATAGTAACAGGCTGCATCACGTCAGAGATTTAGCACTGACTGTTCGGCGTACTTGCAATGCGAGCTAGTGTGGTGCAGGATTGGAATCCAAATTGATCCGAAACCATAGTACCGAGAGCAGGAACAGTACAGTGATCCATGAGGCAGCAATTAGACAGTCTCTCACCACAGTGTCACCAGGCTCTGATCTGGTGCAGATACAGTCGGGATTCGTCGGTGAAAAATTGTCATTCTAATCCGGATTCTACCTCTACTACAGCAATGCTCCGGTTCTGGAGACTCCACAGTGAAAGACTGATATTTAACTTCCGCCGTATCCTTCGCCGTACTGGACCTGCTACGGTTTGTTTATGCAGTATAGGAAATCATTGCTGATTGGTCACTTCGTGTGTAACACCACATCGCGATCTTATCATCAGAATCACCAATTTTCATCATTTCGTAATTTTCATTATTTTTTTTAACAGGCAGAGATTTCGCATTTTTCCAAATTTTAGTAAATTCAAATTATATCAGTGCAGTTCGGAATAGTAATGTCCAGGGAATAAGAGGATAAAAAAACCTCGTACTTCAGAGATCATTTGTTAGATTGCTATTATAAATAGTACCCACTGGGTTACTCGCTTTTTGTGTGCTTAGTTCCCTCTGAGTTCAGATCTCTCTGTAACTAGCTACGTTTCTGTAATTACTTTCGAAGTATTAGACGGGGATCATGTCAAGATAGAAAGGGATAAAATAAATTTATTTCTTACAATAAACTTTAGTATCGACATCATACGCTGCTGCGTTGCAAGATCTTTGGACTTTTGATGGGGATAGGCTAGGAAGGAAGAATTAGAAACTTCTGCCTCCCGTAAATAAACTGATTCATATTAGTGATATTTGAACTTGAACTTATTTTGCGAGTTAAAAAATTAACATTAAAAACCTTATCTTGAAGAATTAAAGTTAGTAGACAATGTAATGAGATGCAGAGACTTTCATGTTATGACATTTTCCCGAAATATAGTCACGCATTGTGAACGTTCGAAGTGCTTTTTGTGAAAGTGATTTCATTGTAACTCTGTTAATTACAGAATATAGTATCAGTGACTAGCTTTGCCGATGATGAGGAGATCGAAGAAATATATGAGGAGCTAAAGAAAATTATTCAGACAATTAAGGGAGAGGGAATCTTAATTGTTATGGGAGACTGGAATTCGGTAGTAGGACAAGGAAGGGAAGGGAAGATAGTAGGTGAATATGGTCTGGGCAAAAGGAATGAAAGAAGAAGCCGTCTAGTAGAATTTTGCACAGAACATAATTTAGTTATAACAAACACCTGGTTCAAGAATCCCAAAAGAAGGTTGTATACGTGTAAGAGACCAGGAGACACCGGGAGATACCAGATAGATTTTATAATGGTAAGACATAGATTTCGGAACCAGGTTTTTCAGTTTAAGACATACCCAGGGGCAGATGTAGACTCTGACCATAACTTGTTGGTTATGAACTGTAGGCTGAAACTGAAGAAACTACAAAAAGGTAGGAAAATAAGGAGATGGGACCTTGATAAATTGAAGGAACCTGAAGTTCTTAAAAATTTCAGAGGGAGCTTTAGGCAACAATTGACAGAAACAGGGGAAAATAAAACAGTAGAGGAGGAATGGGTAAAATTGAGACATGAAATAGTTAAGGTAGCAGAGGACAAAATAGGTAGGAAGGCAAGACCTACAAAAAATCCTTGGATATCACAGGAGATACTAAATTTAATCGATGAAAGGAGAAAATATAAAAACGCAGTAAATGAAACAGGCAAAATGGAGTACAGAAGACTAAGAAATGAGATTGACAGGAAGTGCAAAATGGCTAAGCAGGAGTGGCTAGAAGCCAAATGCAAATCTGTACAAGAATGCATAAATAGGGGAAAAATAGATACAGTCTACAGGAAAATAAAAGAAACATTTGGAGATAAGCAAAACAGCTCTTTGAATATCAAGGACACTGATGGAAAACCAGTTCTCAGCAAAGAAGGGAAAGCTGAAAGATGGAAAGGGTATATAGAGGGGCTTTACAAAGGAAATGAACTTCGAGACAATATTCTAGGAAGGGAAGAGGATGTAGATGAAGATGAAATAGGAGATACTGTACTGATAGAAGAATTTGACAGGGCCCTGAAAGACCTAAGTCGAAACAAGGCCCCTGGAGTAGATGACATTCCCTCAGAGCTACTGAATTCTCTGGGAGAACCAGCCATGACGAATCTGTTTCACCTGGTGTGTAAGATGTATGAGACAGGCGAAGTACCCTCAGACTTTAAGAAAAATGTTATAATTCCCATTCCAAAGAAAGCAGATGGACACAGGTGTGAAAACTACAGAACCATCAGTTTAATAAGTCATGGTCGCAAAATATTAAAACGAATTATACACAGAAGGATGGAGAAGCTGGTAGAAGCCGACCTCGGGGAAGATCAGTTTGGATTCAGGAGAAATGTAGGAACACGGGAGGCAATACTCACTATACGGCGTATCCTAGAAGATAGATTAGGAAAAGGCAAATCTACATTTCTAGCTTTTGTAGATTTGGAGAAGGCTTTTGACAATGTTGATTGAAATAAACTCTTTCAAGTTCTGAAGCAAGCAGGATCTACATCTACATACATACTCCGCAATTCACCGTAAGGTGCGTGGCGGAGGGTACACTGTACCTCTACTAGGCATTTCCTTTCCTATTCCACTCCCAAATTGAACGAGGAAAAAAAGAATGCCTATATGCCTCCGTACGAGCCCTAATTTCTCTTATCTTGTCTTTGTGATCTTTACGCGAAATGTAAGTAGGCGGCAGCAAGATCGTACTACACTCAGCTTCAAATTCCGGCCCTCTAAATTTACTTAACAGAAATTCACGAAAAGAACGTCGTCTTTCTTCCAGCGATCCCCAATTGAGTTGCCGGAGCATTTCCGTGACACTCGCGCATTGGTCGAACCACCGGTAACAAATCTAGCTGCTCGCCTCTGAACCGCCTCTATGTCTTTCTTCAAACCGATCTGCTGCGGGTCCCAAATACTTGAGCAATACTCAAGACGTGGTCGTACAAGCGTTTTATACGCGGTCTCCTTTACAGTTGAAGTACATCTTCCCAAAATTCTCCCAATAAAATATAGGGAGCGAAAGAAAAATGTTATAATCCCCATTACAAAGGAAGCAGGTGCAGACAGGTGTGAAAACTACAGAACTATCAGTTTGATAAGTCATGGTCGCAAAATATTAAAACGAATTATACACAGAAGGATGGAAAATCTGGTAGAAGCCGACCTCGGGGAAGATCAGTTTGGGTTCAGAAGAAATGTAGGAACACGGGAGGCAATACTCACTTTACGGTTTATCCTAGAAGATAGATTAAGAAAAGGCAAACCTACATTTCTAGCTTTTGTAGATTTGGAGAAGGCTTTTGACAATGTTGATTGGAATAAACTGTTTCAAGTTCTGAAGCAAGAAGGAGTTAAATATAGAGAGCGTAAGGTTATTTACAACTTGTAGAAAAACCAGACAGCGGTTGTCAGAATTGAAGGGCATGAAAGGGATGCAGTGGTTGGAAAGGGAGTAAGACAGGGTTGTAGTCTTTCTCCATTGTTATTCAATTTGTACATTGAGCAAGCTATAAAGGAAAGCAAGGAGAAATTTGGTGAAGGAATTAAAGTTCAGGGGGAAGAATTAAAAACATTGCGTTTTGCCGACGACATAGTAATTCTGTCAGATACAGCAAAGGACCTGGAAGAGCAATTGAACGGAATGGACAGTGTGCTGAAAGGTGCTTGCGCCCAGCCACACGAAACTATTACCGGTTTCGGTCATGTCCCATCATCAGATGATCATTCAGCATTGGTTATAAGATGAACTGTTTGCAATGATCATCTGCTGATGACCGACGCCCAAAACTCATATAAAGAGATTGTGTATACAATATGTGATCAAAAGGAATGACCCCATCCACAAAGACATACGTTCTTCACATTACGTGCTTTTTGCTGCCACCTACTGCGACTCAGTAGCCATCAGACATCGTGAGAGCAGAATGGGGCACTCTGTGGAACTCACGGACTTCAAACGTGGTCAGGTAACTGGGTGCCACTTGTGTCAGAAGCCAGTGCGCGAGATTTCCACATTCCTAAACATCCCTAGGTCCACTGTTTCTGATGTGATAGTGAAGTGGAAACGTGAAGGGAGGTGAGAAAACTTGGATTTCACTGTCGAGCGACTGCGCATAATAAACCACACACCACGCAGGTCATTGTCAAACGACGCCTCGCTTTGTGTAAGGATCGTAAACATTGGACGACTGAACAGTGGAAAAACGGTGTTTGGAGTGACGAATCACGGTACACAATGTGGGGATCCGATCGCAGGGTTTGGGTATGGCGAATGCCCGGTTGAACATCTGCCAGTGCAAACAGTAAAATACCTGAGGCGGTGGTGTTATGGTGTGGTCGTGTTTTACATGACGGGGACTTGCACCCCTTGTTGATTTGCGTGGCACTATCACAGCACAGACCTACATTGATGTTTTAAGCACCTTCTTGCTTCGCACTATTGAAGAGCAAATCGAGGATGACAATTGAATTTTCAAAACCACTGACCACTTGTCTATAGTGACGGCCTGTGCAGGAGCGGCTACACTACAGTAACATTCCAGTAATGGCCTGGGCTGCAGAGAGCCCTGACGTGAGTCGTATAGAACACCTTCGGGATGTTTTAGAACGACGACTTCGTGTTAGGCTTCACCGACCTACATGGCTACCTCTCCGTGAAGAATGGGCTGCCATTCCTCCCAGCATTCACATTTATTTGCACATTAGTTAACACATCTTAAAACGTATAACCCACATCCGTAACTTATTTGTTGTATGATAATCACTTCATCAATCTATCCCCATTAATATTTGAAGCCAAAGACACAATGACAAATTCTTTATATTGACAGATGCCCTAACAGTGACATTCTAAGCATCCTACTACTGTGTCAGCTAGTAGTTCTGAATCATTCCGCCTATGGCGCCACTTATCATTGTACTTCTTAGACTACTGAATTTTAATCTGCTAATCGACTGATTTATCAGTCACCTGCTCCTTTCAACTACTTTGAGTATTACTGTTTCCCATAGCCTTTTTTCCCTTATTTATCGTTACTATTTTACTATAAGCCTCACCCATAGATACTTTGTTAGCAGCTGATTGTCTGCACTTAGCGTTGATTCCACTAGTAGCATGTTCATTCATTAAGCAACAGTACAAAAATGTGTTAATTTTATGCCATTATATGAACTTATCTTTATTACAATCTATTTGGCTCGAAACTGCTTCAAATTTCTGTAACCGACTTTTGTACGTTCTATAACCTTTACTGTATACCAATGCACTTGTTTATCTGTATACAGACCAGAAGAAGGGCATTCAAACGCCCGAAACCGGTCGTTAAAGTTAAAAATAAATAACGACAAGCAACTGGTTGCTGCGTTTCATTAATTTATACCTCCCAGCACCTGATTGAACATATGCCCGCGAGACTGGAAGCTGTCATCTAGCCTAAGGGTGAGCCATACCATAATGAATTCTAGCATTACCGATGGAGGGTGCCACCAACTTCTAAGTCATTTTCAGCCAGGTGTCCGTATACTTCTCATCACATAGTGTACGTACTATAAAGCTACCAGTCAGCGTCCATTTTGTACACTGTGTTAACCAGAATGGTCGCGTGCCCCGTGCACGACTGAGTCTTATTGGAATTGTGGCTTGTGGTGGTATTAGATTCCACTCTCGCTGACTTGTAGTATGCCCTGCCGGTACACTAAAATGCCAGCAATGCATCATCCACGTTTCGGATCCAGTTTTCATCGCATACTTTCGTAGCTTTCCTATGACCACATTATTTCTATTACAAGAATTTTCACATGCAATACCGTCATTTCTTCTATGGTTGACAGATTCAATATTCTTCTTCACATTCATATCGACAAGTTTACTTATAGGCCCCAAACGCTCACTTATATTAGTAATAGATTCAGTATTCTTTACGTTTTCACTTACACGCAACAAAATCCTTTTGATGTTTAGTAGAAACTCGCTGTACAAGTAAACAAAGTTTTGTATATGCGTTACCTACCTCGCAAAAGTAAGCATTAACGTTTCAGAACTATCTAGTGTGATAATTACATTTTAACACAAAAATGTTGGTACAAAAACTAAAAACGAGATTTCTGCAGGCCGACATAAATGCATAAACGAAAGAAGATGAAGATGTCCTGCTGTCAGTTACAAGTATACCTACCTATGAAATAGTGCTCTTCTACATCGAACTGCAAGTGACAAAAGTTAACATCATAAATTTCCTAGTATGCACAATAATGTGTCAATTGTAATAGTTTTATTATTTCTTTATAAAAATAGGACATTCACTAAAGTAAGTTAATAAAATTTCCTGGAATTTTAAAGCATCAGATATGCCAACATTTATCTTTAAGGTCGGTCCACATTCTACAATCCGTAAGTTTGTGAGATCATCCGGAAGTCCGTCATTATACCTTTCAATCTGGAATAATTATGGATGATCCTGGTTATTTGTCATCTCTGCCTCTGTTAGGCAAAGCAACTTTCAAGCTGTGCCAAAACTGCTTTCTCCTACAGTTTTCATATACCGTCATTGACTGGACATTGATAATCATTGAAACGCTGTGGTGCAGTGATTTTGTCTCAAACTGGTGTAAAGTTACCGAAAAGTGCATATTTTGCAAACCAGTGCTAGCTGACGAGCGTAGAAGTATGTTTCTATTTTGAGGTGCTGTTTTATAAAGAGCACAAAAAACTAATGCCAATAGATAATGCATGACTTGTTAGATCAGTCGTGTTAGTTCATTATTACTCATGTTTTCCAGCGGGATAATCCACGACAACACGTGGCAAGCGAAGACTTCTTCGTCAAAAAGTGTGGTCGATGACCGGTTGGGATACACCACCTCCTAGTATATCACATCAAATTTGGCAATATGTGGAAGAGGAATGGATTGTTATAAACCAGTTACAGACTGAGAATCTCCTTCACTGAAAGCCGAGACGTGCATTGTCAGAGGTACATGTACAAAGTAGACATAATAAAGGTAGAAAGAAAGTAGACACAGTTGCATTTTGACTTGTTCACTTCTCATTGTGACCGTGAAGGACACACTGGAAGGAGAACTCGTGGTGATTATCATTCAAGTCTTCAGTTCTTGTAGCAGACATGCAGATACAGGGTCTCCAGAAAAGGGCTCTCTGATTTCAAAATTAAATATCTCGAAAACAAGGATCGATAGAGGAATGCAGCAAACGGTATGTTTATTGTGAAAGCTGTAAGAAGTTTGTACAGCAGTTTGAAATAATACTTACAAAAGCTGCAAACAGATGGCGATGTACACTGTACAGCTCATATCAGCATACATAAGTGAAATAATCGTTTGAAAACACTCTTTGCAAACAATCACATCACAGTGTTTTCAAAATGTTCACCACTGGCATTAGAGAGATGCGCAAACGAACAATAAAATTCGCCATCACATTTCGTAGTGTCTCAACCGAAATGGTTTCACATGCCACAGAGATCGCCGATTCAAGCTCGTCCAGCGTGGCGGGATGCTTCGGGTAGACCATGTCTTTCACTGTGCCCCACAAAAAATAAAAAAGTCACAGGGAGTTAAATCCAGCGAATATGGAGGCCAATGCATGCCTGCGCCAGTAAATTTGGGATATTCCAAAGCAATGACTCGATTCCCGAAGTAATCCTCAAGAAAGCGAAACACTTGTTCGGTCCGATGTGGTCGGGCTCCATCTTGCATAAACCATTCAGTACCTGGGCGATCTTCTAACGCTTGCTGTGTGGCGACAAATTGTTCCAAAATTGCAACATAACGTGCAACAGTGACCGTTTCTCGTATGAAAAAGGGTCAATAATGCCTCTGCTGCATACTGCAGCCCACACAGTAACTTTAGGAGAATACAGGGGTTTCGCTTAACACCAATATGGCTTTTCAGAAGTCCAAAATCGCCAGTTTTGCTTATTCACGCATCCATTCAAGTGGAAGTGTGCTTCATCTGTAAATCAGATGCAGCCAACATCAAATCGTTCACTATCAATCTTTGTGAGGATCTGATTAGCAAAGGCAACCCTTTGTTGCAGTGCTTGTACGGGTATGGCCTGGTGCGTTTGAATTTTGAATGGAAACATGTGTAGGCTCTTTCTCAGGAACGCTTCAAACCAGTCTCAGATGCAATTCTACGGACGGTTGACATTGGATTTCGCTGAATAATTCCAGAAACTGTGGCGATATTTTCAGGCGTAACTGCGGTTTGCTTGCGGCCAACATGCCCCAATAGATCATCAGTTACGCTGCCTGTTCGTTGAAAATTTGCGAAGAGCGTACGAATGGTTTTCGCATCGGGTCCTGTTGGAACATTAAATCGTGTTTGAAAACTTGGCCTTGTTGCCGTAAGACTGTCTTCTAACCTGTGGTACTCTAGCACCAGAAAAACGCGTTGTTCAATGGAGTACATGGTTTTAATCTCTTCCTTCGGTACGCTAACCTCCTTTCACGTTTCAATAGTGGAACTGATCGCTCTGGGCTTCGGATCACTATTTATAGTAGGCATTAAGTATGGCGATTACAGCGCCATCTGTTAGCAGCTTTTGTAACTATAATTTCAAACTGCTGTACAAACTTCTTACAGTTTTCTCAGTAAACATACCGTTTACTGCATTCCTCTATCGATCTTTGTTTTCGAGTTATTTAATTTTGAAATCAAGGAGTCCTTTTCTGGACACCCTGTATTTCAGTCGAGAGCTCTCTGCTGTAAGGCAAGAGATTCCTCGTACAATCTTGTGAGGTAGCCAAGCGCCCATCACGATATAAAACAACAGATGGAAGGAGAAAAGAAAATGGAATAAATAAATAAATAACCGGATC
This sequence comes from Locusta migratoria, assembly GCA_026315105.1. Lineage (NCBI taxonomy): Eukaryota > Metazoa > Arthropoda > Insecta > Orthoptera > Acrididae > Locusta > Locusta migratoria. Next base: position 79,831,015 of record CM048754.1, on the reverse strand, counting down.
CCCTCCTCTACGAAAGCTAGCTTAATTTCATGCTCAAGATACAGCAGCGCAGTGTCGTATTATCAACTTTCCGCTTAACATCATGTTAGGGAGTACATTCAGCCAAGAGGTTAATGCGTACGTTGCGATATCGTCAAGTCACAGACTCAGTAGCTGACTAAGCTAACGCCAGAATGCAACTTTAGAAAAAAACTGGTTCCGCTTTCTGTAAATAGGCGGTTTTCGCTGCGTTAGTTAGGTGCCTGTGACTTGCACAAATGACGACCGGTGTGCCCTTCGGCCTCAGTACGCAAACTTTTCTTTTTTTCCCTATTTTTCTACTTCTGCTTGTCCAGTTTCACCGCGAAGACATTGCGTCCATTAACGCTTGTGGCGTGTAAGTTACGACACGGACCGGATGCTGTCCGTCGTTTCTGCAAGACCCGCCACGCGACTGCGAACGTTGCAGCGTAGCGACACCGACTGGGCACGGCCTTAACGCACTGCAGGTAATTCGCTGAAGTGGAGGAACGGCACGAATAAAGGGAGAGGGGGGGGGGGGGGCAGAACAGACCACCAGGATTCTCACCGTGTCGTCGGCCACGGCATCGCCAGCGCGGCGTGGCTGAAGATAGCAGCCGCTAAAGCCGTCGTCACACGGAGCGTGTGTGGACGTGTGGTCAACGTGCCGAGTAGCGATGGCGGTTAACGCTGAAACAACCGGTTTTCGGTTATACCGGTTCTTTTCGTCGCCAGTTTAACCGCACTGTAAAAACTGCTCAAGATAACCGTTTTTTTAATAGCCGGTTTTCGTTTTTTTTTATTTATTTATTTATTTTTTTTAATTGCTTTTATTTCCAGCAAAGGTCGACCGAAACTTAATTGGCAGCCGAAACAGAAACCGTAATCGAATTTTCGGTTCTTCTAGTTTCGGGCGAAAACGAAACTTAAGGAATTTTAGTTAAAATGTAGGTAAATTTACGTTATACGATAAATCACTAGTCTTTCATATTTTGCAAGATCCCCTCCCAATATTACACATTCTTGAGTGTGTGTAAGCCTAGCCAGGAGTCCGTAGAAGACGATATACGAAGCATACAGATTTACTGGCCTAGTATTTCCATAGGGCAGTTGCGAATATTGAGCCAACCACTCCTTAAGTTGGGCTTGCGAGCCAGCGCATATGAATATCTAGTCATATACACATAAATGTGAATGTCTGTTCGGTGTACGTTTATCACGTCTGAACCACAAGACATAAAGAGCTAAGAATTTGTACACTTTGTACACTACCCAGGGAAGGCTTTAGGCACGGTTTTACGGCGATCGGATAGCTATTTATCTATATATATATTAATGTGAATGTCTGTTCGGTGTACGCTTATCACGTCCGAACGACAAGAAGCAGAGGCTTCAATATTTATACAGTTACTAATTTATACCTGAGGAAAGTTTTAGGCACAGTTTTATAGCGATCTGGTAGATATTTAGTAATTTGAAGAATATAACGCGATTGCGGAACAATAATTATTCTTTGAAAATTAGATGTACTCTTTGAATTCGGTTTTATTGGTGGAATTGTCTTGAGGGTTGATAATGATAAAAGGGTGGAATATATTGGGATGGAAAGTTATCGGTGTGTGCGTGTTAGTATTTCGCTCTGCAGGGAAAACTAAAGAACGCAAACGAATGGTCTGTGTGTAATTGTTGTCCGAAGTCTCCCGTTGTACACCATAGCAGTTCCACGCCGATAGCTATAAGGGGGTGGAAGATATGGTGGTTGAAAGTCGTCGAATTATAAAAAAATGCGGACTGAAGGCCAGCGATGACGTTTGCGACTCTATAGCAAGGAGGTTACATATAGCGAAACGTGATGTCACAGACCATGTCTTTGGTCTATGCGTGCTACAATGTCAATGATCTCTATACTATAGCGATCACTGTACACTGTTTTCAGCTCTTTCTCTGTAAGGATAAGCATACGACTTAGGAAATATAAGAATAAATAAGGAAAGCAGTAAAAGAGAAATTTCTTTTAATACATCTCTTTAAAAAAATCGATTTGACGTTTCGCACATTATCTATCATAAATCATAATATCATAATCAACCAACATGCGAGCGGAGCCGCGGGTTTAAGCTAGTATATATATAGTTACAGTCTGTAAATGAAATTCAACCAGTGCTGCAGAAGTATTTTGAAAAATAAAGTCACAGTTCCGACTAAGAGTATGATTGTTTTCAGTGTGAATTTACTCAAATTGAACTAGAAAAGCTGTATACCACATGCCCAAAGAATGTTCAAATGGGTGTGAGTTCTTATGAGACCTAACTGTTTAGGTCATCGGTCCCTAGACATAAAAAAAAACTACTTAATCTAACTTAAACTGACTTACGCTAAGGACAACATACACACCCATGACCGCGGGAGAAGGGAGGACTCGAACCTCCGACTGGAGCAGCCGCGCAGTCCGTGACATGGAGCGTCAGACCGCACGGCTATCTCGCGAGGCACCACATGATCAGTGTTACCTAAACCCATATTGGTTATTAAAAAAGCCCCTCACTTTCAAGGAATCCCATTAATAAAACTTGTTAGCATAGCAATGTAATACATTTAAAGTTTTAACCAACGTGTTGAGCAGCTAACAACACTCTCTTCTTTAATATCCAATAGTAAAAGCAGGCAAGAAAACTCATTTATTAAAATGACCGCCTTCGGCACATGTAGTCAGTCTTCATCAGATTATTAGTTAAATTAAAAAAAAAAAAAAAAAATAACCAGGCACACATTTTGAATCACTGCTACAGGAAGTAGTCGTACCAGTTTTTTTACCCGGTTCTTGGCAAGAACTATTAAATCCGGTTACAACCGACACCAAATAAGTACCGAAAAAAACCGGTTATTCAAAACTAAAATTCCGGTATCTGTTTTAACCGGTCGGCTTTTCCCATCCCTAGTGCCGAGTACAGCATGCGGCTGAACGCTCGGAGACGGCGCGACTTGAGCATACGAGGCGAGGCGTGTGCCTCAACGAGCGACACGCGACCGCAGCGCGCTCCAGGGACAGTTGACGGCGGTATCAGTTGCTGCAATCACAAAGTTTACCAAATCAAAAGAGTGCAATTCCTGCTGTACGTCTACTGAGTCGCTTATTTCCGCGCTTGTGCTTATGTTCGTTATGATAGTCCTAAATAAATAACAACAAAATACCTTTGAACATAAGACTCTTATAAAAGTTGCATTTTATGCAATAAGTGCAGAGAATGATAAAAGTTTCATGACAAACTGCGCGATATAAAATTAGAATAGGCCTTCACAACACAAATATTATTGCAAGAATCTCGCTTTTTAGTAAATCTTAAAAGATCATGCTGCCACGCTCAATGTTACTATTCAGTAGAAGAATGTTAAGAACGTGTAAAATGCAATACGTGAAACAATAAGTGCGTATTTTACTCTAAGTGAGGTGCAAACTGTCTTGTCCATAAAACTAATCCAACAAACTCACTCCTCACAGGGTGCGCACTTATTTTTACAAAGCATCGAATATTATACAGTATACTTCTAAGAAATCTATAGGAAAGACTTTTGAGTGTATCAGAAAACCGAATAAAAGAAGAAAAAACATCTGCTTATGTGGAGCCTTGAACCAATACCGCAACCTCTGTTAACTTCGCAGTCCACGAATTCGCCCCTATGCTACGGCCAGTAACATTGCAAGTCTAACCACACCTGCGGTATTAGACGCGTCGTATATGCTACTGGGTGATATGACGGTTGTTGACATGTAATTACAAAAAAGATACAAAGAACTATTCTTGTTGATAGATCTTCAGTCCGCCTTGCCTTGAAACGTCAGATTACTGTAATAAGGAAATTATTTAACCACGTATAACACGTTTCTAGTCATTTCTTCCAACAAATACTGCCTTAATGGCGGGTTTCCGAGAGAGTTTCAATTTACTCAGTTACTTTTACTTGCTTTGAAACGTAATACATAGATAAGACGTAAGTTATATATATAAAAACCACGAAATACGACGGCCAACACGGCATCTTCATCTCTCTACCGGAAAGAGCTGCCCCCTCCCCGGATAGCCTCGTGGCGTGACGTCGGGGCGTTCTCCCACCTTATTGGTGATCGTTCAGACGCTCGTTGAGAATAGGTTCGTTCGAGTGGCCCAAACGCTGATAGTTCCTGATACTTATACTGACGATTTGGAAGGCCTCCTCCACTGCGCATGCGCGCTTTTTGACAGTTTCCAACTCCGAAACCAGCTCGATCGGTTATTTCACCTGGTTCACAGTTTGACCACCCATAGCGCTAGTTGGCATCTTTGCTCTCTACCGATGTTGAAAGTGAGGTTATGACTGGCGATATGTTATGTATAAGGACGCTCAATTGAGAAAACTATTTAAGTCGTCATGAAACATTTGCAATTTCCCGTTAAACCAGAGTGTAATAATAGATATTAACAAGACACATTTGCGAGTATAATATTAAAATCGCGTGACGAAACTAGGTTAACTTGCGAGTCGCGATGTTACCAGACGGCCGTTCCATCAAAACATTCTTCTTGAGAAAGCTCACGTTGACGTGAGGTGACGGACCGGCGACGGACAGTGTGAATTCCGCCATTAGAAATACATTGTAATAGATTCTGATCATAAACTTCGACAAAACGCAAAATATACGTAAATATGTCCCCCCCCCCTCATTTATAAATAATGTAGCCAATTTAACCTGATAAAACCTCATACAAAAATGAGGTAAATTAGGATAGTGGTGTGTGAAACGAATATTCGATAACATACAGCTTCATATGCATTTTGTTCCATTATTATAAGTTACAGTAAAATTTAAAAAATGAAACATACAAATTAATATACAAAAATTTGCAGGTGTTGTGCAAGAATTATCATCGTACATGATTTTCCCAGAAGTTACACATTTAGTGTAGATACGCCCACATTGGCACTAATAGATTTCTATAATAAATAACCACAAGGAGAAATAGACAGAACAGTAATTGTGAGACGCTATAGTGGCACATTTAAAGCTAGATGTCGGTTATAAAAATCGATCAGTGCTAATGCCTGTTGTGAACTATATTATTCTTATGTGTCAATCACTTCATTTACAGATGTCACAGAAAATCTCAGTAGGACTATTTTGACTTAATTTTCAGGCGAATATATCACAATCCAAACTGTAAAAACCTACGCATTCATCTTTAAATTCGTATGTTATGAAAATTTCCACACCTTTCATTTATAGTATGTATGCGTGTAATAAAAAGGGGACGTACTGTATTAGAAGGCCACATAAGTTGAACGAATGCCTGTCTAATATACAAAACTCAGCCTCAATTAAGAGAAAATCGAAGACTTGGAACACAAACCTCTTCGTAAATGTGCAGGCTTGGTTTTTGGAGGAGGCTTGTTAAACGCTTTAGAGTCAGTCAGAAAACAGTTTGACGAAAATCTGCTGACTTAAATAAACGATCTCAAACTATCAGCTCCGCCACTCGAACACCTGATTGGTCAGTCAGATCTCGTCAGAAAGAGTCGAACGCCTCAGACCGTTTCAGATGTCAGCAGCGCCACTCGAACGAACGTAATATCTGGCATGCTCGATACTGCCCCACACGGTGGGAAAGCCTCGACAACGTGCAGTTCGCTCGTTGTGACGTCAGAAACTCGTCACGTTGGCCACACTCGTCCAGATACACGCTCCGTGTGTCGGCGGCTTAAGGATGGACTAGCAAAACGGCCGCGTCTTTCCAATAGAACCGCAGCGAAATTTACCTACAGAAATGTAGAGAAAATTGAATGATTTGACGATATTTCCAAAGAACCGTTGTTAGAGTCAAGGGTTCTACCACCCAGCTTCTCTCTGTACGATACGTTTTCGTGGAATTCAGCCGGCTTTTTTTTTTTATCGTTAATGACCACGTCCATGAAAGAAAGCCGCGGTGAAGTAACAGAGCGATCTAAGGCGGTTGCTCGCCGTCGAAGTTTCGAGTCCTCCCTGGGGCATGGCTGTGTGTGTGTGTGTGTTTGTTTGTGCTGTCCCTAGGTTCATCTATCTACGTCTGCACGGGATACTCTGAAAATCACATTTAAGTGCCTGGCAGAGGATTCATCGATCCACCTTTATATTGAAACTTCCTGGTAGATTAAATTGTGTGCCTGGACCGGGACTCGAACCTGGAACCTTTGCCTTTCGCGGGCAAGTGCTCTACCGACTGAGCTATCCCGACACGACTCACGATGCCGCCTCACAACTTTTCTTCCGCCAGTACCTTGCCTCCTACTTTCCAAATTTCTCAGAAGTTCTCCAGCGAAACATGCAAGATTAGCACTCCTGGAAGAAAGGATATGGTGGAGACATGGCTTAGGCACAGCCTAAGGGACGTTTCATTCTGGAAACTTTCACTCTGCAGCGGAGTGTGCGCTGATATGAAACTTCGTGGCACCTTTATACTCTTTATCTCCCATTCCATTCTCTAATAGCGCGCGGGAAGAAAGAACACCTGAATCTCTCCGTTCGAGCTCTGATTTCTCGTATTTTATTCTGATGATCATTTCTACCTATGTAACTGGGAGTCAATAATATATTTTCGCATTCGGAGGAGAATGTTGGCGACTGGAGTTTAGTAAGTAGCTCACGCCGCAGCGATAAGCGCCGTTGTTGTAATGATTCCCATCCCACATCCTGTATCATTTCCGTAACGCTGTCTCCCCTGTACCGTGACAATACAAAACGAGCTGCCCTTCTTTGGACTCTTTTGATGTCCTCCGTCAAATCCACCTGATAAGGATCCCACACTGGCCAGCGATACCCCAAAAAAGGACGGACAAGCGTAGTGTATGCAGTCTCTTTAGTAGTTCTGTTGCATCTTTTAAGTGTTCTGCCGATAAAACGCAGTCTCTGGTTCGCCTTTCCCACGACATTATGTACGTGTTCTATCCAGTTCAAGTCTGAAGTAATAGTAACTCCAAGGTATTTTTTGGAGTTTACGGCCTTCACCTTTGATTCATTTATCTTGTAAACAAAGTTTAACAGATTTATTTGCGTACTCATGTGGACGACTTCACACTTCTCATTATTTAGAGTTAATTGCCAATTTTTACACCATAGTGATATCTTATTCAGATCGTTCTGCAGTTGGTTCTGATCTTCAGATGATTTTACTAGACGGTAAATGACGGCGTCATCTGCAAACAACCTAAGAGAGCTACTTAGATTTTCTCCCAAATCGTTTATGTAAATAAGGAACAGCAGAGGACCAATGACACTACCCTGTGGAACGCCAGATATCATCTCTGTTTTAGTCGATGCCTTACCATCGATTACTACAAATTGTGTCCTCTCTGACAGGAAATCCCCTATCCAGTTGCAAATTTGGTGCTATATACCATAACTGCGCAATTTGATTAAACGCCGTTTGTGAGGTACAATGTCAAAAGCATTCGGGAAATCAAGAAATACGGAATCAATTTTCGAACCCTTAATACAAAACGCTGTTCCTAATGGAACTTGCTTTTAGTTTTTCGAGTCCGGACTCTCCGTCAACCTAAATTATTGGCCCAATATGGGGCGACGTCAACTGCAGCATCGCTGACCAGCCATAGATCATCTAGGGTACAGGACTGTGGGCAACTAGAACGTTGACACACATGTGTGTGTGTGTGTGTGTGTGTGTGTGCGTTGTCCTCAGGTCAGTTTAAGTTAGTTTTAGCAGTTTGTAAGCCTAGGGACTGATAACATGACTAGTCCCATAGATTTACAATCATTTGAACATTTCATTTGATTCGGACAGCTACTCGAAACCACCGCTAGTATTGATTGTACTTTCCGAATTTTTATGACACATTTTCATTAGGTAGCACATCAAAAGCATCATTTCCGTACTTGTAATTAAATAAATTAAATAAAAACTAGTTACAGCGCGCAGCTATGTAGTAACTCACTCTATCTATGGCATTTCGTCCATGAAGGTTTATACTGATTTTCTTGTCAACGTTTTCTTGCGTAATATACCGGATGTCCCACTTAACCTAAAAAATCAAAATGACTTTAAAACTATACATCGTACACAGAAATGTTACTGACACGAAATGAATGTCTCAAAGGCGGAAATCTAGCTGACCTGAAGTGAAACTTCACTTTCGCCCTCTGAGTAGGGAGGTAGGGGGCATCTTCGAAATTTTAAATGGGAACCCCCATTTTTATTGCGAAAAAATATGTAAGGTTTACTCGCCACATTTTCCATTCGTATTATATGTCTTTGTAATCGGTTAAATATCATTTATCAGACGTTTCGCAACTTTTCACGGTGAGTTGGATAATACAACGAAGTTCTCCAGTAAAGTAAGACAAGACAATCAATGTTCCTCAATTTAAAATCATTATAACCATGGGGTGGTGATGGAGTCAGCAAATTAAGTATTAGATGTTGTGTATTGTCTTAGAATCTTTAGAAAAATACACACCAAAGTAACGTGTTCAAGACCTGTTGAAATAAAAGCACAGGTTGCACTGTGCTCGGACTTGACTTTGCTTTTTACGAACTCTCAACGGAACGAACGGATTGGGGCTTCACTGGTAACTTCAGTTACGTATCTTAAGACTCGGGTTATTCTTTATTTTTCAGTCTAAAGTGTAATTTCTCTAGAATAACAGGAACCCACCCCCTCCCTTTTTTTTTATTTTGCAGATACATCTATCATGAATGGAAAATAGTGTTGTCCAGCAATCCCGAAATAGTTTTGGTGAGGAATACGAAAGTACAATAAAATGGGCGTCAATCTTTAAGATTTTAAAGCTGCTCCTCCGCCTTCCCCACGAGGCTAGGGGTGGTGATTTAAGGTCGGGTAGATGTCACCCCTTCAAGATATTCATTTTTTGTCTTGGAAATTTTTGTGTATTATGCATAGTTTTTGAGTTATTTCCATTTGTCAGGTTAAATGGGAAACACGGTACAAGCAGGATAAGGCGCGCAACAGCTCTAATATGCAGTGTTCTTCCGCCTTTATCTGTGCCCTGTTTTGATTGTAGTTTGCATAATAATTACAAAAAGTCACTGTAGAGTGGAGGGGAAAACTATTTCTCGTAAAAGAGACGCGACGAAATATTCTACACAAACAACGTCCGACATCACGTAAAATCTGGCGTCAGTAAACATTCCTTTCAGACACCCCAAACAAAGCCGAACAGTGCGAAACAATTTGACACTTAACGTAAAATTTGACATGACTTCTTTTAAAGACAGCATACATACTGTTGGACTGTTCTTTCAATTATTTTAGCTGGAGTTCTTCTTTTGCAGTTCTCCTTTTCCCATGGCTGTGTGTATTGTTCTTAACGTAAGTTAGTTCATGTAATTTGTGAATCTAGGGACCGATGATGTCAACAGCTTTGTCCTTTAGGGCCAAAAAAAGAAAAAGTAAATACATAAAATTTAGTCCTTTCTTTTTCATGCCGCCAATCCTAACGTCTGTCACAAACGTACGACTAATTCATTTCAATCTTACTAGGGGAACACCAAGTATGGTACCAACGAATTTTGATGAGTCGCAGGTATATTGTGCGGGAACTCCTCCAGACCACCACGCTGAAAGGATTTGTTCCAATGCGCCTTGGTTTGCGCGTAAATCGCGATCAAAGTCCAGCGCGTAACAGCTGTACCTGTACTGAGTCATCAGGAGCACGTGAGACAGCGTGCTGTAATTAGCAAGGCGCTAGCCTGACACGCATACCACCCGAGTTCAAAATCTGTTCGTTTTTTTATTTATTATTATTTTTTTTACACTTGTGCGGCGATTGTCTTTGTATAATTATATTCCTTATTTCTTACTGCAAAGATAACGTTATATCAGGTAATTACAGTTACATGTGAACGATATGCTACGAAGACTACCCACCTGGCCTCAGTATAATAATCCGCTGCATTCGACGGTGTAACAACACTGGTGCCGGGGACTGTAAACGCAGCTAGCAAATGTTACAGCTGATAACTACAGACGGTTTACTGATCTTTCAGTCGCCGTAAAAGTATGCTTCGAAATAAGGAATAAAATAAAATAATCGTGCGCAATACATATTGAGCAATTAAAATAATCTATTATCATGACCAATTACGCATTAACGTAAGAGTGGCTATTAAAGCATATAATTATGCACAATCAATCGTCGGACAAATGAAAAAAATTGTTACAAGCAGGATTTGAACTCTGGTCATATGCGCGACAGGCTAACGCCTTGCTAATTACACCACGCTGTCTCGCGTGCTCCTGATGACTCAGTACAGGTACAGCTGTTACGCGCTGGACTTTGATCGCGATTTTCGTGAAAACCAAGGCGCATTGGAACAAATGCTTCTAGTTTGGTGGTCTGGAGGCGATCCCGCGCAACATACCTGCGACTCATCAAAGTTCGTTGTTACCAAACTTGGTGTTCCCCTTGTTAGTGCTAGGTAGACGCATGAACCAACTCGAGTTTCAGGCTACCTGCCTGGTGGAGGCTGCAGAAATCTCCACTCGTTTCGCACCCCTGGCACGAAGCCATCATGAGGATTCAGAAACAGCGCCCCTCCCCCCCCCCCCCCATTCCCCGTCTCAACCCCGTGACGCGAACGGAATGTACCCAGGGCGGTCGCGGAAAATGTCCCCAGCGCGGTGGCGGAAGTAGGGCGTCGAGGTCTGGGTGGTTGGTGTGTCGTGGCCTGGACCGCCCTTTATGAAACTAATGCAGGGGGTGGGGGGGGGGAGGTATCTGGGGCCGCCATTGCGGTGGCCGGCCACGCGGAATACAGATGAGGCGGGCTGGGTCGCACGTGTCGCAGCAGCCTGAGAACACTGCATGTGCCAGCCCTCGAGTTCGTCTGAGGCGAACAATGAAGTGGTCGCCTAGCCGCGGCAGGTCGTTAAATGTCCGCTGAGCTTTCGTCCATCATCGTCTGACAATGGCCCAGTACTAGGGTAAAGTTACTTCGTGGTATCAAGTAACTCCATGATTAACAGTTTTTCTTGTGTCACGACGTAGCCTCATCTCCAAGGATTCCAAAATTTTATCAGCATACAAGCTGAAAACCCGGCGCTGCCCGGGTATTTATTTATTTATTCCTGCCATTTTCAGGTATATTTTCATTTGTATAAGGTTGTATATCTGTAAACTCTCTTGGGAGTACAATTACTAGTAAAGAAGTAATATATTAAAACCTGGTGCGTGATGGGGCCGTTTTCCATGAAGGTTACTGTTTACGTTGTCATATCTCATGAACAACGTTTCGTACTGTGATAGAATTCACAAGCTGCATTTAGCTATATGTGTATACTGTCTGTAAAATTTCCTGCGGCTACAATTAGTACTGTAGAAATTATAAATTGTAACGTCATACTGAATGCTGTAGTTTTAGTTCATGAACAGCGTAACATTACTGTTTACGTGCTCATATCTCATCAACTACGTGTCGGAATGTGATACAATTTAGAAGCTACATTCAACTGTATATGTCGTTAAATTTCCTGTCGCTACAATTTGTAGTTTTCAAATTATAAATTGTAACGTCATACCTAGAGCCGTAGTTTTACTCCATAAACAGCGGAAAAGTAGTAAGCGAGAAACTTTTTTCCTTTCACCATTTTACTATGGTTCCAGCGAGAAAAGATTAATATAGGTTTGAAATTATGTTTAAAGTTTGTTGCAAGTCGCTAAGTACTGTCACTCTCATTCAGTGTATTTCGAGTCTCGCCGCATTACATGGCATTTTTTCGATTTCTATTGGTTATCACGTAGTATCTTTTGAACCATGTGCCGTATGTGATTCTTAACTATGCAGCAATTGTTACCTCACGGTAAGGAATATGTGTACCAAATTTGCTTGAAATAGGTCCAATGGTTTAGGAGACAATGAGCAGCATTTTCGCTAAAGGCAGCAGTTTTTCGCGCATCTCATTGTGTATGACGTCATATCTCGTGAGCTATATATCGTATGTGATTCTTACACTTACGGCGACCGTTCTCGTGGATTGAAGCTTACGTGTACAAAATTACATAAAGATTGGAACAAAACTGTAGATTTGTATGCGATACGTGCAAACATACGGACACTCCGCTTTATATATTAGAAGATGGCACAATCTTGCCGGACCCTAGGAAGCCCTCACACGTTACCTTTTGGACGTTCAAGGAAATTTAGACACGTGTTCCTTCAGTGTCTCTAAATAAGTGTGAAGTTGTCCACATGAATACGAAAAGAAATCAGTTGATATTTCTTTACGAGATAAATCAATCAAAAGTGAACGCCGTAAGCTCCACAAAATACCTAGTAATTACTCTTACTTCACACTTGAACTGGAAAGAACACGTAGATAACGTGGTGGGAAAGGCGAACCAGGGACCGCGTTTTATTGGCTGAACCCTTAAAAGATACGACAGAACTACTAAAGGAACTGCATACACAATGCTTGTCCGTCCTTTTCTAGAGTATTGCTGCCCAGTGTGGGATCCTTATCAGGTGGGTTTGACGGAGGACATCGGAAGAGACCAAAGAAGGGCAGCTCGTTTCGTACTGTCACGATACAGGGGAGACAGCGTTACGGAAATGATACAGGCAGGATCTGGGAGGGGAATCATTACAACAACGGCGCTTATCGCTGCAGCGTGGGCTACTTACGAAACTCGAATCGCCAACATTCTCCTCCGAATGCGAAAATATATTATTGACTCCCACTTACATAGGTAGAAATGATCATCAGAATAAAATACGAGAAATCAGAGCTCGAACGGAGAGATTCAGGTGTTCTTTCTTCCCGCGCGCTATTCGAGAATGGAATGGGAGATAAAGTAGTATAACGGTGGTTCGATGAACCCTCTGCCAGGCACTTAAATGTGATTTGCAGAGTATCCCATGTAGATGTAGTGTTTTTGTGAGAGCGGCATTGAAGACGGTAGTGAACATATAAGAAAAGTACATGCAGGGGTTCAAAAAATGTTCAAATGTCTGTAAATCTATAGGACCAAATTGCGTGGTCATCAGTCCTTAGCTTACAAACTACTTAAACCTATGTAAACTAACCTACGAACAAACACACACACCCATGCCTCATGGAGGACTCGAACCTCCACGGCGAGCAACCGCGCGCAGCGAGACGATTTAGACCGCTCGGCTACTCCACCGCGGCATGCAGGGGTTCCAATGTACAAGTTACATTTTAACAACAGTAAAAGGTAAGATTTGGGAAGTTCACATATAAAATTGGTCGAGTCCGGTGGTCTTGGGGTAAAGAACTCGACTCGATCGCGGGTTCGAAACCCGGTCGGATCTCGGATTTTTTCAATCCGCGTTTTAACCTATCCTTCACCACTCAACGATGTGAGGAGTCGCCGGAACCGACACAAGTTTCACATTTTACAAAGTTTCAAGGGCAACTGCATACCATCTCTAAACAGAACCATTCCTGGTAAGACACTGTGGTGTTCAAACCAATCTTCCGTCTGACTCCTTTACCTTATTCCAAAATGGGACGAACAAGTGTAGTATAGGCAGTTTCCTTACTGTTGAGGAATCTTGTAGCCAGCGAATAAATTCCGAAGTGATTTTGTAGGCGTCAGGAGAGTCAGTCATATAATTTTTTTTGAAAAAGCTGACCGCCATTTGACTGAAAGTTTTGTTTGTTTTCACTACCTGGTTTCGGCCTCAGGCCATTTTCAAGTGCTGTGATAAAAGTTGTCAGATAGGTTTCCTTAGGTCATGGTCATAATAATAAAAACAATAAAATATTCGGAGTTGAGTCCATGTCGAAATATAAAATGGAGACACATTTGTCCCTGCATCTTAATTTAAAATAATAAAATAAGTATGTGTTCACCATAATATCACAAAGGCAAGATCAGAAAGTTGTCTTTGTGATCTTACGGTGAACACATACCTATTTTCTTATTTTAAATTAAGATGCGGGGACAAATGTGTCACCCATTTTATTTTCCGACATTCGTTCACGAACAAACAAACAAAATTGGTAAGGTAAATTGACGTGGAATGGCAGCAAAGTAATTATGAATAAAGAAGCCTCATGTCATTGGCTCACAAAAAGCCAATTTCACGTGCACCCTTTAGCGAAGAAGTAACCATTTCTTATTCTGAGCTAAATAACCTACCTACACGTAAATTATCTGAATGTGTAGTCGTTTGCTATATTAGCGTACTGGTATTCTTGCACCAATATGAACAATAAGACGGAATTTCAAATGTTTGTAATTCTATCGGACCAAACTGCGTGGTCATCAGTCCGTAGCTTACAAACTACTTAAACCTAAGTAAACTAACCTAAGGACAAACACACACACCCATGCCCCAGGGAGGACTCGAACTCCACGGCGAGCAACTGCGCGCTTCGCAGCGAGACGCTTTAGACCGCTCGGCTACTCCACCGCGGCAAGATGGAATTAAGGATATTGCAAAACCGGTTGTGCGAGTCTACAAAAGTTCAATAAAATTCAGCTACAGTGAATTAACAGCCTTTCATTCATTCAACACTTTTGAGATAAACGCGTCTTTATCAGCTCCCATTAAACACGACGCGCAGCGCACAGCGTTGAAACCTGGGAACCCGCGAGCTGAGAGCGGAACAAGAAACATAAATTCTTTCTTGCACGCGCCTGTGAGAGCGATGTGAGCGAGCTGAGGCGGCCGCGCGGGTGCACTGTGGCCACAAAATGTTCAAATGTTTGTATAGCTTATGGGACTTAACTACGAGGTCATCAGTCCCTAAACTTACAAACTACTTATGAACTAGCTAATACTAAGGACGGCAAAATATCCATTTCCGAGGGGGATTCCAACCCCCGAGCGTAGTGGCCGTGCAGACCGTGACTGGAGCGCCTCAGTCCCCGCGGCTACCGCGGCCGGCCACTGTGGCCACCCCAATGTGATCACCCGCTGGGTTTTCCAGCCGCGAAGCTGGAAGCGTGGAGCGGCTCACTATGGCCGTACCCATAGGCAAGATCACAAAGTTGCCTGGTGAACACATACCTATTTTATTATTTTAAATTGAGATGCGGGGACAAACGTGTCACCCATTTTATATTCCGACATGGACTCAGCTCCGAATATTTCTATTGTTTTTATTATTATGACCATGACCTAAGGAAACCTATCTGACAACTTTTATCACAGCACTTGAAAAGGGCCTAAGGCCGAAAGCAGGTAGTGAAAATAAACAAAACTTTCAGTCAAATGGCGCTCAGCTCTTTTAAAAATATTCCGAGGTATCCAATACTCTCTTTGTAGATTTGTTTAATTACATTAAATTCAGCTGTCGTAATTTTACTTTTGCTGGTGTTTATACACATCCTGTACATTATTGATAAATATGAAGCATTGAATTAAAATTTGTGGTACGGACGGGAATCGAACCCGGACTTCCTTGCTTACTAGGCAGACGTCTTAAGCGTTTTTTTTTTTTTTTTTTTTTTTTTTTGGTTATGTTTTTTTGTTTTTGTGGTTAGTTCTTTTCGTTTGCGGACGCTGATCGTTTTTGTTCATCGCTGTTCGGTGTGATGTTGGCTCAGCTTTTTTATTACAGAGGGCGTTGATCCCTCTGACCGGGCGCGCTGAGCCACAGCGCCCGGCGTTTTTAAACAACCCTAGGTAAACAAACCTAAGGACAACACACACACCCATGCCCCAGGGAGGACTCGAACCTCCACGGCGAGCAACCGCGCGCTCCGCATCGAGGCGCTTTAGACCGCTCGGCTACTCCACCGCGGCAAGCGTTAGGCCATAACACCACTAGCGATTAAGGCGCCTTGGAATAGTCTAAGTACGATTTCCCTCCAAAACCGGATTGTTCCATTATGTATTTCCCCTGATAGGTTGTTGTATGTTCTTTCGACGTTATTTGAACATGGAAAAGACAGGGGAAATACGAAGCCAAAAGCGTGGTCAGATGACACAGTTGAGGACACTCAAGAGGAAGAGATGCCAGAGTTTCAAGAAAACACGGCAGGGGCGTCTTCTGATGTTTGTAGAGGCAAACCTGAACATCAGCAAAACACTGCTGCTACATCGGGTGGAATAGACGATGATCCAGAATACTTTTAACTCATGTGTCTTTAACAACAGTTAAGAGGAAGCATGACATCAAGTATGCCTGCACATGTGACATCGTTGCAAGCGTATCGGATTGCTACCGTTAATATTAATAAAATAAGCTGCACATTTAAATTAAAAAACCTTCAAGACTTCTTGTACGCCGCAGATATAGACATTGCGCTATTACATGAAGTAACAGACATTAACCTGGAACGTATAACAGGTTACAACACGTTAATTAATCCTGGTTACGGCAGTGAACTCGGGACAGCGATCATGACAAAAGAAGGAATCCTTACAACAGACGTCGAGAGGCTCCCGAACAGCAGGGGCATAGCTTGCACAGTAAATACTACCAGCATCATTAATATTTACGCCCCTTCCGGAACGGGGAGAAAACACCAGAGAGCTGATTTTTTAAAGAAGAAATAGTGCCACTCTTCATGCGGCGTCCCGAACAAATCATATTTGCAGGCGACTTTAACTGTGTCATCAACTCTAAAGATCAGATACCAAATTTCAATAACTGTATCGAACTTGCGAATATCATCAGAGAGGTCAACCTAATAGACACATGGGAACTCAAACATGGTGATAAGCCCGGTTTTACCTACATCATCAACCATTCCGCTAGCCGTATTGATAGAATTTACGTCACGCCGAATTTACAGCATCCCGTTCTGCAAGCAGAACTATGGCCGAATATATTTTCCGATCATGTGGCCTACATATGCACCGTTAATCTACAAAAACAAGGAACGTACAGAGCAAAAGGACAATGGAAACTGAACGTCACACATCTGACAGATCCAGGATGCCACGAAACCTTCCAGAATACGTGGAGAGAATGCGAGAGAAAGTTTCCAAAGTACGACTCAGCCCTTAAGTGGTAGGTGAAATGCGCAAAACCCGCGTTAGTAAAGGCCATGAAACATTACTCTTGGGAGAAAGGTGTTTGGACAAAGAATACAATAGAATTTTATTATCAGTGCCTCAGAGATCTATACAAACAAGATGCTACCATCATAGAAAATTATACACAGATCAAAAGAATAAAGGCCACAATTTTAAGCCTCAAGCGAAAGCAGTTAGAAGGCTGCATAGTAAGAACACGACTACAAAATACAGTTCAACGAGAAACAACATCCATGTATCATATCAAGAACGGAAAAGAACAAACCGGAAAATTTTAACAGAATTGAAATCAGTAGACGGGAACATTTTGACAACGCAACATGACATACGAGAAGAAATCTATAAATATTTTACAACACTGTTAACTGACAAACCAGTGAATGAAGTGGCGCAACAAGTCGTCATCGCAAGGCTAACCGCGAAATTAAATCCGGAAGAAGCGGCAAACCTGTCAGTAGATGTAGCAGAAGAGGAAGTGGCAGACGCCATTCGAAGAAGCGCGAAGGATAAGTCCCCTGGTCCTGACGGATTAGCAGCAGAATTTTATCATACGTTTGAACAACAGCTAATCAGCAAGCTGACGCTTATATGGAATGAAATTCTGAACACCGGGAGTGACATGTTACTAGAATTTTGTGAAGGTATAGTAGTGTTAGTCCCTAAAACCAGGAGGGAAGACCGTCAACAAACTGCGTCCAATAACACTACTCAATACCGACTACAAAATCTTCACGCGCATCGTGACGCAAAGATTAGCTTCGGTTATAACAACCATTACCGGAAAATACCAAACGAGTGTTGGGAAAAATAGAACCATTTACCAGTCATTGTGTGAATACAGAGATATTATTGCAACAGCAGAAGCTCTGGACATTCCAAGTGCGATAGTATCTCTTGATTTTGAAAAAGCCTTTGATAGAGTTAACCATTCATATCTTTTTCGGACCATGGAAGCAATGAACATTCCACAAAAAATTATCACTACAGCCAAAAACCTACTAAAGAGTTCCACCTCTCGAATATGTGTCAACGGCCAATTAAGCAGACCGATCAGAATTATGAGCTCAGTACGCCAGGGATGCCCAATGTCCCTGAGCTTGTTTGCGATAGCAATTGAACCTCTGCTATGCTCCCTGACGCAGGATCTCGCAGAGCTACATATACACGGCCGCAAAATAACATGTCAAGCGTATGCAGACGACGTCAGTTTTGTTATCACGGAAAGTGACGAACTACGGAAAGCGCTCCAAAATATAAAGACCTATGAAGAGGCGTCAGGAGCAAGATTAAACCGTAATAAATCGGGAATAATGAACATCGGCCGGGGATTAGAACATAGAGCCGACGAACAAATAAATTACGTAGGTACTATCAAGACGCTTGGCATTGAATACACGCCAAATATCCGCCACACGGCGGCCCTTAACTTCAAAAAGTTGTTGGCAAAACTACGAGCTGCCATACAGCAACACAGTTTACGTAATCTAAATGCCATCCAAAAAGTGCAGTTAGCAAACACTTACATAACTTCTAAAGTTAATTATGTCGCCCAAGTACTACCAATACCAAAGATAATAGCTCAACAAATGCTAGCAGCACTCGGCCACTTTGTCACCAGAGGACAAATTTTTAAGGTCCAGTATGAGACCCTAACGCTACCTTTCAGGAACGGAGGCTTACGGTTGACACATATTTACAGTAAATCACAGGCGCTGTTCGTCAGGAAGTTTTACAAACAGTGGAAACAATCGCCCGATATTCTTACAGTTCATCTTTTAAATGAAATGACACCGATTAGTATCGACGCACCCGCAGACGTGCATCACATCCCCAACTCGTTCCATCGTATCAGACATTTTCTTATAGAACTGAGATATATTCGACGAAATACTCCCGAGAAAGACCTATACAAAGTCAAAGAAGTCTATCACAACATGACGAAAAACAAAACGAGAAACAGAATAGAGGAGAAGTACAAAGAATACAACTGGGAAAAGATCTGGGAAAACGTTCAAGACCCTTACTTACCGACTAACGTGCGATCGACATGGCACACGGCAGTTAACAGAAAAATTCCCACAAATACAAATTTGCATGCAATTCATCTCGCAGAAACGCCTAATTGTATCACCTGTAACTTAGTTGACTCAGAGAAACACCGTTTCACATGCGACGCTGTGAAAAACACCTGGACAGTCTGTACAACGAAACTCGCAAGTGTACTGCGAACATCTCCCAGAACAATCACACCAGCTAGAATGCTCCACCCAGACGAAGTCCCCTACCCAAACACAAAACGAAGAACAATAAATAGGATTAAAGGACATACTGTGTACTACATTTTTTCAGAAAAGAACAAGACTAAAGAAGACTATTGGATTTATCTCACGACAGAACACGAAAAACTTATGAGAACTAAGAAATATAAAGACAAGTATGCGAATTTTCTACTTAGAACCATAACGTAAGAAAAGATGGGTAGCACCCATAGAAGTATTTTTAATTTTCTATATTTAAGTTTTAACTCTTTTTTAAAAATGTCCTTAAAACTTCTGGGATTTCGTAAGGTAGTCCTGAGCTGTTGCTGGCCGATACTTCAAGGTATACTGAGAAGACAAACAAATAGAAAACGATAATTAGGAAACGAAGAAAACGAGTGAAACGGCATAAACTGCAGTAGCAGCCTTTACGTGAAGACAACTTTGAAGTACTCGGTAAGCCGAAACAGCGCATGTGCAACCATGAAAGTACAGAAGAAGAAAAGGAACATTAATTATAATTTACTTGGAGACACATTTCATTCCTTTATGGAAGGAAAGGGTTTTATAAATCCTACAAAGAAGGTCCTTAATTTGGTTTCAAAGGAATTAAGTTTTTCACGTCTGTTGATGAAGAAGCCAACAAGACAATCTGATTATTTTCTAAGCGTCAGTTTCATTTCGTAATCAATAAGAAGTTTCCCTTCATTTGTCAATGAACACACAAATATCAAAGCTACAGAAGTTAGCCGAAGAAGGCGATTTTGGCGAGCGGAAGGACGGGTTGTAGGGGAGGAAGGAGACCCGAAAAAAAAAAAAAACAAAAAAAAAAAAAAAAAAAAAAAAAAAAAAACAAACGGTTAAGACGTCTGCTTAGTAAGCAACGAGGTCCGGGTTCTGTTCCCGACCGCAACACAAATTTCAATTGTATGCTTCATATTTATCGATAATGTCTTTCACATATTTGAGACGAAAATCCGTCTCAGGAATTGTTTATTTGTATTACGTCCTGTACAGTTCATGTTGTTGTTGTGGTCTTCAGTCCGCAGACTGGTTTGATGCAGCTCTCCACGCTACCCTGTCCTGTGCAAGTCTCTTCATCTGAAAATACGTTCGGCAACCTACATCCTTTAGAATTTGCTTACTGTATTCGTCCCTCGGTCTCCCTCTACGATTTTTACCCGACACACTTCCTTCGAATGCTAAGTTGACAAGTCCTTGATGTCTAAGAATGTGTCCAACCAATCTATCTCCTCTCTTACTCAGGGTGTGTCAGAAACTCCTTTTTTCCCCGATTCGGTTAAGCACCTCATTAGTCACGTGATCTATCCACCTAATCTTCATCATTCGTCTGTAGCGCCACATTTCAAAAGCTTCTATCATCTTTTTATCTGAACTCCTTATCGTCCACTTTTCACTCCCATACAATGCTACACTCCAGACAAATGCTTTCAGAAAGGATTTCCTAACATTTAAATTAATATTGGATGTTAACAAGTTTCGCTTATTTAAAAACGCTTTTCTTCCCAAAGCCATTCTGCATTTTGTATCTTCTTTACTTCGGCCATCATATGTTATCTTGCTACCGAAATATCAAAATTCATCTACCACTCTTACTGTCTCATTACCCAATCTAATTCCTTCAGCATCGCCTGATTTTCTGACATCGCATTACATTACCCTCGTTTTACTCTTGTTAATGTTCATCTTATATCTTCCTTTCAAGACACTGCCCATCCCATTCATTGCTCTTCCAGATCTTTTGCAGTCTCTGACAGAATTACTATGTCATCGGCAAACCGCAATCAAAAAATGTTCAAATGTTTGTAAAGCTTAAGGGACTTAACTACGGGGTCATCAGTCCCTAAACTTACAAACTACTTATGAACTAGGGCGGCACAAATATCCATGCCCGAGGGGGGATTCGAACCCCCGACCGTAGTGGCCGAACAGACCGTGACTGAAGCGCCTCAGTCCCCTCGGCCACCGCGGCCGGCTAAACCGCAATCATAAGCAGCTTTATTAGCTCAGTAGGGTGTCCCGCTCCCACAGTACTGCTCGCTCCGCCAAGTTCTGGGCCTCCTTCCGTCTCGCAGACTTTCCTCTCACATTACTTCCTCCGCATTGAGAGAGAGTGCTCTGTAGAGGAGAAACTAAGTGGCCGGCTTTTTCCCCCTCTTTCCCTCGATCGCGGCAGCCCCCGGAGAACGAGACGAGAACAGGGCAGTTCCTCAGCCGCTCGCGCGCGCGTCTGTTATTTGCAGCGCCGCACCTGGCTCCAGTTGGCTGGGAGCTTATCGAGGTCTGCTCCGAGATAAAGCGGGCGCTCTCGACTCCTTAAGTCGAGCGGCGATCTGCATGCAAAGTGGCAGCCGCATTAGCATCTTTACTGCGGATCGCTGGAGGGGAAGGGGCGGGCCGGAGTCTCTAGTATTAGCGGCGCTAACCACTGTGCGCTGCTCGAGTGGGGGTATCTGGGACACAGTGCGGAGCAGGGTCACTATCTGAGACACCAAGCAGTCCAAATTAATGTTACGACAAGTTTGTATTTGGCCTACTTTAGGTTACGGTAGTAACACTGAAAGAGGGCCTTTGCTATCGTCTTTTGACAGCTCGAAATTTAAATAAAAAAAATCACACTGACGTGTTTTACGACCCACCTTATATTTGTAATTTTATAAGTTTTTTCAAACATTTTCGACCAAAATAATAATCTAAAACATAATAAATTAATTAATAATAGTGTCTGAAACCCTTTTAGGCAAAAAAAAAAAAATAAATAAATAAGTAGTGGCGGGTCACAGTCCAGCACCTTGCCCACTACGCTACGGCTGTAAATCAAAACAGGAGTTCTTTAATCTCTTACTATTCATGGCCGTTGTTAACTGATGTTAATATGGCATTTGAAGACATTAGATTAATATTTATCGCACGAAGAACAATGTGTTTTTGTTAATACCTCAGTGTGCCGTTGCTTTGAAATGACAACGTGTAAGTTATAATAAGAAAATAATCAAATACGCGAGGAATGTCACGTGACATCGCCGAACGGCTGGTTTTCGTTAATTCAATGGAGGGTGTCAAATCTCAGTTATTTTTGAAAATATGCCTCAAACGACACGAGATATGAAAAAAACATATAGAGCTAAGTTGTAGAGAATTTTCTCCTCTACAAATTGGGTTATTCAGTTTTCGTGTGGGATGCATGGTTAAGCTATTATTTTCATTTAAATTTCGAGCTGTTAAAAGACGATCGCAAAGGCCCACTTTTAGTGTTACTACTGACACGAAAATTGAATAACCGAATTTGTAGAGGACAAAACTCTCTACAACTTTGCTCTGTTATATTTTTCATATCTCGTATCGTTTCAGAGATATTTGCAAAAATAACGGCGATTTTGGGATGTCTGTCTGTCTGTCATAACGTGTTCCCAGTTTTTAAGACGAACCGTTCAACCGATCATTACCAAATTTTACAGACATAATTGTAGCCCGCCAGAGACCAGAACCTCCCTTTTTCAAATTTTTCGGACAAAAAATACGGCAGTAATTGCAAAAAAAGTCGTTTGTAATTGCAAACGAACCGTGCATCTGACACGTAAATTGAATAACCTAATTGGTTTTGAAGTGTAGGACATACCCAGGGGCAGACATAGACTCTGACCATAACTTGTTGGTTATGAACTATAGGCTGAAACTGAAGAAACTACAGAAAGGTAGGATAATAAGGAGATGGGACCTAGATAAATTGAAGGAACCTGAAGTTCTTAAGAATTTCAGAGGGAGCTTCAGGCAACAATTGACAGAAACAGGGGAAAATAAAACAGTTGAGGAGGAATGGGTAAAATTGAGAGATGAAATAGTGAAGGCAGCAGAGGACAAAATAGGTAGGAAGGCAAGACCTACAAAGAATCCTTGGATATCACAGGAGATACTAAATTTAATCGATCAAAGGAGAAAATATAAAAATGCAATAAATGAAACAGGCAAAATAGAGTACAGACGACTAAGAAATGAGATTGACAGGAAGTGCAAAATGGCTAAGCAGGAATGGCTAGAAGGCAAATGCAAGGATGTAGAAGAATGTATAAATAGGGGAAAAATAGATACAGCCTACCGGAAAATAAAAGAAACATTTGGCGATAAGAAAAACAGCTCTATGAATATCAAGGACACTGATGGAAAACCAGTTCTCAGCAAAGAAGGGAAAGCTGAAAGGTGGAAAGAGTATATAGAGGGGCTCTACAAAGGAAATGAACTTCGAGACACTATTGTAGGAAGGAAAGAGGATGTAGATGATGATGAAATAGGAGATACTATACTGAGAGATGAATTTGACAGAGCACTGAAAGATCTAAGTCGAAACAAGGCCCCTGGAGTAGATGATATCCCGTCAGAGTTACTGAAGTCTCTGGGAGAACCAGCCATGACAAAATTGTTTCACATTGTGTGTAAGATGTATGAGACAGGCGAAGTACCCTCAGACTTCAAGAAAAATGTTATAATCCCCATTCCAAAGAAAGCGGGTGCAGACAGGTGTGAAAACTACAGAACCATCAGTTTAATAAGTCATGGTTGCAAAATATTAACACGAATTATATACAGAAGGATGGAAAAACTGGTAGAAGCAGACCTCGGGGAAGATCAGTTTGGGTTCAGGAGAAATGTAGGAACACGGGAGGCAATACTCACTTTACGGCTTATCCTAGAAGATAGATTAAGAAAAGGCAAACCAACATTTCTAGCTTTTGTAGATTTGGAGAAGGCTTTTGACAATGTTGATTGGAATAAACTCTTTCAAGTTCTGAAGCAAGCAGGAGTAAAATATAGGGAGCGTAAGGTTATTTGCAACTTGTACAAAAATCAGACAGCGGTTGTCAGAGTTGAAGGGCATGAAAGGGTTGCAGTGGTTGGAAAGGGAGTAAGACAGGGTTGTAGCCTTTCCCCAGTGTTGTTCAATTTGTACATTGAGCAAGCTATAAAGGAAAGCAAGGAGAAATTTGGAGAAGGAATTAAAGTTCAGGGTGAAGAATTAAAAACATTGCGTTTTGCCGACGACATAGTAATTCTGTCAGATACAGCAAAGGACCTGGAAGAGCAATTGAACGGAATGGACAGTGTGCTGAAAGGTGCATATAAGATGAACATTAACAAGGGTAAAACTAGGGTAATGGAGTGCAGTGTAATAAAATCAGGTGATGCTGAAGGAATTAGATTGGGAAACGAAGCAATAAAGGAGGTAGATGAGTTTTGTTACTTGGGCAGTAAAATAACAAATGATGGTCGCAGTACAGATGATATAAAATGCAGAATGGCAATGGGTAGAAAGGCGTTTTTGAAAAAGAGAAATTTGTTAACATCGAATATTGATTTAAGCCTAAGGAAGTCCTTTCTGAAGGCATTTGTATGGAGTGTTGCCTTGTATGGGAGTGAAACATGGACGATAAGCAGTGTGGACAGAAAGAGGATAGAGGCTTTTGAAATGTGGTGCTACAGAAGAATGCTGAAGATTAGGTGGGTGGATCGCGTAACAAATGAGGAGGTACTGAACCGAATTGGGGAGAAAAGAAATTTCTGGCATACATTGACTAAAAGAAGGGATAGATTGGTAGGACACATTCTTAGACATCAAGGAATTGTGAATTTAGCGTTGGGGGGAAGTGTGTGGGGTAAAAATCGCAGAGGGAGACCAAGAGACGCGTATAGTAAGCAGATTCAAGTGGATGTGGGTTGTCGTTCTTATGAGGAGATGAAAAGGCTTGCTCAGGATAGAGTAGGGTGGAGAGCTGCATCAAACCAGTCTCTGGACTGAAGACCACAACAACAACAATTGGTAGAGGGGAAAATTCTCTACAACTTCGCTCTATTATGTTTTTTTCATATCTTGCATGGTTGCAGAGATATTTGCAAAAATAACGGCGATTTGACGACGTCTGTCTGGCTGTAACGTGTTCCCACTTTTTAGATCGAACCGTTCAACCGATCAGCACCAAATTTTACTGACGTAATTGTTGGCTACCAAAGACCAGAACTTCGCTTTTTGAAATATTTCTGACAATAAATACGTTAGTAATACCAAAACAGACCGTTTGTAATGTAATTTTAATTGCATATAAACCGTTCATCTGACGCCAAAATTGAATAACCGAATTTGTAGAGTAGACAATTCTCTACAATTTTCTTCCCTTATGTTTTTTTCATATCTCGTACCGTTTGAGAGATATATACAAAAATAACGGAGTTTTGACACCCTCCATTGAATTAACGAAAACCAGCCGTTCGCACATGTCACGTGACATTCCTCGCCCAGAACTCTCTCTGCCATACGCCATTTTGCGTTGCGTATTTGGTGGTTTTCTTATTGTAACTTACACGTTCTCATTTCAAAGCAACGGCGCACTGAAGAATTAACAAAAACAGGTCGTTCTGCCATATTAGCATCAGTTAACAACGTTCATCAATAGTATGAGATTAAAGAACGCGAGTTCTTAATAAGAGTTGGCCGTAGTATAGTGGGCAATGCGTTGGATTGTGAAGCTGAAGGTCTGTGGTTCAAAACCCGCCACCACCTAATCTTTTTCCTAAAAGGGTTTCAGACTCTCTTATTAATTATTTTTTTATTGTTTGCATTATTATTTTGATCCAAATGTTTCCAAAAACTTATAAAACTACAAATCTAAAGTGGGCCGTAAAACACGTCAGTGCGATTTTTTCCCCGACATGTTTCGGAACACTGAGGTACCATTTCCTGGTCTGGTGTCTTAGAGCATTTATCTCTTCTCTATCTACACTATTGGCCATTACAATTGCTTCACCAAGAAGAAATGCAGATGATAAACTAGAATTCACTGGACAAATGTATTACACTAGAACTGACATGCGATTACATTTTCACTAAATTGGGTGCATAGATCCTGAGGAATCAGTACCCAGAACAACCACATCTGGCCTTAATAATGGCCATGATACGCCTGGGCATTGAGTAAAACAGAGCTTGGATAGTGTGTAAAGGTACAGATGCCCATGCAGCTTCAACACGATACCACAGTTCATCAAGAGTAGTGACTGGCGTATTGTGACGAGCCAGTTGCTCGGCCACCATTGACCAGAGGTTTCCAATTGCTGAGATATTTGGAGAATGTGCTGGCCAGGGCGGCAGTCGAACATTTTCCGTATGCAGAAAGGCCAGTACAGGACCTGCAACATAGGTCGTGCATTATCCTGCTCAAATGTAGGGTTTCGCAAGAATCGAATGAAGGGTAGAGCCACGGGTTGTAACACATCTAAAATGTAACGGCCACTGTTCAAAGTGCCGTCGATGCGAACAAGACATGACCCATACCATCACATCGGGTGATACGCCAGTATGGCCATGACTAATACACGCTTCCAATGTGCGTTCACCGCGGTGTCGCCAAACACGGATGCGACGATCATGATGCTGTAAACAGAACCTGGATTCATCCGAAAGAATGACGTGTTGCCATTCGTGCACCCAGTTTCGTCGTTGAGTACACCATCGCAGGCGCTCCTGTCTGTGATGCAGCGTCAAGGGTAACCGCAGCCATGGTCTACGCGATGATAGTCCATGCTGCTGCAAACTTCATCGAACTGTTCGTGCAGATGGTTGTTGTCTTGCAAACGTCCCCATCTGTTGACTCAGGGATCGAGACGTGGCTGCACGGTCCGTTAAAGCCATTCGGATAAGATGGCTGTTATCTCGACTGCTAGTTGGGATCCAGCACGGCGTTCCGTATTGCCCTCCTGAACGCACCGATTCCATATTCTGCTAACAGTCATTGGATCGCGACCAACGCGAGCAGCAATGTCGCGATACGATAAACCGCAATCGCGGTAGGCTACTATCCTACCTTTATCAGAGTCGGAAACGTGATGGTACGCATTTCTCCTCCTTAGACGAGGCATCACAACAACGTTTCACCAGACAACGCCGGTCAACTGCTGTTTGTGTATGAGAAATCGGTTGGAAACTTTCCTCATGTCAGCACGTTGTAGGTGTCGCCACCGGCGCCAACCTTGTGTGAATGCTCTGAAAAGCTGATCATTTGCATATCACAGCATCTTCTTCCTGTCGGTTAAATGTCGGGTCTGTAGGACGTCTTCGTGGTGTAGCAATTTTAATGGCCAGTAATGTATGTTCTACATGTGTAGCTGCGCAAGGCAAAGATAGTTTTGCTTCTAAGAATATTTCGGAAGAGAAGGGACGATTTCAAAAATAAAAATAAAAAAATAAATAAATAAAACATAACATAAAAATAAAAAGAAATAAGCTACCATCTTTTGAAAGGGAGATGAGAAAAGTAGTTTCTCTTATGGAAACGTCCATTACGAAATATTTCTTTTACAGAACTAGTTAAATGAAGTAGTTCAAATTAAGTACATAGTTTAATTAAGCAGTTCATTTAGGTACAAGGCGCACAACTTTGCTTCCGCCGTTTTGCCCCAACATTTGAGGCTCTAATGAAACAAATTGGTTACACGTGTATCATTCAAAGTATTTTCCATCGTGGCCACTGCGTTGTCCAATCTTTTGGGCAGTGTACGAATCCCGCGTCGAAAAAAAAAATGGTTAACAGTCTGAAGCGTACACGATCGATCCAATATATGACTTCTTCATGAGATTGGAAGAGTTGGTCAGCCAAGCCATGCGCCATTGATCTAAACATGTGGTAGTCAGAGGGAGCAATGTTTGGAGAATACGGTGGGTGGGGTAGGACTTACCTTTTTAACGTTTCCAACTAAAACGGTTTGACCTCTTTTGCAACGTGGGATCGTGCTTTGTCGTGCTGCAAATTCACTTTATCGTGCCTCTCGCTATATTGTGGTAGTTTGTCTTTTAATGCTCTGCTCAAACGCATTACTTGCGTTCGATAACGAGCACCTGTGATTGCTTTTAACTCCTCATAGTACAAGGCGGTGAGCTGCTCACACCAAATGCAGGGCATGACCTCGGAGCCTGAATATTCGCTTTGGCCGTCGACGTGGAAGCTTGGCTCAGGTTCTTTCACTAATAGCGTCCTTACCTTAAGTGCTCGAGAGCATTCGATGAGACTCAGTCGCTGTTTTCTTCATATTGAAGCAAAACAGTCACACCTCCCGCGAATGACGAGAATTAGGCTCTTAAACTGACATTTTCAATCAGCAACAACTTTATGATGCAGACATAAATGCCGCGCGGGAGTAGCCGAGCGGTCTGGAGCGCCACTTTAGGGATCGCGCGGCCTCCCGCTTCGGAGCTTCGAATCCTCCCTCGGGCATGAATGTGTGTGTGTTGTCCTTAGGTTAGTTTGACTTAGTTAAGTAGTTTGTAAGAATAGGAACTGATGACCAACGTACTTTTGGTACCATAGTATCACAAACATTTGAACTTTATTTTTCTTTTTTCTTTGCAGACACAATTCTACTAATGTTTGAATGCTGTAATGTTGACCGGGGTCCAAGCTAACTGCCTGACGTCTGCGAGCTGTTTCTTTCGACCGCTACTTACCTTTGTCGCCAACTTTCGGCAAACGGCGAAAGAAAAGTTGTACAGCTTGTAGTTGAGGTGAACTTTATTTCGGGAAATAAAGGTTACGTCCATTATTTCACGCCCTTACACGTTGATTATCCAAAATCATTATAATATGTATTTTTAATAACTCATTGAAAAGCAATACATGAATTTTCTTAGTTTTAGATGCAAAATTAGTAGACCTACATTTCACCCACTTGTATGAGAAGATTAATAAAATAAATCGTACTGACATACACTGTCCTTGTAAGTGAACTGGCAGAACTATTTCGGCTTTCCGATCTGACGTAGTTTGCGCAGTTCGGCTAGTTCATCAACTGAACGGTTTCGGTCTTTCGATTCGACTTAGTTCGCTGAGTTCGGAACTAATTCATGACCTGAACTAAATTATCAACAATAATACATTTCAAGGTATTAAACATAAGGAGAGGCATTGAATTAAAATGTGTGCTGTGGCTACGTACTAGGTAGGCGGTATAGACCACTCAGCTAACACAGCGTTGCAACCAAAGCGACTACACAGACTGTCTAAAAGCACGTCTCCATCCACACCACACCTAGTAAGTCGTGGGTTCGAATCCCGGCCACCGCACAAATTTTAATTCAATGCCTCTCCTTATGTTTAATACCTTCGAACCAAATTAACTATTTGGTCTTCCCATCCGATGCAATTTACGCAATTGTAAGTTAGGCCTTCTGAAATATAGACTTGTAGGTCCTTGGGTGGGGTGTACTCAGTGTCGAGGAACCGATATTTGAGCATGCGCCTTCTAATATTCAGTAGATCGGGAAAGCAAGATATAAAAGAACTATAGTTCATCAAAGTGAACTAAAATGAACTATAGTTCATTTACTGGAATATTTCAGTTGAACTAGTTCGTTCACGAACTAAACCCCTATTTCGGGGCAAAGCTGAATGTATAAAGACTACGAGAAACAGCAGGAATTGTAATTGCCGATTATACCTGTTACACTGCTTGTACAGTGCTTTCAAATGTTCAAATATTTGTAAAGCTTATGGGACTTAACTGCGGGGTCATTAGTTACTAAATGTACAAAGTACTTACGAACTAGCTCATACTAAAGAATTCACAAGCACCCATGCCCGAGGAGGGATTCGAATCCCCGACGGGGAACGGCCTCGCGAATCGTAACATAGCGCCTCAGTGCGCTCGGCCGCTCCGCCGCGGTGAATACAGTGCTTTTTTTTAATTGCAATGAGGTCATTTCGGCTTTTATTGCCATCATCAGGTTTTATTTAATGTACTTCTTATTGCTTTCCTTTCTGCTTAAGATGCTACTGATTTTATTCAATTACGATTGGCTTATATGCCTGTAACAGACTTTCCATTTTTTGCCTCAGAAAAAAAAAAGCAATTATCGTTGGATGAAGCGAAGAAGACTACCAGCCTTTTTCTGCACTCTATACTGAGGAGAGACGAAGATCGCAATGGATGCAGACGTCAAGTTACGACCAATTCCTTCAGGAAAAATGGAGGGCGCTTCACCCACCAATGAATAAACCTACTAGAGTAGATTAGATTAATACTTGTTCCATAGATCATATATACGACATTTCGTAATGATGTGGAACGTGTAAGTTTAGTAAATGTTGTCTATACTTGACAATCAATATTTCAAAGATTTTTTTTTATTTTTTATTTATTTATTTATTTATTTATTTTTACTTTTTTAAGTTTTATCTAAAAATTCATCTACATTGTAGAAGGAGTTGCCATTCAGTAATACCTTTAATTTCTTTTTAAATACTAGTTTGCTATCTGTCAGACTTTTGATGCTATTTGGTAAGTGATCAAAGATTTTTGTGGCAGCATATTTGACCCGTTTCTGAGCCAGTGTTAGATTTAACCTTGAATAGTGAATATCATCCCTTCTCCTAGTGTTGCAGCTATGCACACTGCTATTACTTTTGAATTGGGTGGGATTGTTAATAACAAATCTCAAAAAAAGAAATGTTTCAAATGTTTTTATAGCTTATGGGACTTAACTACGGGGTCATCAGTCCCTAAACTTACAAACTACTTATGAACTAACTAATACTAAGGACGACACAAATATCCATGCCCGAGGGGGGGATTCGAACCCCCGACCGTAGCGGCCGTGCAGACCATGACTGGAGCGCCTCAGTCCCCTCGGCCACCGCGGCCGGCAACAAATTTCATGATGATATTTTGAAGCTATAGTGAGGATCACTAGATCCCTAAATAAGTGTCTGCAGGATGCTCTTGGTTGGGCTCCAGCAATTATTGTGATTACACGCTTTTGTGCAATGAATACCTTTTTACTCAATGTTGAATTGCCCCAGAAGATGATCCCATATGAAAGCAGTAATGATTTCACCTTGTAATCTTGAAAGGACTTACAGCTAGAAAACTGGCATGATACTATATTAAATTGCCTGCAATCGACATTACATAACCTGGCAGTGTTACCTACAAGTGTAGAGTTCTGTATTGTAGCTGTTTCGGATATTTTGATAACTAGTAAACGTCTGTACGGCATTTTTACTTCCATGTTTGTGTTCTCTGGGCCGTTACTAGGGAACTGTAAACAAAAACTCCTCCCCTACGCAGCAACGCTCTTCTGTTTCCGTCGCACGCTTGACGGTCAGAGAGTATGCCGACAATAAAAACAAAACAAAGAAGTGCCCGAGATTAAAAAGTCCTTCTGCCCGTATAAAACATCTGAGGCCGCGAATAACTTAATCTCGCTTTTATTAAGAGGAGGGATTTTAATTTAGAAAATTAAGCAGCGGGAACTCCTCCACGCCAACGGGCCTTGTAGCTTTCTTTTACAAGCGGAAGCACACAAGAAAATATGCAAGGAGAGGGCAAAGTTTATTAATTGGCCCTCGGGCAGTTTCCAAGGCTGTTCTTTCCGGGAGGGGCCGAAATTAGTCTGTTGGTCTACTGTGTTATAGACGGATGCCCGGGCGTTTATCTTGGAAAGAAAAGATGTCTTCTGGCGCATGCGCAATCAGCGACGGCGTTGAGCTACTCTGTATGCCCGAGAGGCTACGCTATTACGAGACCTCGAACGAATTGGCTCAATTATACAGTCAGGTGTATATTTCCGTAACAATTACAGTGTCTTATTTGTCTAGCGGACTCTTACGCAAGGAGGTATTACAATGTCAGATTTACGGCTGCCCATATTAGCATAGAATGGAGCGCTTACAAATTGTTGGATCTACTCTCAGGGATAATTTTTTTCCCCATTAGGAAATAAGTTCATTCCTTTTACTCGTAGAATTACGTGCGATTTCATTTATGCATTTTAACAACCTCATCTTATTTTTGAGCCGTAGTTGTTATAATCTGGGATGATTTTTGTTGCTATTTTGTTGCTGTTGCCATGAACTGATTTAGGTGATGCAGTGAATCGATCGGTAACGATGGCATGTTGACGTGGAATGGACACTCTTAAGGCGCATTGATTTGGATTTGTGGTTGCTTCCCGTCAGAAGTTCGAGTCCTCCCTCGGGCATGGGTGTGCGTTTGTTGCCTACGGCGGGGGTGGAGATAGGAAAAAAAATCTATAAACCTTTTAAATGTTATGGTTAAAGATTATGTTATCAAGTCCACTTGTGACAGTTTTTTTGACACTTTCCTATCTTCCCTTTACCTCACTCACGTCACCGCGAGTAGCGTGCTAACTCGTCTAGTTGTAATAAATAGACCGAGCGTTGCACGTGAGGCCCGTATGCGGTTGTCGCTTAATATTTGACTAACCTGGAGTCTTCTCTCTCGTAGATGTCCCCAGCGCAGAAGCAGCACACAGGTCGTAGACTCCAAGTTTTCTGAAGTGAAGTTGAACTGAAAGTTTCTGACATAAAGCAAAGATTGGAGAACCACATACTCAACAGTTGACAACACCAACCAAAACAAAAACACAAGACAAACAAAATCTGCTATCTGTCAAGTGCTGGAACAACAAACACAGCAAAATGAACATAACTGAAGCAGAACAGCCGGAAGCCACCAATGAGCACCAGATGTAAAGCAATATCCACGAAATATTGTAAGTACAACATCCAGATACCAGTAACTACACTTAAATAACGCACCAGAACTGTTCATAACCTAAAATACTAAGAAACGTAAATATGAAATATTGTAAAAAATAATCATGTATATATTACAGGCGACTGATGATGCCTTGCAAATAAAGGCGAAATGCATATGGCAGTAAAATATTTTCTTAATTCAGTTGCACAGACGGCTAACCTAAGTATCTACACTATAATAAAATAACCTATAGCAATGTTTGGTCCTCTGCAAACAGGTGGAGGAGAAGAATGAATCTTTCACTCTGCAGCGGAGTGTGCGCTGATATGAAGCTTCCTGGCAGATTAAAATTGTATGCCAGAACTTTTTTTTAAATAACGTTTATTAAAATTTGATGTACAAATAACAACATTTACACTGATTTTACATGAGTGAGTTTTGATTTATGTATTACATTTTATCATTTTTAGTGTCCCTGAAAAAGAAGAAAAAAATTTATGAACTATTTTTTTAATGACAGAAATGCATTAATGAGTTCTTTTATTACTTTGTCTTTTTTCACTGATTTAGTTTCGATTTATTCTGTCTTATGCGGTAATTTTGCTTGATTATTTTTCGCATCCTTTTCGATATTTATGGCAGAACAAAAACACGAGTAATTGTAAGATAAAATTGTAATAAAGGAAAAACTTGGGCAACACACTAACAAAATGCATGGACAATGACATCAATCGCAAAGCTAAAGTTTGAGGCTACAAGCAAAATTATTGGGCAAATATGGAGCATTCTATTACATAGACAAATTATTATAAACTAAATAAAAAAAAATAAAAATAAAAGTTAGGCGTTCATCTAAACAGGGTATGTATAGGACAAACAAGGGCTATCATAGACGACATAAAAAAACACACAAGATAAATTCGTAAGGCAAACAAAGAAAAGCTGATAATACGTAACATATGAGCAATGACTCGAACCTGGGACTTTTGCCTTTCGCGGAGCAAGCGCTCTACCGACTGAGCTATCCCGACACGACTCACGATGCCGCCTCACAACTTTACTTCCGCCAGTACCTCGCCTCCTACTTTCCAAACTCCACAGAAGCTCTCCTGCGAACCTTGCAATGACTAGCACTCCTGGAAGAAAGGATATGGTGGAGACATGGCTTAGCCACAGCCTAAGGGATGTTTCATTCTGGAAACTTTCACTCTGCAGCGGAGTGTGCGCTGATATGAAAAACGTCCCAGGTTCGAGTCCCGGTTCCGGCACACAATTTTAATCTGCCAGGAAGTTTCATGTGGAGGAGAAGCTTACAGAACAATGTTCCGCTGCAGAGTGGGGGACTATTCATTATCTTCTGTGCGGTCGCGACCGTGGCCTCTGTTGGCAGGCCTGCGCCACAAGTAAGGTGACACACACACACACACACACACACACACACACACACACACACACACGGCTTTCATCTCGCCGCCAGAAGCAGCGACTCGCGTGGCTGCCCAAGCGAACCGCCGCCGCCGTCCTCGCTGGGGAGGTCCGGAGACGGCGGCCATCTTGGTCCCGGGCTAAGAGCGCGACACTCGTTCCAGCCCAGAGGGACTGAGTGCCCAGGGCCAGCACCGCGCGGTCACCACTCCACCGCGTCTCGCTCACGTACAAGTGCGCGCAGTCGCAACTGCAAAAGAAAAACTGTGAAAACTTACGTTACAGCACGATAATTGTATATAGTTTAATCAGACACCTTTCATCCAAACAACCAGGCGCCCTCAGAAAGTACAGTATTTACCACCTCGGCTGTTACGAAATACGAGGTCAGAAGCAAAGGGTGCAAGTACACATCTTGTAGTTTTGACAAGACTGAAGTTCGCAAGGTTTCAGAATTGTCTTGAGATTACAAATGGGATAATATGTTTGTATGTGCTCTATGTGTCATAAACCATTGATTCGATTGCAATGAAACTTTGGTGAACTGTTCACCGTACGCCCACGAAGGTTCCTGACCCAAAAACATAAGCGTATCACACATAGCTAAGAATATAAGACGTCATAAACAATGAGAAGCCACCGCATGGGAATACCCATATTTATGCGTCAGTTATTGGAAAATGGGAGTAGTGAGGGACCCGCAAGAAAGTTTGCGTGTAATTTCGGACGTTTATGAAGAGTTTTGTAACTGACCCCGCCCCTCGCCTCTCCCACCTTCCGCCACAAAATCACGAAACGGAAAGAGGTCTACCGCTCACAACCTAAATGAATGCATCAGAATGGTGTACATTTATTTAGTGACTTAATTGGTTAAAATATTACAAACCAAATACTAATGATTATACATA
The DNA here is from genome assembly GCA_026315105.1 of Locusta migratoria. NCBI lineage: Eukaryota > Metazoa > Arthropoda > Insecta > Orthoptera > Acrididae > Locusta > Locusta migratoria. Next base: position 79,795,864 of record CM048754.1, on the reverse strand, counting down.
ATTCTTCTTTGTGTTTTTGGCCTCCTTTTCCGCAGTTGCAGTTATACAATTTGTATAGATTATGGGACCGTCTTCTGCAACTGTAAATTAGTCTACTTCAGACCAGACGCGCTTCGCTTTATCCTAAAGCATCTTCAGTGGTCTAGATGCTTTAGATTAAAGCGAAACGCGTCTGGTATGAAGAAGACTAATTTACAGTTGCATAAGCGGTCCCATAACCTATACAAATTAGTAATGATTAGTTCCACACTTTAGTCTTTCATTCAGATTAATGATTTCTTTAAGGATTTTCAGAGTACAAAGTATACCATTTTTGGAGTATGTCTCTTTCTATGCAGATGACTGGCACAATATTAGGGGATCCTCCAACAAAACAAATTTTCCTTTGAATGAACTCGCCAGAATGATGTACATTTGTTAAGTGAATTTATTGGTTATTATGATTAGAAATACACCAATAAAATACTTGTGATTACTGTTTTTCAAATTCGACTTACGTCGCTGTTATAGATCTCTTTCGGAATTTCTGAAATGCAAAATCTTCTGTTACGTCGTCAAAGTTGAAGGACGTCACTTTCTATGCACATGAATGACAAATTAGTAAGTCGTTCCTGTAGCATAGTCGTTCGTAATTCATTTCTGATTCTCTTTAACTGGGAGAATGAACGCTCTCCACTACAATTGGTTACCATTAGACAAAGAAATATCGAGGTAGCAACTTCTACATCGGAAAATTTCTTATATTTTATCTGCTTGTATTAAAGAATGTAAGGACGACATACTTAGCTCCGGAGATTCATTTGGAATGTTTTTCAAATATTGTTTTAAATGAAAACATTCTGTTATTAGTTCCTCAGCATTAACGTCTGCATGATAAAATTCTGCGAATTCTTTGCACCTGTTCAGAATCGATTTGTTTTAGCTGAGAAAGGAAACTAAAACGTTTGCTAACTTTCACCTAAGCTACTGAATGTCGCTTCAAATTAGAATCCAATGTGTCGATTACAGGCAGAAAAACTTCTTCGCGAAATTTTTCTTACTAAGCTGGACAGTCTCTGACAAATCTTCGGAATAAGTGGTATGCTTGCTGCAAATTCTCGTTCTTTGGGAATTACCCTTATAGTCAGCACCTGGATTTTTCCCTTTGGCTGAAGATTCATACTTATCGAATCTACTGCGTGCAGATCTGATGAAATGGGAAATAGATGCAAAAAGTTTTGTTGCAACGTCTATAGTGACGGTATTACTTTTTGAAGTTACATTTGTGTTCTTGATAGTTCTCAAAAGATCATCCCATATCTCTCTTAGGAGAATAGTCTCGAGTTTTTCCATTTTCTTGCAGAGGCATTGAGCTTCATTTATTGTTTCCACTGGCTGATCAGTGTTGTGCGAAGCGTTAAGGGCGTCAGCACGAGCAGACCACCTGGTTTTAGAGAGAGACTTCAGAACTTTATTTGCACCTAAACATTCTTTCAAAACTTTCCATCGATTGTTAGAAGCAGAAAAAAAGGTGAACAATTTTTGGACTAACTGGAAGGATGCTACTGCTTCAAAAACACATGCAGCCGCTTGAACCCCTACTAAATTTAGTGAATGTGTGGCACATGGTACAAATGCAGCAAATTAACGTTTTTCTTTTACTCTTTCCTGAACACCTGAATACTTTCCAGCCGTATTTGCTGCTTCATCATAGCTCTGTCGGCGACAATCTGTTATTGAAATGACAAAGCTATCCAAAAACTTCAAAATAGTATCTTGTATACTTTGAGCCCTATTCTCCTCCATAGGCAAAAATTGCAAAACTCTGTCAACAGGCTGGCCATCCTTTACGTACCGAACGATGAAAGTTAGCTGGCCAACATGGGTGAGATCTGAAGAGGAAGCCAGGCTTATTGAACAGTACTTGGCTGCTTTTAATTCTTTGACAATCGTCGTTAACACGTTCCGTCCCATTACATTAATAAATTCATTGCAAATATTTGATAATAAATATGATGTATTTCCTTTGCCACGACTGCTATACACTTTCGTATATGATCAGCAAGGAAAGGATCAAATCCGCTTATTAATTATAAACGTCCTAAATAATTTCCACTGCTTTGAGACCCCGAAATCTCATTTTCTCCAGGAAACCCTAGTCCCCTTGACGCCAAAAATTACACAACTGCAAAAATTCTTTTCAATATGCTCCCCCAATAGTTGACCTCAGCGGTAAAGTGGGAAAGCAATCCAGAATCAACTTGTCCAACAATTTTGCTTCTTGCAACATAATTAATTCCCTGTGCTGTAAAACTGTTCTCATGCTCCTTTACTTTGTCCTAAGGGGAGGCCGCATCAGTCTGCTTCAGACCCTTCCCTTCTAGTTATCGAAGTTCGTGTGTTGCTGCTTCCATATGTTAAAGATTGGTATCTGATTAAATGGGCTCTGCTTGATGTCAAATAAAAAAAATAAAAAATAGAAACTGTCATACAAATGTTTCAAATGTTTGTAAATCTGTCGGACTCAAACTGTCATACATAGCGCGGTACTGCAGTCTCCACTAGTTGGTTCAGGAAGGGTTCTGCATAACCAGATACGAGATATTGTGTATAACGTAATTAACTCTATGTCGTAAGACGTAAAAGATAGGATAAAATCGCATAAGAGTTCTCTTGATAAAGTTCAAGTTACTACTGAGGTTTGACTTGGGACTATAAGAAGAGCAAAGAAAGTGGGAGACAAAGTAGGTGCCGATAGCTGATTTTTTCCTTACTCCGGGAACAAAGCGGAATAACAACAACAACAATAATAATAATAATAATAAGAGAGAGAGAGACAGTTCTTACATTTGTGGAGAGACTGACACGCAACTTCCACATGTCAAGCAGCGTCCCACAATAAAGTCACTTCTCGCAGAGTAAGAGAAAATATGTCTTTTAAGTGAAATACCTTCCCCACAAGTTACGCGTCAGGTATGTCAGATCATTTTTTAATGCCCATCTATTGTTTACACGTTCAAATCTTAGTATAAGTAACACTTCAGTTATTTACCAGTTGTGCTCAAACCAACAAAAAACGGTACTGTGGTTGTGGAACGTTTACATATATGTAGTAAATGCATTGACTAAGTAAAATAAAAATATACTGTGAACAGGGTAGGTATATGGTATATGTCAATGACGCATATTTAGGCAGTTCACATACTACACCCTGTGAGTGTACTACAACGTCTAATTAGAGCACGCGCAGGTAACAAAACCTAATTTACTCCCAGTGGCCACAAACATTTTATAAATGTGTTAATAAAAATTGATCAAAATGTTCCTGTACCAAATTATTACATTTCATTAAATGTAGTAGTTCTTGTGCTAAATAAATGTTTAATTTTCAAATTCGGAGCTAAAAGGGAAGAGTACCATGAAGAGACGAATGCTGCAAAGTTTTCAAGTGCATTGTTTTATTTTTTACTATCTGATTGAGGTACACTCAAATAACTGTTACACGTCGACGTAACAAATATATACATAATCAGGTGCCCAGAACATAAACTGACACAAAACTTGCCGAGAAAATCCGTTGTTGTTGTTGAGGTTCGCTGTAAAAACCAGCAATAATAGTTACGGGCAAAGATGAAATGCAATATTGGCTAAATGCTCATAATTTTCAATATGACCAGGAAATCACAATGATATGGAGTGAAACTTCGTTTAAACGTTTTTGTAGGGGGATGCTGAAATAAACGTACAAGTGAGATTAATGCTAAAATGAAACTTTCAGTACTGCGCTCCAAATACGTTTGTTAGCTGCATGCTTTTGTCAAAAGAAAGGCTGTGGCATTATTCCACATCTGAAATCCTTCCTTTCTCAAGGTTTGGACCGGGTTTCAAAGATTTGGATCTTAATGTGTGTTTCATTGGAAAGGGTAGTAGTTACGGTAAAGTATGAGATTATGAGACCCTTTGCGTTGCTCACTGGGATTTCTTTTGCACCTCCTCAGTTACGTTGCATGGAAAGACATCATCTTTCATTTTTTATTACCTGTTCATTTTCGCATGTTTGAATATTGGATACTACACCCGTTACAAAAAGAGTCCTAGTTGCAGTAACTGGCTCTATCATCAGATGCCACTGCTCTGTTCACTGTACAGATGGGTCATTCGCAAACGAACGGGTGCAAAGGAACGGTTCACGAAAGAGAACGGAAGGACCGAGGAAGTGGTTACAAGGAACGTTCACTTCGGCGGTCTCGGTCGCGTGGCCGTTCCCTTTCCGGTCGAACGTTGCAGTTCCTACTCAGTAACGAGCTGTCGATATTTTATTTATTTATTTATTTATTTATTTATACCACGGTAAAGCAGCGTGCCCATTGTTATGTAAGGAACAGCGATTTATACCGGTGCTCCATCGATTGTAGGGAATTAACTTTTGTGAAATGTGTAACACGGAGTTGGTGAGCACAGAGCCAATGCTGCATGGTTGCAAATCCGACTGTTATGAAAACCATAGACATTGACAACTGGATAAAAAAGAACGGTGAACGAGTGGAAAGGTACGGTCCCAAAAAAGAAACGATCATCAGTGAACTAGGTATGAAAAATGAACGGGTTTGCCAGTCTCTAGTGTACAGCACTGTGTGATTGTTCGTCGTATGTTGATGCTCAAATGTTTGTATAGTCTATGGGACTTAACTACGGGGTCGTCAGTCCCTAAACTTACAAACTACTTATGCAATAACTAAGACTAAGGACGGCACAAATATCCATGCCCGAAGGGGGATTCGAACCCCCGACTGTAGTGGCCGTGCAGACCGTGACTGGAGCGCCTCAGTCCCCTCGGCCACCGCGGCCGGCTTCGTCGTGTGAAGGCCGCTATTGGATACAATGTTCTGCCAAGATATATTTGAAACACACTGCCACAAGGTCTACTACAACAGCGTCGCCGTGTATTCTGTAGCTAAGGCCCGCTAGAAGAACTACGATTTTGCATGCAGACAGCAAACTAAGTCACTTGCCATACCGTATAAGACACGTTTCGAGACAATTTCTGGGTCTTTATAATGAGTAGGTTCAACAAAAATGCACTTAAAAGAAGTCATTGCTGAGGATCTAGTTTCCCGGGACCCCCACCAGGCTGGGGGCCCTGCGCCTGTGCCCCTTGTGCCCCTATGGTAGAGGCGGTAGTGCCAACAGACACGATCTTGTGATGTTTTACTTGATTACTGCTGATTGTCTTCGCAACATATTTTGCATATAGCATCGATGTGTGTAGCACTAAATGTGCCGTCAGATTTGTATCACTATACGACACTTACTTCAGGAAATACTAATATATAAAAATTGTTTGCTTCTCTTTTTGTTCGTATTTTATACACGGCCAGACAGTACATCCGACTGCGATAAAACTTTGTCAACTCATTGCTTGCACTCGAGCGAAGGTTCTAGGCATGCTGAAATTAACTTCGTATGGTGCATGGCGGTGGGTGCTTTACAGTTAGTATGCCTTCACGCTGAAATGGATTACCTTTCGTAAGCTATCGTGTGGTGCGTGGGGGATGGTACCTTACAATGGGTTAACATGTTTGCTACTTCTTCATGCTGAAATGGATGGACACATTTCAATGAAATTTCGAGTAGAGATAGCTTATACCCTGTATTAATGCATCATTTGCCTTCAGGAAGCCACCGTACGTGCATGGCGGAAGGTGTTTTACAGTGAGTTAACACGTTTGTTTTTCTTCAGGCTGAAACGGCCCGACGGAACTGAATGAAATGTGGAATGAAGATAGCTTATACCCCGAATTAAAACGTGGACTACCTTTCGTAAGCCTCCGTAGGTGCATGGCGGACGGTAGTTACAACAAACATCCAAATCATTTAGCCGCCCATCATGAAAGTTAGCAGATAAATTTATGTTTTCAAGAGATTTTTATCCCTCTCATGCGTCGCGTCCTGAAATAAGGACACGCAAATTTTGTCTCATTTCTATCGTCTTTGACATCTGAGGTGACCGTAAAAGCACAGGTACGTCATATGACGACTAACAATAGATGCTAAAATGTCTCCTAGATGGAAGTGTTAGTCGTTGGACTAACAGAGATACGGAAAACAGAGATTACAAGAGGCCTTCAGATGAAAGCACACCGTTGTCCGTACATCGAAAAGAAGCCTGTAATTCGGTACCGAACGAATTCCGCTTTGATGTGGTATAACATTGGTCAGCCAAGTCAGGAGATCCCAATGCCAACAGGTCTCATGATCGGGACTGCCGATGGAAAACGCGTTACAACTAAGAAAAGTGTAAACTTGCTCTCTGCCCAGAAGCTCAATGCCGGGGGAAAAAACGTAGTTTAAAAATCGTAGCGGTCTCTGAGACCGATGATCCACCTTACTGCAGAAAAAAAATTCCAGTAAGAGGGCTAATACATTTTAACAATAGTTTCATCGTAATATACCGTTATATATTTAACCCTTTAATGCCTAGTGTAGCTGATCAGATACACGCCTTAATTTTTTCCATTATCTCTCAAACTGATCAACATTTTACCACAAATTCATTTACAGCTGCTTGTTTACGTGATACTACATATGCTAGTAGCTCGTCTTAGAAATTATTAATTGCAGAGTGCTACTGAAACTTTTCGACAGTTAGCTGCATTGATTTACTCATAACATGTGCGTTTGTTTACATTACTATTCCTCCGTTGCCATGTTAAAGTAGTCAACACAAACTACTGCTGCAATATGAGTTACTTTCTGGAAAGATGAGAGGCATAATAGTGACATTTACTGCATGGTGTACATCGTGGAAGCACTGTATAGCTAACCAGCTTTGAACTTTTTGTTGCTAGTGCTCCATAATAATTTTAAGGAATTTTTCCAATATTTTTCTCAGTATTAATCGTGGTTCATGCATTAAAGGTTTAAAACGATGTGGAAGAGTAGTCTCAAATGGGGGTAGAAACGATGTAGTTTAAAAGTCCTAGCGGTCTCGGTTACCGATGTTTCACCTTAATGTAGAAAAAAAAATCCAGTAAGAGGGTTAACATAGTATAAAAATATGCTCTTTATAATACACCGTATATATAATTTTATCTGTACTTGTTGTAGGTGTTTAGAGCTCTACTTTTTGTGACCGAGCGTTGTGGTGCAGTGGTAACACACTGGACTCGCATTCGGGAGGATGGTGGTTCAAATCCACCTCCGGCCATCCAAATTTTAGGTTTTCCGTGATTTCCCTATATCGCTCCAGGCAAATGCCGGGATGATTCCTTTCAAAGGGCACGGCCGATCTCCTTCCCCATCCCTACCCAAAACTCCGAGCGTTAGCTCCGTCTCTAATGACGAAGCTGTCGACGGGACGTTAAACCCTACACTTCCTTTTTACTTTTTCGTGCTTCCCATACGACACGTATGTATGTACCAGCGCAGAAGATGCTTTCCTTCCATTCAAATTCGTTGCTTCCTTTAATCGTTTTCCTAATCCGTCCCTATACGTCTCAGGTATTTCTCTGAGGTAGAACAGTGGGTCGCTGAGACGCTCTTACTCCAAGTTAAGCCGAAAAAAATAAAAACAAAATAAAGAGGAGATTTCCGTTATTTTGTTTTCGGCCTACTCGAGTGTACACACCTGCTCCGCAGACCTGCCTAAGCTCCCTAATTTCACCCCTCACTCCCACGTCCGACACCAGTAAATTTCCTCTCATACTCCTAATTTTCCTCCCACCCCTCCCCTCACTCTCCAGGCTTTCGTCGAGCCAGCACAATCCCCACGTAGCAGATTTTCCGGCGAGAGGGTTCTTAGTTATACGTACATTTTTTTACTATTTTTTGCTCCCTCATTTTCTCTCCAGCCTCCCCGAGATTAAATCTCGGATTATGCTTAGGTGAAGGATGTCCCGCCCATACACTGTTTCCTCTCCGGGGGGAATTTGCATACGCGCTTGCCAGACTTGACCACCACACCCTTCTCTCTCCTCCTCTATTTCATCCTGCTCTCCTGCACCAGCTTCCCCTGTTATTTTTTAAAATGTCGCGAGATTAGCTCCCATCGCAGACGCGCCGCTCCAGCTAGGCTCAGCCCGTGCCCTTCCGGAATTTCGCCAGTGTTGGCAGCTTTGGCCGCGTTGTTATTTTTTATTTTGGGGCTGGCGCTGACCAGATACGGAGCTCATCAGGGGCCTGAGCCTCGCAGATAAGCCCTGTCCGTGCCAGCCGCCCGCCACACAGCGACACTCTGTGCGTATTGACGAGAGCCAGACTCGCTGCGCAAGCTTATCTTTCCAGCCGCCATTTTTTTTATACCGCCAGCTGCTCAGCTGCTCTCGTACGCTACGGCTGGCTAACTTAATGAAGGTCTGGCCCCGGCCTTCTGCTGATATTCAAGTGCGGCCCTTACACAGCAACGAGACTGCCCCGTCTTCTCTGAGGGTATAAAACATTTACCAGCTTTTGGTACGACGACTCTGCAGAACACCATTACACGGAGTACGTACTATTGGGTGATTTTAGATAACACGAAAAATGATAAAAAATTCGAAATAAAAGCATTGTATTACATACTATTCATAAGAAAAGTTACAAAACATTTTTTTTTATTATAGAATAATTATTATTCACGTATCCGGAATGAAACGTTTAGTCTAAATGTTCAAATGTTTGTAAATCTGTCGGACCAAACTGCGTGGTCATCAGTCCTTAGTTTACAAACTACTTCCACTAAGGTAAACTAACCTAAGTACAACACAAACACCCATGCCCTAGGGGGGACTCGAACCACAGACGGCGAGCAACCGCGCGCTCCGCAGCGAGATGCTTTAGACCGCTCGGCTACTCCACCGCGGCACGTGTAGTCTGCAGCGGAGTGTGCAATAATATGAAACTTCCTGGCACATTAAAATTGTGTGCCAGAACCGGGACTCGAACCTGGGACCTTTGCCATTCGCGGGCAAGCGCTCTACCAGTTTCGTAGGAGAACTTCTGTGCATTTTGGAAAGTAGGAGGCGAGGTACTGGCAGAAGTAAAGTTGTGTGGCGGTATCGTGAGTCGTGTCGGGATAGCTTATTGGTAGAGCGCTTGCCCGTGAAAGGGAAAGGTCCCAGGTGCGAGTCCCGGTTCCGGCACACAACTTTAACCTGCCAGCAAGTTTCATTATTGACGTAGATAAAATTTTCTGGAGCTTCCAGCCGCGTCGTATGGTTTACTTATCCACGACATTTGGGCTGCGACCTCCTGGCCATTGACAAGTGGTTGACTGTCGAGTGCTCGCCGCTGTCGTCCTTATACAACTGCACTGCTGACTGTGACGTCACTGGTGCTCGCGACATGACCATAAAACGAGATGTTGTGGTCGCGTGCTGCCTCGCCAGCTTCAACCTTCCGATCGCAGGGTTCCAAGCCGTGCTCAGCTGCAAGCCGCCGTCTCTATTAAGAGTATTGTCCGCTGTTTTGATGCCAATCGCCTTTTCTCCTGCACTATCCCAGAAACTGTTCGTCCTTGTAATTATGGATCTCCCCTCAAACGCAATACGTTGTCTGTTTTCAGGTGCATGCTCCACAATGGACAGGTTGAAGTTAGATATAGTGTGGATTAGTGAAGTCCGGTGGAAAGAGGAACAGGATTTCTGGTCAGGTGAGTATAGGATTATAAATAAAAAAATCAGTTGGGGGTATCACAGGAGTAGGTCTGATAATGAATAAGAAAATAGGAATGCGGGTAAACTACTATGAGCAACACAGTGATCGCATTATCGTAATCAAGATAGATACGAAGACAACACCGACCACAGTAGTACAGGTTTATATGCCAACTAGCTCTGCCGATGATGAGGAGATCGGAGAAATATATGAGGAGGTAACGGAAATTATTCAGACAATTAAGGGAGGGGAAAACTTAATTGTTATGGGAGACTCGAATTCGGTAGTAGGAAAGGAAGGGAAGGGAAGATAGTAGATGACTATGGTTGGGCAAAAGGAATGAAAGAGGAAGCCACCTGGTAGAATTTTGCACGGAACATAATTTAGTTATAACAAACACCTTGTTAAAGAACCACGAAAGAAGGTTGTATGCGTGGAAGAGACCAGGAGACACCGAGAGATACCAGATTTTTATAATGGTAAGACATACAGATAGGAACCAGATTTTAAACTATAAGACATACCCAGGGGCAGATATAAACTCTGACCATAAGTTATTAGTCAAGAATTGTAGGCTGAAACTGAAATATGAGAGTAACACATGGACGATAAACATTGCGGACAGGAATAGGATAGAGGCTTTTGAAATGTGGTGCTACAGAAGAATGCTGAAGATTAGGTGGGTGGATCGCGTAACTAATGAGGAGGTACTAAACAGAATTGGGGAGAAAAGGAATTTCTGGCATACCTTGACTAAAAGAATGGATCGATTTGTTGGACACATTCTTAGACATCAAGGAATTGTGAATTTAGCGTTGGAGGGAAGTGTGTGGGGAAAAATCGCTGGGGAAGACTAAGAGATGGATACAGTAAGCAGATTCAGACAGATGTAGGTTGCCATTCTTATGTGGAGTTGAAGAGGCTTGCTCAGGATAGGGTATTGTGGAGAGCTGAATCAAACCAGTCTCCGGACTGAGGACCACAACAACAATAATAGTGCCAAAATTGCTGAGTTTCCGGGTAACGAAAACGATTACATAGTGTTCCACAGAGCGCTGTTCAATACTGCGCAAAAGGAACTGAGGCACCTACGGAAAATTTGTAAGGACAATGGCTACAGCAACAGCCAGATTCCGAAAGCTAGCTACTCGAAGAAAAATGTTCAAATGTTTGTAATTATATGGGACTAAATTACATTGGTCATCAGTCCCTAGACTTACAAACTACTTAAAGTAAGTTAAACTAACCTAAGGACAACACACACATTCATGCCCGAGGAAGGATTCGAAACCCCGACGCGGGAGGCCGCGCGATCCGCAACGTGGCGCTTTAGACCGCTCGGCTATTACCTTGCGGCTATCCGAAGACACAGACTTGTAGATAAGCCCCAAGGAAGACTCAAAGAAACTTGGGTTTTTTGCCGTTTTGTGGCTCAGTCACTGGAAAGATTAGCCGACTCCTTAAGACACACGAGATCGACTCGTTCTTCAGGCCTCTTCAACACATACGTCAGTTAATGAGACTTGTTAAGGATGATTTAGGTCTAATAACACTAGGAGTATATAAAACAACTTGCGATTGTAGGCAATTTTACGTAGGATAAACAATGCACACTATCGAACAGCGCTGTGTGGAACACGAACGATGTTATCGTTTTCGTTATGCCGAAAAGTCAGCAACTGTGGAGTACGCACTTGAAAACAGACATCGTATTGCGTTTGAGGAGACTTCAATAATTACAAGAACGAACAGTGTGTAATAAAAGAGACGATTGAGACCAAAATAGCTGATAATACTCTTAATAAAGACGGCTTAGAACGCGGCGATCGGAAGTTCGACCAAAACATTGCCTTTTATGGTCATATCGCGGAGCACCAGTGACGTCACAGGCGGTAGTGCAGCTGTATAAGTATGAAACATCGTGGTTAGTAAAGCACATGACGCGGCTGGAAGCCCGAGAAAATTTTATCAACGTAACTCCAAGCGAAACAATGCATTCATATATTATTGACGTATATTTTCGTTTAGAATCTATTGCATCAGACTGTGCATTTATGCTTCACCTTCCGCATTTCGCATACGGACCTCATTCTCTCTTCCTCTTTAGTTTAGTAACACTAAAAGTGGGCCGTTTGCCGTGCCGTGACAGCTCGAAGTTTATTTGCCAATTACGCCTCAACCGTTTCAGACGAAATTGGAATAAACAGATTTGAGGAGAAAATTCTCCACAACTTTCATCTCTTACGGTTCTTTTCCATACCTCGCACCGTTTCATATATATTTACAAAAATATTCGTGATTTGACACTGTGTGTCTGTAACGTGTTGCCACTTTTTAGATAGCGCCGTTGAACCGATCGCCACCAAATGTTGATTAATTCGTTGTTCGCCAGCGAAAAGAAAGTCCCTCTTACGGCGTAACTGGACGCTGCTACAGGGTGGCACTGTGCCCTATGCACTATGTGATGAAAAGTATCCGGACACGCGGCTCATGCAGTCTGTAATTCCTGTGTGATGGTCTGGGCAAATGCCTCCTTATTACACTGTACGGCCCTCTTCGACTGTCGGCGGTCTCTGTCAGTCAACAGACGAGGTCGTCCTGTACGCTTTCGTGCTGTACGTGTCCCTTCATGTCTCCACTTCACTGTCACACCAGAAACAGTGGACCTAGGCATGTTTAGGAGTGTGGAAATCTCTCTTACAGACGTCTGACGCAAGTGACACCCAATCACGTGACCACGTTTGAAGTCCGTGAGTTCCGCGGAGCGCTCCATTCTGTTCTCTCACGATGTCTGATGACTGCTGAGGTCGCTGATATGGAGTACCCAGCAGTAGGTGGCAGCACAATGCACCAAAACTAGGTTTTTGGGGGTGTCCGGACTCTTTCGATCACACAGAGTATCTATTACGTATCAGATTTAAAACGTTTCAAGTAAACATTGTTGACTATTTTATATCGAATAACATTTGCTTTAAAACTTCCCAGGAATTTTGAGTCTCAAAGTCCGTGCAAAGGTCTAAAGATACAATTTTTCATATGGTGCCATCGTTATATTCTTTTGCTGTAAGTCATTTAATGGAGTTTCCAAGAATAGTTTGAGGTTGATATTTCACCTTCCTGATGAATATATCACCAGAAAATATCGTTTTATAATAAAAAAAACTTCTTAATCAAGAATCCTATTAAATAGTCATGTTTCATGATCACTGCGTTTGGTTTCCTTACTTCCGACTGTATCCCCCAAATATGTGAATTTTAGCCTGTTTCCCGCCCACTTTCCTTTTAATAACAATATTCCCTTTTAATAACAATATTTCCTTTTAAAAACAACAAATTTGGTAAATAACAATAAAAAATTAAATACACTGCAGTATTATTTCACTACTGCCCATGCAGCTTCAAGAATAGTGACTGACGTATTGTGACGAGCCAGTTGCTCAGCCACAATTGACCAGACGTTTTCAGTTGGTGAGAGATTTGGATAATGTGCTGGCCAGGGCAGCAGTCGAACATTTTCCGTATGCGGTCGTGCATTATCCTGCTGAAATGTAGGCTTTCGCAGGGATCTAATGTAGGGTAGTGCCACGGGGCGTAACACATCTGAAGTGTAACGGCCACTGTTCAAAGTGCCGTCAATGTGAACAAGAGGTGACCCAGACGTGTAACCAATGGCACCCCATACCATCACGCCGGGTGATACGCCAGTATGGCGATGAGGAATACACGCTTCACATGTTCGTTCACAGCGATGTCGCCAAACACGGATGCGACCATCATGATACTGTAAACAGAACCTGGATTCATTCGAAAAATTACGTTTTGCCATTCGTGCACCCAGGTTCGTCGTTGCGTACACTATCGCTGGCGCTCCTGTCTGTGATGCAGCGTCAAGGGTAACCACCGCCATGGTCTCAGAGCTGATAGTCCATGCTGTTGCAAACGTCGTCGAACTGTTCGCGCAGATGGTTCTTGTCTTGCAAACGTCCCCATCTGTTGACTCAGGAATCGAGACGTGGCTGCACGATCCGTTACAGCCATGCGGATGAGATGCCTATCATCTCGACTGCTAGTGAAACGAGGCCGTTGGGATCCACCATGGCGTTCCCTATTGCCCTCCTGAACTCACCGATTCCACATTCTGCTAACAGTCTTTGGATCGCGACCAACGTGAGCAGCAGTGACGCGATACGATAAACCGCAATCACGATGGGCTTCAATCCGATCCTTATTCAAGTCGGAAACGTGGTGGTACGCATTTCTCCTCCTTTCACGAGGCATCACAACAACGTTTCACCAGGTAACGCCGGTCCACTGCTGTTTTTGTATGAGAAATCGGTTGGAAACTTTCCTCATTTCAGCACGTTGTAGGTGTCGCCACCGGCGCCAACCTTGTGTGAATGCTCTGAAAGCTAATCATTTTCATATCACAGCATCTTCTTCCTGTCGGTTAAATTTCGCGCCTGTAGCACGTCATCTTCGTGGTGTAGCAATTTTAATGGCCAGGAGTGTATTATTATATATTTAGTTTTCTATTATCTTATTGTAATACGTATTATTTTACATGTTTAATTTTATATTATTTATATTAACATTTTTATTATTTTTGTGCAACAGAAAAATCTTAAATATTACGTAAAATTCGCTGATGCATTTTTTCACTCGAGCTGGTTCCTCATCTCTTCTGACCTTAATTATCTGGTTTTACTACGCATCTGTTTGCCTTTTCGTATAAATTTCCTTGTCTAACACTGGAGTTGTTTCTACCTGTACTCTCTCTTGGTGCTTCTTCACCTCTTGGTTCCATGGTATGTTGTTTAGCATTTCCATGTAAGTCATCCTCTTGTTGCTGACAGTCTTTGTACACTTACATAGAATTTTAGACTTCCTTTCTTGATGTCTGCTGCAGGTTGGATAATCTGCATATAGCTCTGGTGATTTAAGTGTGCACCCTTCTTTTGTTTTATGTGGGCCAAGATTTTTTCTCACAATCTTTAGTTCTTCCTTTAAGATGTTTCCAAATCACCTCTTCTATTAAATATCAGCGTGTTTGAAGTGAGGGACCCGTTGAATCAGCTCATCTCTTGTATGTAATTCCTTGATGTGGAATGCGTTGGAAAGCAGCATAGTTGTGCCGAATGAAAACTGGAACAGAGTTTTTTCGGCGCATTCCTTTAAACCGTCTATTTGTTTAATAGCTCTGATTTCGCTATCTGCCAGTATCGCTTGTTCGCCTGTGAAGTGATGGAAGTAAGAAATATGTGAACCAAATTTGTATGATATCGGAGATGATTTTGACCGTACATACAAAGGGATATTCTTATAAGAGTATGGACTTCTGATTCATTAATGCTCCGTGGGTGGTGAGCTAAGAACCGGATGTCTAGAAGCTGTGAATTATTAGAACTTGCCTCACCTTCTTAAAATGTTGGATAATCCAACCGCTCTGAAAATAAACTCTGGTTCCCTTGGGCCACTCAGCCACTGAATTACGCCCCCTCGAGAGTTATATAACTTGATAGAAAGGGATGTCGAAGTCTGAAGGCCAAGCTCAGGTCACGACTTGGAAGCCTTCTGTCTTCCTCCTCAACAACACTCCATTAGGGGTAGCGAACATACGGTTTGAAGTGTCTCATAATGGAACAGAACAGAGTCGGTTCTCTTGGTGAAGTTCTAAAAGTCATGCAGGCATATCGATCATGTCATAACCTAAATGCGAATATGTGTGGTAAGTATGACATATTGGATAAAATGTGTGCAGGCCTTAGTTGCATTTTATTTACTTCTTGTTTCATGTTGTACAATAATTGTGACCCTGTCAACGTACAGTAATTTTGATCACAGATTGCTCTCATTCTCAGCTAGATGAAAATTAATCCTGAGCCTTGCTTAAGAAGGGATTAGAGTTAATCAGAGGCTTCATAAAATGGGCTTCTACTTGTATTTATCAGTTGAATCTAAACCACGTTTAGGAGATTAAGTTGTATATTCAAATAATGACGAGAATGACTTCGGTCCCTTCTCATTTTGGAATATTTACATTCAGGTCATTATCACGTTGACTTCACGTGTCGAAGGATTATCATTGACAGTTTTAACGTAATATAATAGTCATTTAGATGATCGTCTATGAATTTTTTAAATCTAGATTCACATTCATTCGAATATAATAGTTAAAATTTAGTGAGCATGCTAAAGAAACGTAATACCAGCCAGAGAAATTGCATTTACTTAAAAAAAAAAAAAGGCACAAGACAGCTAAAATTAACAAAAAAAATTGGGTTACAAAAGCAAAAGAACTCATTAAAAAGCTGCTTGATCATATCTGCTAGTACAAGATCGCGATTTTTTTATTTATTTTATTTTATTTTTTCTTTCTTCGTTTTGGCCATCTAAGGGCCACGCAACAATTTCAATGTTTCCTCCTTTGTTCTTCTTTCTTTTTCCTCTAATATTCTTTCATCTTTTCACTATGCATCATTTTTCTCTCCTCAGACTACTTTACTCCTGTCTTCTTCTCCCTCCTGCCTTGTAATCCTTCCATTTTTAACAATTTTTTCTTAAAAGTTTCTCTTTCAGTTGCATCTTATTCACTTATATTGTTTCTTTCCAGATCTTTCCTAACCTCTTGAATCCATTCTGTTGTTGACTTCTTCTCCCAGATATATTTAAAAATCTGTTTGGTTAACCTGTTGCTGTTCATTCGGTATAAATGTCCAAAAAATAGCAGTCGCCTCTTCCGTAATGTTTCGGTTGTGTTTTCTATGTTGCGATGAACTTCTGCAATACTTCTTAGTTTCCCATACCTCTGTATTTCTTAGTGGACCAAGTATTTTTCTAATGATTTTTCTTTCTAGGACTTCAAGTTTATGTAATTTGTAATTTAGTACTAAACATTCACTTGCATAAAGACATTCTGGACCGTACATACAAACATATTCTTATAAACACTACTTTGTTATAGTGCTTTATTTTCAGATTTTTAGACAGAGACCTTTTGTTGTAAATATTCCTGGTTATACCATATGCTCTCCATTTTATGTACCCTTTCTTCTATAGCAAATTTTTCTAAGTCATTTTCCTGAATAATTTCTCCGAAATATTTAAATGTAT
This sequence comes from Locusta migratoria, assembly GCA_026315105.1. Lineage (NCBI taxonomy): Eukaryota > Metazoa > Arthropoda > Insecta > Orthoptera > Acrididae > Locusta > Locusta migratoria. The sequence goes on along the minus strand of CM048754.1, from coordinate 79,779,142 downwards.
TTACCTTCTTTATCGGCCCCATATCTGTTACAAGGATTTCTGGAGCATTTTTCATGTTTGTCATAAATTTTGTTTTCTCTGCAGAAATTCTTAAACCTGCTTTGTTAGCTATTTCTTCTAAGAGATTGGATTTCTGCATTTGTTAGGTTTTCAGAAAAAATGGCAAAATCATCCGGAAATGCTAGACAGTGATTTCAATACGTTCAATACGTTTCAATACGTTCAAATATTTGTAAAGCTTATGGGACTTAACTACGGGGTCATCAGTCCCTAAACTTACAAACTACTTACAAACTACCTAATACTAAGGACGGCACAAATATCCATGCCCGAGGGGGGATTCGAACCCCGACCGTAGTGGCCGTGCAAACCGTGACTGGCGCGCCGCTGTCAGCTCGGCCACCGCGGCCGGATGAGTATTGTACGTAATGGAACGGGTTATCGTTATACTGTAAACTTTAATAAGTTTCGTTGATAGGGAGGAGCAGCGCCTCAGTCCCCTCGGCCACCACGGCCGGCTTCAGTCCCCGTCTGATTGGTGATAGCGCATGATCTTTAAGTTTTGTTTCCATTCTCTTACTATTTTCTCTAGGACACAGTTGAAGAGGAATGGAGACAGGCCGTCACCTTGCCTTACACCTGTTTCGATGTTGAATGCTTTGGAAATTTCACCCTGAAGGTTTACTTCTGATTTGGTGTCTGTGAGTGTTTCACGAATAAGGTTTGCTAATTTAGATTTTTTTTCTTTCACAAATATCACTGCTGACGAAGCATGTAGAAAAGAAAAGAAAAAAAAACCATTAACTGCTTGCTCTGCGGAGAAGAAAATATCCCAGTTCGATAGAACTGAAACTTTAGATCGGCCTAAGTGGTACATACATTAGTGTCATAGACTCCAAACAGGAATAATTCTAGAATAATGTGTACTGTGTTTGTTACTGCTCACAGTATTTTTTTTTTCCTTTTCACAGGTGCGGTAGCAGCTGCAGCTATCCAGTAAAGGTAAGGACCACTGAATCCTCGCCAAGTAAGTAGACCGCCTGTCTCTGCCAGTGGCAGGGGGCACAGTCACACAACAAGCTATTTTCCTGTTAAAAATATACAAAGTGCGTCTGAAAAGTTCGGTGAATATTAGCAGGAAAAGTAGGGAGACAAGAGTTACAAACAAAATACCTTTACTGGCCTTGAAAGTAATCGCCATTGGCTACAGTACACTTGTGACATCGGTTGTACAGCTGATAGAAAACTGTCAGTAAACGTTTCCTGTGGAATCGCTCCAAGCACTGAGGTCACGTGCTGTTGGATCTCCGCATCCGTTGCGAAGTGTAAACCTTTCAGGACTAATTGAAGCCGGGGACACAGAGAGAAGTCTGCCAGCGCCAAATCTGGAGACTGAGGGGGGGGGGGGGGGTGGAGGCGCAGTGGCCTCGCGTCTGTACATTGTCGAGCAGGAAATTCCACTGTTCACTTCAACGCCATACACTTGCACTGACATCCTGACATCCTTTAGGTATCCGTCGTTTACATCAACTTTTGCGCTCCATGTTGCAATGACACGAGATCTCACACTGGCCCTGGTAGCTGAGTGTACAGGGTGTCCACAAAAGGACTCCCTGATTTCACAATTAAATATCTCGAAAACAAAGATCGATAGAGGAATACAGTAAACGGTATGTTTATTGTGAAAGCTGTAAGAAGTTTATAAAGCAGTTTGAAATAATAGTTACAAAAGCTGCTAACAGATGGCGCTAGTATAAATAGTGATACGAAGCCCAGAGCCATCAGTTCCACTATTGAAACGTGAAAGGAGGTTAGCGTACCGAAGGAAGAGATTAAAACCGTGTACTCCACTGAACAACGCGTTTTTCTGGTGCTAGAGTACCACAGGGTAGAAGAGAGTCCTACGGCAACAAGGCGAAGTTTTCAAGCACGATTTAATGTTCCAAAAGGACCCGATGCGAAAACCATTCGTACGCTCTTCGCCAAATTTCGACGAACAGGCAGCGAAACTGATGATCTAGTGGGGCATGTTGGCCGCAAGCAAACCGCAGTTATGCCTGAAAATATCGCCACAGTTTCTGGAATTATTCAGCGAAATCCAATGTCATCTGTCCGTAGAATTGCATTTGAGACTGGTTTGAAGCGTACCAGCACGCAGAAAATACTGAGAAAGAGCCTACATATGTTTCCATTCAAAATTCAAACGCACCAGGACATACCCGTACGAGCTGTGCAACAAAGAGTTGCCTTTGCTAATCAGATCCTCACAAAGATTGATAGTGAAGGATTTGATGTTGGCTGCATGTGGTTTACAGATGAAGCACACTTCCACCTGAATGGATACGTGAATAAGCAGAACTGGCGATTTTGGGGTTCCGAAAAGCCATATTGGCTTGTTTTCTCCTAAAGTTATTGTGTGGGCTGCAGTATGCAACAGAGGCATTATTGGCCCTTTTTTTCATTCGAGGAACGGTCAGTGGTGCACGTTACGTTGCAATTTTGGGACAATTTGTCGCCACTCAGCAAGCCTTAGAGGATCGACCAGGTACTGAATGGTTTATGCAAGATGGAGCCCCACTACATCGGAGAGAACAAGTGTTTCGCTTCCTTGAGAAATCGATTCATTGCTTTGGAATAACCCAAATTTACTGGTGCAGGCACGAATTGGTCTCCATATTCGCCGTATTTGCCTCCCTGTGACTTTCGTTTTGTGGGACACAGTGAAAGACATGGTCTACCCGAAGCATCCCGCCACGCTGGACGAGCTTGAATCGGCGATCACTGTGGCATGTGAATCAATTTCGGTTGAGACACTACGAAATGTGATGGCGAATTTCAGTCTTCGTTTGCGCCACCTCTGTAGTGCCAATGGTGAACATATGAAAACATTGTGATGTGATTGTTTGCAAAGAGTGTTTATAAAAACACTTATGTATGCTGATATGAGCTGTACAGCGTACAGCGCCATCTGTTAGCAGCTTTTGTAACTATTATTTCAAACAGCTGTATAAACTCCTTACAGGTTTCACAATAAACATACCGTTTACTGCATTCCTCTATCGATCTTTGTTTTCGAGATATTTAATTTTGAAATCAGGGATCCCTTTTCTGGACCCCTCTACCGCCGCTCCACTGCAGTGATAGGGGCCGCTTGTCGACATGTTCCTCAATAAGTATGTGCGGTCACCTCATCCTCGCCAGCACGATTTGTAAAATACGGGACCGTTCACCGATCTTCTCAGATGCACCTTGTAGGTTGGATCGATGGAATTAAGAATTATTATTACGTTCAAATAGCATTTTCGGTCACTGTTCTTATAAAAACATCTCTTACTATTCTGATATTAAAATTAAAAAAAAAAAAAAAAAAAAAAAAAAAACATTAAATTTCAAGATCAGGTCATATGATAGAAAACGCTCTATTATTGGCTGAACCCTGGCGATGTCAGATAACACAAGAAAGACGTACCTAAAGCGTCTGCTATAACAAGGTTGACATACGAGGCGCGTCCAGTAAGTAATTTCCGTTTCAATTTATCTCCGCTGCAGCGCTGCTATTGCAGTTCCGCACATGCGCTGTAGACGAAATGTATCAAGGAGAAGAACGTGCGCCATTTGGAGATCGCTGTGCTTGTTTGAAATGTCGGCGTTGATTGAAAATCCCACCGCCTGTGAAATCAGGTCGGTGATTCGGTTTCTCAATGCGAGGATAGTGCAACCCAGTGAAATTTTGGCGATGTTTACGGAACAAATGCGATGAGTGATTCGATGGTGAGAAGATAGGTGCGACATTTCAATGGCGGGCGTAGTGATATGCACGATGAAGAACGAAGTGGGCGTCCATCTTTGGTTACAGAACTGGTTCACGCGATTGATGACAAGATCCAGGAAAACAGTAGGTTTACAATTAGTGCTCTCGCTATGGACTTCCCCCAAATTTCACTGTTACCAACTGGTTGAAGACACAGGCGGCAGATTTCTATGAAGAAGGTATACAAAACCTGGTGCCACGCTATGACAAATGCCTGCAAAATTTCGGCAGTTATGTGGAAGAGTAGTTTAAGAGTTGTAGAATTTTGTGCAACAGAAGTATCTTCTGTATCTGTGTACAATTTCATTTTATTACCAAACGGAACTTACTTTCTGTCTGGACGCGCCTCGTATTTTTCCTTAACTTTCCGGCGTACTTTCTTTTTCTTTGTGTGTGTGTGTGTGTGTGTGTGTGTGTGATGAGAAAAGCATTTACAACTTCTATGGAAGAATGATACTGAATATTGTATATTGTGAAGGCTGACTGAAGTTGATGCATTCATCGCACCGATAACATAGATTTTCAAAACCATCCTAGATTTTTAATTGCCGAAATAATAAGGCTGAAAATTGCGTTTAAATATACTTACATTTAAACCTGTATTTTGCCTGTTTCTGCCAACAAACGGACTATAATCAAAGCTACAAACTGTCATACAGCATTAAAGTGTGTTAACAATGACTGCATCTTGGATTCAGTCTTCGTTTTTCTACCAACTGGATTTCAGTTTTAATTGAACACTGTTATTAATGCCCGTGTAAAGATAACGCAACAAGTTTGCGCCTATGTAGACCTAGTTACTTTTTGGATTCAGCTTAATTCGTGTGTACACGTGAATTAATTTTGTGCGTTGGTCACTTTTCACATATAATTACGCATTTTTTTTGTTTTGTTTTTATTAGTAACAAAGAAACGTGTCGGGTTAAATCGGAACAAGGGAAACAAAATAAAGTTGAAAATTGGTGGACAACTGTTTATCTTACGCGCTATAATTATGTATAATCCAAGAAAAATTGCAGTCTACGTTCTGCCGTGACTTTGTCTCCTCGAGCTAGGAACACAGTAGTTGAGAGGTAGCGTAGCTGTCAGCGTGGTGGCTCCCAAATCTCGCGTTCATGACTGAAATCCAACCCTACGCTGTTCTTTTTTCCTCTTGTGTTGCCGCTTAAAAATGTCATACTTTAAAGTGAAACTGAATTATTGACAAAATTAGTAACAATTTTCACAACATTCAGCCAGCCACCAAACGCCTGAAATCTAGACAGGACTTCGTCAGAGCAACCAAGGAGTTCATTGACAAACCTGGATCTAGGGTGGAGAAGCGGTTGGGGTCGGGAGATAGGCACTGGGTACAACCAAAGGAAGAGCTGGCACCAGGCTGCAATGAGGACTGGACGGTTTGCAAGTCACTAAACAGGTTACGCACCAACACTTCAAGGTCAAGAGATAATCTTCTGAAGTGGGGTTATTCTACATCTAAACTCGGTGATTGCGGAGACGTGCAGACGACCCAACATATGTGTAAGTGCCCTGAATGTCTTTCACATTGTACTTTATAGGACCTTTTATATGTAAGGGAAAGCAGTCAACAACCCGAAGATTGGTTTGAACACCACAGTGCTTTACTAGACATGGTCCTGTTTGGAGGTGGTATGCCGTTGCCTTCCTCCGACCTTGCAACTGATTTACCCAGCCTGTTATAGGAGGACCTACAGTTTAACGTGGATTTAACGGCGCTACTCGATATTTTCCGCATAAGCAACACTGCCGGTAGTGAAAGAAATGGAAAGTGAGTGATAAAAATCCTAGGACCTGGCTGGGATGGAACCCACGACCTTTTGCTTAATAGTCTGTCACACTACCACTGTGATATCGAGCCGCACATATAATTAATTAACTTCGGTTTGTTCTCCTTATTACACTCATATACTGGGTGATCAAAAAGTTAGAATGAATTAGAAAACTTAATAAATCACGGAATAATGTAGATAGAGAGATAAAAACTGATACACATGCTTGGAATGACATGGGGTTTTTTAGAACAAAAAAAGAAAGGGAAGGAAAAGAAAGTTTAAAAAATGTCCGGAAGATGGCGCTTCACCTGGGTAGAAAAGCAAGAATTTTCAGCATCCCTAGAGATGGCGGTCGATCACGATACACTTGTGACTTCAGGTAACCCCAAAGCCAATAATCGCACGGACTGAGGTCTGGGGACCTGGGAGGCCAAGCATGACGAAAGTGGCGGCTGATCACACGATCATCACCAAACGACGCGCGCAAGAGATCTTTCACGCGTCTAGCAATATGGGGTGGAGCGCCATCCTGCATAAAAATCGTACGTTCCAGCAGGTGTTTATCAGCCAGGCTGGGGATGATCCGATTCTGTAACATATCGGCGTACTTCTCACCCGTCACGGTAGCAGTGACAAAACCAGAATCACGCACTTACTCGAAGAAAAACGGTCCGATAACGGTAGATTTGGTAAATCCAACTCATACCATCACTTTCTCGTCGTGCGATGGAGTTTCCACGACAGTTCTAGGATTTTCCGTAGCCCAAATCCTGCAGTTGTGGGCGTTGACAGACCCTCGGAGCGTGAAATGAGCTTCGTCGGTCCACTACACGTTACTCAACCAATCGTCATCTTCCGCCATCTTTTGAAACGCCCACACCGCAAATGCCCTCCGCTTCATTAAATCGCCAGTTAACAGTTCATGATGCCGATGGATTTTGTAAGGACAGCATCGGAGGGTACGCCTAAGTGCCAACCAAACAGCAGTGTATGGAATGCCGGTGCGACGTGCGACTGCACGAGCGCTGACTTCCCCCTGCAAAGAGGAACCCGCTACAGTCTCCATTTCTCACTGAACTGTCTCAGCAGCATTACGCCTTGTGCTCGGTCGGCCACTAGGGGTCTATCGTCTAATCAAGTCGTGGCTTCGAACTTCGAAATCATTCTCGCCTCAGCTGCATTTGTCAACGGACTTTTACCCGTTCGAATCCCCTTCCTATGGCGATAGGATCGTAACGCTGAACGAACCCGTTCCGCTTTCTGATAATACAGATTCACTAAAAGAGCTTTTTCAGGTAACGTCAACATGCTGCGACTGCTGCTACATCTGATTCTCTCTATCATTACAGCTCCTTTTATACACGATTGTCATGCGCAGTCACTGACGTTTTGCTGTCCAGCGCCAGATGTTTGACATTTTTTGAACTTTGTTTTTCTTTGTTCTAATAAAACCCCATGTCATTCCAAGCATGTTTGTCAATTTCTACCTCTCTATCTGCATTATTCCGTGATTTATTAAGTTTTCAAATTGATGTTGACTTTTTTGATCGTCCGTTATACAGGGTGATACAAAAAAAGTACGGCCAAACTTTCAGGAAACATTCCTCACACACAAAGAAAGAAAGAAAATATGGTATGTGGACATGTGTCCGGAAACGGTTATTTTCCATGTTAGAGCTCATTTTAGTATTTCTCTTTAAATGTAAATTGCAATAATTCGTGCAGACAATTGTCAAAATACCCATTTGTTTCGTTAGTATGTAGTGTACTTCACCGATTCACCGCCAGTTGGCCCAATTGAAGGAAGGTAATGTTGACTTCAGTGCTTGTGTTGACATGCGACTCATTGCTCTACAGTACTAGCATCAAGCACATCAGCACGTAGCATCAACTGGTTAGTGTTCATCACGAACGTGGTTTTGCAGTCAGTGCAATGTTTACAAATGCGGAGTTGGCAGATGCCCATTTGATGTATGGATTAGCACGGGGCAATAGCCGTGGCGCGGTACGTTTGTATCGAGACAGATTTCCAGAACGAAGGTGTCCCGACAGGAAGACGTTCGAAGCAATTGATCGGCGTCTTAGGGAGCACGGAACATTCCAGCCTATGACTCGCGACTGGGGAAGACCTAGAACGACGAGGACACCTGCAATGGACGAGGCAATTCTTCGTGCAGTTGACGATAACCCTAATGTTCAAATGTTTGTAAAGCTTATGGGACTTAACTACGTGGTCATCAGTACCTAAACTTACAAACTACTTATGAACTTCTTACGAACTAGGACGGCACAAATATCCATGCCCGAGGGGGGATTCGAACCCCCGACCGTAGTGGCCGCGCTGACCGTGACTGGAGCGCCTCAGTCACCTCTGCCAGCGCGGCCGGCTAACCCTAATGTCAGCGTCAGAGAAGTTGCTGCTGTACAAGGTGACGTTGACCACGTCACTGTACGCAGAGTGCTACGGGAGAACCAGTTGTTTCCGTAGCATGTACAGCGTGTGCAGGCAGTAGCAGCAGCTGATTGGCCTCCACGGGTACACTTCTGCGAATGGTTCATGCAGCAGTGTGTCACTCCTCATTTCAGTGCAAATGTTCTATTTACGAAAGAGGCTTCATTCCAACGTGATCAAACTATAAATTTTCACAATCGACATGTGTGGGCTGACGAGAAACCGCACGCAATTATGCAATCACTTCAACACAGATTTTCTGTGAATGTTTGCGCAGGAATTGTTGGTGATGTCTTGATTGGGATTCATGTTCTTCCACCTACGCTCATTGAAGCACGTTATCATCATGATTTCATACGGGATACTCTACCTGTGCTGCTAGAACATGTGCCTTTACAAGTACGACACAGCATGTGGTTCATGCCCGATGGAGCTCTTGCACATTTCAGTCGACATGTTCGTACGCTTCTCAACAACAGATTCGGTAACTGATTGATTGGTAGAGGCGGACCAATTCCATTGCCTCCACGCTCTCCTGACCTCAACCCTCTTGACTTTCATTTATGGGGGCATTTGAAAACTCTTTTCTATGCAACTCCGGTACTAAATGTAGAGACTCTTCGTGCTCGTATTGTGGACGGCTGTTATACAATACGTCATTCACCAGGGCTGCATCAGCGCATCAGGGATTCCATGCGACGGAGGGTGGATGCATGTATCCTCGCTAATGGAGGACATTGTAAACATTTCGTGTAACAAAGTGTTTGAAGTCACGTTGGTACGTTGTGTTGCTGTGTGTTTCCATTCCATGATTAATGTGATTTGAAGAGAAGTAATAAAATGAGCTCTAACATGGAAATTAAGCATTTCCGGACAAATGTCCACATAACATATTTTCTTTGTTTGTGTGTGAGGAATGTTTCCTGAAAGTTGGCCGTACCTTCTTGTAACACCCTGTATATGATGATTCTGATACGAATTGTGACAGATATAAGTTCACGAATATGACGTCAAGCATCACGACCTCGTAAATCCAGATTATCTGTGAGGGTCACTGCCTACCACTGGTTCTGTTGGCGAGCCTCACTGTGCAGGCTGGACGGCAGTTCTCGCTCTGGCCGTGTATCGGGTCGTCGTTTCAGGCAGCCTCCTGGCGCCTGCGACGTTTCGGCGCTGGCAGAGAGCCCGTCCTCAGCCGCCACCTGTCCTCGTCCCCGCCATCAGGCGCCGCCATCCAATTTCGCGGGCAGCGCCGCACGGCTCCGTGCCGGGGCCTTTTATATTCAGAGCCGCGCGCCATTAGGCGAGCCGGCCATCCCGGCTAACAAGCCTCCTCCTCCTCATAGCCTCCTCATAGCCTCCTCACTGCGCCCTCATAGAGCGCCGGCGGTTTTTGTCCCTCCCACCTGCCCGTCGCAGTGGCGGCGGTATTTGGTCCTGGAACTGGCGTCGGCGCTTATTACGTGGGGACACCGCTCTGAGGGGCTTATCTGGGGACACGTCTGCTGCTCCCGGCTGCGTCCCACTGTTCCGGCAGGAAACTGCGGTGCAACTGATGTAACGCGAAACCTGCAAGTCTCCTCTCCCATACTCTTACACAGAATTAATCAAAAGGTTTATGCTCTTTGGGGCCTGCAGCACAATGCGGGTCATATCATATGCCGGGTTATCAAAATATCAGTGGTATAGGGGAGAGTGTGTAACGAAATTGATGCACGAGTTCCGGTGTACATTATTAATAGATAGGCGTTATTCGTTGCGACGAGATCATTTTGCGAAATTTCTTTCACTAACTTTCTCTTCCAAATGCGAATATATATTGTTAGCACCCACCTACATAGGAAACGATGATCGTGAAAATAAAATAAAAGAAATCAGATCGAAATCGGGAAGATTTAGATGTGCCTTTTCCCCCCGCCAGCTGTTAGAGAATGGAAGTTTAGAGAAAGATCATAAGAGCGGTTCGATGAACCCTCTGCCATGCACTTCAGAGTGACTTGCAGAGTATTTGCCGCGGCAGAATAGCCGTGCGCACTAAGGCGCCCAGCTGCGGTGCTCTGCCGTTCCCCGACGTAGGTTCGAGTCCTCCCTTGGGCTTGGGTGTTTGTGTTCTCCTTAGCATAAGTTACTTTAAGTTGGTGTAAGTATCAGGAGGACTGGATTCAGCAATCACGGACTACGACGCTTAGTTTTAAGTTAGTTAATAGAAATAGATTGCATACGAAACACAATGCACACACACTCCCAGTAAAGGCAGTGCAAAGGGCCAGCCCTGTGCCAGGGGCACGTCTGATGAATTTAGTTCAGCAGACATCGGCCAAAAAGTAGGTTTGTAAACACCTGGCACACCTGTACCACTGCAAACGGGAGACACACGATCAAACACAGAACAATCAAACACGACACACCAAACACTAACATCAACACATCACAAGAGACACAAACAAAGAGTAGTAAAAAAAAAAAAAAAAAAAAAAAAGACGTTTGTAAGCTTAGGGACTAATGACCACTGTAGTGTCCCTTACAAGGAAGGAAGCTTGGAGTGTTAACGTTCCGTCCACAGCGTTGTCATTAGAGACGGAGCTTACGCTCTGAGTGTTTGACTAAGGATGTGGAAGGAAATCGGCCGTGCCCTTTGAAAGGAACCATCCCGCATTTGCCTCGAGTGATTTAGGGCAGAGTTTTTCAAACTGTGCTCCGCGAAGCACTTGTTACTCCGCGAAACAATTCCAAATGCTTCGCGAAAAGATAATGATTTTTTATTAAAATTATTATAGTGTGTTTTTTAACAAATAAGTGTCAGTCAATTCATCACCCTTATAGAGCTTCTCCTGGTTTCAACTTACCGAGCAGGGACTGGACGCCTCTAAACAGAATCAGGACAACCCTGGAAGGTGTAAATTCTGGCTTCATTAGTGGGGAAAATCTGAAAACCCTTCTTGCGACTGTGATAACCTGCCTCAGACCTCCCTGCCTAAGAAAAAGATTCAGTTCATATATTCAAGAACAACATAGTGCATCTATACAATTAGTGGTCTTCCTGAAAATTCGGGACTTTTTTATGTTGACCTATAAATAGGTATATAAAATTGTAAGAAAAATGTATTTATAACTAGCAAACCCGGCAACGCTTCGCAGTCGCTAATGTGTGTGGGATATATACCCTAATCTCTTCTCTTCTTCTCCCCATGTCTATCCCTTCCTCCCTCCTCTACTCCTCCCACCTTCCTTTGTCCACCTCTTTCTCCTAGTATCTTCACACAACTTCCTCTTACCCTACACCACATCCATCTCCTCCCCCTCCTATCATCCCCCCTTTTTAAATCCATTTCATTCCCCCATTCTCTATCTCCTCCTCTCCCTCTCTCTGATCTTCTTTATTATTATTGCAATCGGGACCCGGATTGGGAATAGAAGTGAAAAAGGATGGGTAAAGCAATTGGAAACTGGTTATTAGAGAGAACTTTCGAGCCGCTCTGTCTGTGAGGTTAGTAGCTTTAATGTCCGTACTCTTAATGGTTTTATTGCACGAACATACATATCATCGGCGATCTGATGAAACAATCTGCGGCATTTCAGTAGGTGATCGTCGTCGTTTCGGTGAACCATCAAACGGTAAAAATTCATACAGTTGACCTTCTTGTAAGTTACTTTACCTGTAAGTGAATAATGAACTCTTATTAGGAATCTAATTGAAAGACAATTACAGTAACAACATTGCAACATACGGGTAAAATTTTACATTCCGCGACACAGGCAACAGCTGTTGGATCGTGGGAATAAAGCCGACCAATCGTGGCAAAGCTTGAGACAGCCAATGAAAATTTAGTTGGCGACAGTTGTTTTCTCTTCATACTAAACGATATTATTTTGAGAAACCGCATATTAATTTAGTTTCAGACCCATTACACTTACTGGGGAAGATGATATTCACAGAATATATTACTTCAACTGCGAATGGGCAAAGCTGAAAATGTGTACCCAGCCGGGATTGGAACCCGGTCTACCCCGTTTATTTTTGTTTATTTATTTATTTACTTTTTAAATAGAGATTCAATGAAACGTGTTTCCAATGCCGTCCCCGTCTGTCACTCATATTTAGCTGGACAGACAACACATTAAAGCTTACGGGAATTAGTACAAAGTGACTACGAGTTGAGTACTGTGGGCAGGGCGAAGCTGGGAATTTGTGTCTGACGGGAGGCGTGCTTAGGTAGTCCTTGCAGGTGCGGTGATCACTGTGTCCCCAATGGTGCAGGGGTCAGCGCAACTGCCTAGAAAGCAGGAGACACGGGTTCAAATCCCGGCTGGGTACAAATTTTCAGCTTTGCCCATTCGCAGTTGAAGTCATATATTCTGAGAATATGTAAACAATAACAACTGCAGGATCAGAACTGATGTCTGTTGTTCCGGAATATACGCCGTATGTATATACTTTAGAAAGTGTCTAATTAAAGTAGTCGTTGAATTTAATTATATAACTCGAAATACTCATAACTCCTGCAACGCTTGAAAGCTCCTTGGAAAATACATTGAGTTTGAAAAATCACCACATGGCTACCATGATAGTGAAACAGTAGTTCTCGTTACTCTAAAATACGGCGTGAGATAACCTCGCAATGCCAGTACAGCTGCACACCTGCGTCGCATGGACGGTATAAGGCTTAGTCAGCTCTTGAGGGATATTTGTCCATTCTTCCACAAGTGAAATATCCAGCTCTGCAACCGTTGTGGGAGGTGCTGGTCTGGCTACAATGCGTCTGCCAGCTGCGTCCCAGACATGATCTACATCTGCATCCACATCCATACTCCGCAAGCCACCTGACGGTGTGTGGCGGAGGGTACCTTGAGTACCACTACCGTTTCTCTCTCCTATTCCAGTCACGTATTGTTCGCGGAAAGAAGGATGGTCGGTATGCCTCTGCGTGGGCTCCAATCTCTCTGTATAGTGCGAATATACCGAGAAAAATATTTTTAAAAAATTCATTAAAATTATTGCGCACTACTAACAACAAACTTCTCATACCTGGTCAGCTGTATAGTGCTTCCATGACGTGCCCAATGCAGTAAATGTCCCTACTGTGCAGCTGTTCTCTTCATAAAGTAACTGTTAATGCAACGACAGTCCGTGATTGACTATTTTTGCGTGGCAAACGATGCATACTAAAGTAAACAAACGCATATATTACGAGTAACTGAATGCATTTAATTGTCGCAGTGATTTAGTAGCACTCTGCGACTCAAAGTTTCTGGGATGAGCTTGTTACATATGTAACACTTCTTCTTCTGCTTCGTCGGGACCCTTCAGGATCACGTGTGGCATCTTTAGCACGTCTTCGTTCTTCCCAATACCTCTTCATTCTCTCGCTTCTTCTCTTTCTTTCTTCTTCTGTTATGATGGCTTTGATTTTGGTGTCCGGCCACCTGAGACCTTCCACCAACCGTTTACACTTCTCCCTGTCCTGCACCAGTGCCTGCAGTTTCCTTTCTTTTATTCCTACAGTCTTCCAGTCATCTCTGACTTCCTTCGCCCAGTTGTTTGCCGTATGACATGTTGCACTGCTTATCTTCTTAGTCAACCTCTCATCGTCCATCCTCATGATGTGCCCAACAAATCGTGACCATCCTTTTCCGTATCTCGCTCGATATATGTTCAAAATTTACGTATAGTTCCTCTCGTGATCTGTGTATCCAGATATCCCCCCCCCCTTTTTTTTTCTTTCGTGCCCCATACGTCTCTTAAAATTTTCCGCTCCTCCTCCAACTGTTTACAAGCTCTCTTACCGAGTGTGATCCTTTCTGATGCATACAGTGCAGAATTTCTTACAGTTTCTGTGTAGTGCCGCAATTTGGCATTCGGTGACTGATTTTTCTTGCCATATGTTGTTTTCACTGCGTACCGTAGCTTCTGCAAGAGCTGTGCCCTGCCTACTGCGCTACTGCTGCTCTGTGTTCCACCAGCTATCTTCTCTCCTAAATAACGAAAACTCTCGACCTTATCAACCACTTGTCTATCTATCTTCCAGTCAGACTCAGAGTTCAATGTCTTGGTCTTATTATATGCAATCTTTAGTCCAACCTTTTCTGCTACTTCAGCGAGATTTTTTATAACTAACTTTACCTGTTCTTCTATCTCATTTAACAGTGCCATGTCATCTGCGAATGCCAGGCAGTCCACAGTTGCATTATGTTTGATCTTGTACCCTATTTGTACACCTTTGATCTTCATATTACTATTTAGTTGTCTCCATTGTCTCACTACCTCATCAAGACCAGGTTACATAATACTGGTGACAGTCCATCCCCTTGTCGGACTCCAGTTTTTATTTAGATACTGTCTGCACTGCGACGTCTGACCCTGGCAGTAGTGTCGCTCAACGTTTCCTTTGTTATTGCACGTGTTGTAGCATCCAGTCCTCTGTCTTCCAAAACATCAAGAAGGGTACTCCTGTCAACTGAACCGTAGGCCTTTTTGGAATCCACAAAAGTCACTATTGTCTTTTTCCCTTTCCTGTGTTTGTGCTCTGTTATCCTTTTGATACCAAATATCTGTTCTCCCCAGTTCCTCCCTTTTCTAAAGTGTTACGTATGTAACACTGTGTTGTTTTGGTCTTCAGTCCGCAGACTGGTTTGATGCAGCTCTGCACGCTACCCTGTCCTATCCAAGTCTCTTCATCTGAGAATACGTCCGGCAACCTACATCCTTTTGAATCTGCTTACTGTATTCGTTTCTCGGTCTCCCTCTACGATTTTTAACCCACACGCTTCCTTCTAATGCTAAGTTGACAATTCCTTGATGTCTCAGAATGTGTCCAACCAATGTGTCCCTTCTATTTGTCAGGATATGCCAGAAACTCCTTTTCTCCTCGATTCGGTTAAGCACCTCCTCATTAGTTACGTAAGATACCCATCTAATTTTCATCATTCGTCTGTAGCACCACATTTCAAACGTTTCTATCATTTTTTTATCTGAACTCCTTATCGTCCACGTTTCACTCCTACAAATGCTACACTCCTGACAAATGCTTTCAGAAAGGACTTCCTAACATTTAAATTAATATTGGAGGTTAACAAATTTCGCTTCTTTAGAAACGCTTTTCTTCCCATAGCCATTCTGCATTGTATATCTTCTTTAATTCGGCCATCAGAAGTTATCTTGCTACCCAAATAACAAAATTCATCTAATACTTTTATTGTCTCATTGCGTAATCTTATTCCTTCAGCATCGCCTAATTTTCTGACATTACATTCCATTACCCTTGTTTTACTATTGTTAATGTTCATCTTATATCTTCCTTTCAAGACACTGTCCATTCCATTCAATTTCTCTTCCAGATCTTTTGCAGTCTTTGTCTTCGGCAAACCACAATGTTCTTATTTCTTCTCCCTGCACTTTAATGCCGTCTCCAAATTTATCTTTCCATTCCATCAGTGCCTTCCGAATGTACAAATTGAACAACATTGGGTAAAGGCTACAACCCTGTCTTACTCCCTTCTGTCTGGTTTTTGTATAGGTTGAATGTAACTCTTCGCTCCCTTCATTTTACCCCTGATAATTTCAGAATTTAGAAGAGAGTATTCCAGTCGACATTGTGAAAAGCTTTCACCAAATCGACAAACGCTAAAAACGTAGGTTTCCCTTTCCTTAGCAGATTTAAATGAATTTGTGGTAAAATGCTGATCAGTCTGAAAGATAATGGAAGAAATTGGGTATGTAGCTGATCAGCTATAATATGTTGTAAACGGTTAATAAGGAATTTTTTCTAAAAGAATGAACAGATTTGCTCATCTGTATTCTGGGTTGCGCTGGCCGCAGCTTGGGGACAAACCCCCCGTGTCAGGCGACGCGCCGCCTCGCCGCGGCTAACAGCCGCCAGTAAAAGAAGATTAAAAATGCAGCAGCAGTGCTGGCGGTGGTGGTGGTGGGGTTGGCAATTTCTCGGCTGGACGCCCACGCCCCGTTGTAATCCCGGCTCCCCAGTCCGCGGTGGGCTGTTACCTCGCGCCGCCTGCAAACAAACAGCAGGTAGGCAGCCGTAGTAGGCAGGGCTGCCACGTGCGCTCCAGACCCCTCACCACTCGCCAGTTAATCTCTCGGCATCCAGGTTTTTTTTTTTTTTTTTTTTTTTTTCCGGATTTAGCCAGGGTCGGCCACGGATGGCCACGCGAGGCTCGGCCTCTCTCGGCTCTGCTCGGCACTTCTCGGAAGCATTCGCTACGCCGCAAGGTGCTGCAGTTCCACAGAGTGGCTGACACACAGTGATCTCTATACAAACTGGATGTATAACTCTGGTGTCTGAGAATAGAACTCAGCGTGCCTGTACATTCATATGTTTGGCCGCGATTTCGCATTGTCCGCCATGTTTAAATTGGGCAAACGAGTTTTCATCAGTTATTATGTGACAAAGAATTGCTTGCTTACCCCTTCATTTGGAATTTAATTCAATATTCGATGTTTCAGGCTGATATGGGAGTGGAATCGAAACATATTTTCTTCCCTTTTTCTTGAAATGCTTCTTAGCAGCCATGTTTGAATTTGGCAAGAAACTAAATATGAATATCTATGGCTGGCACGCTAATATAGCTGAAGTTCAACATCCAGAGTGTATAGAGATCAATGCTGACACACGAGTTACAGCGCTCTTTGCGGCAACCTGTGTAAACTCGGCCGCCATATTGGCGGTGGTCATACAGAGAATGTGTGTCATTTGTTGTTGATGAGCTAGAAAAGTGTTCTGTTCATTGTACCGGGTGATCAAAAAGTCAGTATAAATTTGTAAACTTAATAAACCACACGAAATAATAATAATAATAATGTGTTGTGGTCTTCAGTCCGGAGACTGGTTTGATGCAGCGCTCCACAATACACTATCCTGAGCAAGCCTTTTCAACTCCACATAAGAACTGCAACCTACATCTGTCTGAATCTGCTTACTGCATCCATCTCTTGGTCTTCCTCTGCGGTTTTTACCCCACACACTTCCCTCCAACGCTAAATGCACAATTCCTTCATGTCTAAGAAGTGTCCTACCAATCTATCCCTTCTTTTAGTCAATGTATGCCAGAAATTTCTCAACGGTAAGGAATGTTGTTGCATGGTTATGAATCACATACGGCACATGGTTCAAATCATATTACGTCATAACCAATAGAAATCGCAAAAATGCCATATAATGCGGCGAGACTTTAGAAATACACTATATGAGAATGAGAGTACTCAGCGACTTGCAACAAACTTTAAACGTTATTTCAAACCTTTATTAAACTTTTTCTCGCTGGCAACCATAGCAAAAAGATGAAAGGAAAAAGGTTTCTCGCTTACTACTTTTCCGCTGTTTATGGAGTAACACTACGGCTCTCGGTATGACGTTACAATTTATAATTTGTACTTTACAAATAGTCGCGACAGGAAATTTTACAGATAATATACACACTTTTAATTGAATGTACCTTCTAAAGTATATCACAGTACGACACGTAGTTCATGAGATATGAGCCCATAAACAGTAACGTTCATGGAAAACCGCCCCTTCCCGCACGAAGTTTTAAACTGTAGCTTCTTTACTACTAACTGTATTCCCAAGAGATTTCACAGACATACAGACCTTATACAAATAAATATATAACTAAAATGGCAGGTATAAATAAATAAATACCCGAGCAGCGCCAGTTTTTCAGCTAGTATTTCATGAAACACAGAAGCTGAATGAGAGTTTGTGACGTGGATGGAAGTCGTACTTAAACTATTCCGAGGATCGATAATCACTAGTGGTGCGGTGGTCTAGTGGTTGCCGGGCGCCGTGGTTCAGCGTGCCTGGTCAGGGGGCTAAACGCCCTCTGTAATAAAAAAGCTAAGCCAACCATTCAACGAACAACCACGAACGTACTAAACTAACGACCGCGAACCATAGATGTACCAGATGAAAAAAAATGCATCAGAAATTTTAATTGAGTGCTTCGCCTTTATTTTTAATGTCTTTGACATGTTCGAGACGAAAATAGTCAAATTTCTATTTATAATGTTATTTACTTCAGCTTAGTCCTCATCATCATTTCATCATCATCGACGCGCAAGTCGCCGGTGTGGCGTTACCTAAAGACTTGCACCGGGCAGGTCGAACATGACCCCAGCCGGGGTCTAACGACCAAAAAAGCCACACGAAAGAATAATCTATATCCATAATTGTGAATGTCTGTTCGGTGTACGTTTATCACGTCCGAACGACTTAAATATTTGTACATTTTCTAATTTATACCTGAGGAAGGTTTCAGGCACTGTTTTATAGCGATCTGATAGATATTTAGTAATTTGAAGAATATAACGCGAAATGCGGAGCAATAATTACTCTTTGAAAATTATAATTACTCTTTAAAAATGGTTTTATTGGTTGCATTGTTGCTTGAGGGTTGATAATGATAAAAGGGTGGAATATTTTTGGATGGAAAGTTATCGGTGTATATAAAATTCTATGTGTGTGTCTGTTAATATTTCGTTCTACAACGAAAACTACAGAACGGAAACGAATGGTCTGTGTGTAATTGTTGTCCGAAGTCATCCGTTGTACTCCATAGCACTTCGATGCCGATAGCTATAAGAGGGTGGAAGATATGGTGGTTGAAAGTTGTCAAATTATAAAAAACAATTCGGACTGAAGGCCAGCGATGACGTTTGCGACTCTATAGCAAGGAGGTTAAATCCAGAGAAACATGATGCCAGAAACGATATCTTTGGTCTATGCGTGCTACAATGTCTTCAGCTCTTTCTCTGGAAGGAGAAGCAGCATACGAATAAGAAAGTATAAGAATGAATAATTAAAACAGTAAGAAAGAAATTTCTTTTAATACATCTGTTTAACAAAAAATGGATTCGATGTTTCGCGCATTACATCAAGTAATCGATCTGTGATATTATTACAATAATTAGTGTTGAATTTCGAGTGCATTTTACGTGTGATTTGATCTACACTACTTAGTTTCCTGATAAGCGGTAAGTGCATAGACTTCTGCAATCGCCGGCCGCGGTGGGCGAGTGAACTGAGGTGCTCCAAATCCAATGTTCAAATGTTTGTATAGCTTATGGGACTTAACTACGGGGTCATCAGTTCCTAAACTTACAAACTACTTATGAACTAGCTAACGCTAAGGGCGGCACAAATATCCATGCCCTAGGGGGGGGGGGGGGGATTCGAGCCTCCGACCGTAGTGGCCGTGCAGACCGTGAGTGGAGCGTCTCAGTCCCCTCGGCCACCGCGGCCGGCCCTCTTTCTCTGGTCGGAGTGTTGTGTCACACTCAAAAATAAGACGTTTAGTCTGTCGTGCTGGGACTCGGCAGTTCTGTGTGTTTGTCTGTCGACCACACTTACGCGTTTAACATCAAAAGTTAGTGCAATGTTCGTTAAACATAAATTAAAATCTTGTTCAAAACTTCATACAAATAAGGTCAGATGCCACAGTCACCATTGCTGTTTCACTATTCGCGTGTTGAGGACCAAAGAGGTGTAACTACATAAGCAGTTTTTTGAAAAAATCAATTTAAAGCCTTTGTCCTAAAAACTGAGTAGTTTTTAATAATTAATTGGCAGATTTTGTACGGTAAATGCAAAGTTTATTTTATTCATTGCGTTTTGCGCCTAGGCCTTACATTTTCCAATCACTCATTAGAATCTAGAAGCTAATCATGTGTATATTCACGTCGTTCTGATCCGAAATGGGAGCATAGCTATATCAAGGAACGCTTAGATAATTTTCAGTTAGTTTGTTCGTGACAATTTCACAATCAACAGTACTGTGGTTTCCGTAAATGATGCATCGTAAAAAATTTCAGGTCTAAACAGGGGCGATCGGCAAGGTATAAGTATGGAAAAAATGTGCAGCACTTAAGACAGTAATTACAAGTGGAGAAGTGATGAAATATTAGGGGTCCACTGCTATGTAGTTTATGTAATTCGTTCTACGGGTCTCAACATTTCATGCTTCTTAATTTGTAAGAAGATGAACAAATTTCGTAAGATGCGTAAGATGTATTACAAACAAGGCTCTGATAATACAGTACGGACATCACTAGTACTTTGAGTTGTCAATACGAGAGAGAGAGAAGGTTCTTTTATGCATCTAGAAATGTCCTCTTTTCTGAAGCCGGACGTCTGGTAACCCTAGTCGGGGTTCGCCGGCACGTGTCGACCGCCAGGCAACCACAAAGGCCGCAGCGCGGTCGGCGACCCGGCCGGAGGCGCAAATGGCCCGTGAGGCGAGCCGGCCACACTCCCAGTTTACGCCCGCCACACTCTTTCCCTCCACTGCTCACCTGTCCGACAGCACCAACGTCAACCCCTCGCCTCGCTGCTGCCGTTTTCTTTTATTGCCAGTTTCCAGTACGGATGCAACACCGCTGATAAAAACATCGATGCTGGCCGCAGTGGCCGAGGGGACTGAGGCGCTCCACTCCCGGTCTGCACGGCCACTACGGTCGGGGGTTCGAATCCCCCCCCCCCTAGGGCATGGATATTTGTGCCGTCCTAGTTCGTAAGTAGTTGATAAGTAGTTTGTAATTTTAGGGACTGATAACCCCGTAGTTAAGTCCCATAGACTATACAAACATTTGAACATTTTTTTATTAGTGCTAAGATTCTTTAGTTTTTGTGGCAGCTTATTGAAAATGGATGCTGCAGAATACTGTACACCTTTCTGCACAAGTGTCAAGGTGGTGTGATGCAAATGTAGATTCGACTTCTGTCTAGTATTCACCGAGTGAAAGCTACTAACTCGTGGAAATAAGCTGATATTATTAACAACAAACGACATTAAAGGAAAAAAACGTATTGTGAAGCCATTGTCAAAATTCCCAGACTACTGGAAAGGGGTCGATATGTCGTTCGTGAACTTACACCAGATATTGCTCGAACCGCCCGTTTTTTAGCCAGAAGTATTCTTTTTGTTCCAGTCGAGTTATCCCAAAAAATAACGCCGTACGTGATAAGTGAGTGAGACTACTTTTCGTGTTGAAAAATAACTTATTTCAGATATTGTTCTGATGGTAGATAAACCAGAATTTAATTTTGGAATAAGTTCCTGAACATGCGCTTTCCACGACGGCTTATTGTTTATCTGAACACACAGAAATTTAAACTGTTCAGTCTTACTTATCATATGGCCATTATGTGTAATCAAAATATCAGCTTTCGTCAAATTATGTGTTAGAAATTGTAAAAACTCAGTTTTACTGTGATTTAACATAAACTTGTTATCTACAAGCCACGAACTTCATTATTTGATACTCTGTCAGTATTACGGATAACATCCTTCACTACCAAGCTGCTATCATCAGCAAAGAAACATATTTTAGAATCCCGTGTTATACTCGAAGGCACGTCATTTATATAAATAAAAAACAGCAATGGTCCCAAACAGATCCCTGGGGCACCCGACACTTAACTGTATCCCATTGCGATTGTACGTCATAGCCATTTTCTACACTGCGGAGAATTACCTTTTTTTGTCTATTATTAATGTAAGATGTGCGAGGCCGTTCTCCGTTGGAGGTTCGAATGCCCCCTCGGACACGGATGTTTGTGCTATATTTAGTATAGGTTAGTACATAAGTAGTTTGTAAATTTAGGGACTTATGACCCCGAAGTTAAGTCCTATAAGCTTCACAAACATTTGAACATTTTTGATATATTAAACGATAAATTCATCTATAACAAAATAAATCATAGAAAATTTTATTCATATTATGAACAGACAAGACTCGATAAATATACCAAAGACACATAATAACCAAATCCAAAATAAGGATTCCAAACGCAAAGACAATAAACTGAAGATACTTAGCACGTACATTACTGGTAACTATGTTGAAATACTGTCGCTACGAAAATCAGTTATTATAGCCAGTACTACACCACGTATACCATCAATATACAAGCACAAAATCGAATTTACAACTCAATTTGGCAGGAAATAATAACGATATTACAAGTAACGTAAGTTAAATATATGTATTTTGTAATTCTGTGATGAGAATATATCTAACCCATATCTCATTACTTACTGTACTCACAGAACATCTGGCGATGGTCTAAGGCAGAAATGAGTCTGTTGTGAAGTAATAAAAGGTCATAAAGCAATGAGGGAAATGAGTTGACATTATATTATTAACCTTGTCTCTCACGAAGTACTCCACACTGCGGACCTCTGACAACGAAAATTGAAGGAGCGGTAGTTTGCTGATAGCCGCCAGAGAGACCCCAGGGGAGCAAAGTGTATTTTCATGTCACAGCGTGAGAGGAGTGCCCCGCCGTGTATCGGTTAGTCAGCGCCAGTAAAGCTGTTGTTAGAACGTGTGCGTCCAGTGAGGGAAGGCAAATTGTGACATCACTCGCTTACGATCTGTCCTGGCGCGGTCGCCATAGAGCTACAACGGGGCCCTGTTCTCTAGCGACGACCTAAGTGGAGAACAGCGCCTCACTAGCTCGGTAGATGGCCTAAGTCTGCTCTGTGTCAGGACTTGTAGAAGTAACATGCAGATTCGTATCGTCAAAGAAATATTAAGAAACACCTAAATTCAACCGGCCGCGGTGGCAGTGGGACTGAGGCGCTCCAGTCACGGTCTGCACGGCCACTACCGTCGGGGGTTCGAATCCCCCCTCGGGCACGGATATTTGTGCCGTCCTTAGGATTAGCTAGTTCATTAGTAGTTGGTAAGTTTAGGGACTGATGACCCCGTAGTTAAGTGCCATAAGCTATACAAACATTTGAACTTTGTGAACCTAAATTCACGTATAGCCCCATCTCACCGATGACACTGTTCTGTTTATGTCACACGGAACTGGAAGACCTGCAAACAGTATTCCTGAAGAATTGGAAATTTTTCATCGCAGATAGGCAGAATACTAAGAAAGTATAAAGTAAGGGTCATCTTTTGCCCCCCTCCTAAAACTCCATCGCTGTTGGGTTCTGTCAAAGACGATCTGGAGCTGCGTAATGCAGGTGTTTACAGGATTCCGTGCGAGTCCAGCAAGATACGAGGGTAAGTCAATTATTATCCGCAATTTAGTTATATTTTTGTTTATGTCGGTAGTACTGTCGCTTTATGTTGGTGACGCATGGTTTATTTGTTGTTATATCTTTGCAATTTTCAAGCTGCTACGTTAGTTTCGTTGTCGCTGCCGTGCTGTTAATCATGGCTGCTCCGCTGTCTATTTGCACCAAAGAAGAGCAACGTTCAGTGATACTTTTTTTGTGGGCTGAAGGTGTATCAGGGGCCGAAATTCATAGAAGACTTTCAGTACAGTACGGGAGCAGTGTTTTGCCACACCGAAGTGTGTACTAGTGGATTGAAAAATTCCGAAATGGTCGCACGAGTGTTAAGCACGATGAAGGAGCCGGACGACCGTTTACCGCCACAAATGAAGAAACCATTGAGCGATCACGTGACATGATTCTCTTAGACAGACGATTAACTATTGATGAAGTGGCTCATCGTCTTCAAATTAGTCATGGTTCTGCCTACGAAATTATTCACAACAGACTTGGGTTTCGTAAAGTTTGTGCAAGATGGGTCCCGAAACAACTCACACTGTTGCATAAGCAAACGCGCCTCGACATCTGCATAAAACATTTGGATCGCTATGGTAACGGAGGGGACAACTTCTTAGACAGAATCATTACTGGTGACGAAACATGGATCCATCATTACGAGCCGGATGGAAACATCCAAATTCGCCGTGCAAGAAAAAGTTCAAGACCCAACCGTCCGCAAGAAAACTGATGCTTACGGTTTTTTGGGATACACGAGGTCCTGTACTGTAACATTATGGTGAAATGGGCACAACAATAAACAGTGTACGTTACAATGAGATGCTTACTGACAGGCTAAAGCCTGCAAATCGAACTAAACGCCGAGGATTGCTGTCAGAAGGTGTGTTGTTGCACGACAATGCCCGTCCGCATACTGCTGTCCACACTGCTGAAACGCTCCAGAAACTCAAATTCGAAGTACTGGATCATCCTCCATATAGTCCCGATCTTGCCCCTTCTGACTATCACTTGTTAGGTCCACTCAAACAGGCATTAAGGGGCCGTCGATTTGACTCGGACGAAGCAGTGAAGGAAGCGGTGCATTCCTGGCTCGCAGCTCAACCGAAAACCTTTTATGAGGGCATAAGGAAGCTTATAGAGCGATGGACGAAGTGCATTGAAAAGCAAGAAGAGTATGTCGAAAAATGATGTTCTTGTAAGTTTCGTATTTTATTACAATAAAATTTTATAACTACTTTGGGGATAATAATTAACTTACCCTCGTATATTGTGAAAGATCGAATAATGAGAGTTTCATGTGCCAAAACCAGTCGTCTGAATAACGATATAAGCGATCTAGACTGTTTTACCTTACAAAATATGAACAGGTTGCCCTCCCTCAAGTATGAGAAACTTTTGATTCACTTAAACTGTTTCGAGTGGCAAATCTCCGGAAGTTTTTGACGTCGTCATGATTTCACTTCGAATTCCAGTACGGGCATTCCACCGCTAGTCGTGTGGAATCAGTCTTCAGTGCAGGGGTATTCAAAAGGAAGGAACAGATTTGAAATATTTATATCTTACAATATACAAAAGGTAGAACCATAATTCCATGTTTCCTTAACAAGCAACGCTATAAAATTTGAACATTCTGGGTAGACTTTACGAACACGGCTGCACTGGCGGTGGCCGTTTATGGACATTATTTTGTTCTTCGTGGATAAAGCTGTGACAGGATTAACCTATGTAGAAAAGCTTCATAACATGTTGTTTCCTCAGCTGGAAGGGGCAGATGGCTTCATCTTCATGCGAGATGGCGTCCCGCCTCATTTCTTTACGCATGTCCGAAGTTACCTGAACGACACCACTCTTAGATATTGTGTTGGACGAGGAAAATCAGATCAGCTTCAGCACCGGTGGCCTCCAAGGTCTGCGGTCTTCACACGTCGTAAGTTCTACCTGCGTGCTTCCATAAAGGACAGCGTTTTTATACGCCGTGTGATTGACACTCTTGAAAGTCTGCGACATCGAATGGTTGAAGGTGTGGATTCGATAACGAGGGACCAGCTTGTTCGTGTGTGGCAAGAAATGAATCCCCGTTTCGATATTTTTCGTTAAACACATGATGCTCATATTGATAAAAAAAAAATTTACCGTTTCTGTTTCCAGGAGCATTGGAATTGTGTGTCTGTCTTTTGTAGTTTGCAGTGGAGCTTCAGGTGACTGGGGTTGCACTTCTTTGAGTGCCGGATCTTGATAGTGGCGACGTCCCCGCCCCCCCCCTCCCGCTCTGCTAGTCGATGTTTCCCTCTCCCCCCCCCCCCCCCCCCGCCCACCCCGATGGTGACCACAATTGTCAATTTGGGGCCTCGGTTTCCCGGTTTACATTTTTGTTAAGAGATCTGCAGAATGTCTTCGTCGAGTGTTCGCAAATGTGTTCAAGAGATGTCAGGCCGCTCTTTCCATAGAGGGACATCATTTTTAACATCTACTGTAAATAAAGGTAAGCTTAGGTTACTCAGATGGCAATGTTTTCTAGACTTTAATAACTCAGTGTATGCGCCCACGGCACAATAGAGTCCTGTGTAGAATGTGTGTCTGCCGTGGCAGGCGGATGCGGTGGCGGCGGCCGGGAGCCGAACATTACCGAACAGCGATCCAAGGACGCCTGGCGGGCGGCTTTCGTGAGACACCCTGTATTTTACCAAATATGACGTGTTTTTGATGAATCTTAAGTGCGCCAAAAGAAATTTGAAGGGCGGATGTTGTCTGCATGGAGGATTTATGGATGTGCAAGGCGACGTCCGCAGTAGCTCCATTGTCTTTTCTTCAGCACCATTCGTGCGAAACCGCCAGAGCTCGGGTAGCCAGGAGCTGGCGTCTCTACCAGCTCCAACGCCAGTGTTAGAAGCGTCGTTTCCCCTCGCCCCTCCCTGCCGCGGTAGCGCCCATATGCTGCCTCCAGGGGGTTCAGCAGAGAATCCGAACCTCGGCAGCGCATGCGCATTGCAACGCTGCGGCCACTGCCGTCTATTTTAAGCGGCCGCGCTACGACTCGTATACGTGCTGTCTCCGCGACGTAAAACGTTTCTCATACGATAAAAATACTTTGTATGTGCGTATAAAATGATCTGATAGAAGAACGAAACGAAGAATGATAGTTTAAAAAACACTTTTTATTTTACTTATTTACTAGCAAACCCGACAGCGTTTCGCAGTAGCTTCCCATATCCTCCCCTTCCTCTCTGCGTCTATATCATCTCCCCTTTTTAAATCCATTTCATTCCCCCAAACTCTGTCTCCTCCTTCCCAGCTCTCTGATCTTTTTATTGTTATTGCAATCAAGAACTTGATATGTGGATAGAAGTCAGAATGGACAGGTAAATCAATTGGAAACGGGTTATTAGAGAGACGTTTCGAGCTGCTCTATCTGTGAGGTTAGTAGCTTCAATGACCGCACATTTAATGCTTGCACTGTACGAACAGGTATCATTATAACTGTAGGCATGAAAACAACTTTCCTGTTTTATCTAAAAAATGATTGGGAAGTAAAACACAAAACCGCACATGTTTACAGCACAGCTTAGCTTATTTTTCTCGCAACGAGCAGTATAGAAATGTTTCTTATAACACAGGTTTATCTTCTTCAGAGTTTTTGACTTAGATACAAAGTAATTGTAGCATGATCATACTTTAATGATAGAAATTCCATGTGAAACAAAACAATTAATCGAAATAAAATAAGTGGGATGGCAATAAAACGTTTCGAAAGTCTTTGTGTTGCGTTCACTTCTCGTCTTATTAAGAATCTAATTGAAACACGATTAACAACATTGATACATACCGGTAAAATTTTACAATTCGGGACACATGCGTGATATATTTCTGTTGGCAACAGCTGTTGGATCGTGGGAATGAAGCCGACCAATCGTCGCAAAGCTTGAGATAGCCAATGAAATTTTAGATGGCGACAGTTTGTTCCGAAGCCAACTGATGCATCCGCTGCGTAAACGACTGCTGGATTGTATCTGTACCCGAAATGTTCAATTACGATTGCCACGCGTGGCCGTCTGTTTTGCCGACGACCCAAATTATTTCGTGCGTAAACTGCAACTGAGGGAGACGAACTCGACTGTAACTATTGTTTCAGAGTCATAACGGATCTTGAGAATTTCTTTTCGATTTACCTCCAATCGCTGTGTACGATCTTCGATGGTCTGATTGACTACGATCATGTAGTAAGATTGCGTTGCACGTACGCTGATTGATATCACGCCGACGCAATGGAGGCATTGTTCTAAAAAATAAACCATGATCTGTACTTGATTTGTATGTAACACTCAAAAATACCACGAAATAACATCAGTTTTATCTTTGCAATGCTCCAAAGATATAATCACCATCGATAACATAATGGAGGTAAGAATAATACGGAGGGGCTGGTAAAGAAACAACGTTTCGTGTTAAATCTGTCTGACAGTTTTAACCTTTTGTGCATGACGCCATCTCCCCTTATTCTAACCTCCTTGGCCTATTTGTTTGTTCTGTTACAGCGTATTTGGTGGCTAGGCGAAGAGTTGTTGTTGTTGATGTTGTGGTCTTCAGTCCGCAGACTGGTTTGATGCAGCTCTCCACGCTACCCTGTCCTGTGCAGTTCTCTTCATCTGAGAACACGTTCGGCGATCTATATCCTTTTGATTCTGCGTACTACATTCGTCCCTCGGTCTCCCTCAACGATTTTTACCCCATACGCTTCCTTCTAATGCTAAGTTGACAATTCCTTGATGTCGCAGGATGTGTCCAACCAATCTATCCCTTCTCTTAGTCAGGATATGCCAGAAACTCCTTTTCTCCTCGATTCGATTAAGCACCTCCTCATTAGTTACGTGATCTACCCATCTAATTTCATCATTAGTCTGTATCACCACATTTCAAGGTTAAGCGAATGAATAATCTGATTGTTGAAGAATTGAGAAACTGATCCCAGCTGCAATCGTAGTTTCAGTTTTTTTTCTGAAATTCTGTTATAATACCCGGTCAAAGGGGACAAAAAATATCCAATGTTCGTCTCCTGCTTCTAAGCTACTTCTCCACCAATTTTGAGCCAAATCGGTTCAGACGTTCTTTAGTTATAAATAGTGTAACTAACACGACTTTATTTTATATGCAGGGTGTTTCACTAAGTGTGTTATCTGTAACTTATAATACAATAGGTGACGGGAAATTATAATGCGGTAGGTGAACACAAGAAATGTTAGACTTTTTGCGGAGCTATGAACATAGTTTATTGTATCATTTTCCAAAGAGTTACAGCACAAAGATATAATTTTTTAAATGGAACAATAGTTTTTTCTATCGTGTATTGGTTTCGTTTAAACCAGCTGCGTCCAAATCAATTTAAACTACATTCCTATCACTGTTAATTTGGGAGCTACAGCACTTCAAAGTTTAGGGGGCGGAGGCTACGACAGTGTATCTGACTGGCTGGTGGTCATGAGACAGTGGTCCGTGCTTCAGGGGATAGCCACTCGGCCAGTCAGCAACGCTATCGCAGCCTCCGCTCCCGGAACTTTGAAGGGTTGTGGCTCCCAAACTAACAGTGATAGAAATGTAGTTTAAACTGATTTGGGCGCAGCTGGTTTCAACGAATCCAATACACGATAGAAAAAAACTATTGTTCCATTTAAAAAATTATATCTTTGTTCTGTAACTCTTTGGAAAATGATACAATAAACTATGTTCATAGCTCCGCAGAAAGTGTAACATTTCTTGTGTTGACCTACCGCATTAAAATTTCCCGTCACCTATTATTTTATAAGTTACAGAGGCAAACACAGTGAAACACGCTGTATATAGATTTACTTCTGTTTACCACTACGAGGTTTTTCCAGGGGTTCGATAGACCAGTGAACACCCGGGACGCCCCGCCTCTGGTAGTATGTCAGCAATAAGTGTTGATACTCATTGCTTCCTCTTGAACAGCCCTGTATATTTGGCCACTGCTCGCGCGTTTTGCTCGCCGGCTGGTTGTGGAGCGCCCTAGAAGGCAGGAACTGTACGGTGGCGGGTCCCAGGTGCCTCGCTGGTTTCGCCCTGCCGTCGCGTCGCTCGCTTGGACTCGGTCGCGTCGTTCTGCAGGTCGCAGGTGTTCAGTGGAGACGTCTCTTCCCCCAGGGCCGCTCCCCGCCGCCTCTTCTCTGCTTTTCTTTTACAGCGCTGTCCAATATCTGTAGTGGTCGCCGTCCCTGGAACGACAGCGCATCACGCACGCGGTCGGCTTTCGCCGCCAGGCACACGGATCGAAGGCCGCACGGGACGGCGCAACGCTACACCGCCCAAAACTGATATCGGCGGTCAGGGCCGTCACACGAGCCACGGACACCTACGCACTCCAGTGCGTGATTACGCGCTGCCGCAAAGAAAAACTGCCAATCATTTCAAGAATTGTCCGACGAAATTCAGATTTATATATTTACTAGCTGAAAACCCGGCTTTGCCCGGCTATTTATTCCTGCCCTGAGGTATTACTCCTCCTATCCCTTCTCTCTCTGTCCATTTCCTTTCTCTAAAAACATGCTATATTTGTCGGAGATTAAGTAACAAATTAGGCTTTCTCGCATAATGTACAAATATAAAATGCGTACGGCCTCATATTTATAGAGTTACTAGTTTAAACCCGCGCTCCGCCCGCGTGTTGATTAATTATTTGATTATGATAGATAATGCGCGAAACGTCAAATCGATTTTTTTAAAGAGATGTATTAAAAGAAATTTCTCTTTTACTGCTTTACTTATTTATTCTTATATTTCCTAATTCGTGTGCTTACCCTTACAGAAAAAGAGCTGAAGACATTCTAGCACGCACAGACCAAAGATATGGTCTGTGGCATCACATTTCGCTGTATGTAACCTCCTTGCTATAGAGTCGCAAACGTCATCGCTGGCCTTCAGTCCGAATTTTTTTATAATTTGACGACCTTCAACCACCATATCTTCCACTCCTTTGTAGCTATCGGCATCGAACAGCTATGGTGTAGAACGGGAGACTTCGGACAACAATTACACACAGACCATTCGTTTGCGTTCTGTAGTTTTCGCTGCAGACCGAAATCTTAACAAACACACACGTACAATTTTTTGTACACCGATAACTTTGCATGCCAATATACTCCACCCTTTTATCATTATCAACCCTGAAGCAACAATGCAACCAATAAAACCATTTTCAAAGAGTACGGGAAGTATAATTTTCAAAGAGTAATTATTGTTCCGCATTTCGCGTTATATTCTTCAAATTACTAAATATCTATCAGATCGCTATAAAACCGTGCCTAAAACCTTCCTCACTTATAAATTAGTGACTGTACAAATATTTAAGTCTCTGCGTCTTGTCATTCGGCCATGATAAGCGTACACCGAACAGACATTCACATTAATATATATAGATAAATAGCTGTCCGATCGCCATAAAACCGTGCCTAAAGCCATCCCCGGGTAGACATTAGTAACTGTGGAAATTTTTAGCTCTTTATGTCTTGTGGTTCAGACGTGATAAACGTACACCGAACAGACATTTACATTTATAGATATAGATTGGTTTAAGAATAGTATTAAGAGTTTTCGTATCTTAGTTTGGACTTACAACTTTTCGACGCGGCCATGATCACATTGAAATTCACACAATTCAATCACCCGATAATGTAAACGCTCAATTGCTTATTTTCTCGCGTACCTAAGTCTGTCTGCTAATAGCACTGGCTCCATGAGGAAAACACGGTACCTCTCATGACACACGTTAGACTGGACGCGGACACAACTGCACGAGTCTTAAAATGAAACGGAAGGACTAAATCACAGTGTGCGGAATGGCTGCGTGGCTTGCTTCAGTCGTCATGTTAAGGACTGTGAGGCCGTTCCCGACGGAGGTTCCAGTCTTCCCTCGTGTGTGTGATATGTACTAGCAAACTCGGCAACACTTCACAGTAGCTAACGTGTATGGGATATACACCCCAATTTCTTCTTCTCCCTGTGTCAATCCCTTCCTCCCTGCTCTATTTCCTCATCTCCTCCTCCCCTATCTTCACCCCACTCCCTCTCATCCCACACCATATCCATCTCATCCCCCTCCTATTTGCATCTACATCATCCCCCCCTTTTTAAATCCATTTCATTCCCCCATTCTCTATCTCCTCCTCCTCCCTCTCTCTGAATAGAATAGAAGTCAAAATGCATGGGTAAATCAGTTGGAAACGGATTATTTGAAAGACCTTTCCAGGTTTTCTATCTGTGAGGTTAGTACCTTTACCGCCCGTACTTTTAATGCTTTTATTGTGCGAACAGGTATGATTATAAATTTAGACGTACAAACAACTTTCCTGATATGAAACTTCCTGGCAGATTAAAACTGTGTATCTGAACTGGGACTCGAACCTGGGACCTTTGCCTTTCGCGGGCAAGCCCACTATCGACTGTGCTATCCCGACACGACTCACGATACCGCCTCACAACGCGAGGTACTGGCGGAAGTAAAGTTGTGGGGCGGCATCGTGAGTCGTGTCGGGATAGCATAGTCGTTAGTGCGCTTGCCCGCGAAAGGTAAAGGTCCCAGGTTCGAGTCCCAGTTCAGATACACAGTTTTAATCTGCCAGGAAGTTTCATATCAGCGCACACTCCGCTGCAGAGTGAAAGTTTCATTCTGGAAACTTTCCTGATTTATGTAAAAAATGTCTGGGAAAAGGAAACCAGAACAACACGTTTTACTTCACAGCTTAGCTTGTTTTACTCTCAGCTGGCAGAATAGAAATGGTTTTTAAAACATTTTTATATCTTACTAAGAGTGTCTGAATTGAAAACAAAATTATTGTAGCATGATTATACTTTAATGATAGAAAGTCCATATTAAATTTGAAGACATTTGTGACTATCATTCGCTAGTAACAGCGCTCCTGCACGACGAGAGATTTGTCCTTGAACCTTTAAAAATGAAGGCCAATTATTTATTAACTAGCGTGGTAATGATTTACGAATGGTTGACAGAAGCTGGGTTAACTGATGTATCCGCTGCGTAATCGACTGTTGGATCGTATCTCAACGCCAAATGTTCAGTTCTAATCGTCACACGCAGCCATCTGTTTTGATGACGATCCAAATTATTTTTTGCGTAAACTGCAAAATGAGCGAGTCGAACTCGGCGGTACTCGTTGCTCCACAGTCATAACGGATCGCGCTTCAGAATTTGTTTCTCGATTTACCTCCAAACGCTGTGTACCATCTTCGTCAGTCTCATTGACTCTACCATCACGAAGTAGAATTGCGTTGTGTATACGCTGACCGATATTACGACGCCGCAATGGAGGCATTAAAAAACCGATCTGTACTCAATTTGTTTCCAATACTCACGAACTGACGTCAATTTCTTCTTTGCAACACCCCAAAGATATGATTAGCACCGTTAACAGCACGGAGGTAAGAATAATACAGAGGGGATTGTAAAGAAACTGAGTTTCGTGTTCGATCTGTCTGGCTGTTTTAAGTTTTTCTTCCTGGGGCACGGGTGTGTGTGTTGTCCTTAGGTTAGTTTCCCTAGGTTTAAGTGGTTTGTAAGGTACAAACTGATGAACACGAAGTTTGGTCCGATAGATTTACAGACATCTGAACATTTTTTAAGTTTGTGTGCATAACGCCATCTCCTCTTATTCTAACCTCCTTGGCGTATTTGTTCGCTTTGTTACAGCGTATTTGCTCGCTGGGTGAGTAGCGAATGAATAAGCCGATTGTTGGAGAACCTGGAAAATGATTCGAGCTGGAAGCGTACTTTCAGTTTTTCTGAAATTCTGGTATTTTCCGGCAGATTAGTAGCTTATAAGTCTAGGCACTGATGATCACGGCAATTTCGTGCAATATGTTTACAAACATGTGGACAGTTTGCACGTTACACATTATTCGAGCGGACCCTAGCAACCGCTTGCATCTACATCTACATAGATATTCTGCAAATCACATTTAAGTGCCTGGCAGAGGGTTCATCGAACCACTTTCATAATTTTTCTCTACCGTTCCACTCCCTAATAGCGCGCGGGAGGAAAAAACACCTAAATCGTTCCGTTTTCGATCTGATTTCCCTTATTTTGTTGGGATGGTCATGTCTTCCTAATTAGGTGGGTGCTAGCAAAATATTTTCACATTCAGAAGTAAAAGTCGGTGACTGAAATTTCGCAAATAGATCTGGCCGCAGAGAATAACGTCGTTCTTTTCATGATTTCAACCTCAAATCATGCAACATTTCTGTGACGCTCTGCCCCATGTTACGTGATAAAACAAAACGAGCTGCCCTTCTCTGGACCTTCTCAGTGTCTTTCGTCAGTCCCACCTGGTGAGGGTCCCACAAGGGGCAACAGTACTCCATGAGAGGACGCACAAGTGTGATGTAGGCAGTCTCTTTGGTGGAGCTGTTGCATCTTCGAAGCGGTCTGCCAATGAAACGTAACCTTTGGTTCGCCTTCCCCACAGTCTTTTCTATCGGCAAGTTAGCAGTCGCTGGACGGCGCGTCGCTACGTGCCGTGTCTCGACAGCTGCCCCTCCGGAGAGAGTTTCGCGGACGTCATTGTACGCCCCTCCAGCAGGCCTGCCGCCGGCAGAGCGCCGCGCCCCTGCCCGCTCGCCCTGCCGTTCCCTCCGCCGCGGCGACGCGATCGAGTTTGTACACTCCGGCGAGACGACCAATTTTCCCGGAGTATGGCCGAGCGGGAAAAGTGCCGATCGGCGGTCGTCATACGCGGCGGCAAACACGCGACGGGCGTGTCCAATTCCCCGTGTCGGCGGTTCGGCAGAAGAGCGGAGCGTTGCCGGACAGCGCTACCCGAGATTGGAGACCGGGGCTCTGGGGTGGCGGTCGGCTTGTCAAGATGGCGCGTGGGAGGCGGGGGCGGGGGCGGGTGGTCGTGGTCGTGAGCACGTGTCTGCGCTGTCGCTGCGAGGCCCCAGCACTGATTGGATGGCCGTCTGCCTGTGTGTGTGTGCGTGCGTGTGTATGTGTGTGTGTGTGTACGTGCTGGTCAGACTTTATCAGCACACCGCCAGGGCGGAGTCTTCCCACAAGAAAAGGAAAGCACCGCTCTGCGACAGGAAACAGGTGGTGCCACACCACGATGATCACTCGCGTCGTTGTCATCATCATCATCATCATCATCATATGCGAATGGAAGTGAAAGTGGAGGGTACTGCAGGGCTTCACCTCGCCGCCACCTCTAGAAATATAACTGTTTCAAAATAATAATAATAATAATAACAAACAATTGAGTAGTGTACACGTTACAAAGTTATTCAAGTGGGCCGTTATTTACCGTCCAGCAAAATCATCTGAAGACCAAAACCAACTGCAGAATTATCTGAATAAGATATCACTATGGTGTAAAAATCGACAGTTGACTCTAAATAATAAGAAGTGTGAAGTCGTCCACATGAGTACGAAACGAAACCCGTTAAATTTTGTTTACATGATGCATCAATCAAATGTGAAGGCCGTAAACTCCACAAAATACACAGGAATTAGTATTACTTTTGACTTAAATAGGAGAGAACACGCAGATAATGTCGTGGGAAAGGCGAACCAGAGACTGCGTTTTATTGGCAGAACCCTTAAAAGATGCAACAGAAATACCAAAGAAACTGCATACACTACGCTTGTCCGTCCATTTTTGGAGTATTGCCGTCCAGTGTGGGATCCTTATGAGGCCAGTCACGGTCTCCACGGCCACTACGGTCGGGGGTTCGAATCCCCCCTCGGGCATGGATATTTGTGCCGTCCTAGTTCGTAAGTAGTTCATAAGTAGTTTGTAAGTTTAGGGACTGATAACCCTGTAGTTAAGTCCCATAGACTATACAAACATTTGAACATTTCCTTATGAGGTGGGTTTGACAGAGGACATCGAAAGAGTCCAGACAAGGGCAGCTCGTTTCGTATTGACACGATGCAGGGGAGACAGCGTTACGGAAATGATACAGGATCTGGGATGGGACGGGGTCAACAATACCATGGATTCAAGAAGTTAGGGAAGATCTGGAAAGAAGCAATATAAGTGAATAAGATGCAACATAAAAGAGAAACTTTTAAGAAGAAATTGTTAAAAATGGAAGGACTACAAGACAGGAGGGAGAAGAAGACAGGAGTAAAGTGGTCTGAGCAGAGAAAAAGGATGCATAGTAAAAAGATGAAAGAACACTGGAGGAAAAAGAAAGAAGAATAAAGGAGGAAACATTGAAATTGGTTCGTGGTCCTTAGATGGCCGAAACGAAGAAAGAAGAATAATAACAAATCAAGAGTCAAACACTTTAAGTATCTCAGCGAAGTTAATGAACCAACAGGACTCTAGAAAATAGCACGAAACAAGCGATTACAGAAAATCAAGAAAGCATTCGGACTTGATCAAAACATATGTAACAAAAAAAGCCTGTCAAATGGAACTATAATCAGACACTACAACACAGTTATCAAACCTACAGTCACATATGCAAGTGAAACGCTCTCACTGAATAGAAAACTAGATTTACAAGAAATTAAGTAAGTAGAGAGAAAAATTATTAAGAAAATCCTGGGACCACGATACAAGCAGGATGGATACAGACCGCAGACCATCGAGGCAACCGAAAAACTATGAAATATCGAAACTGACATCAGAAAGAGGCACCTACACCTACACAGAATACCCGGAAACAGGTTAACTAAACGTCTACTGGACCATGTGACATCACTTAAAGCAACAATAATACCCTGGGTAACTGAAGTTAAGAAGGATTTGACAAAAGCAAAACTTCACATAACGAACACATCAGCCAGAGATACATTCAGAAGTTTACTTCAGAGATGGCGCCAAAACCATACCGACCAAAGTGGACCGAAGAAAGAAAGAAGACCTTTGGGGAGAAAATGAAGAAATATTTGGAAAATAAGAAGAACCTTAAGAAATGTTGATAAATCACCCGCTTATCGTTCACCTATGGGGACGTTCGCTAATAATAATAATAATAAACACACAGAATGTCTGCGTGATCTAAGGCCGTTCACGCCGGAGATTCGAGTCGTCCTTTGGGCGTGTGTGTATGTGTGTGTGTGTGTGTGTGTGTGTGTGTGTGTGTCTGTGTGTGTGTGTGTGTGTGTCTTATCCTAAGTGTATGTTAGTTTACGTAGCCTAGTTTGTAAGTCTAGGCACTGATCACCAGACGCGGCGGATTAGCCGTGCACACTGGGCCGCCCTGCTGAGGTGCGCGCGGCCATTCGCCGTCGTGGTTTCGAGTTCCTTTCGGGAATGGGTGTTTGTGTTGTCCTTAGGTTAGTTTACCTTAGGTTAAGTAGTCTGTAAGCTACAGACTGATGACCACGCTGCTAACTCCGATAGATGTGACATGTGAATTTTTGACTGATGACCACAGCAATTTGGTCTAATAGGTTTACAAACATCTGATGAAAAAAAAAAAAAAAAAAAAAAAAAAAAATCTCTCACATGTAAGGAGAGTTGTAAGGCGGATAGCCGACTTCGGTTTATTAGGAGAATTTTGGGAACATGTACTTTACCTGTAAAGGAGACCGCGTGTATAAAGCTTGTACGACCACATCGTGAGTATTGCTCAAGTGTTTGGAACTCGCAGCAGATCAGTTTAAAGGAAGACATAGAAGCAGTTCAGAGGCGAGCAGCTAGGTTTGTTACTGGTAGGTTCGACCAATGCGCGAGTGTCACGGAAATGCTCCGGCAACTCAAATGGGGATCGGTGTAGGAAACACGACGCTCTTTTCGAGAAATTCTCTTGAGTAAATTTAGAGGGCCGGAATTTGAAGCTGACTGGAGAATGATATCGCTGCCACCTACTTACTTTTCGCGTAAAGATCACAAAGACAAGATAAGAGAAATTAGGACTCGTACGGAGGCATATAGGCATTCTTTCTTCCCCCCGTTGTATTTGGGAGTGCAACAGTGTTGGCCACCCGGGTGTCTACGTCAAATGAAGCAGCGTGAATAGAAGCCCACGCCAGTCACCTCGACTACGGCCAGACATATGAGCGTTCTTTTCACGCGTGTTTATCAGGGACGTCCTCCACACTAACGCTACTTCCAGGAAAGACTCATCCTTACGAAACACACATGGTCTCCTGAATGACGCACAGCAAGTACTCCTTCCTTTTTCTGCCGTTTTCCGTTCTCCCTAGTTGCTTCGAAAATTTCTGGATATATATTTCCGTTAATTAGAACTAAATGAAAGGCGCTTTTCACCCCATACGCGTTTCGTTTCTTTAATTGCTAAGCATCATCAGTGCCCTTTCTTTCAGTACAGTTAATAATATTTTTGTACGTTTCACAATATAACTTTTACTCACTTTACGGCTTACCTTAGAAGATTAAGGAAAGGCAAACCTACATTTCTAGCTTTTGTAGATTTGGAGAAAGCTTTTGATAATGTTGCTTGGAATACTCCTTCAGATGTTGAAATCAGCAGGAGTAAAATATAGGGAAAGGAGAGTTACTTACAACCAGTACAAAAACCAGACAGCAGTTATCAAACTTGAACGGCATGAAAGGTATGGAGGTGATGGGAATGGAGTAAGACAGTGTTGTAGCCTTTATCCATCGTTATTCAATTTGTACATTGAGCGAGCTATAAAGGAAAGCAAGGAGAAATTTGGAGAAGGAATTAAATTTTAGGGTGAAGAAATAAAAACCTTGCGTTTTGTCGATGACATTGTAATTCTGTCAGAGACAGCAAAGCCGGCCGCGGTGGCCGAGGGGACTGAGACGCTCCAGTCACGGTCTGCACGGCCACTACGGTCGGGGGTTGGAATCCCCCCTCGGGCATGGATATTTGTGCCGTCCTTAGTTGTAGATAGTTCATACGTAGTTTGTAAGTTTAGGGACTGATGACCCCGTAGTTAAGTCCCATAAGCTTTACAAACATTTGAACTTTGAGAGACAGCAAAGAACCTGGTGGAGAATTTAACGGAATGGACAGTGTGTTGAAAGGTGCGTATAAAATGAACATTAACCAGATCAAAACAAGGATAAAGGAGTGCAGTCTCTGAAAATCAGGCAATGCTCAAGATATTAGATTAGGTAACGAATCAATAAAGGTGGTAGATGAGTTTTGTTACTTGGGCAGTAAACTAACTTATGATGGCTACAGTAAAGACAATATAAAATTCAGAATGTCAATCGGTAGAAAAGCGATTTTGAAAAAGAGAAATTTGCTAACATGGATTATTAGTTTAAGTGTAATGAAGCCCTTTCTGAATACATTTGTGTAGAGTGTTGCCTTGTATGGGAGTGAGACATGGACGATAAACAGTGCGGACGGGAAGAGGATAGAGGCTTTTGAAATGTGGTGCTACAGAAGAATGCTGAAGATTAGGTGGGTGGATCGCGTAACTAATGTGGAGGTACTGAACAGAATTGGGGAGAAAAGGAATTTCTGGTATACCTTGACTAAAAGAAGGGATCGATTGGTAGGACACATTCTTAGAATCGTAAATGTAGGCTGCCGTTCTTATTAGGAGATGAAGAGGCTTGCTCAGGATAGAGACGGATGCAGAGCTGCATCAAACCAGTCTCCGGACTGAAGACCAGAACAACAATCTACAGAATCTTCACGGAGGACAACAAAAACAAAAAACAGCTGATACACTCAGATAGAAAGAACACAAAGAAAAGGGAGATGGAAAGCAACAGCTGCGGTGGAGTAGCCGAGCGGTCTACTCGCCGTCGGAGGTTCGAGTCCTCCCTTGGGCATGGGTGTAGGTGTTGTCTTTGGTTAGTATAACTTAGTGTAAGTAGTTTGTACGCCTAGGGACTAATAACTAGAACTTAAATCCCATAGACTTAGAAACATTTGAAAAAAAAATATTTTTGAAAAGGGAGAGTTGGCAATACTACACTCTGTAGACAAACCTTCAGGAAACCAATACACAGTGAAGTGATGTAACAAATTTGTTCATCAAGAACGAAAACATCCATCCATCTGGAGACAACAGGCACAGCTGCATGAAGACACACATCGAGCAACAGCACAAATTGTAAGTAACAAGGAAAAATGGAATTAACTTAAAGATTCAGATCTTTTACAGTACGGAACATAGAAAACTATTTTTAACTGTATTGCAATAAAATATTATACACAAAAATTGAGACATGTATAATAGGTCACTGGTGATACTTCACAAATAAGGTAAACGTGTAGGGCGCAAAAACCCACATAGTTGCGATAGACACCTCCAGAAATTAAAGTAAGTTTTTGACACTCTTCCATATCTTCTGTACTTTTATACCTGAAAGATCGTAAATGAAAGTATTACAGACTCTCTGCTTAAAGTGATAGAATTTAACAGGTTTTATTATAAAATAATTTTTCTGTGCCCAGTGAAAATTTTGTATTATTTATATGTTATGTGATGCATTTCGAGAACTGGTTCACACTTTGAAGTTTATCTGAAGGTTTCGGAACTAGTATTGCTGAAAATTGTCATGAAATAAATTAGTTTCCACGCAAGCTGTTTTGGCAATCCATTTAACAAGCATACCAAAAAGGCAAACAATAAATAAATTATATATTTATCAATATTTTTTCGCAGTAGCGAATTTCTCTTAATGTCACTGTATAAGGTATAGATGTTCTACCATATGGTGACATGTGAAAATTTGTGCCGGGTTTCCAGCTTTTCGCGAGTGGTCGCCTCAACCACTAGGCTACCCGAACACGACTCCGAGATCGTCACAAACCTTCATATACTACTTTCATCCCTGAGCACTCGGAGCTTAATCTGTATTCCCGCATTAGGGAGAATGAAAACAACGAGGCATTATCCTACGCTGTTGGGACGGTCCTGGAGTCGTGTTTAGGTAGCCTAGTGGTTAAGGCGACCGCTCGCGGAAAGAGGGAAACCCGGGTTCGAGTCCCGGCCCGGCACAAATTTTCAAATGTCACCATTTGGTAGAACATCCATACCTTACACAGTGACGGTAAGAGATATTCGCTGTTGCGAAAAAATATTGATAGATATATCAACACTGTAAATCGTCACCATACAGTAATTTAAATTATATATATAGTGTGGGGGGTGATGCAAAGCGTGTGTGTAGATATTTTTGTGGTGGGGAAACGCTCTGTTGCGGAGGTATGTGGAGGTCTGCTGAACTAGCAGCCGCGGCAGCCACCTATGGGGAGCTGGTGGCTTTTCTGAGCGCGCGCGACTTTTTCCCGGACATTCGTGCGCCGGGTCTCGTCTCGCCGGCACGCGCTGCCAGGAATCGAATAAATAACGCCGCCGCTGCCGCCGCCTCAGCCGCCATGGCGAATTCATGGCGGCGGTCGCGTCTCGTCGCGTCGCGCTGAAGAGCCGTCTGCTGGCCCGCCGCAGACCGCCTCGCTCGCTGCCTTATTCATAACGCGGGTACCGGCGGCTTCAAACGGCGAGACTGCGCATGCGCGCGAGTATACACACGTACCAGCGATGGAGAAGAGCGCCGAGCAGAAAATTCCACAAGTCGCTCGCCAGCATATTCCACTTGGGTGTCACGGACCGTCGATCGGACGGTGCAGTTTAACACTAGACAAGGATGCCGAATTTTTGTATATACACATGCGACATAAAAAAAATAAAAAAAAATAAAAAAAGAACAATATGCCCAACACGTGTCACGGCATAACGTTCCTCCAAATAATAGAAGTTCCTACTTTACATCACGTCTGCAGCTCTATGATAACTTACAAATAAGGCAATATGTTTCCTACGTGGGACTAACACGGAAACGACATACCTACCGCTTTTTATTGTGAAATAAATGAAAACTGATCATAAATGGTAGTAATTTAGGAAACGAACCATATTCACGCGAAAAAAAAAATCCTCACAAAAATTTATTATGAGCCACGTAAAATACCGCGCTCAACGAGCATCTCGACACATACCCTGTCTATTGCGTGACTCCATCATCGTCATCATTGTCATCATCATCATCATTTCAGACTGATTACGCCTTTCAGCGTTTAGTCTGGAGCACAGTCCACAGCTAGTGAAATTCCTCCATGATGTATTCAATGCCAACATTAATGCCTCATCTGCTGTTAAGCCTTTCACTTCAAATTCATTCTTCGCCGAATCAAAGTACTTTCTCCTTGGTCTACCTCCACTCCTGCTGGCGCAGTGGTAACACACTGGACTAGCATTTGTGAGGATGGCGGTTCAAATCCACCTCCGGCCATCCAGATTTAGCTTCTCCGTGATTTCCCTAAATCACTCCACGCAAATTCCGGGATGGTTCCATTCAAAGGGCACGGCTAATTTCCTCCCACATCCATCCCGAAAATCCGAGCGTAAGCTCCGTTTCTAATGACCACGCTGTCGACTGGACGTTAAACCCTAACCTTCCTTCCTTCCTTCGACTCCTACCCTCTACCGCCCAACCCATGAGTCTCTCAGGTAACCTTGCTTCTCTCATCTGTGTAACATGACCCCAACA
This sequence comes from Locusta migratoria, assembly GCA_026315105.1. Classification (NCBI taxonomy): domain Eukaryota; kingdom Metazoa; phylum Arthropoda; class Insecta; order Orthoptera; family Acrididae; genus Locusta; species Locusta migratoria. Next base: position 79,737,570 of record CM048754.1, on the reverse strand, counting down.
TCTCAGACTGTTCGCTCCAACTGCTACATCTATGGTCTTCATTCCCAGTTTTTCTTTGATTCCATTATGGACACCCTCCTATCATTGATCCCCTCCAATCATTCTTGCTACTTTCATATCTGTAATCTCAACCTTTGAAAGTTCAAATGTTTGTAAATATGTCGGACCAAACTGCATGGTCATCAGTCCGTAGCTTACAAACTATTTACACTAAGGTAAACTAACCTAAGGACATATGTATGTTTCATATGTTTGTATAGCTTATGGGACTTAACTACAGGGTCATCAGTCCCTAAACTTACAAACTACTTATGAACTACTTACGAACAAGGACGGCACAAATATCCATGCCCGAGGGGGGATTCGAACCCCCGACCGTAGTGGCCGTGCAGACCGTGACTGGAGCGCCTTAGTCTCCTCGGCCACCGCGGCCGGCGAATGACAAAGAATAGTGCGTAAGTAGGCAGGTAAAATTTTACTTACGGCATTGGAGGCGTAGTGTGCTAATGTTGGCAACAAATGCTCTTCGGATCCTGAAACAAATAGATTAAGGGGAATAATTATTTTATGCTGTTCCTGCTCTGTGATTGACAGATTCCTCTACATGCCCTTCTCCGATCAGTAAATTAATGATACTCCTAAAGCAAATACAACTTTTATATATGCCCAGACGTCATTAGTTCTGTGTAATCACGTTGTACTGCTAAGTCTGACTCAATATTTTGTGCGAATTTATTCGTGTCAAATAAAACCTGGCAGTTGTAAAGTCACTTTCTTGTTTATAACTAATTTCCCAAACATAACTCCGCGTTATTTGGGATTTTTCTAGAGATAAGCACCAAATAAAACTATCATCGATTCCACCGTACATTTTCGTAGTTGTATTAAAATTTAGGCCTATTTTTTTCATTTGATTACAATTAGGTGCAAGAAGAGGGCGCAAAATAGATGAGAGCATAATGAAAAGCCATTTCCTTTCGTAAAAGTCGGTGAGATTAGCTGCAGTTCGTAAAAAGTCCATTTCCAGACAAAGTACTAAGTGGCTATAGTTCCGCGTTTACTGCTTTTCAGTATGGCGTCGAGCGCAACGCTTGGTAACATACAGATCAAAGGCGCCGCCCCCAGCTTTCCCTTCTACATCTACATCTACATCTACATCGATACTCTGCAAATCACATTTAAGTGCCTGGCAGAGGGTTCATTAACCACCTTCATAACTTTTCTCTACCGTTCCATTCTCTAATAGCGCGCGGGAAGAAAGAACACCTAAATCGTTCCGTTTTCGATCTGATTTCTCTTATTTTATTGGGATGGTCATGTCTCCCTAAGTAGGTGGGTGCTAGCAAAATATTTTCACATTCAGAATTAAAAGTCGGTGATTGAAACTTCGCAAACAGATCACGCCGCAATGAATAACGTCTTTCTTTTAATGATTTCCACCCCAATTCGTGCAACATTTCCGTGACGCTTTCCCCCCCGTAACGTGATAAAACAAAACGAGCTGCCCTTCTCTGAACCTTCTCAATATCTTCCGTCAGTCCCACCTGGTGAGGGTCCCACAAGGGGCAACAGTACTCCAAGAGAGGACGCACAAGTGTGATGTAGGCAGTCTCTTTGGTGGAGCTGGTGCATCGTCTAAGCGTTCTGCCAATGAAACGTAACCTTTGGTTCGCCTTCCCCACAATATTTTCTATGTGTTCTCTCCAGTCAAAGTTGTTCGTAATTGTAACTCCTAGGTATTTGGTAGAATTTACGACCTTAAGGTTTGACTGATTTATCGCGTAATTGAAGTTCAGCGGATTTCTTTTAGTGGTCATGTGTATTACTTCACACTTTTCTTTATTTAGTGTCAATTGCCAATTTTCGCACCAAGTAGAAATTTTGTCTAAATCGCTTTGCAGTTGCTTTTGATCCTCTGTTGACTTCACTAACCGATAAACGACAGCATCATCCGCGAACAGTCTAAGGGAGCTATTCAGATTATCTCCTAAATCGTTTATAAACACGAGGAAGAGTAGGGGACCAATAACGCTTCCCTGTGGAACGCCAGATATCACTTCTGTTTTACTCGATGACTTACCGTCAATTACAACGAACTGTGTCCTTTCTGATAGGAAATCGTGAATCCAATCGCACAATTGGGGAGATATTCCATAAGCACGCAATTTCATTAGAAGCCGCTTGTGGGGTACAGTATCAAAAGCCTTCCGGAAATCCAGAAATATGGAATCGATTTGAGATCCCTTGTCGATGGCACTTAACACTTCATGTGAATAAAGGGCAAGCTGTGTTTCGCAAGAGCGATACTTTCTGAATCCGTGCTGACTATTGGTTAATAGGTCGTTCTCTTCGAGGTAGTACATAATATTCGAACAAAGTATATGTTCCAAAATCCTACTGCAAATCGACGTCAATGAGATAGGCCTGTAATTTTGGGGATCACTCCTATTGCCTTTCTTGAATATTGGAGTAATTTGGGCAACTTTCCAGTCTTTGGGAACGGATCTTTCGCTGAGTGATCGGTTGTAAATTATAGCTAAGTACGGAGCTATTTCATCAGCATACTCTGAGAGGAATCTAGTTGGTATACAATCTGGCCCGGAAGATTTATTTTTGTTTAGTGACTTAAGTTGTTTTACTATTCCAGGAACATCTACTTCTAAGTTTCGCATGCTGGCAGCTGTTCTTGGATTGAATACTGGAATGTTCACTTCGTCTTCTTTGGTGAAAGAATTTCGGAAAGCTGTGTTTAGTAATTCTGCCTTAGCAGTACTGTCGTCGGTAGTATTACCATTGCTATCTCGTAGTGAAGGTATTGTTTGTGTTTTGCCGCTAGTGTACTTCACATATGACCAGAATTTCTTTGGGTTTTCTGCAAGATTACGAGACAGGATTTCGTTGTGGAAACAACTATAAGATTCTCGCATTGAAGTCCGCGCTAGGTAGCGAGTTTCAGTAAAAGATTGCCAGTCTTGCGGATTCTGTGTCTTTTTAAATTTTGCATGCGTTTTTCTTTGTTTCTGCAACAGTGATCTGACCTGTTTTGTGTACCACGGGGGGTCAGCCCCCTCTTTTATTAATTTATTTGGTATAAATCTCTCGATTGCTACTGATATTATGTCTTTGAATGTAAGCCACAACTGATCTACACTCGCATTTTTAGTTTTGAAGGACTGGAGACTATCACTCAGGAAAGCGTGAAGCGAATTTTTATCTGCTTTATTGAATAGATATATTTTTCGTTTATTTTTGGTGCATTTGGGAATTTCGATATTCAGTCTCGCTACTACAACTCGATGTTCGCTAATCCCTGTATCTGTTTTGATGCTCTTTACTATCTCGGGATTATTTGTTGCTAGGAGATCAAGAGTATTTTCGCAACCGCGTACTATTCTAGTGGGTTCATGAACTAACTGTTCGAAGTAGTTCTCAGAAAAAGCATTCAGAACTAGTTCGGACGATGTTTTATATTTGCCCCCGGTTTTGAATACGTAATTATGCCAACATATCGAGGGTAAATTAAAGTCGCCACCGATTATAACAGTATGCTTCGGATACCTATTTGAAATATGATTCAAGCTTTCTTTGAACATTTCTGCAACCGCATCGTCTGAGTCAGGGGGCCGATAAAAAGATCCAATTATTAATTTATTTCGGTGGTCAGATATAACCTCTACTTAGACCAATTCACAGGAAGTATCTGCCTCAATTTCGTTGCAGGATAAACCGTTTGTAACAGCAATAAACACGCCACCCCCTGTTTTATTTATTCTATCCTTTCTGAAGACCATTTGGCCCTTTGAAAAAATTTCGGCCGAATTTATCTCAGGCGTCAGCCAGCTTTCAGAACCTATAACGATTTGTGCCTCAGTACTTTCTATCAGCGCTTGGAGCTCTGGAATTTTCCCAACACAGCTACGACAATTTACAACTGTTACACCAATGGTTTTTATGTCTACTTTCTTCCCGTGTCTGACCTGCTCCCTTTGAGACTGAAACCCATTTTGTGTATTCCCGAGGCCATCTAACCTAAAAAACCGCCCAGTCCACGCCACACAGCCCCCGCTACCCTTGTAACCGCTTCCTGAGTGTAGTGGACTCCTGACCTATTTAGCGGAACCCGAAAACCCACCACCCTTTGGCGCAAGTCGAGGAATCTGCAGCCCACACGGTCGCAGAACCGTCTGAGCCTCTGATTCAGACCCTCCACTCGGCTCTGAACCAAAGGTCCGCTGTCAGTCCTGTCGACAATGCTGCAGATGGTGAGCTCCGCTTTCATCTTGCAAGCAAGACTGGCAGTATGCTCCCTATTCTGTGCCTAAACCATGAATTCTAGTGGTCTGATAGGCTACGATCAATTACTGCATTTGAATTTAAGCTTATCATTAAGATGCAAATGAACCTCACAAGGAGGCAACATGGGTGTCGGATTTTAGAATTTATTGATATTTATGGTAAGTGAAGTATAGTACTTAAATAACAATTAGTCAAAGCCATTCGACGCAACTCTCAAAAATTCTCGAGAAAATCGACTTTGAAGTTTTGCAGGAACACGTAGCTCAGCTGTAGCGTTGTGGACTCGCAACCATAGAGTCGGTGGTTCGATTATTTTCTCGTTGTGTTCGAATACCTACACAATTTTAAGATCTAACCGTAATTTTTATGAAAAATGTACGTATTTTTATTTATTTGTAATTTTCTATGTTTTATAAAATAATGATGGTTTCAAGCAAAAAACATAAGTTACTTTTTTTACAGTACAGACATCACCATTAGTTGACGGCTGTAGTCTTCTCTATAGTTATTAATGGCTTTCGAAGCAGCTGCCCTGCACAACCATCGTTTTTAGGCGACGACAAGGTGTTCAGCTCGTCTACACACACATAAAAACTGACACAACACGTGGAATTAAGGTAAAAAAGGTAAAGCAGTCAACAGTCCGAAGACTGGTTTGAACACCACAGTGCTTTACTAGGCATGGTCCTGTTTGGGGGTGGTATGCCGTTGCCTTCCTCCGACCTTCGAACTGACTTACCCAGCCAGTTATAGGGGGACCTACAGTTTAACGTGGGTTCCGAACCACGGAGCTACTCGGTATTTTTCACATGAGCAATACTGCCAGATGTGAAAGAAGTGGAAAGTGACAGATAAAAATCATAGGACCTGGCGGGGATCGAACCCGCAACTTTTAGAAACCAAGAAGTGCGTCACAGTACCTCACAAGCGGCTTCCAATGAAATTGCGTGCTTATGGAATATCTCTCCAATTGTGCGGTTGGATTCACGATTTCCTATCAGAAAGGACACAGTTCGTTGTAATTGACGGTAAGTCATCGAGTAAAACAGAAGTGGAATCTGGCGTTACCCAGAGGAGCGTTATAGGTCCCCTACTCTACCTCGTGTTTATAAACGATTTAGGAGACAATCTGAATAGCTCCCTCAGACTATTCGCGGATGATGCTGTCGTTTATCGGTTAGTGAAGTTAACAGAGGATGAAAAGCAACTGCAAAGCGATTTAGACAAAATTTCTACATGGTGCGAAAATTGGCAATTGACACTAAATAAAGAAAAGTGTGAAGTAATACACATGACCAGTAAAAGAAATCCGCTGAACGTCAATTACGCGATAAGACAGTCGTGGTGCCGGCCTCCCTAGCAGCGAGGAGTCTTGGAGGTGGCAGGAGGGTGGGAGGGAGCTGGGAGGGCAGCGACCTCAGCTGAGGCGCCCTCCTACTCCTCCGTCACTGCCGGAGCGGCCCAGAAAGGGAAACGGAATTCCTCCAGCGGAAGACGACAATGGGCAGCTCGGACGGTGCACAAAACCACCGCAGCCCTTCTGTCCTCAGGGCGAGGGGGTGGGTGGGGGCGCGGACAGGAATTTATGGCTGCGGCGGGCGTTGACCTCGCGCTGAGGAGTGGCCGGTGATCCACAAAAAACAAGGGGCCACGAGCAGCGGCGGGTAGGTCGGGGGGCGAGCCACCACTAGCGCACATAGGGGAGCCATCGTAGCTAAGCGTAAGTGACCGCCACTGTGCGAAACAATTAACATTCATTACTTAAAGTGTGCCTCGGTTGCACAGTGGTAGAGTGCCAGACTACAAATCCAAAGGTCGCGGGTTCGATCCCCGCCAGGTCCTGGGATTTTTATGTCTCTTTCCACTTCTTTCACCTCTGGCAGTGTTGCTGATGTGAAAAATACCGAGTAGCACCGTGGTTCGGAACCCACGTTAAACTGCAGGTCCCCCTATAACTGGCTGGGTAAGTCAGTTCGAAGGTCGGAGGAAGGCAACGGCATGCCACCTCCAAACAGGACCGTGCCTAGTAAAGCACTGTGGTGTTCAAACCGATCTTCGGATTGTTGACTGCTTTACCTTACCTTACTTCTCAAACCGAGAAGAAATAAAAACATTGCGGTATGCCGATGACATAATAATTCTGTCAGAGACCGCAAAAGATTTGGAAGAGCAATTGAGTGGGATGGACAGTGTCTTGAAAGGAAGATATAAGATGAACACTAACAAGAGCAAAACTAGGTAATGGAATGCAATGTCAGAAAATCGGGCGATGCTGAAGGAATTAGATTAGGTAATGAGACAATAAAAGTAGTAGATGAATTTTGTTATTTGGATAGCAAGAGAACTTCTGATTGCGGAAGTAAAGAAGATATAAAATGCAGAATGGCTATGGGAAGAAAAGCGTTTCTAAAGAAGCGAAACTTGTTAACATCCAATATTAATTTAAATGTTAGGAACTCCTTTCTGAAAGCATTTGTCTGGAGTGTAGCATTGTATGAGAGTAAAACGTGGACGATAAGGGGTTCAGATAAAAAGATGATAGAAGTTTTTGAAATGTGGTGCTACAGACGAATGATGAAGATTAGATGGGTAGATCACGTAACTAATGAGGAGGTGCTTGACCGAATCGGGGAGAAAACGAGTTTCTGGCATATACTGACTAAGAGAAGCTATAGATTGGTTGGACACATTTTGAGACATCAAGGAATGGTCAGTTTAGCATTAGAAGCAAGCGTGTGGGGTAAAAATCGAAGAGGGAGACCGAGAGACGAATACAGTAAGCAGATTAAAAAGGATGTAGGTTGCCGAAGGTATTCTCAGATGAAGATACTTGCACAGGACAGGGTAACGTGGAGAGATGCATCAAACCAGTCTGCAGACTGAGACCACAACAACAACAACTTCTCAAATTCTTAACGGGTTTCCAGCCGGATCATTCTGTCATCTCTACACAATATTTCTGCGGTCCAACTGGCCGTCATCATCAGGTCAGGAAGCTAAGTCGCTCTCGCCGTGACTGACTGAAGCCAGAATCGAACATGAAAAGTGACGAAACCCAAGTGCATTTCTGCAATCGCTCTACTGCAGCGCTGCCAAGCGGCTGGGTCGTAGAAACACAACGCGAAACGATTCTGTTTTGAATGTGTATCTGGAGAGAAGCAGCACATTCAAAACACCTTCGTATTTACTAGCTTTTGCGGCGCTATAAATTGTAGCAACTATCAAAAATATAAATCGGAAATCTCTCATTTGCGAAGGATGCTCAGAAGTAACAGAATAATGTTATGAATAACAAGTGTTCCTTTACTGTGGTTGGTTATACTTTTAGGCATAGCAGTAAATCTTTAACAATTCATTCATGTCCAAATTTATGCTAAATCGGAATCGAAAATACTTGAGCACTATTTCGAAATGTTACTGCTGTATAAAAGTAATGTCTGAATGCTTCCAGTAGCAGTTAACTATTTCAGTAGAACCTTTTTAGGTTCGTTCCTGAGTTTCACAAAAATGAGAAGCCTGCATACCAACATATTTTGGCGGTTAATTACTAGTTTGATGGAGTGAATACGTAGCGACAAATAAATAATATGCCCATATATAAACTATTAGTGTTAGCACGTCACATTCTTGAAGATATTCAGTTTGATATCTGCCAAGTAGCTAAAAAAAATTATTGTAGGTACACCAAAGGCACAGAAGCAATGACAAGGTGAAGAGATGGTTTATGCAGCGATTTAGAGTCTACTCCCCTACGATGTAAAAATCGTGTCTACTTTCGAAAATATTACAATGTCCGAAATCAGCTGAAACAAAACTCGTCCATCATGTCAGTACGCACCGAGTTCGCGAAAATAATCATAATCACTTCCTTTTATATACTTCAACACATAAGGCTGCAAGTCATTAGTTCTTTCAAAAAGTTTTGGACGATATTAATATAACACAGGTATTATGAACTGCATGATTTACACTGCACTGATAATTTGTTATTATAGACTGCCATTAACAGAAGCAGTGATATTACTTCAATGATGTTTTCATATTTCTATTAGAAAGTTCACGGCTACATTCAGTGACTAGGACATATGGAAGTAACAGCATTAAAAACGGCAACTTGTCTGGTGGTATCATGCTGTTCCTGTTACTTCCTACTGGCCGCTTGGAGCGCTAGTATCGCTTCAGTTGTAATTTTTTCCTAGAGAGTTTCGCGACTGTCTGTGATAGACTGTGGTGACACTGCCGCATGCGCTAAGTACAGTACAGAGGCCGTGCGTTTACTCGTAGCTGCTCTGCTGACCCCTGGCGCGAGAGAAGTTGTAGCGCCTCCAGTGGTGGGTAATGTCAGGAACGATAGATCGTTATGGAGTGTCATTCGTCGCTATTTGATGCAGATGCCGATGTTTCTTCAGGTCTGGCATCCATGATTCACTCAGAAAATAAACACTGTCACGATTAATTGTGTTATCTGTTATTCTGATTTCAATTGATTCTTTCAAATCACAATCGCAGTAATGTGAGGTGTTTGCAACAACTTGTCTCGTCCTGACAGTGGTTATTTTCTGAGTAAATCGTGGAATCATGTGTTATGAGACCTAAAGTAACATCGACATCTGCATAAAATAGCAACGAGTGACAATCCTTGACATTACCCACCACTGGAGGCGTTGCAACTTCTCTTCCGCCACGGGTCAGCAGAGCAGCTACGAGTAAACGCACGCCATCCGTACTTAGCGCATGCCATTCGTACTTTGGTTGCGTATAGAGAGCTAGCCGTTGCACAGTTTCGCTCAGTCACGGCGAGAAAGGCTTAGCTTCCTTCCTGTGCCGTTTTTGATGCTGTTACTTTCATATTTCCTGGTCACTGAACGTTGCTGTGAACTTTCTAATACAAATAAACATAATTAAAGTAATATCACTGCTTCTGTTAATGGCGGTCTATAATAACAAATTATCAGTGCAGTGTAATACATATAGTTCACAATACCCGAGTGATATTAATATCGTCCAAAACTTTTTGAAAGAACTAATAACTTGCAGTCTTATGTGCTGAAGCATATAAAAGGAACTGATTATGATTATTTTCGCGTACTGACACATTGCACGAGTTTTGTTTTAGCTGATTTCGGACATTGTAATACATTCGAAAGTACACACGATTTTTACATCGTAAGGGACTAAATTCTACATCAACATCTAAACCATCTTTTCACCTTGTCCTTGCTTCTTTGTCTTTGGTGCACCTACAATAATATTTTTTAGCTACTCGTCAGGTATCAAACTGAATATCTTCAAGAATGTGACGTACTAATACTAACAGTTTATATAGGGGTATATTATTTATTTGTCGCTACGTATTCACTTCATCAAACTAGTAGTTAACCGCCAAAATATGTTGGTATACAGGCTTATCATTTTTGTGAAACTGATGATGGCTGCCAGATCGACCGCAGAAGTATTGTGTACAGATGACAGAATGATCCGGCTGGAAATCCGTGAAGAATTTGATCAGTTAATACGCCGGGAATGTCTACATAGTCACATTCGTTACTTCTGCTACCAGTCACTCTATTTCTGAGATTACCTGACATTGCCCGTTTTGGAGGCGTGCTGATAGTTTAATATTCTTAAAAGTGGAACGCCAAGTTCGCGAGAATACGTATTTATTTAATGACGATCGGTGTCGGAGGACTGTGCCACCATCATCTGGTCATACTACACTTCATGGGGTGGTCATCATATTTAAAAATTGAGTCTACAAATAGATGACGGTGTCTCAGTCCTTCGAAACCGGTGGTCATTAAATAAATATTTCGCGGTCTTGGCGATTCACTTTTCAGAAATATTGTGCTTTGTTTCTTCTTTATCCGTTAGGGTCAATTTCAATGCTTCTTCCTTTGTTCTTTCTTTTTCCTCCAGTATTCTTTCATATTTCCGCTACGTATCCTTTCCTGTCGTCAGAATATGTAGACCCTGTCTCATAAAAACAAGATGGCAGATGGCAGGTAGCGTTGCCACCTAATCCCGAAGTGTCGGCTTAGTACCAGTTCGGATGGTTTCGGTAAAATTTGGAGTGCTCGTGACTTCCATATAGCATGGCACCAGAAAAGCCAACCAATTCTCTAAACAGTCCGACTGCTATGAGTAATAAATACTTTCTCCACGATCAAATTACTGAACACTTGTGGAAATTCAGCTATTTTACAAAATGAATCAGCCTTTCGTGATCAACGTAGCATAATCCCTGCGCTAACCATGGTAACTTCCTCTTCTCCTTCATCTTTGGACGTTTCTGCTTATTCAGCTCTTTGGCGGGGCCTCTTTCAAGCCTTTTTCCCCCCACAGTATATTATTTGACATTTCATCCCATCGCAGTCTTCTTTGGTTAAAAACTTCTTTTCACTTGGTCTCTCCATCTGCCTTGTGGTCTTTCAATTGCAAGAGAACGACCTGTTAATCCATAGTCAACTAGTATTCAGAAAGTATTCTTGGGAAACACTGCTAACTCCTTACTTCCATGATGTGATGAGTACTATCAACAAAGGAACTCAAATCGATTCCATATTCCTAGATTTCCGGAATATTTTTCATACTGTACAAGTCACTTCTAATCAAATTGTTTGCCTACGGAACATCGCGACTGAAATCGTGATTTCCTGTCAGAAACGACACAGTTCGTAAGAACTGCTGGAAGTTTATAGAGTAAAACGAATGTGGTATCTGGGTTTCCCGATGGAAGTATTGTAGTTACTTATCTTTAGTAACGAGTTAAGAGACCATGTGAGCAGCTCTCTTAGACTGTTGGCATATGATGATGTCATTTACCGGTTAGTAAAGTCGCCAGAATATCAATAACAACTGCAAAACGATTTAGATAAGATACCTGCATGTTTGACAAAATTGACCCTAAATAATGGAAAGTGTGACTGTCATCCATAAGAGTGGTAAAAGGGTTCGCTTTTTTTAAAATTTTTTTAACAATTATGTTTTTTACTTATTCCCATACATGCTTCGGAAACTTTGTTCCATCATCTGTGGGATATTTATTAAATCTGTAAGTACAAAATATTTACAATATACACTGTAGTTTACGATTCGAAAAAATTCATGAAAAAGTGAAACATTCCAGTACTTTATGGCCTGCCATCTGCAAACGAATTACGTTTTTGAGGGATGTAGGCTTTTGAAAACAGTGAAATTCATTTTTCTAACTAAGGAAGACTTGTTTAGGAGTCACGCAAATATTTCGAAAATTTATTGTTGTTACTCACAGTCGTGCTTGAGGAATGTTGCTCTCTTCTGTGGTAAATGCGTTCACACTTAACGCAATAGATTTCCACATTTTAGTGCACATTTCATCACTTATCAGTGTTTTGGCGAGTTGCTGTGTGTGAAGACTTCCTTAGTTAGAAAAATGAATTTCACTGTTTTCAAAAGACTACATCCCTAAAAAACGCAATCTGTTTGCAGATGGCAGGCCATAAAAGACTGGAATGTTTCACTTTTTCATGATTTTTTTTTCGAATCGTAAACTACAGTGTACATTGTAAATATTTTATACTCACAGATTTAATAAATATCCCAATGATAATGGAACAAAGGTTCCGTAACATGTATGAGAATAAGTAAAAAACATAATTGTTTGCAAAAAGAAAAAAAAGTGAACCCTTACCCATTTATTTAACTACAACAAGGAAAAACGACTACAGCAAAACCATGATGAACCATCCATATGAGCACTAAAATAAATCCGTTAAATTTAATTTACACAAGAAATTACTGGAATATACAGGCCGTAAATTCAAATAAATACCTTGGAATGAAAATTACGCACATTTTAAATTGCAAGGAATACATACAAAAGTTCGTTAGAAAGGCTAACTAAACAGTACGTTTCATTGGCAAAGTCATTTTAATGGAACTATATAATGTTGTTGTTGGGGTGGTATGTTTCTTTTGGAGGGGGGTTGTACATCATTTTGTTACTATCGACAGTGCCTTCCCCCTCCTCACCAGTACAAAAAAAATTAAATTGATCAGACCAACAACGAATGACAACATTAGTATAGTTACTTATTTAGTTATGTAAGCAATTTTTTGAGTAAACAGCGCCTGATGGTGACTACAACATACTCGACACACGTTGGAATGTTTTAAATTAAACAAATGCATTTATGTGAGTGGTGGCAGTACTAACAACATTAGTTGCTACAGGGCTTAATTCGCTGCAGATACGGCTCGGTAGCACAGTGGTAGAGTGACAAGACTACAAATCGAAAGGTCGCGGGTTCGATCTCCGCGATGTCCTAGGATTTTTATCTGTCACTTTCCACTTCTTTCACCTCTGGCAGTGTTGCTGACGTGCATGGGTGCACTGCGCCCATCGCCACACAAGATACCATCCGCTGTTTAGGCATTGACTTTTCGGCTGATCTCCGGCGTTCGGCCACTTGCAACTGCCGACGCCTACTTCACCAGATGAGGGCTGGTCTTATTGATTATCGGCTAAGATCCCTACATATTCTTCAGCGAGTTCGATATGTCAATGTCTATATCGCATCCCGCGTTCCCCATGTCGCACAGGTTTTCCCCTTCCCACTTACAATGACCCATCGAATGTTAGCAGCGATGGCCTCATTCGTCAGCAATGGCTTGTTGTTAATTATGAATCGCTCACCCTTCCCCGCGACCGTGGTGGGCTCGGTCTGTATCACGTACCGGATAGAGCTCGTGCCCCCTTTATTAGCTCCCAGATTACGACATGGACACGTTGCCCGACGAGCCTTGCTGGTCTTCTATTGTCAACTTATACGCCGGCCTCGCTGTCAGCTCCGGTCATGCTGTCGGTTATTCCAGTTCCTTTCCATTATATCAGATATTTTATTCTCGAGCTTAGCTATCTCCACCTCAACTTGTCCAACCCGTACTTACGCAAAACGAAAGCTGTCTATGATGTTCTACAAAGACGTCTACCATCAAACCCGATTGAACAAAAATTTCCCCCGTTTGACTGGCGCTCCATCTGGCGTTCTATATCTGCTTCTTTTCTTAGTTCTGATGTACAGTCGGTCTGGTACCTTACTGTCAATCGTAAGCATGTCTGCAGATTTCGCCTTCATCGCATCCACCTCGCCGAATCTCCTCTCTGTTGCAGGTGTGCGGTGGCTGACACTGACGAACATCGTTTTGTTTGCGGTACTGCTGCTGACGTTTGGCAAATGATTCGCCGTATTATAGCTTTCCTCACGAGATCTATTCCAGAAAGTATAACTCCTCATTCGTTCTTATTTCCGGACCGAGTATATTTTCCAAAGGATAAGACAATGCTGTGAATTGGATTCGCGGACATGCCATACACTATCTTTTTGGACACACCACAAAATCGAAACTTGATTTTTGGACTTATGTCACGGATCGCCGTTACAGAGTTGTACGACATCCTAAATACAGATAATACTTTTCCAACTTCCTTGGGAGTGCCTTCAACGACCCTCCCCGCAGCTGGAATGTGTTCAGTCAATAGAGAAGAATTTTAAATGTTTGAACTGCTGACCCTCCTTGAACTGTTCAACGGAATGCACATTCTATGAGAAGTCGTGACTAACCTTACTAGCTGCAGGGAACCGAGATCTTCTGAACTATACAACGAACATCAAGATCTATTAAATAAAAATAAAGAAATAAAATCATAGTAATGTGAATAAAGAGAAATTCTTTGTTTTGTCTCCTACACATTCCCCTTCCTTTTCTTTCTTTCTGTTCCCTTATATAGTCAGTTTTCAGGGGTAGTTTTGGTTAGGCGCCAACGCCTGAAGAGGTTGAGGTTGTTTATTTTTATTTATTTATTTATTTGTATTTTAGGGTCAAAGTGAAGGTGGCAGTTTAGTTTCCTTTCCTTTCGTAATCCTCCCCCCCCCCCCAAAAAAAGTGAAACATATCGGAGGAAGGTAACGGCAAGCAACCTCCAAACAGGACCGTGCCTAGTAAACCACTGGGGTGTTCAAACCAATCTTCGGATTGTAGACTGCTTTACCTTACGGTTGGAATGGTCAGAGACTGGAAGAGAAAGAAGCGGACTAAAATGAGATCGGACGAACTGGTAGTAAGGCTAGTAATTAATAAAGGGATTAGAAACGTTGTTTAAAAAACATAGGTACGTAGGTATAATGCTAGAGTCCGTTGTGTTCGGTACAATCTGGACTTGACCAGACTTTGGAGGGCGACCACACCGGTTTCGCTTTCGGACGGCCTCCACGGAAAGTGAAAAATTCCCGGCAATCGGGCAGGTCAGCTCAGCGGGGGAGGCCACCCCTTTGCCGCCATTGTGCGCCTTGTCCTTGGCAGGGCGAGCACCCCTTCCGCGTACAATAGTTGCGCCCGCCTCCACACAGGACGCCGGAGTCCATCCGCGTCTTAGACTAACGCACGCGGCCGGCCGAAGCGTGTCCCAAGCGACGCCTCCAAGTCTCTCTCAGCGCCTTTCCGGATGCACGCATTCTTCTGTTTTTTGCCCGACTCTCCCGCCCCTTCCCTGAGATTTCTGAACGGAGCGCAGTGGGCCTCTTCATCCTTTTCTTTCTTCCTTTTTCTTTATTGCTCCGCACCGAAGTTGGCTTTTAGCTTAGCGAGATAGCCCGTAGTGTTCATCAGTGCTCTCGCTTCAGCTGTGGTAAATCGTTCAGTACGGGTTCCCGAGAGGAAAGACACCGACCTACCTCGCGTTTTGCTGGGGAAAAAATCCTTTTTTTTTTCTTTCTTCCCCGCTCGAGACAGTGCAGCGCGAAGTGAGTTGTTTCCGCAGTGAGAATTTAGTGAGCGATTCGTTCCGGCTGCCTGTTTATTCAGTAGCACTGAGCGCGTATTTCGGACGTGTGCTTCTACCCCGGAGCTAGAAACTGACGGCGTAATCGAAAGACTTGTTGTTCTGCGACCACCGGAAAATTTCGTCGAACGGCAATTTGCCTTCCCTTTCACCTCACCACCTTCACCCCTCCTCCTCCCCTTCCTCTTTCCCCCTCCCTTTCCGTCCAAACACTGTCAGTTTGTTTCCTTTTTCTCATTTTTACTCCCTTCGGCGAGCCGGAAATGGAAAGCCCCGTGTTTGTATGAAACGGGTGATGAAGATGTTTTGGGAAACATTCCAGAGACAGTTTCTGCGTGTCTGTATGTGTGTGTGTTTCCGTGGCTTTTTTTTTTCGGGAAGCTCGAAATTTGTAGTCTCCGACCGAAGTAGTGTTTTCGCCCTCGGGATTTGCTGAGAGTCGTTTCATTCCGTACAGAAACATTCCTCAGTGTCGACGTACTGATGTGTTTTCCAACGTGCTCTGCTGTGGCGAAACTGTTCGTGCGTCTTGTTCAGACTCGTCGTAAAGCGAATCTTAAGTCGCTGTTTCATCGAGAAGATAAAAAGAGGAGAGCATAAGGCCGCCCTTGACGGAGCGGTAGTGTGTTGCTTCCGTTCATCAACTACAGTTTTACGACTCTCCCGCAATCAATTCGAGAACCAAGGTTAGAATCAATGAAATATTCCTTTCCTTTTTATATACTTCAACTGTTAATATCGTAAGATTGCAGACGTAATATATATATATAAAATCAACGTAAGTTTATCAGTACTTTCAATGTAATTTACATTAATATGCAATACAGTTTTAGAACTAATGTCATCTCATTCTGCACAAAGTGTTTCAGCTTACACTAGTGTGATTCTTTGTGTAAAGAGACAGTTTTTTTCAATTTTTTTCTATGTACATGCTTTTCAGTCGTGTTTGAGTATACACTCGCAACCTGAATAGGTAGCCTTTTTTTTTTTTTTTTTTTTTTTTAATCGTTTGATTTTTTTGTCACCACCTCTTCTTTGACGTGCCCAAATTTCTTCCGGCTACCAGACTGTAATCTGTTATTTTGTCAAGTGCTTTGCCATTCCTCATTCTGTTGAGATATTCACTCTATTTTCTTCATCATCAATTTTGGATTCGCATCTCGTGTGTTTTTCAAATGTTAAAATGTTTGTAAATCTGTTGGACCAAACTGCTAAGAACACACGTTCTTAGACTTACAAACAACATAAACTAACTGAAAGACAACACACTTTCCAATGCCGCAGGGAGGACTGGAACCTCCGACGGCGAGCAACCACGCTCTCCGAAGCAAGGCGCCTTAGACTACTCGGCCACTCCCAAAGCGGCGATTCGTTTATCCTTGTTCGCAGTTAAAGTATTAGGTATGAGGTCCCCCTTATATGCTTTCTTGTTATCCACATGTTTTCATCACTTCTGTGCCATGATAAGCGTTACTTTATATTTAATTACAGCTTAGATTTACACTGTGCGATCAGATATTGGTAGCGTTGTCATAATTGATTTTGGCATTTACTTCCTCTTGGGCATTTTTGTTAGCACACACACGGAGAATACACATAGTCGTAGACTTATTGCAGCCACAATCACTTTACACTTATGCAAAAACAGCCGTGGCGGTGGCCGAGGGGACTGAGGCGCTCCAGTCACGGTTTGCACGGCCACTACGGTCGGGGGTTCGAATCCCCCCTTGGGCATGGATATTTGTGCCGTCCTTAGGATTAGCTAGTTCATAAAGTAGTTTGTAAGTTTAGGGACTGATGACCCCGTAGTTAAGTCCCATAAGCTGTACAAACATTTAAACATTTGAACAAAAACAGTGTCTGTTACTGTCCACGTGTAATGTGATTGTGACAGCAGTATAAAATTAAGCTGTAAGTAAATAAAGAAAAGTATTGGTGATGGCACAGAGGTGCTGAAACATCTTTGAGAACCAAGTAAAAACATAATTTTGCATATCACGCGAACGATTTACCCAAAACACCATTTTATTCTCTTTTGTTCAAATTTGTTCCTTCTACTGAATATGTTTAATTCTTACCTAATGTCACTATTTCTTAACCTTTATACTTATCTACTGTCTTTCCAGCCTCAAAGTATTTCAATTCATTCGTGATTATTGCTTGTTTCTCAATTTTTTAACCGTTCACGTATGTCTTATGTGATATCAGACCCTTTATATAATGAAATGACTAATCCGTTTCGCTATTTTATAGTTCACCAATATATTCCTTCTTGTGCAGTTCCGTCCTATACAAGCCCTTGCAAGAAATTACGAAGCGACTCATTAGAAACTATAATACTAGTCATCGGAATAATCCAGTATTGAATACTTGAAAGTATAAGAATCAGAACTGCCCCGTGGATTAAGCATATACAATAATAATAATAATAATAAACAGGAATGAAAAATTTTGGTTTTATTCACAGATTTTTTTTCCTGGTCGTTGATTGAAAGCACTTTAGGCATATTTGTGAAAGTATGTTTCACTCAGTTGTTGGGGAGCGTTTTCAAAGTTTTTGTTTGTAGTCTGATCGTAGGGAAATCCAAAGTTTCTTTTAAATGAAGACGGTTTTTCATTACTTTTACACGGAAAGGATTGCACTTAATTATGCAGACGAATTTATATTAGAACAGGTTCATTCAGATTTTATGTGTAATGGTCTGATCATTATTTGAGAAACGTATAATAGTTGTTCTAATAATTGCCTAAAATAAAATTTAACACATTCTTAAAGAGTTTTGGAATGAGAGAATATCAGTTTGTGCAACTGCTGACGATCATTTTCGTATTGTAAAACGCACTTTATAGTTTCGTCCTAAGTGACGCAACTGTTAAGTGCTTTGCATTGACTTATGTAAACACAAGTGAAGGAAGAAAAAGTGAATAATCGAAGCCAAAGCTTTCCCTTTCTTTTGAACTTAATAGATTACGTTTTGTAGCTGAAAAAAAAATCTACACAGCTCTTAGAGACGATTAGTACATGTTATTTTCTTCGGTGATGACTTTCGTAATGGGCACGATCTATCAGGCAAGACAATCGTAAATTGCTTTCACCATGCTGAACGGTTTTACGAAGCTTAACTGGTTAGTCGCAACCAGTGCACAGTACAACGTAAGAAATTCATGAACGCATTTTCAAGTGTAAGAACTAATATGCAGGTATGTGTCCTTGCAAAGTTTGAAGCCACCACAGTTAGTGGAGAGTGTGTACAATGTAAATATTGTTATGTTTATATTGTGTTTTAACACGGTCATTCTAGTACTAATGCCGAAACGAGTACATTCCAAGTTCAACTGCCCTGTTAATTTCTCCACTGTAATCAATGGTGTTATTCCTTCAGCCACTTTCCGAGGCACGAGACTCTGTAAATTAACGCTCAAAACTTATTTTTTCCTGACGTCAGGAGCTATGTACACAGTGCATTAGGAGTGAAGAAAGAATCTTCTTTGACATTTTCATTACACTGTCTACAGTATCACAAAATTTGTCTGTTAGTGACAGAAGAGGCAAGTAGCATAAAATATTATTTTTATTGGAGCTTATGATAGAAATTTTTCTTGCGTACCAATTGCTGTTTCCAATACTGATGTTGAATCTGCTGTCTTCAATATTTTATGTTTAATTTTTCACAGCAAATGGAACTTTAACATTTATTTGGCTTTACCGCCAATTTTGGGGACATAAGTGATATCAAATTTCAACACCAACGTGGAAGCAGGAATTGATTGAGGCATAAAGATCTATTTCTGTGTCTGAGTGCAAGTTTAGCATTGTCTGTAAAGTCTCTTTTCCCTCCTTTTCTAACGTAATATAAATTTTCTGTCACTGCTGACATTACAGTGTAAATCTTGCAGCAGATGCATTCTAACACCGCCTTGTGTACATGGCACTAAACAGTAGGGCACCAGGAAAAAATGGACATATTGCTGTATATCACTTACCATTACAGAAAAATATGTTAAAGTAGTTAAGATTTATTTTTTAAATTTTATTTATATGTGACCGGTCTCATAAAACTATTTTGTCATCACCTCGTGATTTGCCTCTATAACTCAATAAAATCCATTAGATGTACAGGCCTTTATAAATGTATTTTATTCGTTTTACGTGAATGTATAAACATGCCGAGTATCACAGCATTTTATACATACAATGGATTTTATTGAGATGTTGAAGCGAAAGTCCAGATAACAACAACATAGTTTCCCGTTAGTGATAGTGTATAAAACAAAACACTATTTCTGTAATTCTAATATAACATATCGCACCCAGAGGTTGAAAACGTAAAGTATGTGTGATATACAGGGTGTTACGAAAAAGGTACGACCAAACTTTCAGGAAACATTCCTCACACACAAAGAAAGAAAATATGTTATGTGGACATGTGTCCGGAAACGCTTAGTTTCTATGTTAGAGCTCATTTTAGTATTTCTCTTTAAATGTAAATTGAAATAATTCGTGCAGACAATTGTCAAAATACCCATTTTATTCGTTAGTATGCACCGTACTTCCTCGGTCACCGCATTTGTATACATTGCACTGACTGCAAAACCACGTTCGTGATGAACACTAACCAGTTGATGCTACGTACTGATGTGCTTGATGCTAGTACTGTAGAGCAATGAGTCTCATGTCAACACAAGCACTGAAGTCAACATTACCTTCCTTCAATTGGGCCAACTGGCGGTGAATCGAGGAAGTACAGTACATACTAACGAAACAATTGGGTATTTTGACAATTGTGTGCACGAATTATTTCAGTTAACATTTAAAGAGAAATACTGAAATGAGCTCTAACATGGAAATTAAGCGTTTCCGGACACATGTCCACATAACATATTTTCTTTCTTTGTGTGTGAGGAATGTTTCCTGAAAGTTTAACCGTACCTTTTTGTAACACCCTGTATAGGCCTACGACTTGGCTTTCTTTTATGTCGATCGTGATGTTTAACAACTTGTTTTTGAAATTATTGTACTTCTTGCCTAATAAGAAATAGATTTCCCCCAAAAATAATATATAAACTATAGTGATTTGATGAAAATATATAATTACACATTTGTCGGTAATACATTAGATCATCAGACACTTTTGGTTAATTAAATCAAGGTGCACATCAGACACATTTCCATCCATTTCACACTTACGCAACTACAGTACTTAACACCCACTTGAATCTTCTCACTGTACTCAATACTTGTTCTTCCTGTGTAATTTTCATTATGTTCCCTTCTGATCAAATTAGATATATATTGATGCTTTAATATGTGTTCTGTTAGTCTATTCATTCCTTTAGCCACAATGTGCCATAAAGTACTTTGTGATTCTATTCCCTAACTTTTCAACATTTACAGTATCTACCATATAATCTTCGGCATTCTTCTGTAGCAATACAACTAAAAATTTACGTTTATTTCTTCTGTGTGATTTTTCTAGTACGTGGTATACTTCAATAAATCTCATATGGAGCGTATTTACTTTCGAAAATGATCGTACATATTATATGCGCATCATAATATAGCTAAAAGAAAATTTACTGTTTATGTCTGTTACAGACAGACTAGTTTTCTACATTTTTCACTTGCATGGTATAAAGCAGACGCACACCAGTCGTGCTGTTTTGAGGTAAACTTTTGCTGCAGTCGGTCGGGTTCTCGAAGAAATTCTTATTTCAGCTGAAACAGCGAGGAAGTAATCTGCAATATTTTCACCCATGTGCAAGCAGCCTACAAAATATCTGATCAGTCTTAAACATTCTTTGTTACAGACAGCATGAAAAAACCTTCGCCGGAAATATTTAACCCTTAAATTCATGATTTAATTCCAATTAAAAAATTATTTTCGTGTTTTATATGTTGTACAAATAAAGCGAAAAATAATTTAAAAAACTTCCTATATTGCTAGTTTTCAAAAAAAAAAAAAAAAAAATAAAATAAAAAAATAAAAAATAAAAAAAATAATAATAAAAATGTAAATATACACCATACACTAACTTAAATAATAATTTTCAAAGTTGGATAGTATAAACAAATTTTGTGCTTATTATGGTTCTCCATGCCTGTCTTAATTGGTGTGATGTTTTCCTCCTTCCAAAACTGGCTCTTTATAATGGAAACAAAACGTCAAAAATTTCTAGTCATAAGATTTCCGAAAAGTTTATTCCATCCTAGAACACTGTATTTAGAACTTAAATTTTCTCAGGAATCATGTCAAAAATTATACCTCTCTAGTTCTAAGCAAAAATTGAGGGATCAAGGGTAGTAACAACCGATGAAGAATTAAATGCCAAAGTATTATTTCTATTTATTTATATTTTTCCGCAGTCGAAACCATCGCGCCGGTTGTTGGAACCGAAATCAGCCGTAGCATTCTTTGTCTTTATTTACTTTATATTTACGATGTTCTGAGCTGGTATATTTGTACATTGTGTAGACAAATTTTTCTGCACCTCTTTATTATTCCCAGTTTTCTTCTTCATTGACCGTAATTGATGTTTCGCAATAATCATAGTCATAGTTGAACTCCCCTGTCTGGAAGCTGCGCGTTAGTCGGTGAACTGTAAATCATACGTGAAGGGGAAGAACGGATAATTTCGGAATCCACTTTTAGAAAATATATGTCAACCTCTCAGCTCACACTCCATCTATTAACGAGAAAATAATTATACCTATATTACCATCTCAATAAAAAAGGAGAGGAGAAACGTCCGAAAGACGATATTGTCGAGAAAATATTGTTATCATATTAATATAAGTAACAAATCGCATGGGTTGCACAACAAAATTTGTTTAACGGTTGATTATTTCGCAGATGAGGATATAAATCGTATCTGAAAGTAGGTTTTAAGAGAAATTCTTAGACCGAATTCCACTTGAAGAGGTAACATTCAAACGAAATGTAGAATTACAGTGCAGAAAAGAACAGATAATTATAGTTATGATATTTTTTTCTCTCTTTTCACCTTGAGATACTTAAGAGTTTCGAAAACTGTGAATGTATATTTTCGTATGCACATAGAAATCGGCTTAAAAATTGCACTTCACGAAATGACACGAGTTTCCTACATTTTTGATAGTAAATTGTTCGTCCGCCGCTGGAAGCAGTTTTCGCGTTGTATGACCAAACGGTATACGGCTGAAATATCAGGCGAAGAAATACGGTTTCTGCCACTGTACTCAAGAAATCTAATGGATCTATCACTCATTGCACCGCGAAAGCATGAATACACATTGGCTATAAACATTTTAATACAACAGAATTACAAGCGCTTAAATCTATTGAGAACACCGCATGTAGGCCTAATTTTTGTAAAGATTTCTCAACGCTTTCGTGAGATTTGTGAGCTGCAGCTAGATGATACCGACTTATTACCACGATATTTCAGCTAAAATCAGGCAGAAACACATAGGTGGATTTTATCGCCGTTCCATTTTACGACCAATCCGACGTGTAGTACAAGAAGACAGTAGTCACTTTCAGTATCCAGTTTTTTTAAACTGATTCGTGTATAAGAACTGCATTAAAACGACCCTGGTCACTAATAGTGTTGCATCGTGTGACAAATCGTTTTTGGCAGAAGGAAAAATATTGCATTTTCACAGATGCGTTGAAGTACACTTCAAATTTTCTTCGCAGTCGGTATTATCTCCTGAAGTTCGTCCGTTACCTTAACTGCTTATTCTGTATAAGAGGAGGTCCAGACGAGTGTGACAGTTACAGAAATATCAATTCAATGAGTCACTGTTGCAAAATTCTAACGCGAGTTATGTGCAGAAGAAGCTGGTAGGAGCCCATCCCGGGAAAGGTCAGTTTGGATTCAGGAGAAATTTAGGAATACTTGACGCAATATTTATCCTGAGACTTACCTTAGAAGATGGATTAAGGAGAGGCAAACTTAAGTTAAAGTATTTGTAGATTTGGAGAAATCATTTGACAACTCTTTCAAATTCTGAAATCAGCTGGGGTAGAATGTAGAGAACGGAAAATTATTTACAACTTGAATAGAAACCAGACAGCAGTTATAAGATTCGAAGGGCATGAAAGGGACGCACTGACAGGAGAAGGGAGTAAGAAGGGGTTGTAGCCTTTCTCCAATGTTATTCAATTTGTACAATGAGGAAACTGCGAAGGAAAGCGAAGAGAAGTATGAAGAAGGAATTATAGTTCTAGGAGAAGAAATAAAAATTTTACGGTTTGCCAGTCACATTGTAATTATATCAGAGACAGCGAAGGACTCACGAGCAAGTGAACCGAATGGACAGTGTCTTGAAAGGAGCATATAAGAATAACAAGAACAAAACAAGAGTAATGTAATGTAGTGTAAGAAAATCGGGTGATGCTGAAGGACGTAGATTAGGTAATAAGACAATAAAGGTATTGGATGAGTTTTGTTAGTTGGACAGGAAGATAACATAAGATCGTCGCAGTTCAGATGATGTAGAATGGTAATGGGAAGAAAAGCAGTTCTGTAAACGGAAATTTGTTAACATTGAATATTAGCTTGTTCGAAGCTTTATTCTGAAGACATTTGTGTGGTGTGTTACTTTGGATGGGAGTGAAACTTCGACGATAAATAGTTTAGATAGGAAGGTGACAGAAGCTTTTGAAATGTGATGCTACAGACGAGTGCTTAAGATTAGATCGGTAGACTGCACAACTAATGAGGAGTTACTGGACAGAATTGAGGAGAAAAAAGAGTTTCTGGTATACCTTGACGAAGAGAAGGGGATCGATTCGTAGGACACACTCTTAGACACCAATGAAACGTCAATTCAGCTTTAGAGGGAAGTATGTAGGGTAACAATTTCAGAGGCAGACAGAAACGAATACGGTAAGCAGATTCAAAAGGATGTGGGTTGCCGTTGTTATGAGACGAAGACGGTGGAGAGCTACATGAAAGAAATCTCCGAACTGAAGACAACAACAACAATAATAAGAGAAATAGAAATGGAGTTTATACAGAAATTCGTGCACGCGAATGATGTACTTCGGGGATACTGTACCTAGCTGCTCATATTTCTCAGTCGGTGTTACAGTTTAATGAGCGATTAGAAACATATGAATGAATGTTCAAGTGGGGACCACAGTGATTTTTTTGCTAAGCGATATGAAGCTTAATTTTGTGCAGCATTGTAAATATTTTTACTTGTACACTCTTTAAGTTCAGTGTAAGATATTAAACTTATGGAAAGATATCGCTCATTTTTCAGTTTCAGAATTTCGCTAGGGTGAAACTAAAGAAGTTCTTGTGACGTGGAACATCATGTTTTTGCAACCTAATTCGGTTTCTGTAATGTCTAGTAGCGAAATGGAGGAGGATCTAGAGCGTGTCGACCCTTGGTGCAGAGGAAGCGAACTGACTCTCAAAATAGACAAATTTAACGTAGTGTAATTGCGTAGCAATGAAAGTTCGCTGAGTACAATGGTTCCTAACCCGTGGTTCTCGGATCAGAAGTGTTCCGTGATAGGTATAAAACTTTCAAGTTTTATTCATTTTAAAATAATTTATCTTGTTACGTAGTTAGTCAGTCGTATAGTGTGACGAAGCTAACGTGATAACTTCACTGGAGACGACAACAGTGGATAATATTGGTACCTTTCCAAATATTGGTACCTTTCGAAATATATTCCTTTTTCTCCAAGAGTTGTGAAAGCTTATTGATTAGAAAATGATAAAAACTATAAGAAGGCATTTGAATCCAACCTCCTTGCCATTTCTTTCGTATAACATTCCGGGAATCGCCTTCCGTTATCTTAAGATTGTCTGCATGACTTATTTAGGTGAACCATGGTTCCCTGCTTAAAAGAAAGCCGTGAATCGATTGAAAGTGAGTGGTGATAGATACAGTACTAGCACTGGGATTTCCAACAACCGAAATTAAAATGAAAGGTTTAAAATCACATTGCGGGAAACCAAATTTAATATTCTACTAAAAGTATTACTGTAAGTAGGTAGTATGTTTAAAGTTTTACTTTAGATTTATTCTTAAATTGGCTCAGTTTGTTTGTCATTAAATTTGGGGTTCATACTCAGAAGACAGAAATAAGAACCATGATAAGAAACAGTTACTTCCATAGAATATGTACAGTCATGCGTAAGGAGCGATTTGAATTGAATCAATCATAACATTAAATATTGGAAACACACACACACACGCACGCACGCACGCACGCACACACGCACACACACACACACACACACAAACCCTTATGCCACGGAAGACTCGAACCTCTTACAGCGAGCAACCGCGCGCTCTGCAGCAAGGTGCCTTACAAGGAGACCTCATGGGTATCGGAGTTTAGAATTTTTTTTTTTTTTTTTTTTTTTTTTTTTTTTTTTTTTTTTTTTTTTTTAATATATATTTGTGGTTCGTAAAGTTCAGAACTCGAATAACAATCAGCCAAACACATTCGACGCAACTCTCAAAAAATATCGAGAAAATCGACTCTCAAGATCTGCAAGTAAGCATACTGTAAGTATGGAGGCGAGGTACTGGCGGAAGTAAAGTTGTGAGGCGGCATCGTGAGGCGTGTCGGGATAGCACAGTCGGTAGTGCGTTTGCCCGCAAAAGGCAAAGGTCCCAGGTTCGAGTCCCGGTTCCGGCGAACAATTATAATCTGCCAGGAAGTTTTATATCAGCGCACACTCCGCTGCAGAGTGAAAGTTTCATTCTGGTTACTGTAAGTAGCCTACCAATAATTAATTCAAATCAAATGTTCAAATGTTTGTTAAGCTTATGGGACGTAACTACGGGGTCATCAGTCCCTAAACTTACAAACTACTTATGAACTAGCTAATCCTAAGGACGTCACAAATATCCATGCCCGAGGGGGGATTCGAACCCCCGACCGTAGTAGCCGTGCAGACCGTGACTGGAGCGCCTCAATCCCCTCGGCCACCGCGGCCGGCAATAATTAATTCAATAGCACTTTCTGTGGATGTAGCTCAGACGGTAGCGTACTGGCTTTACTACCGTAAGGTCGGTGGTTTGATTCTTGCCGTGACACATTTTTTCCCTTTCGTTTTCTTAGAATTCTTACACAGTTTTAATATATAATGGTAATATTTAAGAAGAATTCACTTATTTTTATTTTCTACATTTATAAAGGGTTGTTAGTAATGATGGCTTCAATAAACAATAGAAAAAACCATAAGTTGCATTTTACCACATTGGCTTCACTATTAGTTGACGACAGTAGTCTTTGATTGTTCAGTTTGTGAAGAGCTACTACGCTGTTTTACGAAAGTCATCTCCATAGTTACTATTGGTTTCCCAAGCAGCTAATCTACTAAAAGGTCGTTTCAAGTGGCCACAAGGTTTGCAGCTCGGCTACATACACACAAAAACTGACACAACACATGGAATTAGAGATCCCAAAATGTTTTATGTAACTGAATCCGAAAAAGAAAAAAATGCCGCAGTGTGATTCGAACCACCGGCGCTGTGGTTGCGAGGCCAGAACGCTGCCACCTGAGCTACACCGACATTTACTGCAACTCTTTTAATTATTGGTACTTACATGTACTTTGCAAAACATCAAAGTAGATTTTCTCGACAAGTATTTAGCGTTGCATCGAATGGCTTTCACCAATTGTTATTAAAGTTCTGAAATTCACGTAATACAGGGTGTTACAAAAAGGTATGACCAAACTTTCAGGAAACATTCCTCACACACAAAGAAAGAAAATATGTTACGTGGACATGTGTCCGGAAACGCTCAATTTCCATATTAGAGCTCATTTTAGTATTTCTCTCTAAATGTAAATTCAAATAATTCGTGCAGACAATTGTCAAAATACCCAATTGTTTCGTTACTATATAGTGTACTTTCTCTATTCACCGCCAGTTGGCCCATTTGAAGGAAGGTAATGTTGACTTCATTGCTTGTGTTGACAGGTTCTTCCACCTACACTCACTGGAGCACGTTATCATGATTTCATACGGGATACTCTACCTGTGCTGCTAGAACATGTGCCTTTACAAGTACGACACAACATGTGGTTCATGCACGATGGAGCCCGTGCACATTTCAGTCGACGTGTTGGTACGCTTTTCAACAACAGATTCGGTGACTGATGGATTGGTAGAGGCGGACCAATTCCGTGGCCTCCACGCTCTCCTGACCTCAACCCTCTTGACTTTCATTTATGGGGGCATTTGAAAACTCTTATCTACGCAACCCCGGTACCACATGTAGAGAATCTTCGTGCTCGTATTGTGGACGGCTGTGATACAATACGCCTTTCTCCAGGGCTGCATCAGCGCATCAGGGATTCCATGCGACGGAGGGTGGATGCATGTATCCTCGCTAGCGGAGGACATTTTGAACATTTCCTGGAACAAAGTGTTTGAAGTCATGCTGGTACGTTCTGTTGCTGTGTGTTTCCATTACATGATTCATGGGAGTTGAAGAGAAGTAATAAAATGAGCTGTAACATGGAAATTAAGCGTTTCCGGACACATGTCCACATAACATATTTTCTTTCTTTGTGTGTGAGGAATGTTTCATGAAAGTCTGGCCGTACCTTTTTGTAAACACCCTGTATAAATATAAAGAAATTCTAAAATCCGCCGAGGTGACTGAGGCGCTCCAGTCACGGTCAGCACGGCCACTACGGTCGGGGGTTCGAATCCCCCCTCGGGCATGGATATTTGTGCCGTCCTAGTTCGTAAGTAGTTGATAAGTAGTTTGTAAGTTTAGGGACTGATGACCCCGTAGTTAAGTCCAATAAGCTTAACAAACAAACATCTAAAATCCGATACCCATGTGGTCTCCTTGTTAGACTGCTCGGCCACTCCACTGCGGCTATGAAATGACGAGTGTAACACGTCACCCTACGCCAATGACAGCAGATGAACTTTGGTACCAGATGAATGGAGGATGAGTGGTTATATCAAAAAGGCCATTCTCGCCTCATACGCATCGCTGCCACTAGCATGAAACAAATTATCAGGGCCCATTGAGAATGCTGTATCTAAATGACAAGAGGACTGAAATGCTAATCATTTCTCGAGTACATGCTAATGAATATTGCTTTTGACTATAAAATTCCTATCCCTAGTCTTTCAAGGTGATTATTTTTTCTTCTTTTTTGCTTTCCTTCAATGCTCAACCTAGGCTTTAAGTTGAGCCAGAAAAGGTTTAACATTTTTCCCAAAAAAATCTTGTTTCGAATGGTGGGGTGGTCATGATGGGTACATTTCCACTCCCCTTCTTTGCCGTTGCATATAACACTCTGACCTTCTTCACGAATGAAAGCGACAGATTCGACCATTCTCCCTCAACGAGCTAATATATTGTGTTGCAAGTGTGTCGCTAAGTTGAGCAATAGTTGGTACAAGCAACGTCATCATCGGACGCAGAACGCAGGCGATGGCGGCTAGATCCGGTACCGAAATTCGCAGCCAGTGTTTCGGCGACCCGACGTTGAGTTACAGCTTTAATTTAGGCGGTAGGCGAAACACACGCAGTCTGCAATAATTCGGGCCGTGCTTTCCGTCAGCTGCTGCCTGCAATAAGCCCGGCGCACCCGCCCCGGCTAACGTCGGGTCACCGGTGATCCAGACGTCTACTCCGAGACGTGACGTGACGGCATGGAGCACGGCTCAGACGTGACGGCTAAATTAACGTACAGTCTGGCCGTGCACTGGGGCAGAGGAACGACATGCAGCTGCTCTTTGTACGGAACCCTGACAACTGCTACCGAACCGACGTCACGTGCTCTAGAGTTGGGCAACACGATTCTTTTTTACGAATCGATTCTTCCGACTCAATCCTACTCTGTGAATCGGTTCCTACGATTCGTTCACGATTCTTTCGCGAATCTTTAGTCTGCATTGGCACGATTCTTACTTGCTGGTACAAGTCACAAGTCCAAAATCAGGCAGCTCCTTACGTACACCTAAGCAGCTTACCCTGTAGACAGCTGGTGCCTGGTACCCTCTTTGTTTAAAAATCGATTACATTGTAACATTTTCTAAAAAGTTAAATCATATTAAACGCATAAGAAGGCAAAAATGGTGATTCCAGGTGAATTAGAGTTTAACAAATAACATACACAGATAAAGCAATATATCATAAAAATATAAAATTGAAATTACCATTCATCAACGCCCTTAGGCGGATAGGTATTAAAACATATCTTAAAAAATCAAAATTTGTCTACATGAGTTGCTAAAATTTAAGGTACATTATATCATGTACAAAATTCTATCTGCTTAAAATAAATATATATTAATTAAGACTAGCATAAAAGGTGAAATCATTATGAAGCACCGTTGCATGTGTTTGTGTGCTTCTCGAAATAGAAAGTCTCCGTCTCTCCAGCAACTGCCATTTGAGTTGAACTGTTTGTAGCGCTTATGGCACTTAACTACGGGGTCATAAGTCCCCAAACTTACAAACTATTTATGAACTAGCTAACACTAAGGACGGCACAAATATCCATGCCCGAGGGGGGATTCGAACCCCCGACCGTAGTGGCCGTGCAGACTGTAACTGGCGCGCCGCAGAACGCTCGGCCACCGCGGCCGGCCATTCGAGTTGCCGGAGCATTTCCGTGACACTCGCGCATTGGTCGAACCTACCAGTAACAAACCTAGCTGCTCGCCTCTGAACTGCATCCATGTCTTCCTTTAAACTGATCTGATGCGGGTCCCAAACACTTGAGCAATACTCAAGACGTGGTCGTACAAGCGTTTTATAAGCCGTCTCCTTTACAGGTGAAGTACATCTTCCCAAAATTCTCCCAATAAACCGAAGTCGACCATCCGCCTTTCCTACGACTGTCATATGATCGTTCCATTCCATATCGCTGTGCAGCACACGCCCAGGCATTTAATAGACGCGAGCCACGGTGGAGTAGCCGAGCGGTCTAAAGCGTCTCGCTGCAGAGCGCGCGGTTGCTCGCCGTGGAGGTTCGAGTCCTCCCTGGGGCATGGGTGTGTGTGTTGTCCTTAGGTTAGTTTACTAGGTTTAAGTAGTTTGTAAGATACGGACTGATGACCACGCAGTTTGGTCCGATAGATTTACAAACATTTGAACATTTTAATTGATGCGACTCTGTCAAGCAGTATACTACTAATGCTGTATTCGAACATTACGGGACTGTTGTTCCTACTCATTTGCATCACCTTACATTTTTCTACATTTTGGAAGTAGCTGTCATGCGTTACACCACCTAGATATTTGGTCCAAATCATCGTGCATCATTCTACAGTCATTCTATGACACCACCTTCCTGTATACCACAGCATCAGCAAATAGCAGATTCCAACCAAATCAGATCATTTATGTAAAAAGAAAATCATAGCGGTCGTATCACACTCCCCTTGGGGCAGTCCTAATAGTACCTTAGTCTCTGATGAACACGCGGTATCGAGGACAACGGACTAGGTTCTAGTTCATAATTGTTGATACATTTGCTGTCCTAAATCAGCTCCTTCGTTGGTGTACAGGGTACTCTGATTATTTCCAACAATGTAGTCTTCAATGTCTTCGAAACCAAACGCTTGTACCCATTGTTGGAAATTATCTTCAGTTATCCGAAATTAATTTTTGTATATATGTATGTATATATACAGGGTATTACAAAAAGGTACGGCCAAACTTTTTGGAAACATTCCTCACACACAAAGAAAGATAATATGTTATGTGGACATGTGTCCAGAAACGCTTAATAGTTAGAGCTCATTTTAGTATTTCTCGTTAAATGTTCTATTTACGGATGAGGCTTCATTCCAACGTGATCAAATTTTCACAATCAACATGTGTGGGCTGAGGAGAATCCGGACGAAATTGTGCAATCACGTCATCAACACAGATTTTCTGTGAACGTTTCGGCAGGAATTGTTGGTGATGTCTTGATTGGGCGTCATGTTCTTCCACCTACGCTCACTGGAGCACGTTATCGTGATTTCATACGGGATACTCTACCTGTGCTGCTAGAACATGTGCCTTTACAAGTGCGACACAACATGTGGTTCATGCACGATGGAGCCCGTGCACATTTCAGTCGACGTGTTGGTACGCTTTTCAACAACAGATTTCGTGACCGATGGATTGGTAGAGGCGGACCAATTCCATGGCCTCCACGCTCTCCTGACCTCAACCCTCTTGACTTTCATTTATAGGGGGCATTTGAAAGCTCTTCTCTACGTAACCCCAAATGTAGAGACTCTTGGTGCTCGTATTGTGGACGGCTGTGATACAATACGCCATTCTCCAGGGCTGCATCAGCGCATCAGGGATTCCGTGCGACGGAGGGTGGATGCATGTATCCTCGCTAACGGAGGACATTTTGAACATTTCCTGTAACAAAGTGTTTGAAGTCACGCTGGTACGTTCTGTTGCTTTGTGTTTCCATTGATTAATGTGATTTGAAGAGAAGTAATAAAATGAGCTCTAGCATGGAAATTAAGCGTTTCCGGACACATGTCCACATAACATATTTTCTTCTATATATGGAAAATTGCGTTTTTGCAACAAATACATCTTTATAGATGGAATTCAATAGAAAAAACTGTGTAAATACCAAAATATTATTAGAGCTTTTTCCAAGACAGCTTTTATATACCATAATTGCAGCATCCGGCAACACAGAGACAGAGAGAATATAACGTAAAATCCTCAGGAAAATATTTGGACCAATTACAAAGAGATGGCATATGGATGAAAAGACCTACCAAAGTGCTGTACCAGTACACTGTCAGACTCACAGACATGATCAGAAAACGCAGATGAACTTTCTATGGGCACGTACAGGCTTACAAAGAGAATCTTTGATGTACCGAGCAGTCTTCGAGCCACTCGTCGGGCGCTGATGACCTCGCTGTTGAGCGCCCTAAAACAGCAATCATCGTCATCATCATCATCATCGAGCCACTCGCATATTTCAGCACTGGAAAGGCCCCACATTACGATTTCCTTATTCCTTCCACGACTTAGTCGCAGTGAAGGAGTCAAAGGCCTCTCAGCTCGAGAAGACTACGATAGTAAGGATGAGATAAACAAAATTACGAATAAAAGCTCCACGCGCCACATCGTTGACATAGCCGTCCAGTTTAAAAGCCAGCGGAAAATGGCGATGCATAGCGCACGGATAAGAGCGTCACGCACTCATCTCTGCTACGTCCCAGCGAGGCAGTATCTACACAGCTATGGCGCCTCATTAAGTCGGCCGTTACTTTTTGTGTAATACGTGCGCAACGCTCGCGGGCGCTGAAATTAGTACCGCTCATTAACGCCAGAGGCGCGCACGCGAGCCGCGCATGCGCAGTCGCGTCCCCCAATTACCGTTACGTAAGCTCGGGGATTCCCCGCGGATCGCGCCATGGCGTCGCGTGTTGGAGCGCCGTTATACGCCAAAGAGAGCCGGCAGAGGAGAATAAATACTCCTTGCGCTTTGAAATAATGCGCGGGGCGTGCGTTTTGTCTTCCGCCGCGACGCGATAAGCTCGCGGGATAATTCTCGTTTGTAAGCTACAGCCGTCTGCGTAGATAACGCGCGTGTACTCGGCGGTGGGAACATGCACGCGATGGTCTGGGGGTTGTGTTATATATATCTGAGCGGGCGGCGCGGCGCGGTGCGTGTACGCACACACGCAAGAGTGCGTGGCGGGAATTCTGCCGGGATTGATCATTCAAGGGAGAGGGGGGGGGGGGGCTTTGCTGTGTCGTGAATTAGGACTACCTCCTAGCTGGAGTGATGGTTATAGCTCTCGCTCGAATAGGCCTACGTGTGGTTGCTTGTCTCCGAAAATACGGGGCTAGAATCACTGATACACAAGATTGTCATGTTGTCGTCAGAGGGCTGGGGAGGAAGTCTGATCCCTCATCCAACCCCCCACCACACTCAAATCATAGCCATGAAGGACTCAGGAATCAACCCGTGTTCCTATTACAGACCGTTTATGTCAAGATGACATTTCCACTGCTGAAGTACACTCTTGGAAAATGAAATACGAACACCATGAGTTCGTCCAACCAACAGAGTGAAATTTTATTGACACATTCTTGAATATGAAAACGACACACGATCACACAGTCAGAGGTAAACACACGTGAGAACAGTCACCAGAGCGTGAGCAATGTCTACGCTAGTACAGTGTGTATCCTTTTGTAGTCGTACAAACTGTAATTCTCCCATGGAGACGATCGTAGAAGTGCCGAATGTGGTCTTGCGAAATGGCTGTCATGCAGTTTCCATCTAGAGTCTCAGTTGGGCCATATTTAGTGACGAGAGACTATGCACAGACCAAAACTTTTGCCTCCGGCGATTGAGAATTCGCTATCTGTCAGCCAATGAGATGCTGCGTGCTTCTTAACCGGAGATTCGTGCGCTACGCGCCCTCACGTACTAAAAAAACGTATTGTTTAACGTAGATATTTTTTTAGTATGAGAGGGCGCGTAGCGCACGAATCTCCGGTTACGAAACACGCAGCATCTCATTGGCTGACAGATAGCGAATTCTCAATCGCCGGAGGCAAAAGTTTTGGTCTGTCCATAGTCTCTAGTCATTTCGTGCCGCTTATGTAGACCGCGCAATATAACGTTCCAACCGGTCCCAATCATGCTCACTGGAGGACAGATCTGGGGATAATGATAGGCAGGGCGGTTGACGTACATCTAGGAGAGCATTTTGGGTTGAACGGGATACGTGTGAACGTGCATTGTTCAAATGTTCAAATGTCTGTAAATCTATCGGACCAAACTGCGTGGTCATCAGTCCGTAGCTTACAAACTACTTAAACCTAGGTAAACTAACCTAAGGACATACACACACACCGATGCCCCAGGGACGACTCGAACCTCCACGGCGAGCAAACGCGCGCTCCACAGCGAGACGCTTTAGACGGCGTGCATTGTCCTGATGGAAAAGCATGTCGGCTTGTTGGTGCATGAACAGTATCAAGACCGGTTGAATGATTCTTTCAATATACCGTGCAGTGTTCAATATTCCCTCGATGATCACCAGAGAACGGCTAATGTACAGTATGGCTCCTCACACCATACTGCCAGATGTCGGCCCCGTTTGCCTCTGTCGCGTACACTCCAGATTTTCGCACTCCCCTGCACGATACCACACACGTATACGACGACACGCATCACTGAAGACGACACGTCTCCATTCGTCCCTTCATAAGCGCCGATCATGACACTGGAGGCGGGCTGAACGATGTTGGGACGTGAGCGGAGGACACTCCAACGGCACACATGACCGTGCATCATTGTGAGGGGAGTGATATTCTTCACTGGCCGTTTTACTCCAGTGATCGTCTAGACAACATTGAACAGTTCACGGTACACTGAAACCACCATTCAACCCCTCTTGCTATCACTTAGGCACCAACAAGGCGATATGCTTTTCCATCACGACAATACGCGTCCATATGTATCCCGTACCACTCGACGTGTTCTGCAAGTAGTACATCAACTACCCTGGCCACCACGATCCCCATATGGAAGGAAGGAAGCTTGGAGTTTAAAGTCCTGTCGACAGTGTGGTCATTAGAGACGGAGCACGCTCCGACTGTTTGGGTAAGGATGTCGAAGGAAATCGGCCGTACCCTTTGAAAGGAACCATCCAGGCATTTGCCTGGAGTGGTTTAGGAAACTCACGGAAAACCTAAATCGGGATGGTCGGGACCATCATCCTTCCGAATGCGAGTCCAGCGTGTTACCACTGCACCACCTAGCTCGGTCATCCCCATGTGTGTCCCCCATTGAGCTCGTTTGGGACCGGATGAAATGTTGGGCGGTCTGCATGAGCCGCACGAAATCTGGCCCAACTGAGACACCAGGTAGAAGTTGTGTGGTAGGCAATTCCACAAGACCACATTCGGCACCTCTGCGATCGTTCACAAGATAGAATTAAAGTTTGCATCGCTGCAAAAGGAAACTCACGGTACCTAACGCCGACGCTCGCATGTTCTGGTGACTATACTCACGTACGTATGGCTCTGCCTGTGTGATCGTGTGTTATATACATCCTGAAGAATGTCTCAAAAAACGATTTACCTCTGCTGGGTCGACGAATTCATGCTGTTCTTTTTTCATTTTCCAGGAGTGCATTTTAGGATAGTGATGTGAATGGACATGTTGAACGCAACTGAGCCGACACACATCGACAAGTAACAGGTATCAACATCCCTGCGTATTCTCGAAGAGAATTTGCGTTGCAACAGTGAAACAAAAAATGATGATGCTCTATTCATTCGGGAGACTGGTTCGATGCAACTCTCTACCCTACTTTATGCTGAGCATCCATCTTCATTTCCTCTGGAGAACGACAAACCATTTCCATTCGAACCTGCATACGGTATTAGTCTCTTCTACATCTACATCTACATACATACTCCGCAATTCACCGTAAGGTGCGTGGCGGAGGGAACACTGTACCACTACTAGGCATTTCCTTTCCTATTCCACTCCCAAATAGAACGAGAAAAAAAGAATGCCTATATGCCTCCGTACGAGCCCTAATTTCTCTTATCTTGTCTTTGTGATCTTTACGCGAAATGTAAGTAAGCGGCAGCAAGATCGTACTACACTCAGCTTCAAATTCCGGCCCTCTAAATTTACTTAACAGAAATTCACGAAAAGAACGTCGTCTTTCTTCCAACGATCCCCAATTTAGTTGCCGTAGCATTTCCGTGACACTCGCGCATTTGTCGAACCTACCAGTAACGAACCTAGCTGCTCGCCTCTGAACTGCTTCCATGTCTTCCTTTAAACTGATCTGCTGCGGGTCCCCAACACTTGAGCAATACTCAAGACGTGATCGTACAAGCGTTTTATACGCGGTCTCCTTTACAGGTGAAGTACATCTTCCCAAAATTGTCCCAATAAACCGAAGTCGGCTGTCCGCCTTACTCACAACTGTCCTTACATGCTCGTTCCATTTCATTTCTCTCGTCGATTTCTCCCCACACACTTCCTTCCAATGCCAAATTCACAATTCCTTGTCTGAAAATGTGTCCTACCAGTCGATCCCTTCTTTCAGTGAAAATATGCCACAAATTTTTATCTCCACAATTATGCTCAGTACCTTCTCACTAGTTAAGCGATCTACCCACCTAATTTTCAGAATTCTTGTGTAGCACCACATTTCAAAAGCCTCTATTGTCTTTCTGTTTGAACTATGTATCGTCCACGCTTCACTTCCGTATAGGGCAACAAAGGACAACAGGGCAACAGGGGGGCTCGATCCCCCGACGGCGAACGGTACGCGTACCGCAGCAAGGCGCCTCAGTGCGCACGGCTAATCCGCCGCGGCACAGGGCAACAGACAAATACCTTCGGAAAAGACTTCCTAACTCCTGAATTAATATTTGATGCTAAAAATGTCTTTTTTCCAGACACTTTTTTCTTTCCATTGTCATCTCTACTGCGACCATCGCATGATATTTTACTGCTCAAGTAACAGAACTTACCTACCACTTATATTGTTTCATTAGCTAATCTAATTACTTCTTCATCTGATGTTCGTTTATACACTTTTCCGGGACACTGTCCATTCCATGGAATTGCTGTTCCAGATTCTTCATTTTTTCTGTGACATAATTATATTGTCATCAGCAAAACGCAATGTTTTTATTTCTTAACCCTGAACTTTAATTCGTCCTTCAAAATTCTCCTTACTTTCCTTAAGAACTTGCTCAATATACAAATTTAATAACATTGGCGAAAGGATGCAACCAGTGCTTACCTTTCATGCCGTTCGACTCTAATAACAGCCGTTTGATTAATGTAAAATTTGTAAATAACCTTCCGTTCCCTATATTTTACCCCTGCTGACTTCAGAATTTTTAAGAGTTTATTCCAATCGACATTTTCAAATCTTTCTCCAAGTCATATGGTGAGTGCTGCCTTCCCTATTCCTACAGTCTGGAGTTACCAGCAATTATAATTTGACGAAAGCTGACATTCTGATTCTAATGGGCATGTGATAAGTGAGGCTGAACAGTTCAAATTTCTAGGTGTTCGTATAGACAGTAAGCTGTCATGGAAAGCCCATGTTCAGAATCTTGTTCTGAAACTAAATTCTGCTATATTTACCATTAGAACAATATCTGAGATAAGTGACTTTTGCCGGCCGCGGTGGCCGAGGGGACTGAGGCGCTCCAGTCACTGTCTGCACGGCCACTACGAATCTCCCCTCGGGCATGGATATTTGTGCCGTCCTTAGGATAAGCTAGTTGATAAGTAGTTTGTAAATTTAGCGACTGATGACCCCGTAGTTAAGTCCCATAAGCTATAAAAACATATGAACATTTTTTAAAGTGATTTTTCAACACGTAAAGTAGTCTGTTACGCTTACTTTCACTCTCTTATGACGTACCGCATTCTTTTTTGGGGTATCTCGCCTGATGCGAAAAGGATATTTCTGGTTCAAAAACGGGCGGTTCGAGCAATATCTGGTGTAAGTTCGCGAACGTCATGTCGACCCCTTTTCAGTAGTCTGGGAATTTTGACTCTGGCGTCACAATACGTTTTTTCTATAATGTCGTTTGTTGTTAATAATATCAGGTTATTCCCACGAGTTAGTAGCTTTCACTCGGTGAATACTAGACAGAAGTCGAATCTATATTTGCATCACACGACCTTGGCACTTGTGCAGAAAGGTGTACAGTATTCTGCAGCATCCATTTTCAATAATCTGCCACAAGAACTAAAGAATCTTAGCACTAATCCAAACGCTTTCAGATCTAAATTGAAGAGTTACCTCATGGCTCACTCCTTTTATTCTGTCGAGGAACTCCTAGAAAAGTTAAACAATTAAGCTAATTCATTTTTTCTTTATTGATTCTTTTCACTTTGTCTTAAGATTGTCGTGTGCAAAGGACTACTTAAAAATTTCTATTACCATTCTTGTGTAACAATTAATGTATTGACTTGTTCCATGTCCATGGAGTCTCACTTCTCAACTGGGTCCTATGGAACAGAAAAAAAACAATAAATAAATAAAATAAATTAAGGGCAGTGAGAGTAAGGTTAAGTACGACTTATACAGAAAATGGACTGCATTTTATGAATGCAGGAACGTAACCTGTACTTCAATGTTATCAACACCGTTTATTGAGTATCATAAATGAGAGGGAAAACTGCTCCGAAGTTCTTTCGAAAATTACCGCCCAACGCGATAAGTGGTTCAATATCAGCGTTATAGCTTCAAATTTATTTAAAAAAAAATCCATTTCCACTTTGGCTGTCTTTTAGTGGAACACATTTGTGATTTCTGAAATAGAAATACGTAAACATCTGCACTGTTTCAGGGCTTTGAATAATTGTAGTCAATGTCGGAGTTCAAAATTTGTTGCAGACCGGGACTCGAACCCGGACTTTCCACTTTGAGCCAGCAGTCGCGTTAAACAATTGGGTATAGGAAGTCTTTAGTCATCCGTTCCAAAAATTTCAACGTATACAAAGAATGTAGTGTCCCCGTCCAATACTTCGGACGTATATGTGAATGCCACACACAAAGTGTTGCCTGCCTTTCCGAGTGATACATACAGTTAATCTTGTTTCGGACGTGCCATAAGCTGACAATGTGAGCGAGACGAGAAGAGTGTCTAGAGAGCTTAATAATTATGTCGACCGTTGGTCCAAAACGGAAAAACAGAGTCCTGCACAAATGTTGAACGTCGCCATTGAATTCGAAAGACCTGAGATGTTTAAATATTTCCATTTCGTAATATTAAACAATGTCAGGCAATGGTATATGTTCTTTTTGACCCGTTTGAAAGAACAGACATCACGTCTTTAATGTGTTATTTCGGATGTCTCACATTTTCAAAAGTGTACTTATACCTTGCTAATTTTACAGTTATCCGGTGCGTAACTTTCGTCCCACAAGACGACTGTAAAATTACAGAGATGTGAGTAAATATTTGAAAAAGTCACGTTGTCGAAATAACCTAGTAATGCGAAACAAATGTAGCCTATAGAATCGTAATACAGCCAAAAATTAAATACGAACGGACCCATGCTATATATCCGTTACAGGAATTTTCAAACATCACTTCGACTTATATATATGCCCCTGTAGACACGAATACAGCACGAGAACTTTATCTAACGAACAAGGAAATTCTATTAATAGACTTCAAACTATAACAGTCTATGAAACCTCCATTGAAACGCTCTGTGAATATCCACTTAAACACCATTATTGTGCTCTTAAAAATTACCTTTTGAGACTTCTGCATCAGCAGAACGGACGGATGTGATTGCGTAGTTGTTCCACCTTTCAAAACCTTTACTCCACATGAAGATAACAGACTTGCGGGACGACATTTCCTTGAAAACATATGGAAATGCATCCACTGGCAAATTGTGGACTGAACATGTCCCGGAGAAATATGAAAATTACAAAACATTAGCCATCTATCTGGCTACTATGTTGGCTCCACATTTTTCAAATTTTATGTAAACAAGTATCGCTGAAGATTAACGGCCGCCCACCTCGAAGACACTATTCGCATGAGCTGCACCGCATATGGACCTAACTTAAGAAACTGGCTCAAGGCCGCAAATGTAATTTCTTGCATTGATTTTTTTAAATACAAATACGCATAGTTCACTGTATTTAATACTTTTTTTAGTGAAAATTAAAAAAAAAAACAGTTTTTTAATGTATGACCTGGTACTGGATTTTTCAATAGAAGTCTGACTCCACATTTTATTTCATACATTTTGTGAGTGAAAATAAAAAAAATAGCAAATAAAGTTTTACTGGATTATTATTCATTTTTATTTCACATCTTTTATATTTCGTATTAGTTGGAGACTGAATATTAAAATAAAAAATTGATAAGGAATATGTGGTTTTACTTCTGGACGTCGATAAAAATTTTCAAAAGTATCCGGACCCCATCCAAGATTACTGACCCACTTCTGTTTTAGAGACGGAACTTCTGAATCGCCCAGGGATTTAACTGGGTGTTACACTATCAAATTATTGGATGAAGAGATTGAATGAAATATTGGTCCTATTCTTTGACAAAGATCTTGGC
Organism: Locusta migratoria; assembly: GCA_026315105.1. NCBI lineage: Eukaryota > Metazoa > Arthropoda > Insecta > Orthoptera > Acrididae > Locusta > Locusta migratoria. Next base: position 79,697,397 of record CM048754.1, on the reverse strand, counting down.
TGTAACGCCAAACGGGATCGTACACTGTTATCAAATACTCTGTGAAAGTTACTTCACATAGCGGTGCTATGCTCAGCTGTCACTTATTCAGCTGTTGTGCTGTTTCTGCGTGTAGAAGAGGAAGGGCAAGAAAACAAAAAAATCAGGAAAATAAAGTCAGTTGGGTAAAACCATGGGTAACACGGTGAGATAGAAGAAAGTGTACAATAATATTGGCTACGGGGAGCTGTGTGTCGACGATTTATTTATTTATTTGTTTATTGTATGGTCGGCAGTGCTACAATGAATGGCTTCCGTAATGTTTTCGCAGCTCTCCATTCTAGTCAGTCTATTTTTCTAGTCCGAATGTCGTATGTTATAGAACGCCTCATCCCCTTTATGCATTTCTTTCAGTTTTGTTATTTCAGTAACACAGAAAAGACGCTGCTAATAGCTATCTTTAACAAATACATACGCTGTGTCAAACAGTTGTGGTGGCAACCATGCGATACTAACACTAGCGCTCCGGGCGATCACAACTACCTCATACTAAGGACGGCACAAATATCCATGCCCGAGGGGGGATTCGAACCCCCGACAGTAGCGGCTGTGCAGACCGTGACTGGAGCGCCTTAGTCCCCTCGGCCACCGCGGCCGGCGGACGACTTATAAAAAGTGCCGATTACACTACGTCAAATGTATGTGTGGCCAATAATTTGATAGTGTCATGTCGGCGTAAGCGACGAAAGTTTCAAGTAATTGTTGCGTAAACGCGTACGATTGTTGCGGATTATGAACAGTCAACTGTGGCCCGATCTGCGAATTTCGGTGTCACAAATAAAGGACCGTTACAAACTGCTATAAGTAACAGGTATATAAAAATACCGGTAACCGCGGTAGCTGCGACTCTGTTATAACCGTTTGGACCACGTGTAGCGCGCTGCAACCAGATTGAACGCCATAGCTGTTTCTGGGGTGGCTGGGGAGGGGAGGGGGCGCAGATGTTCCCTGGGCGGGGCGGCGATGGACAAGGGGTGGTTTCCACCCCCTGCTGGAGGTGCGGTTGGGGGAGGGAAGGGAGGGGAGGCGAGTGATGGCGACCGCACGCATCGCGTCCCCTAGCACACACACGACTTCTTTCCTAATGCTGTTGTATAACGTGGCCAGCTAGTGAGTACAGCATTGTCTACATCACGCCTACATCCATATTCAGCAAGCCACCTCAACGTGTGTGGTGGAGGGTAGGTACTTGTTTGTACTTCGCTCCCCCCTGCTATTCAAGCCGCGTGTGGTAAACGGAAGAAAAAGAAATAAAAATAAAAAGGTGCTGGTTTGCTTCCGTGTGCTCTGTAATCGTATCCTTGTGGTCGCTCTGCGAGATATACGTAGGAGGAAGTAGTATGTTGGTTGACTCTTCATGGACTTCCTTTGTTGATGAGCGACGCTTCCTGTGAATTCTTCCTGTCAAACTGTCTCTGGCATCTTCTTAAACATTATTCTGTTCTTTGCTTTGTTTTTCGTCACACTCAAAAGGAGAAAGCAGGGCGTAGTATTTTCTCTCCTAGCCTTCTCCTACAACACAGGCGAAAGGTCTACAAGTGGCAAGGTATTTATGGTTTCTAGATTATTTCCAATTGGCACAGACGGATGGATGGATGCTTAGGGTTTAATGTCCCGTCGACAGCTTGGCCATTAGAGACGGTTGGCACAGACACCAGTCAGTCATTACTGTACTCGAAGGGCATGAAAGAGAAGCATTGGTTGAGAAATGAGTAAGACATCTCTGTAGCCTTTTGTACTGGAACGGGCGATTCGAATTTCTCTTCTAATAACTTGTAAGTGAAGGACTCAGGTTTACCGTATCAGACTTAGACCCTGACCGTTTCAATACGATGGAAGAGTAATGGGAACAACCATTCAAAAAAGATATGTTTAGTCTTGAATAGCAGATCCTTGAGAATGCTCAAGAAAAGTAATAGTTCAAAACTTGATAAGTAAAATTTCCTCAATTTCGTTCTACAAAATCTTTCAGTTGTTACCATAAACGACAGATATGTTCCATGAAGCTGTTGTAAAAAAATCGATTCATTACACGTAAACACTTTTTCTTCACATAAAAAAAACCCGCAAGATGGCGTATGCCACAGAGAGTTCTGGGCGACGAATGTCACGTGACATCTCCGAACAGTGGGTTTTCGTTAATTCAATGGAGGGTGTCAAGTACCTGTTATTTTTTGCAAATATATCTCAAACGATACGAGGTATGAAAAAAGAATAAGGCGACAAAGTTTTATAGAATTTTCTCCTCTACAAATTCGGTTATTCAATTTTCGTGTCAGGTGAATGGTTAAGCAGTTGTTTTCATTTAAATTTCGAACTGTCAAAATACGATCGCAAAGGCCCACTTTTAGTGTTATTACCGTAACCTAAGGTGGGCCAATTATTCATGAGTTCCTAAAAAATCTGTATATAGTCTTGAATAGGCTCTGTAGCAAACTTTCAGAAATAAACTTCAGCACAGTAATTAAATATTGGTATCTCTTGACAGCAGAAATAAGTCTCTTCAACATTCTGACATTTGAAGTAAAATTTCGAGTTTTATTTCACTTGACACAAATCAATACAATAGATGTATACAAATGCATGTCGTCATGAGAACATTCTCATACGAACTCATCATAGTAATTAAAAGTTTTTTGTGAGATACATAATTAGCAAAATAAAATAATTCGTTTTCTTTTATTTATTTGATTATGACGGTTGGTAACAGCGTCTCTTAATAAGATTTTCTCTCGCCCCGTGTCTGTCGATGTTTGATGGTCAGCTATGTGATCTACTGCCTCATCAGAGAAGACGCTTTTTCTCGTGGGTTGTGTCGTTGTCACCACACATGAAACGTAAGAAAACAAACACACATTTTTAGAGAATCATTTAATTAAAAATATCATGAAAATTAAAAATTATTAACTGCATAAATAAATATATTTTTAAATGTTTATCTATTACAGCAACTGTGTTTTATTGGTTGGGAAATCGAACAGCCATCAGTTGCAAGGTTGAAGATTGACTTACGACCGGCTTCGAGCAATTATTGCTCTTCTTCAGGTATCTCTGCACGTCATGTTCAGTGTGATTACAAAATGCTCTGTGTAAACATATAGGGCAAAATTTATGTACCTGAAGAAGGCAATAATTCCTCGAAATTGTGTGCCGGAACCGGGACTCGAACTTGGGACCTTTGCCTTTCTCGGGCAAGCGCTCTAGTGACTGAGCTATCACGACACGACTCACGATGCCGCCTCACAACTTTACTTCCAAAACTGAGCTGATGTAAGGTGACAGCAAGGATAAGCTTTCGTCTCGCTACACGTACCCTAACTGTACATCGCGCAACCTCTGCAAGATTGCAAGGCGATATTTGGGGAACTTAATAAAGTTCAGGAATAAGAAGTGAACACTGCGGATTGCCGACGACATTGTAATTCGTCGGAGATAGCAAATGACGTAGAAAGCAACTGAACGGAATTGACAGTTGGAGGATACATCCACATCTACATACATACTCCGCAATTCACCGTAAGGTGCGTGGCGGAGGGTACACTGTACCACTACTAGCCATTTCCTTTCCTATTCCACTCCCAAATTGAACGAGGAAAAAAAGAATGCCTATATGCCTCCGTACGAACCCTAAGATAAGATGAAAACTGAAAAAAGCAAAACGAGGGCAAGGATTGTAGACTAAGAAGTTGAGGCGAAGCTGAAGGAACCAGATGTGGTAATAGGAGAATAAAAGTAGTAGATTAGTTTCGTTGTTTGTGTAGCAATATAACATGTTAAGACCCATCTGAAGAAGACATAAATTGCCGAATGTCAGTCGAAAGAAAAAGCATTTCTGAATAAGCGGAATTTCTTGAATTATAATTACTAATTTAAATGTAAATAAGTCCTTTCTGAAAACATTTGTATGAGAAGAATCGTGAACGAGATCAGACAAAAAGATAAGAGAAGTTTTTTAAATGTAATTATTTTTAAAAACATTACGGAACCAGCGATCTTCCAAGTAATTATTAATTCAAGTAACAAGACAGCCTAGATCGCAATTTCTGATATTTCCCTGGTAACCGGTTTCGGTTACTTACATCATCATCATCATGTGACCAGAACTGTAATGTTACATAATATATTATTAGAGGGATAAATTATTTCTAGCCGGCCGTGGTGGCCGAGCGGTCTTCGGCGCGCCAGTCACGGTCTGCACGGCTACTACGGTCGGAGGTTCGAATCCACCCTCGGGCATGGATATTTGTGCCGTCCTTATTGTTAGCTAGTTCATAAGGAGTTTGTAAGTTTAGGGACTGATGACCTCGTAGTTAAGTCCCATAAGCTATACAAACATTTGAACATTTATTCAGTCTTGTCATGAAAACAAACAGCTTTCTAGTCAAGAGAATAAACAAGTGTTCATGGGAACAAAGCTTATGTAATTCAGCCCAGACCTGTTTCTTATTGGAGGAATGATGTAACAATCTGATACAGGGATCCATTATATTAGACAGTGAAACGTTTTAATATATTTTAAGTAATTACAGTTTATTCTACCGATCTCAGCTTTTTAATTTTACGATGTATGGAGGTTCTGCTCGCTGCAACATTATTCTCCTGGCGCGTCGTGGTAGAAATAAATACTCGTAGGTTCAATTTTCACTTCTTCTTTAATTTGAAACGAACTTGTTCTCCACCAAAACATAACAACTTCAAAACATATACAAATTACGAAGCATCAGAACGGCAGTACTTCCACCTCAAAACACAGACTGACATAGCTTCCAGTGCACTTCAGAAAAGCCAAAACTCGAACTCCCTCACGCAAGGCGGTGAGGCAAATATATAACATCGGCAATAATGACGTTACATTATGCATTGTTCATAACAATTGAATATACTGATTTACAATTAACAAACACACAAAGAAAACATTTCATTTACACAAAAATAATCACAATATAAAATGAAAACTATACACACAATAATTTTTACATGGCTTACCTATATATTTTTAAGACGAAATCTCCGATCTTTCTGTTGACAACAAAGTGCGATCTTAAATGTCAATTAATTTGTTAACGAGTACATCATACATGTTCTTAACATATATTGAGCTATCAATTATCTTGGAAATTCTCAAAATAGGTTCAAAATCTCAAGTGAGTCAATATATACAAAGAAATACAATAGTCAAATCTCGAGTACATCATTAATTACACAATTAGCTGGTTCACACAACTTGTTTATGAGCCTAACAAATATACAATGCTCTTTATTTTCATGTTTTTATGTTTTACAAAAGTTGTTACCCTTCGTCTGTCTATTTATTGAAATAATATACAATGACAAAAGTATTGTTTATAGAACTGTCTGGAAACGTCTTATACAAAGCTCTTAATTAATGAAATCTAACACTTGTTTTAATCACAGTATCACCGAGACATTGTCCTACACTGATTCCTAGACTGGCTATATTGTTTTTAACTAACTTCACACGCAATTTTTATCACTATTGAACGACACGATTCCGGATCCGACGCAGACGGTATCGTAGGATGACATTGAGATGAGAGGACCAGGCAGACGGTATCGTACGATAACATTGAGATGAGGGGGTCAGCAGTATCGTCATAACAGGATATTTTATTTTTATAATTACTTGTATTAGTACATAGTCACTACTTTAATTTTGTGAAGAGTTTCTTTTATGTAGAGGGTATAATATGTGTCTGTTGACACAGGAGTACAAAATGAAGAAACGTTATAAGTAGTACAGTGCATGTGGCACATAAGTATCTTCTAATATATAAAGCAGAGTGTCCGTATGTTTGCACGTGTAGCATACAAATCTACAGTTTTGATCCAATATTTATGAAATTTTGTACACGTAAGCTTCAATCCATGAAAACGGTCGCCGTAAGTGTAAGAATCACATACGATATATAGTTCACGAGATATTACGTCATAAACAATGAGATGCGCGAAAAACTGCTGCATTTTTCGACAATGCTGCTCATTTGCTCCTAAACCGTTGGACCGATTTCAACCAAATTTGGTACACACATTCCTTACCGTGAGGTAACAATTGCTGCATGGTTAAGAATCACATGCGGCACATGGTTCAAAAGATATTACGTCATAACCAATAAAAATCGCAAAAAATGCCATATAATGTGGCTATACTTTTGAATTACACTGTATGAGAAAAAAGTTTCTCGCTTACTACCTTTCCGCGGTTTATGGAGTAAAACACGGCTCTCGATATGACGTTAAAGTTTATAATTTGAACACTACAAATTGTAGCGACAGGAAATTTTACACACAGTATACACATATACAGTTGAATGTAGCTTCTAAATTGTATCACATTCCGACACGTAGTTGATGAGATATGAGCACGTAAACAGTAACGTTCCGCTGTTCGTGGACTAAAACTATGGCATTCGGTATGACGTTACAATTTGTAATTTGTACAGTTTTAATTGTAACTGCAGGAAATCTTACAGACAGTATACAAACATATAACTGAATGTACCTTCTAAATTGTATCAGTGTGTGACATGTAGTTCATGAAATATGACCACATAAACTGTAACGCTCATGAATAACCGCACCATCATGCACCAAGTTTTAATCTATTACGTCTTTACTACTAATTGTATTCCCAAGAGATTTTACAGACATACAGCCCTAATACAAATGATTTTATACCTGAAAAATGGCAGCAATAAATACCCGGGCAACGCCGGGTTTTAAGCTAGTATTGTTTAAATGTCATTATTTAAAAAATAAAAACAAATAAAACTTTTCCAGTTACACTTTTCATAGACAATGTCCTGATGGTACAACTATCTCAGTCTGTCTGATCTCCAGTCTGGGAGAAGAAAGTCGATCATGGACAGGGGCTTAAGACGAGTAACCCGAGATTGCAATCCTGCAATAAGAAGGAACTGCGGAAGTTTAGATTGGTCGGCGCTGGGAGATCACCAAAAGATATCACTGTTTGTAGCGGCAGGTGGACTCGAGCGCTCTTTCCTTTCAGTAAAGGGTAACCCGAAAATAAAGTAGTTCCGGCGAAACAAGCAGGGCATCGTTTGGTTCCTGTAGCGGAGAAAGGACCGCAGTAGACGAAGAAACGAAATTAGCTCCGAGTATTGCAACCGGCAGTCTGAAACAGAGTTTCGATATACATTGCGAAGCATACTCGTGTTCAGAAAACACTATGGAATATATTGAAACACTAGACGTAGGATGTTCATATTCGCAGCACATGTTCATTAGTATGTTCCAAGAGAAACAAATGGCATTTCAGTCATGTTGACTATAGTCAGCGTCACGTGGGAAGGTGGCCGAGTTTACAAACGTTTTGCGCATCCCCCTCCATGACAGCCAATAACAACCATTCTGCAGACCGCGTGGCTGGCCGCGAGTTATACACAACGTTTCTGCAGCAGGCTCCGCTGTTGGTTCTCGGCCACAACACCTCCCAACCACGCTTCAAATCAAATGATTGTAAATTTATCGGACCAAACTGCGTGGTTATCAGTCCGTAGCTTACAAACTATAATAATAACAATAAATAATAATATGGTTTTCTGTTCCACAGGACCTAATTGAGGAGTCAGACTCCATGGTCGTGGAGCAAGTCAATTCATGAAGTTTAACACAAGAATGGTAACGGAAAATTTTTAAGTAGTCCTATGCACACGACAGTCTTAAGACAAAGTGAAAAGACTCAATAAAGGAGAAAATGAATTAGCTTAATTGTTTAACTTTTCTAGGAGTTCCTCGACAGAATAAAAGGAGTGAGTCACGTGGTAACTCTTCAATTTAGATTTGAAAGCGTGTGGATTAGTGCTGAGATTCCGTAGTTTTTGTGGCAGCTTATTGAAAATGGATGCCGCAGAATACTGAACCCCTTTCTGCACAAGTGTTAAGGTGGTGTGATGCAAATGTAGATTAGACATCTGTCTAGTATTCACCGAGTGAAAGCTATTAACTCGTGGGAATAAGCTGATATTATTAACAACAAACGACATTAAAGAAAAAACGTATTGTGACGCTAGTGCAAAAATTCGCAGTCTACTGAAAAGGGGTCAACATGACGTTCGTGAATTTACACCGCATATTACTCGAACCGCCCGTTTCTGAGCCAAAAATATCCTTTTTGTGTCAGGCGAGTTACCCCAAAAAATAATGCCGTACGTCATAAGTGAGTGAAAGTAAGCGTAAGAGACTACTTTTCATATTGAAAAATCGCTTATTTCAGATATTGTTCTAATGGTAAATATAGCAGAATTTGGTTTTGGAACAATATCCTGAACATGGGCTTTCCACGACAGCTTACTGTCTATCTGTCTCACTTACCATATGCCCGTTATGTGTAATCAATATATCAGCTTTCGTCAAATTATGTGTTAGAAATTGTAAAAACTGAGTTTTACTGTGATTTAACATCAACTTGTTTTCTACTAGCCATGAACTTATCTATTGAACTGCATTATTTGATACTGTGTCAATATTACGAACAACATCCTTCACTACCAGGCTGGTATCATCAGCAACAAAAATATTTTACAATTACCTGTTATACTCAGAGGCATATCATTTTTATAAATAAGAAACAGCAATGGTCCAAAACAGACCCCTGGGGCACTCCAGACTTAATTGTGCCCCATTGCGATTGTACGTCATAGCCATTTTCTACACTGCGGTGAATTACCTTCTGTTGTCTATTATTAAAGTAAGAGGTGAACCAGTAGTGACCTAGTCCTCGTATTCCATAATGTTCCAACTTCTGCAACAATATTTCGTGATCAACACAATCAAACGCTTTTGTTAAATCTAAGAAGACACCTAATGTCCGTAGCCTCTTATTTAACCCATCAAGTGCCTCATAGAGAAACGAAAATATAGCATTTTCAGTCGTTAAACCACTTCTAAATTCAAACTGTACGTTTGACAACAAATTATGTGAACTTAATGATCAATTAATCTTGAATATACAGCCTTTTCAATAACCTCAGAAAAAACCAATGACGTAGGTTCGTAGTTGCCTACATTATCTCTTTCTCCTTTTTTTATAAACTGGTTTCACTACTGAGTACTTTAATCTGTCAGGAAACTGACCATTCTGAAAAGAGAAATTACAAATATGGTAAACTAACCTAAAGACAACACCCCCCCCATGCCCCAGGGAGGACGCGAACCTCCGACGGCGAGCAACCGCGCGCTCCGCTCGGCTACTCCACCGCGGACTTCCACGCTTCACCTGTCGCTCCGCCTGTATGCGCCGAATCGCCTTCCCACATGACGCCAGCTATAGTAGTCCCTGATAATGTTTTCCCATATGTCATTGCATCGACACGTACAGGGAGACAGTGGCGCCTTTTGGTACAGCCATCCGTGCCGCATTCTCCTGGTTCCTGAGTTCACCTGTGGTGCTTGGTATTGGATCACAGCCGGCCGCGGTGGCCGCGGGGATTGAGGCGCTGCAGTCACGGTCTGCACGGCCACTACGCTCGGGGGTTCGAATCCCCCCTCGGGCATGGATATTTGTGCCGTCCTTAGTGTTAGCTAGTTCATAAATAGTTTGTAAGTTTAGGGACTGATGACCCCGTAGTTATGTCCCATAAGCTGTACAAACATTTGAACATTTATTGGATCACAGAGCTACACATGTCGTTTCGCCATATCCCGCACATTTTGGGTTTCGATGGCCAAGACAAAATCTGACGTGCTGTGACACAACGCAGGCGTGCGTTAGTGTAACAAATTGTGATCTTGCATTGTTTTCCTGAACATTGGCGTCCAGAGACTGGGGTGGATTAAGTACGGTTTCATTGAAGTAAGTCAGAATGCCTCCCTCTACGATTTTTACCCCACACGCTTCCTTCTAATGCTAAGTTGACAATTCCTTGATGTCTCAAAATGTGTCGCACCAATCTATCCCTTCTCTTAGTTATGATATGCCATGAACTGCTTTTCTCCCCAATTCAATTAAGCACCCCCTCATTAGTTACGTGATCTACCCATCTAATCTTCATCATTCGCCTGTATCACCACATTTCACAAGCTTCTATCATCTTTTTGTCAGAACTCCTTATCGTCCACGTTTCACTCCCATACGATGCTACACTCCAGACAAATGTTTTCGGAAAGGACTTCCTAACATTTAAATTAATATTGGATTATTGGATGTTAACAAGTTTCGCTTCTTTAGAAACGCTTTTCTTCCCGTATTTTATATATTCTCAACTTCGGCCATCAGAAGCTTTTTTGCTACCCAAATAACAAAACTCATATGCTACTTTTATTGTCTCATTACGTAATCTAATTCCTTCAGCATCGCCTGATTTTCTGACACTACATTCCATTACCTTCGCTTTACTCTTGTTAATGTTCATCTTATATCTTCTTTTCAAGAAACTGTCCATTCCGTTTAATTGCTCTTCCGGGTCGTTTGCAGTCTTTGATAAAATGACTATGTCATCGGCAGACCTCAAACTTTTTATTTCTTCTCCCTGAACTTTAATTCACTCTCCAAATTTCTCCTTCTTTCACTGCTTGCACAATGTACAGATTGAACAACATTGGGGAAAGGCTACAACCCTGTCTTACTCCTTTCCTAACTTCCGCGTCCCTTTCTTGTCGTTCGACTCTAATAACTGCCGTCTGGTTTTTGTATAGGTTGAATATAACTCTTCGCTCCCTATATTTTACCCCTGCTACCTTCAGAATTTGGAAGAGTGTGTTCCAGTCGACATTTTCTAAGACTTTCTCCAAATCCACAAACGCTAAAAACGTAGGTTTGCCTTTACTTGGCCTATCTTCTAATATAAGTCGTAGTATGTGTATTGCCTCCCGTGTTCCTACATTTCTTCTAAATCCAAACTAATCTTCCCCGAGGTCGGATTCCACAAGTTTTTCCAGTAGTCTGTAAATAATTGGTGTTAGTATTTTGCAACCATGACTTGTTAAACTGATAGTTGTGTAATTTTCACATTTGTCTTCACTTGCTTTCTTTGGAATTGCAGGGATATTTCCCCCGTCTCAGACATCTTGTATACCAGGTGCAACAATTTTTTCATGACTGGCTCTTCTAACGATATCAGCAGTTCAGACGGAATGTCATCTACTACATACCTGTCAGAGAGGACACAGTTCTTAGTAGTCGATGTTAAGCCATCGACTAAAACAGAGGTGATATCGGGGGTTCCACAGCGTAGTGTTATTGGTCCTCTGCTGTTCTTCATTTACGTAAATGATTTAGGGGAAATTCTAAGTAGCTCTCTTAGGTTGTTTGTAAAAGACGCTGTCATTTACCGTCTAGTAAAATTATGTGAAGATCAAAACCAACTGCAGAACGATCTGAGTAAGATATCACTATGGTGTAAAAATTAGCAATTGACTCTAAATAATGAGAAGTGTAATGTCGTCCATATGAATACGAAGAGAAATCCGTTAAAATTTGTTTACATGATGAATCAATCAAAAGTGAAGGTCGTAAACTCCACAAAATACCTAGGAATTACTATTACTTCAGACTTAAATCGGAAACAACACGTAGATAATATCGTTGGGAAAGGCGAACCCGAGACTGCGTTTTATTGGTAGAACCGTTAGAAGATGCAGCAGAACTACAAAAGAAACTGCATACACTACGCTTGACCGTCCATTTTTGGAGTATTGCTGCCGATTGTAGGATCGTGTGGGACATCGAAAGAGCCCAGAGAAGGGCAGCTCGTTTCGTATTGTCACGATACAGGGGAGAGCGTTACGGAAATTATACGGGATCTGGGATGGGAATTATTACAACAACGGCGCTTATCGCTGCGGAGTGGGCTACTTACGAAACTCCAATCGCCAACATTCTCCTCCGAATGCGAAAATATATTGTTGACTCCCACTTACATAGGTAGAAATGATCATCAGAATAAAATAAGAGAAATCAGAGCTCGAACAGAGAGATTCAGGTGTTCTTTCTTCCCGCGCGCTATTCGAGAATGGAATGGGGGATAAAATAGTGTAATGGTGGTTGGATTAACTCTCTGCCAGGCACTTAAATGTGATTTGCAGAGTATCCCATGTAGATGTAAGATGGGGCCTTGCTTCGACTCAAATCCTTCAGCGCCCTGTCAAATTCTTCTCGCAGAATCTTCCTCCGATGTTTTTTTCGTACTGGGGCGAGAGTAAACTTACGTCTCCGACCGACAGCCTAGCTAATGAGCTGCGTTGGCAGAGACCTCCTGCCACCCAATTGACAGCATGCGCCGCGCCGATGACGTCACCGGAGTAGTCTGCAGCCAGCCGCCAGCCGCCTACGCCGAGATACTAAGTAAGCGCCAAGGCCGCGCCTGGCATTTGGCCGAGCCGTCCAGACAGTAAATTACACGCGCGAGGAAATACACTGTTACACTTTGTAGCGCGGGCCGCGGCTCGTGGCTCCAGCTGAATACACGCTACACTTAAGTATCCTACCTGCCGCCCGTAAAGACGTCGTCCGCAGCTTCGAAGCGCTGGCCACGTCTTCGGTTCGCCAGCTGCGCTTCTTGCCGAGTCGTTCGTATATTCTCGAGCCGATTGGGCACCTCGGAGTATTTCGTGGTGAAACTAAAAAAAGGAGACGCGTTCGTTCGGAATCGTAAAATACGCGGCGTAAATTCCATTAGAATATGAAAGAGGAGAACGTGCACGTCGCCCTTCTTCAGGAACCTTCTTCTTCAAATGAGGTGGTCATCGCAGAGCCTAGAGCGGTCGTGTTACTTACTCGGTCTTGATACGAAGCTCAATTAAACGAACTCGGCCAGACACAGTGGAAATATAAACAATAAACACTAGTGTTCAGAAAAAAAGGAACACTTGTTATCTGCAGCGCCCACAGTGTTAGTGACGTCGTATAACGACATATCAATAATACATATTATATATTTGTAACACTGTACACTTAAATGTTGTTCAATCTGTACATTGAGAAGGCAGTGAAGGAATGGAAGGAGAAATTTGGAGAGGGCATTAAAGTGCAGGGAGAAGAAATAAAAACATTGCGGTTTGCTGATGACATAGTAATTCTGTCAGAGACCGCAAAAGATCTGGAAGAGCAATTGAATGGGATGGACAGTGTCTTGAAAGGAAGATATAAGATGAACATTAACAAGAGTAAGACGAAGTAATGGAATTCAATCTCAGAAAATCAGGCGAAGCCGAAGGAATTAGATTAGCTAATGAGACAATAAAAGTAATAGATGAGTTTTTTTATTTGCGTAGCAAGATAACCTCTGATGCCGGAAGTAAAGAACATATAAAATGCAGAATGCCTATGGGAAGAAAAGCGTTTCTGAAGAAGCGAAACTTGTTAACATCCAATATTAATTTAAATTTTCTGAAAGCGTTTGTCGGGAGTGTAGCTTTGTATCGGAGTGAAACTTGGACGATAAGGGGTTCAGATAAAAAGATGATAGAAGCTTTTGAAATGTGGTGCTACCGACGAATGATGAAAAATAGATGGGTAGGTCACGTAACTAATGAAGAGGTGCTTAACCGAATCGGGGAGAAAAGGAGTTTCTGGCATACCCTAATAAAGAGAAGGGATAGAGTGGTTGGACACATTCTGATACATCAAGGAATTGTCAACTTAGCATTAGAAGGAAGCGTGTGGGGTAAAAATAATCGAGGGAGACCGAGGGACGAATATAGTAAGCAGATTCAAAAGGTTGTAGGTTGCCGAACGTATTCTCAGATGAAGAGACTTGCACAGGACGGTAGTGTGGAGAGATCCATCAAACCAGTCTGCGGAGTGAAGACCACAACAAGAACAACAAAATACTTTATTGGTAGCTATAATTCCACTATAAGCTTATTTCGGCTAAGACCCTATCTTCAGGTGTTTCGCCTGCAATACATAAGTATTTCATAATATTTCGTACTATGTAGACTATTTATTTTATAGAGTGCAAATCAGATTAATACAAACCACATTCTGGCAAGTCGTTCATTTTGATGTTATTGTAACGAATGTTTTTTATACTTTATAATATCTCCTAACTTATAATTTACGTTTATTATCCACTTAAGTTACAGATTTTGACGTTTGTTTGACAGCTCCCCAGAGATGCAGTATATTTAAATGTTTTTCAAGGAAAAGATATGTTATGAATGTCAAGAGGTAGATTATATTATGCCGGCCGCGGTCGCCGAGGTGACTGAGGCGCTCCTGTCACGGTCAGCACGGCCATCGTGCATGGATATTTGTGCCATCTTAGTTCGTAAGTAGTTTGTAAGTTTAGGGACTGATGACCCCGTAGTTAAGTCCCACAAGCTTAACAAACATTTGAACAGTTTTTAGATTATATTATCGTCTTGTAAGTGTGGTGTTGATTCCGTGGATTTGAGGGAAAGCTTTTATTTGAAATTAAAAGGAAAATGTGAAACGAAATTACGTTACGTTTTGCCGAAATAAGCTTATAGTGGAACTACAGCTACCATTAAAGTTTACAGTGTTACAAATATATAATTTGTATTATTGAAATCGGAACACGTTGAGAGACTAGAAGTAGGAAGTCCATATTTGAGCAGCCGTGATGAATGCCTCGACAAGTGTGGTGGAACCGAGTTGTGCTCCTATGTAAAGTATACTGGCGTCAAAACACTTTAACACCTTCACTACGCGATAGCGATGGTGAGGCTACTTATGACAGTTCTGCTAAATCAAAATTGCTTAACGCAGATTTCCGAAATTCTTTCACCAAAGAGAACGAAGCAAATACTGCAGAATTCGAATCAATAACAGCTGCCAACATGCGTAGTTCACAAGTAGATAACCTGGAGTATTAAAGCAACTTAAATCACTTAAGAAAATCAAGTTTCCCGGTCCATATTGTATACCAATTAGGTTCCTTTCAGAGTATGCTGATGCAAAAGACCCGTACCCAGCTATCATATACAATCGATCGCTCAGCGAAAATCCATATCCAAAGACTGCAAAGTTGCACAGGTCATTCCAATATTTAAGATACGCCATAGGAGTGATCCGCAAACTTACAGGTCTATGTCTGATGTAGGTTTGCAGCAGGAGTTTAGAATATATAGGCTACTTTCCTCAAATGTTATGAACTACCTCCAAGAGAGCGACCTAATGACCCGTAGTCAACAAGTATTCAGAAAGTATCATTCTTGTGAAGCAGCTTGCTCTTTACTCACATGATGTGAATGAGTGCTGTAGGCAAGGGATCTTAAATCGATTTCTAGATTTCTGGAAGGCTTTCGACACAGTACCTCACAAGCGTCTTCTAATGAAATTGCGTACTTGTGTAATATCGCAATAATTGTGAGATTGGATTCGTGATTTCCTGTCAGAATGGGCTCAGTACGTAGTAATTGATGGAAACTCATCGAGTAAAACGGAAGTGATGTCTGGCGTTCCCCAGGGAAGTGTTATAGGGCCCCTACTATTTCCTTCATTTTTGGAAGATTCGGGAGAATGTGAGTAGCGCTCTTAGGCTGTTGACAGATGATGCTGTTATTCATCAGTTGGTGAAGTCACCATAAAATGAAAAGCAGCTGCAAAATGATTTAGATATGTGCATGGTGAAAAAATTGGCAATTGACCCTAAATTTTATTCACACCATAAATCAGTCGAATCTACATGCCGTATATTCAGCTAAATACCTAGGAATAATAATTGAGATCAACGTCAATTGGAAAGAACACACAGAAAATATTTTAGGGAAGGCTAAGCAAAGGCTACGTTTGATTGGCATAACATTTAGAGGAAAGAACAGTTATACTAAAGAAACAGCCTACACTTCACTTGTGCGTCCAGTATTTAAGTAGGCCCTAATGCTACGCATTGGGGGATTCCCACCAAGTGGGACTGTCGGACGATTTAGAGAGATATTTAAACTGATTGAGTGCCAAACAGGAAGAAAAAAAAGTTCAAATGTCTGGAGAGCTTAGGGGACTTAACTACGAGGTCATCAGTCCCTAAACTTACAAACCACTTACGAACTAGCTTACACTGAAGACGGTACAAACATCCATGCCCGAGGGGGATTCGAACCCCTGACAGGGAACGGCCTCGCGCATCGTAGCTTAGCGCCTCAATGCGTTGGGCCGCTCCGACGCGGCGCCAAAGAGGAGGAAGGAACTTAGAACAGATGGACAGTTTTAAGGACTTTTTGATGTATTTTCTCACAGGACAGCAACATAAAAAAAGAACTGGAATCGAGGTGTAGCAAAGCTAATTCAGTAATCGATCCATTACGTACGATCAGCTCTCTTCTGCAAAAACGAAGTTAGCACCAGTCTAAATTAGCAGTTCGCCTTCAATCTGTCTGCCATCTGTGTTGTATGTGAGTGAAGTCTGGGTGGATTCAGGTCGTCCTATCGATACGGTTAAAGCTGCAGTTATGGACGTAGCAAGGATGATTGCAGGTACTATCAGACGGAACAATGGCAGGAAGGTGTCCATAATGCGAAAATCGAAAAAAAACTTGGAATAAACACAGTAAATGAAACAGGGAAAACGAGATGTTGGGGTCGTGTTCATTTATGGGAGAAGCAAGGATAAGCTGAGAACACAACGTGTTGAACAGTATGGGGTAAGAGGATCGAATCTAAGCGCTTTCTCCTTGACCTACCTCGAGACAAGTATGATTTTGAAGTAACAGGCTTCATCAGACGTTGTTGTTGTTGTGGTCTTCAGTCCGCAGACTGGTTTGATGCAGCTCTCCACGCTACACTGTCCTGTGCAAGTCTCTTCGTCTGAGATTACGTTCGGCAACCTACATCCTTTTGAATCTGTTTACAACATTCGTCCCTCGGTCTCCCTCGACGATTTTTACCCCACACGCTTCCTTCTGATGCTAAGTTGAAAATTCCTTGATGTCTCAGAATGTGTCCAACCAATCTATCCCTTCTATTAGTCAGGATATACCAGAAACTCCGCCGGCCTTGGTGGCCGAGGGGACTGCGGCGTGTCAGTCACGGTCTGCACAACCACTGCGGTCGGGGGTTCGAATCCCCCCTCGGGCATGGATATCTGTGCTGTCTTTAGTTAGTTCGTAAGTAGTTTGTAAGTTTAGGGACTGATGAGCACGTAGGTAAGGCCCATAAGCTATACAAACATTTGAACATTTTTGTCCAATACTAACTGTATTGATGATGATATGATCGGACGAGAAGGCACAGTGTTTAGCTCACTGGACTCGAATTCGGGAGGTCGGCCTTTAATATTTTACACGTTACAACACGGAAATAATTATCAACTTCTTCTGGTTAACGATGGGCGTCTTATTGAGCCCCTTTTGTATCAGTAATTGTACTGGTATGTAGTGGTATGATGTACCGTAGCAGGACAATAAATATGTTTCCATTGAATTTATTGTGCATTATTTCTCTTCCCAATAATCTTGATATTAATTCAGTAGCGAATCCAGGATCTTGGTCTGTGAGAGACTGAAAGGCGGCGATCATAGATATTTCGTGGCACTGAACTGAAAACTGATGTAAAAAATATTTTTAAAAAATCTTCGTGCTCTGGGAGGGGGCGATGCAGCTCCATTGATTCGCTACTGCATTAATGAAACGAAGTTTGGTACTCATACGATAGTTAGTTTCCATGTTATAACGTGTTCTATATCTACATCTACATACATACTCTGCAAACCCCATTTCAGTGCCTGGCAGAGGGTTCATTAACCACTTTCATAACTTTTCTCTACCGTTCCATTCTCTAATAGCGCGCGGGAAGAAAGAACACCTAAATCGTTCCGTTTTCGATCTGATATCTCTTATTTTATTGGGATGGTCCTGTCTCCCTAAGTAGGTGGGTGCTAGCAAAATATTTTCACAATCAGAAGTAAAAGTCGGTGATTGAAACTTCGCGAACAGATCACGCCGCAATGAATAACTTATTTCTTTTAATGATTTCCACCCCAATTCGTGCAACATGTCCGTGACGCTTACCGCCCCGTAATGTGATAAAACAAAACGAGCTGCCCTTCTCTGAACCTTCTCAATGTCTTCCGTCAGTCCCACCTGCTGAGGGTCGCACAAGGGGCAACAGTACTCCAGGAGAGGACGCACAAGTGCGATGTAGCCAGTCTCTTTGGTGGAGCTGGTGCAGCTTCGAAGCGTTCTGCCAATGAAACGTAACCTTTGGTTCGCCTTCCCCACAATATTATCTGTGTGTTCTCTCCAGTCTAAGTTGTTCGTAATTGTAACTCCTAGATATTTGGTAGAATTTACGACCTTAAGGTTTGACTGATTTATCGCGTAATTGAAGTTTGCGGATTTCTTTTAGTGGTCATGTGTATTACTTCACGGTTTTCTTTATTTTGTGTCAATTGCCAATGTTCGCACCACGTAGAAATTTTGTGTAAATCGCTTTGCAATTGCTTTTAATCCTCTGTTGACTTCACTAACCGATAAACGACAGCATCATCCGCGAACAGTCTAAGGCAGCTATTCAGATTGTCTGCTAAATCGTTTATAAACACAAGGAAGAGTAGGGGACCTATAATGCTTCCCTGGGGAATGCCAGATATCACTTCTGTTTTACTCGATGACTTACCGTCAATTACAACGAACTGTGTCCTTTCTGATAGGAAATCGTGAATACAAAGTAAGGAAAGTTTTATTAGAGAGAAAAACCATCCTTTATTAGAAGGAAAAGTGTAGAAAATTCACACCAAATAGTCAAGAACTTTGGAAGATAACGATTTTGAATAAACAAAACACACACTTTTCTAAATATATCATTGCCCTGAATTTTAACCCCACTACTATTGAAACCTCTAATTTTCGTCATTACTTCATCGGCTTACGTTGTAATCCGAGCACTGCGTCTCCGAACAAGGGAACCAGATTTTTCCCCCTTTATCCCTCGATGGCCCTCTGGTTATGTAAACGTCTGGAGCACTCCTTGGGGAATTGCCACGAACACGAAAAACGTACCGGACCAACGCCTGAGAAGATGAAAAGCTTCGGGCGTCCCGTGGGCCGCTAAACTTATCCCAGCGTTCCTCTGGGGGTTACGAAACAAGTGTCTGCAGACACGCTGGAAGCTAAAGCCACACGGCAGTCACGTAAATTTGATGCAGAAATCAGAAATTGGAAGGTCTATCACATTCTTTCAAGAAATGTTGATGTCTCGGGAGCTCCCGAACTAATACGGAGAAAAGAAATGTATTATACGTGTTTCCACTAGTTAATACACGTCCTCCTTTCAATAGACCGACCGAGCGTGATTGGAAACAGCGCTCTGAAGGTGCTATACATAGACTGCAACAGACGTTTGGAACGTTTAGGAAAAAAGGAACTTGAGCAATTACAGAAGAAAGTCAAAATATTTTTACAGATAGGAAAACTCTCAATATTTGTATGCTTTCTCAATAACAGCCCTGACATAAACCTTCACCTATCACCATCACACTGAAGCAGTGGTGTATCAACCCGGGGGAGGGGGGCAGGAGGGACAGTGACCCCCCTTCCCCAATTTGACATTTTGGAGGGGCAAGACACGGTTTCTGCCAAGAAGAACGTGGGTCACACTCAACAGACTCCGCACAGGTCGTGGCAGAAGTGGAGAGATGCTCTTCAGATGGGACATGCGAGATACTCCCCAGTGCGACTGTGGACATCCTGAACAAACGACCCAGCACATCAGTCTGGAATGTTTAAAACGTGCATTCACAGGAACTACTGGAGAACTGTATGAAGCCTCCCTTAAAGCCGTCGAGTGGATGGAAAAGCTGGACATACAACTTTAATATAATTTTGTAGTTTGTTTTCGTCTGCTTGCTAAATTGCAAATCTCATCATATATATTTATATGTATGTATGTATGTATGTAGCTGGCCGCGGTGGCCGAGGGGACTGAGGCGTTCCAGTCACGGTCTGCACGGACACTACGGTCGGGGGTTCAAATCACCCCTCGGGCATGGATATTTGTGCCGTCCTAGTTCGTAAGTAGTTCATAAGTAGTTTGTAAGTTTAGGGACTGATGACCCGTAGTTAAGTCCCATAGACTATACAAACATTTGAACATTTTGTATGTATGTAAGTATGTAATCCATTTGTTCTTGTAAACCACATACGCTAAATAAATAAATACCATGGAAATTGCAAGGTATATGTCGTTTTTCATAAGTCGTGGGCAGGGCGAGACAGAGAAGGTGACGAGATGATTGACAGAGCGGGAGTAGGTAAAGGACAGAGAACAGAGAATACTGTGTATCTACTTTTTACGTGGTCTCCCTCGCTTGTCTTTTAGTCGTGGAATCCAACTTCTTGCTTGTAACGGTATTCTTCCCTGTTACATAACATTTCTAAGTTTTGATCATTAATTTGATCTATAATGGTGGTTGTAGATGTCATTCTTCCTCTTACTATTTCAGTTCTCACGTGATCAAAGAAGCTGCAACGTCTTCTGCAGTGTAGCATCTCTGCAGCAAGTAATTTCCGTTATCTATTTTTATCTATGACCCACACATATGACCCATGCGTCATTACTGGTTCTATCATTGCCTTAAATATATTCTTATTTGTCTGATTAGACAAGTTGTTATTCTGCAGTATCGGACGTCGAGTCTTAACCGTGTTCTTTACTTTCCCTATCTTCTTATGACCTTTCCATACTTTCCATCTTCACTAAATATAACTGCTACATAATCATATTAACTCACTTTTTTTCTTCCTTTCTCTAGTTCTGTTGATGGTATCTTCTCCTTTAGTTCCTCAAGCTTTTTGTCCATTTCCTCATCCTCTCACAGTACCTATTCGAAAACTGGAAACATTTGCCATTTACTGCTCTAAAAGAAAAGCAAACGAAATGACGACAGCAGTAAACAGCGCTATGTAGATATTTTGTTACTACTCTGTTTCGCTTTCCATTGCTGACATCTTCATCGACCTACCACAAGTAGCAGTGTAGCTGTTCAGTATGTGGATCTTATTGAAAATGTACCGTTTGAACATAAATGTGATTTCAGGAATGCTATTTCTTTTTGTTGTATACAAATCTACAGTTTTGTTCCAATCTTTATGAAATTTTGTACACGTAAGCTGCAATCCATGAGGACGCTCGCCCTAAGTGTAAGAATCACTTAAGATCTATTGTTCCTGAGATTTGACGTCATAAACAATGAGATGTGCGAAAAACTACTGCATTTTGCGACAATGCTGTTCATTTTCTCCTAAACCATTGGATCGATTTCAACCAAATTTGGTACACACATTCCTTACCGTGAGGTAACAATTGCTGCATGGTTAAGAATCACATACGGCACATGGTTCGAAATATATTACGTAATAACCAATAGAAATCGCAAAAAATGCCATATAATGCGACGAGACTTTCGAAGTACACTGTATGAGAATGACAGTACTTAGCGACTTGCAACAAACTTGAAACATAATTTCAAACCTTTATTAAACTTTTCTCGCTGACAACCATAGCAAAATTATGAAAAGAAAAAATTTTCTCCCTCAATACTTTTCCGCTGTTTATGGAGTAAAACTAAGGCTCTCGGTATGACGTTACAATTTATAATTTGTACACTACGAATTGTAGCCGCAGAAAATTTTACAGTCATTATAAAAACATATATTTGAATGTACCATCTAAAATGTGTCACAGTACAAGTAGTTCATGAGATATGAGCACATAAACAGTAACGTTTATGGAAAACCGCCCCATCACGCAACTGGTTTTAATCTATTACTTCTTAACTACTAATTGTATTCCAAAGAGATTTTACAGACATACAGGCCTTATACAAATGAATAATAAACATGTAATAACATACTTGGTGTTTCGGAACGAAGAGTAAATATTTTAGGTTGTGACACTATTGACGAATTCCAATGAAAAATACGGCTGTTAGTGTGTAATCCAATTAAACTTAAAGCAAACGCAAATGAGAATGTTCAAATTTGAATTTAAAAGATTGCACCACCAACTTCATAGCATGTTTTACTTCTCTTGGTAGCACCACGCGTAGCTCTTCTGAGGATGGCTTTGCATTCCTTTCATAATGCAAACGATGAAATTGCTTCTTCTTTTTTACTATTATTTTAATTCTTTTCCCTAGAATACGCCCTTCATCCATCCACAAGAGCGGACGAGCATCTTGGTGGCCAAACAACGTGCCCATGACGACTGGTATCTCCAGGGCCACCGTCATGCTGGAGGAACACACACGTTCTTATAGCCACAGGAATCTCTTCCAATAATGCTGGAAGTTCATTTTCAAGAAAGCGTAGATAAGGGGTGCTGTTACAAGATCCGATAAGACAATGGGCCCAATCAGGTGATTATCTGTCAAACAACACTACACGTTCAAAGAGAAGCTGTTTTGAAAATTTATCTCCACGATGGCGTGCGGGTTTTCTTCGGACGTCTGATGTGAATTACGAGTGTTAGTAATGCTGTTAGGAGTGAAAGTGGCGATATCAGTGAAGAGTAAAAATGGGCGAGTGCGAAAATCTGTAGTGTACGCGACAGAGGCAAACGGGGACGACACCTGGCATCATGGTGTGGGGAGCCATGTCCTACACTGGCCGTTCTCCTCTGGTGTTCGTTGTGGGGGAAATTGAACAGTACACGGTACACTGAAACCAGTATTCAACCCGCTTTGCCACCGTTCATGCACCAACAAGACGACGTGCTTTACCAATAGGGCAATGCACGTCCACACGTATGCCGTAGAACCCAACGTGCTCTTCTACGTGTACGTGAACTACTCTGCCCATCATTATCCCCTGATCTGCCGGCATCGAGCATGTCTGGGGTCGGATGAAACGTCATGTTGGCGCGGTCTACACGACCGGCATGAGATCTGGTCCAACTGAGGCGTCAGATGGAAACTGCATGGCAGGCCATACCGTAAGACTTCATTCGACACCTCTGCAATCGTTTTCATGAGAAAGTTGCACCTTGAATTGCTGCAAAATGAGGGTAGGGCTATACACGATACTAGCGTGAACATTGTGCACGCTTCGGTGACTGTACTGACGTGCGTATGGTTTTGATGCGTCATCTTGTGTTGTATAACATCTTCAAGAATAAATATCAAGAAATAATACAATGGCTTTGAGACAACATTGTCTCAATATTCCAAAGGTATTAAACATAGGAGAGGCATTGAATTAAAATTTATGCGGTGGCTGGGATTCGAACCCGAGACCTCCTACCTACTAGGTAGGTGCTTTAGACCACTCAGCTTTTTTTTTTTTTTTTTTTTTTTTTTTTTTAAAAAAAAAAAAAGACCGCGTTGTAGCCAAAGCAACTATACGGACTGTCTTAAAGCACGTCTCCCTCCACGGCGCATAAATTTTAATTCAATGCATTTCCTTATGTTTAATACCTTTGGTATAATGAGAAAATGTCTCAAGGGATTGTATTACTTGTTGATATTTATATCACCTCGGCCTGAGGAACAAGGCGGGATAGTTCCTATTCGCGTTCTTTGCTGGGGTGCTATTCCAATGTAGGAGATCCCTGGCAACTTGATACGCATTTCACAGGCAACATGAGGCAGAATTAAAGTATGTGGTGTGGAGGGAGACGTGCTTTAAGACAGTCCGTGTAGTCGCTTTGGCTGCAACGCTGTGTTAGCTGAGTGGTCTAAAGCGACTACCTAGTAAGTAGGAGGTCATTTCACAGGGAACATGAGGCAGAATTAAAGTATGTGGTGTGGAGGGAGACGTGTTTTAAGACAGTCCGTGTAGTCGCTTTGGCTGCAACGCTGTGTTAGCTGAGTGGTCTAAAGCGCCTACCTAGTAAGTAGGAGGTCATTTCACAGGGAACATGAGGCAGAATTAAAGTATGTGGTGTGGAGGGAGACGTGCTTTAAGACAGTCCGTGTAGTCGCTTTGGCTGCAACGCTGTGTTAGCTGAGTGGTCTAAAGCGCCTACCTAGTAAGAAGGAGGTCATTTCACAGGGAACATGAGGCAGAATTAAAGTATGTGGTGTGGAGGGAGACGTGCTTTAAGACAGTCCGTGTAGTCGCTTTGGCTGCAGCGCTGTGTTAGCTGAGTGGTCTAAAGCGCCTACCTAGTAAGTAGGAGGTCATTTCACAGGCAACATGAGGCAGAATTAAAGTATGTGGTGTGGAGGGAGACGTGCTTTAAGACAGTCCGTGTAGTCGCTTTGGCTGCAACGCTGTGTTAGCTGAGTGGTCTAAAGCGCCTACCTAGTAAGTAGGAGGTCATTTCACAGGGAACATGAGGCAGAATTAAAGTATGTGGTGTGGAGGGAGACGTGCTTTAAGACAGTCCGTGTAGTCGCTTTGGCTGCAACGCTGTGTTAGCTGAGTGGTCTGAAGCGCCTACCTAGGAGGTCTCGGGTTCGAATCCCGACAACCAAATAAATTTTAATTCAACGCCTCTCATTATGTTTAATCTTCAAGAATGTGTCTATGAAATTTCGCTCTGCTGTGTTGACGAATTCATGGCGTTCTTTTTTTCTCATTTTCCAGGAGTGTATCAGGTCGGACGTTCGCCACCTGTTGTCACGCAGTTCCGTTCGCGTTTGTTTGGGACGTGGAGCTGCTCTCGGCGGTTTTTGCCGCGTTGCGGCGCCGCCATAAAGAGTTAACGGCCGGCTTTACGACTCCGCGCCGTGACGTCACCGCCCATTCACTGCCGCCAGCGTACGGCGGCGCGGGCCTCGGCTGCTCGCGGTCCGGTCAAGGTCTGGGGCGTGGGCGTGGGCGGAAGCACGGAGTAACACATGTATTTGTCTGTGGCGGAAGCAGGCGCCGCAGCGGCGACACTTGTCATCGCACGCGGTGCAGCACTCCGTGCTCCTCACGCGATGGCTTTTGAAAAAAGATGAGCTACGTACGGCACTATTATATTACACTTGTGCACCTTCTTTGGCCCACTTTAGGTTACCGTAGTATCACTTAAATTGGGCCATTGCGATCTTCTTTTGACAGCTCGAAATTTAAATGAAAATAAAAATCGCACTGACGTGTTTTAAGGCCAACTTTAGATTTGTAGTTTTATTAATTTTTGCACACATTTTCGACCAAAATAATAATCTAAATAATAATTAATTAATTAATAAGAGTGTCTGAAAACCTCAAAGGAAAAAAAATAGGTAGTAGCGGGTTCCGCACCATCTACCAGCTACACAGCCCAACGCATTGCCCACTACGCTACGGCTAACAATTAGAATTTACGTTCTTTAATCTCATACTATTGATAGCCGTTGTTATCTGTTGTTAATATGGCATTTGCAGACACTAGATTATCATTTATCGTACGAAGAACGATGTGTTTTTGTTAATTCCTCAGTGTGCCGTTGCTTTGAAATGACAACGTGTAAGTTACAATAAGAAAATCATCAAATACGCGAGGAATGTCACGTGACATCTCCGAACGGCTGGTTTTCGTTAATTCAGTGGAGGGTGTCAAATATCCGTTATTTTTGCAAATATGTCTCAAACGATACGAGATATGAAAAAAACATAACAGAGCTAAGTTGTAGAGAATTTCCTCCTCTACAAATTGGATTATTCAATTTTCGTATCAAATGTATTGTCATTTAAATTTCGAGCTGTCAAAAGACGATCGCAAATGCCCATTTTTAGTGTCACTACCGTAACCTAAAGTGGGCCAATAACGGCTTAACCATTCATCTGACACGAAAATTGAATAATCGAATTTGCGGAGGAGAAAATTCCCTACAAATTTGCTCTCTTATGTTTCTTTTTTTTCGTATCTCGTAGCGTTTCAAAGATATTTGCAAAAACAACGGCGATTTTGGGATGTATGTCTGTGTGCCTGTCCGTCCGACTGTCCGTAACGTGTTCCCTGTTTTTAAGACCAACCGTTCTACCGATCAGCACCAAATTTTACGGACATAATTGTAGGCCAGCAGAGACCAGAATCTCCCTCTTTGAAATTTTTCGGGCAAAAAAACACGGTATTAATAACAAAAAAAAAGCCTTTTGTAATATAATTGTAATTGCAAACGAACCGTTCATCTGAGACGAAAATTGAATAACCTAATTGGTAGAGGGGAAAATTCTCTAGGTGTGAGCAGAATTGGTCGAGACTGGTCCTGCGTTTCTACCGCAATTACAGTGTACGTGAGGGTTGTAGTCAATCCCCACTGCTCTCTGTGAAGAGTAGAAATTCTAGAGTTCAGCAACCTGGCGTCTTCTAAAGATGTTGTCCCCACGCAGATGGTACCGCACAGGTTGGATTTTGTTGAAGTGAGGCTGAAATTATTAACTTGTTGGGAGGAACTCGTCTAAGTATGGAATAATACTGAAGATTCTGGGATGCCAGCTAATTTATTTAATGAATGCAAAAAAACTAGCAAACCGCATATAAATATACTCTCGATACACATTATCTTAACTAGGAGTACAATATTATGTCAATTAGCATTGTTCGAAAATTATCAGTCTAAGTCTCATGACCGACTACATATGAGAGAGCTACATGTTACTCATACGACTGCGTGTTCTGAAGAGTGGCGGCTCGATGCAAGACTGCCTTCGTTCCCAATTTGGCGCGTAAACATTGCTGCCGTGCATCGTCCGTCTTAAACTGATTGTTTTGTTTACTAATTTTTGCAAATGTTAATCCACGAGGCGCGTCCAGAAAGTAAGTTCCGTTTCAATTTATCTCAGCTGCAGCGCTGCGATTGCAGTTCCGCACATGCGCTGTAGACGATGTGTATCTAGGAGAAGAACGTGCGCCATTTGGAGATCGCTGTCAATTACGTACGCTTTGTTGTGCTTGTTTCAAATGTCGGCGTTGATTGAAAATCCCGCCGCCTGTGAAATCAGGTCGGTGATTTGGTTTCTGAATGCGAGGAAAGTGAAACCGAGTGAAATTTATCGGCAAATTTGCGATGTTTACGGACCAAATGCGATGAATGATTCGGTGGCGAGAAGATGGGTCCGACAGTTCAATGGCGGGCGTAGTGATGTGCACGATGAAGAACGAAATGGGCGTCCACCTTTGGTTACAGAAGAACTGGTTCACGCGATTGATGACAAGATCCAGGAAAACCGTAGATTTACAATTAGTGCTCTCGCTATGGACTTCCCCCAAATTTCACTGTTTCCAACTGGTTGAAGACACAGGCGGCAGATTTCTATGAAGAAGGTATACAAAACCTGGTGCCACGCTATGACAAATACCTGCAAAATTTTGGCAGTTATGTGGAAAAGTAGTTTAAGAGTTGTACAATTTTGTGCAATAAAAATATCTTCTGTATCTGTGTACAATTTCCTTTTATTACCAAACGGAACTTTCTGGACGCGCCTCCTATGTTATCTAGTCAGAGCATTGCTTGGCTTTGAGACTTTTCCTAAGTTGAGTTTCACGTGGAATAAATTATTAGTTTATTAGATGTTGAATTCTCGCGTTTTGGCGCGTGACCACCAGTGCTACAGCCAATCGGCGTCCAGTGCCTGCCGCTCGGGGACTTCCCTAGAATTCTGCGGATCTCGCCAGCACTCTTTGCTACGGTAACCGGACCTATTGTAGCACCTGACGTGGTTCTCACCAGCTTTCACCAGCTGTCCAGTATCGCGTTTTGCTTTGCTGTGCTGGAAAGAAACTCACAAGGAAAGTACATGGGCTCCAACAAACATATTCATATGTTCAAATGTTTGTATAGTCTATGGGACTTAACTACGGGGTCACCAGTTCCTAAACATACAAACTACTTATGAACTACTTACGAACTAGGACGGCACAAATATCCATGCCCGAGGGGGGATTCGAACCCCCGACCGTAGCGGCCGTGCAGACCGTGACTGGAGCGCCTCAGTCCCATCGGCCACCGCGGCCGGCCCGAACAAACATAGCTGTATGAACGTTTGGTTACAGGATCTCTACGTACACCTCAATGTGTTGGTGGGTGTCGTTTTTCTGCAAAGCTCTGCAACCATGCTCTAGATAGCACTGTAGATGTAATTGTAGACGCCATACATAATGCAGATATCTTAACTGTAACTTATGTAATAATCATCGTACATGTTCTCTAGCGAACTGTCATCAAAAGCCGTGATGATAGTTGCAACTTTAACCTTATTCTCGGAAGACTGTTGGTATTCACTGCCACTGCTGCCATAGCCTCTTTCCGCACTTACCGTAGCACTACCGCTTGCAATGAGTTGTTCGTCATTATCATCCCTATTATCATTATTATGAGTTTTTAACAACAGTATCTAACTTATCCTCATATTTCTGTACCATAGCAGATACGAGAAAGCATGCGAATGATTCATCTTCTACACTAATACCATCTTCACGGAGAATGGTTCTTCGTAACTTCATCTCAACCAACCGCAATACTTTAGCAGGACTGATTAGCAATCGCCGCCCCATCTGACGCTTCACGACACAAATAACGTCACAAAACGCAGCTTCGGAGGCACACTGCGCCGTCCCTACTGGCGAACCGACAGGTCAAAGTGCAATGCGGCATGGCACACGCAGAGGCCTCTAACGGACGACTGCAGAGTTTTGCAGATGCGGGAGTATCACTAGTGCGATAGGGGATCTTTACATTATCTCTCATACGATGTTGGTGTATATGTGTTTGTTCGAGCCCAAGTACTTTCCTTGTCAGATCTGATATCACGGCTGTCGGCCAGAAGTATTACAGGCGGAGAAACATAGCACTAATGCCGAAGTTCTGAGTACACGAGGTCGTGCTACCCACTTTGTATTCGTGAGTTTCCGGATGATATTGTTTCTCGCCCATATTTTCCTTTTGACCTTGTGGAAATGTTTTCGGTAGGTCCAACTTCGGTCCAATCGCACGCCTAAGTACCTCGGAGTGTCACGGTGTTCCAACTCTTGACCCTGCCATGCTATTTTCAGCCATTCAGGCCGTGGTACTACTTTTTACTTGGGCGAGACATGACGCCCGAACTGCTCGTCAGGTTCGGTCGGCGTCGGCCACCTGTTCGGCCCCTCGGAGCGCCTGCCAAGCTCCCGCACCGCGGGGTAACGGCCCAATAAAACGCGCTTAACGGCCGCTTTTATCGCCGTGACGTCACGCCAGCTGAGGAGGCGCCGCCGCCATGTTTACGACGCCATTGACGGGCTGTGGTGTGGTGTAGGTCAGGGCCGCTTTACGAGCCCGGCGTACGGGGCCGACGCACCGCCGACGTCAACAAACGTCTAGCACCAGCGGCCGACCGGGCAAGTGCCTCCCCGCGAAGGATTCCCGCCTCGTGGGAAGGGCGGCTTGGATTCGGGCAGGACCCGAGGCGGTAATACTGACTTTAACGACTCGGCGGGAACTACTCGTCATAACACAGTACCAGGAGTAATCTACTGTAGTAAATAGCCGCATCACAATACGATACTCAGTTAGACAGATACCTGCAATTTGACATGCGCATAATAGTTCGTGATCGGCAGCGCTCACTTTAGTTCGCGGCACCAGTGGTCGACCGGGCAGGAGTGAAATGTGAACGTTAAGGAGTTCAGACAAAAAGGTGATTGAAGCTCCTTAAATGTGCTACTAGAGACGAATGCTGAAGACTGGTTTCATAACAGGTTGAAATAATCACTATTGAAACCATTTTATAAAAATGGAGAGAGGGATAAATAGACAAATCAAGTCCTGTTTCTACGCCACCAGTTTCGTTAAAGATACTAAAAAGGCTGTTATTTAAGGCTAAAAAGCCATTTCAATTATTTTCTCTCTGAGGTACTTGATGGATTTAATAAAACGCTGCCAACGCTAGACGTATATTTGGGTTTCTCGAAAGCATTTGATTGTGTTGATCAAAAGACATTCATGCACCAGTTGGAACATCACGGAGTAAGGAGTGTAGCTCACAATTGGTTCACCTCTACACCTACATATATACTCTGATATACACCCAAAGGTGCATGGTCGAGGGTACCCAGTACAACTACTAATACCCGATTTCCTGTTCCATGCCAATTTAGAACGAGGGAAAAAACAAATACTTGTATGCATCTGTACGACCCCTAATCTCTCCGATCGGACCTGCACTGACTGACAACAGAACGTAATTCTCTGCAGTGTTTTATATGCTAACGATAAGCACTTCCAATGGGTCACTGTTAAGTGGGGATTCCCCAGGATTCTGTTCTAGAGCCACTGTTGTTTCTTGTGGAAAAAAATTACGTGACATTTGTCGAGACACTCCACGTGAGATTCGGGTTGACCCTCTGCCCTAGAGACATCATGTCACTGATGGACGCTGTCTAGCCACTTCATTGACACAAATGTTAGTACACCGGGACCGCATTGGCTGCTGGCAACCAACTGTTAGAATGCTCAGCTACTTGCTAGATTCGCGCATAATAGTTCGAGATCTCTTGTGGCAGTGGACTATGAAACTGCAGCTGAGCTGCATCTCAGCTCGAAATAACGGTGACTGGCAGAAGGGAATCACGCGATTCTGCGCCCTTAGCGTCCTCTCGCTGTTCCCCGTCAGTCTTCAGAAAAGGACCGGACGAACTAAGAGGCGAGCGATCTGCGAACTAGTTCGCGTAGTTCGCCTGTGGGAGCGCTATTCCGAACTAGTTCGTTCGTGAACTACACAAGACTACTTGCAATGGCCAACTGGTGCTTAAAGTGGCTGGGAGTTCACTTCTCTTCAAATCAGAAATGTTCAAATGTTTCTAAACCTAAGAGACCAAACTGGCATCAGACTTACGTACTACTATAACTAACAAAAGAACCATTATAAGTGTAAGTAACGGTTGATGGTTTTTTTGTGATATGTGGACCAAACTGCTAAGGATATCGGTCCCCCGATGGGGAGGGGAATGAGCGAGGATAGGAAAGGAGGGGAGGGGGAAAGGAAATGCAGTCCAGGTAGGGGAGAAGGAAGGAAGACTGCATTAACTCAGGACCCCGTGCTCGTCACGCGCCGTAGGAAAAGATTTTGATGGGTCTCCGATATGTTGTAGAGGGACATACCCGAGTTTTTAGCAACGGGCGTTGGTTTTCGAGGAAATTCGTGTAGAGGTCCACTGCGCGTTGTAAGACGCTAGCGTTGTTCCAAGCAAGCGAGCGTGGGGCAGCGCCTAAGGTCTCCAGCTACCACGCTAGAGGTACAGTGTTCGGGTCCTCCCCGTGATTTGTTTTAATCATTATAATAGTCTGAAATTTTTCCATTTTATTTTACAGAATATCACCAGTTTGTATTGTGTGAAATTAGTAGTAACTGCTGCAGTAATCAGCAGTACAACGCAATGGAACAGACGGACTTTTCGACGTGAGTAAATGAATAGCACGACAAATTCTACGTAAAAGTATCTTTACAACATTTGTCAGCACCATGAGTCGTATTTCCGCTCGAGGAAGCAATTCCTGTTGTAGGGCACCACATAACCAAGGACCTTGTCCGTCCTTTTATGGAGTATTGCTGCCCTGTGTGGGATCCTTATCAGGTGGGTTTGACGGAGGACATCGAAAGAGTCCAAATAAGGCAGCTCGTTTCGTATTGTTCCGAACGGAGAGATTCAGGTATTCATTCTTTCCGCGCGCTTTTCGAGAATGGAATGGGAGATAAAATGGTATAACGGTGGTTCGATGAACTCTGCCAGGCACTTAAATGTGATTTGCAGAGTATCCCATGTAGATGTAGAGTAGACGTTTCAAGTAAAATTATGTAGATATGCAAAATATAAATGAAATGTATGCAGACGTGAACTGCCGTCTGACGGTGAACTGGAAAGTTTGAAACCGGTAAAGGCGCTATTTACTAAAAAAAAAAATAGCATAATCAAATGTGGTTTGTTCCTGTTTTCTTCATTGTAAAATGATTAAATGTTTGTAAATCTATGGGACCAAACTGCGTGGTAATCAGTCCGTAGCTTACAAACTACTTAAACTAAGGTAAACTAACCTAAGGACAACACACACACACACCCATTCCCAGGGAGGACTCGAACCTCCGACGGCGAGCAACCGCGCACTCCGTAGCGAGGTGAATAGACCGCTCGGCTACTCCACCGCGGCTTTCTTCATTGTAAGAATCATTCTGTATTTCATACACAAACACGGGCTCAAAATGTCAGTTTTTGAGAAAATAGCATTCAATTTTGCCATAGTAATTCAATCTTCACGTCATCATTACAAAATCTTATTCGCTATCGCCTGCATCGCTTGCTATGCCACAACAGAAATCCGGATGCTACTTGCCGTAAGAGCAGCCGAAACGTAACTGTTTACAGCACCAAGCACTTTTCGTAAAGGCTACTGTCTTGCAGGCGCACGGAGTTTTGAAGAGCGATACCAGAAAAAGTTCATTTGCATAAAAAAAGAGTTCTCTTTCATCCGTTAACTTTGATACGAACCATGCGTATTTGATCATTTATTTCTGTTATGGCATAGCAAGCGATGCAGACAATGAGTAAGATTTTGTAATAAAGAAGTGAAAATTAAATTATTACGACAAAACTGAATATTTATTAATATTTCCACACAATGCACATTGTTAAATATTCTGTAAAATTGAAAAAGTCGACTATATATATATATATATATATATATATATATATATATATATATATATATATATATATATATATATACCAGGTAGCTGAGGACCTTCACTTCTGCGCCACGCTCACTTGATTGGAAAATAGCTAACGTTACGCTTCTTACAGCGCATAATTTTTCTCGAAAAGCAACGTCTATCGCTAATAAAGCGAATAGCTCCATACTCAGGGTACGTCCCTCTACCATACACGTGAGACCCATCAAAATCCCGTATCCACACTTATTGTTGTCCCCTTGTAATTCCGCCTACGTAGCTCAGTAGCAGCATCGCTGACCGCCGATGTAATGGTCCCGGGTTCGATTCCCGGCAAAGGACTTCGTGTTGTGTGTTTGTCCTCACCATTACTTTTACCGTCATCAAGTCGCCGAAATGGCGTCAACAGACTTGCAGTAGGCGTTCATACCCCCTGGGGATATCCTGTCCACGGGAAGACATACGATCAGCTTGAAACAGCTGTGAGGCTCGGCTGTATCAACAGCAAGTCCTTTTTTAATTATTATTATTTTTTATTTGGCCTTCTGAGTGTTCGCTCAATGTGGCCATCTACAACACAAAGTGGAAATGTACATATATTTAAATAAACAGAAAAAAACAGAAGTACATTTTGTCGAAATGGGAGAGTGGAAACAAAGCGAAAACTGCATTACATTACAATTCAGATAATTTTGGAACATTTTCACTTTTGTGTCCCAGCCTCGTCGCCGCTTTTGTGTCTCGTTTCCGTCGTAGGTGTCGTTGGCCGAGTAGAATGAGACCGACACAGGAATAAAGGATGCACGCTTATGCAGGTAGGAGGTGACCAGCCAGTGGGACAGCAGAAACTAGAAACACTAAAGTAAATTAGAACGATATATATATATTGCACAGAATTTATACAATACTTAACTTTTACATAGCTCAGTACTGCAGAATGCTGATACATAGTTGATCTAGAGGCCTGCCTAGTGCCTGTCCGATAGCCAAGTATTCACTGGTGTCTATCTGATTCCGAAGTGTTAGCTGGTTCCTATCTCAGTCCCAAGTGAACGATGTCGTTCAGTGGTGGCCACGAGCGGAGTTGTAGCTGAGGACGCTCGTGGCTGACGTCGTAAGAACGCCGCGCCGTGCGTGCATGGCGGCGCGCGGCGAAAGTACGTGGCGCGCACTTTGGACTTGTGCGACACCACATTCACATATTCAGAAGTAAAACTTTATACAATATATTACCAACACTCTTGATGCTTATAAATTGTGTCCAGTGGTCTTAATAAATTTAATTATGATATTATATACACGAAAGTCTTTTGTAAACAAAAGGGAAGAAGCAGACTGGGGAAGGGGATATCCCATCTTCACCAGTGTCTGCAGGAAGTTCAAACGTTCTCGGTCAAATTTGAGGCACCTGAACAGGATGTGGTTGACATCAGCTTCCGTTTCAGGATCACACTCACATGCCGCCGAATCATAGACGTTGATCCGATGTAGATGTTGTGGATAAGAGACGTGATTGAAGCGAAGTCGAATGATGGTAGAAATCGCGGATCGGTCCAGATGAGTCCTCATAAACCAGGGCTGCGTATAAATCCTTACTCTGTCCATTAATTACTGTGTGCCATACAGTGTTGCCATCTCCGTCACGCATTCGAAACAGGTGCGCCCCTAGAAAGGTGGCTCACTGTAAACTGCTAGATTTTTCTAGTGCCCTCCATCCCATTTTGCTACCACGTCAGCCCTCGCAACATGCGGCAAACTGCGGGAAATTAACGACTTCTGAAAGTGACCCTCTGTACTTTCTGCTAGTCCAGTGTGTTTATGTTAGTGGTCAAAATTACTAAAAAATTTCCGGGCTATTATGCCATGGTCTAGTGGATTTATTGTCGAAACGCAACGTTTCGTCCCCGACTACGAAGGACATTTTCAAGGGGGATCGTGGCACTTTTGAATGTCTGATACACACCCTGGCTCGCTACTGACTGAAGCCAAACTCCGTTTTCGAGGGTCCGAGCGCAGGGGTGTGACGTCAAATGTTTTTGACATGCGCTCGCAATTATCAAATTGAATAAGGTGGTCCCCTGGTTGAAAAACATGTTCAGCAACAGCTGATCTGTCAATCTCTCCCCTTCTACAGTCCCCCTTGTGCTCATCTAGTCGTTTTTTGACTCTTCTTTTTGTGGTACCCACTTATACGTCTCCACATCTACACGGAATCCTATAAATTCCTGCTTTTTCCAGCGGTTTGCGAGCTTCCTTTGCCGATTTCAGGTGATCCTGTATCTTCCGAGTAGGTATGTAAATAACGGCAACATTCCGTTTCGAACAAACTTTTACGGATGCGGTCGGTGACGTCCTTAATAAAAGACTCAGGTTTTAGCAGCCATAAATGGATACCACGAAAGACTGTACAGAGAGGCTATAGAAATTGTAAAACACCGCAATAATTTGAATAGGATGGAGGAGGGCGTGAAACTAAATGAAATCTGGATTCCGGTTAGGAAGAAGAAATGTAACAGTCTTCCACCATGGGACGATATCAACGGACGGAGGCAATCGGCAACGACGAATTGCGCGCGCATGTCAAAAACGTCTGACGTCACACCTCTGCCCTCGTAAACGGAGTTTGGCTTCAGTCAGTAGCGAGCCAGGGTGTGAATCGGAAATTGAAAGTGCTAAGATTCCCCTTGAGAATGTTCTCCGCAGTCGGGGACGAAACGTTGGGTTTCTACAATAAACCCATTAGACCACGGCATAATAGTCCGGAAATTTTTAATACATTTGACCATTCCGGCCGTGAAAGTTCACATTCTACAAGTATGTCAGTGGTGTTTACACGGCCCCCTGTGCCGCTAGTTACGCGATCCACGGAGAAGAGGCCGGCGGAATGTGGTTCAAAATTGTTCAAATGTTTGTTAGGTTTATGGGACTTAACTACGGGGTCATCAGTCCCTAAACTTACAAACTACTTATGAACTACCTTATACTAAAGACGGCACAAATATCCATGCCCGAGGGGGGATTCGAACCCCCGACCGCAGTGGCCGTGCAGACCGTGACTGAAGCGCCTCAGTCTCCTCGGCCACCGCGGCCGGCGGGATGTGGATCAAGGCTCCAGACGTGGCTTTTACAGCCGCCTTTATCGCCTGACGTCACGGATGTAATGGCCGCCTTTACGACCCGGTCGCCGCTCGTCTCCCGTTGTTCTCCCCCCCCCCCCCCCACCTCACGGCCATTCACATTCCCACCCGCTCGTGTTTACAAACACCTCTCCCTGTCTTCTCTTCGAGCCGCAGACGACTGTAATGTGCTCTAAAGTGTTTCAGTTCCGAGTCGGGTGTGGCCAGCACACGTGTACTTCATTTACAGCTTAAACGTGGGCTTTCAGGTTATGGTCCTTCCCCCTTTCACTTTATCGTGTGCGCCCACAGAAGTCGCTGGTATAAAATCCTCTGTTTTGACGCTATCGTACAATTGTGAAATTAATTATTATTCTAAAAAACGCAACATTTGAAACTTCCTGGTAGAATAGAATTGTGTGCCGGAACTGGGACACGAACCTGAAACCTTTGCCTTTCGCGGGCAAGCACTCTACCATAGAGCTATCCCGGCACGACTCACGATGCCGCCTCACAGCTTTACCTTCGCCAGTACCTCGCCTCCTACTTTCCAAATTCGACAGAAGCTCTCCTGCGAAACTTGCAAGACTAGCACTCCTGGAAGAAAGGATATTGTGGAACCTGGCTTAGCCACAGCCTAAGGGATGTTTCCAAAATGAAACTTTCACTCTGCAGCGGAGTGTGCGCTGATATGAAACTTCCTCGCAGATTAAAATTGTGTTCCGGAACCGGGACTCGAACCTGGGACCTTTGTCTTTCGCGGGCAAGCGCCAGCTCAGTCGGTAGAACGCTTGCCCGCGAAGGCAAAGGTCCCAGGTTCGAGTCCCGGTTCCGGAACACAATTTTAATCTGCCAGGAAGTTTCATATCAGCGCACACTCCGCTGCAGAGTGAAAGTTTCATTCACGCAACATTTGTCAATAATAAAATTTATATGTCAGAACAAAAAAAAGGGTATAAGATGAACATCAACAACAGTAAAACAAGAGGAATGGAATGTAGCGTCTGAAACTCAGGCGATACTGAAGGAATTACATTAGGTAATGAGACAATAAAAGTAGTAGATGAGTTTTGTTATTTGGGTAGAAAGATAACTTCTCATGGCCGAAGTATAGAAGATATAAAATGCAGAATGGCTATGGGAAGAAAAGCGTTTTTGAAGAAGCGAAATTTGTTAACATCCAATATTAATTTAGATGTTAGGAAGTCCTTTCTGAAAGCGTCTTGGACTAGCATTGTATAGGAGTGAAACGTGGACGATTAGGAGTTCAGATAAAAAGATGATAGAAGCTTTCGAAATGTGGTCCTACAGACAAATGATGAACATTAGATGGGTAGATCACGTAACTAATGAGGAGGTGCTTAACCGAATTGGGGAGAAAAGGAGTATGTGGCATATACTGACTAAGAGAAGGGATAGGTTGGTGGGACACATTCTAAGACATCAAGTAATTGTCAACTTAGCATTAGAAGAAAGTGTCTGGGGTAAAAAACGTAGACGGAGACCTAGGGGCGAATACAGTCAGCAAATCTAAAAGGATATAGGTTACCGAACGTTTTCTCAGATGAAGAGACTTGCACAGGACAGGGTAGCGTGGAGAGCTGCATCAAACCAGTCTGCGGACTGAAGACCACAACAACATGTCAGAACGTTATCTTTCGAAACGATATTATCCCATTATCAAGTTCATAAAACCTATATGCCTCTAGGCTACATCATCAAGATTAACAACATAATAGGATAGTGTCGTGCCGAAACCTGTCGTTCTGACATATAAATTTTATTATTGCCAACTGGTACGTTATTTGCAATAATAAAGTATAAAATCCGTTGCTTGTAACATTGTCGCAAATACATGACCGACAGATAAGTCTTCCTTTGTCGATGCTTGGTGCGTCTGCGAGAATAGCGAGGCTGAAATTTTTATTTAGGAGGGTAAGGTGGTACTAATTCGGTATAGGTACATTTCCGATCAATATAATTTTTCAGTGTCGTAGTGTTGGTAGCACTTGCTTTTGTGTGGCACTGTAGTGTAGCAGGTTTCTACAGCTCCTCCTGTCTTTTCCAAGAATGCAACACTTTGTGCTACGGATATATAAATTCTTCCCTGTTAAGTGGTAAATGTAGTAACTTAGTCTAACACTTTCTTTTAAACTTTTTAGTTAAGGTTGTTTGGATTCTCTGCGAAAAGTGGAATGTATGGTACCACGAAGGGTGCTTTGATGACCGAGGGGAAAAGTGCTTTTTATGTGGAAGATGCCAGAGATCGAGATTTCACCAGGAAGTGATAACAATTTTACCTAGTGTCGTATATTTTTCACAATTCTGTAACCTTTTTTGTGTGAATATCAATGTTTGTAATTGACTAATACTTGCATTACATATTCATTAATCATCCAAGAACAAGTGCCACAGTTAAAATTATTTGTACTGTCAATATATTTCCAGTTACAATAACATTTGCCCGAAATTATCAAAATTATACCACCTTATCCTATACATTCTTATTGTTGTGGTCTTGGTCTTCACTCAGGAGACTGGTTTAATGCAGCACATCACCTCACTGTCTCTAAGAAATCGTCAATGCCGGCCGCTGTGGCCGAGGGGACTAAGGCGCTGCAGTCACGGTCTGCACGGCCACTGCGGTCGGGGGTTCGAATCCCCCCTCGGGCATGGATATTTGTGCCGTCCTAGTTCGTAAGTAGTTCATGAGTAGTTTGTAAGCTTAGGACTGATGACCCCGTAGTTTAAGTCCCATAGACTATACAAACAATACAACAAATCGTCTTCATCTCTTCATAAGAACGGTAACGCAATTCTATTTGAATATGCCTACTTTATTCGTCTCATCATCTCCCATACAAGACAACACACAATACAAATGCCTTCAAGA
Source organism: Locusta migratoria (assembly GCA_026315105.1). Lineage (NCBI taxonomy): Eukaryota > Metazoa > Arthropoda > Insecta > Orthoptera > Acrididae > Locusta > Locusta migratoria. The sequence continues at coordinate 79,658,858 of CM048754.1, read as the reverse complement.
AAGGACTTCCTTATGGTTACATTAATATTCGATTTTAAAATATTTCTCTTTTTCAAAAACGCTTTTCTTCCCATTGCCATTCTGCATTTTATATCCTCTATACTGCGATGGTCATGCGTTATTTTACTACCGAAGTAACAACACTCATCTACCACTTTTATGGTCATATGAATGACTTCACACTTATCATTATTAAGGGACAATTGCCAATTTTTTTTTTCATGAAGATAGCAAAATAATTTCGCAGTTGCTTTTGATCTTCTGGTGACTTTTCTAACCGATAAATGACAGCATCATCCGTAAAGTGTAAGAGAGCTAGAAATATTGTCTCCTGAATCGTTTATAAAAATAAGGAACTTCCCTGGGGAACGCCAGAAATCACTTCTGTACTACTAGATAACAATTACAACGTACAGTGACCTTTTTGACAGGGAAGTATAACTAGTTTGTAAGCCTAGGGACTGATAACCACTCTAGTTGAGTACCATAGATTTACAAACATATAACATTTGATATATATATTCTCTTGCTAGTCTCGTCGAACGATTCGACGTACATCCACACACACCTCAATGCAGCGGTCGACAGATAACAAGAAAACAGGCGACTGATTTTTGGTGACCATGAGCGGCATTCGCAGGGATCTGCCGCGAAAGGCAACTTCCCCCACCAAGAGCGTTCGTTCTTCGGTCGGCAATTTACCGACAGACCCTACCTGCCATCCCGTACTAACAGCCGTACTCGCCTGGATAGCGAAGAAATGAAAACTGCGCAGACGAGCAGGTCAGAAGCAGAGTCGCCACGTGGCCCGTTTGATGGGACTGCCTGCGTCACGGGGGGGCCGACCAATCAGACGGCCGCCTGCAGGGTGCGGGCTGTGACGTCACGGTCGGCAGTCAGCTGTGACGCGGGGCGGCTGGTTTACGAGGCGCGCGGTGGCCAGGGTCGCGGCACGTTTTACGGCGTGTCTGCCCCCACCCCTCTGTGCGCCTGAAGACGGACCGGCGGACGGGGAGGGAAACGCCAGCATTCCCGCGCGTCATAAACCAATGGGGCGTCGCGAGCAGACGCGAGTTGTCTGCGACATCAAGGGCCAGCCTCCAGGGGTGCCAACTGTCGCACTTAGTGGGCGCCATTCTCTCGCGCTGAGCAGTCGCAGTCACCAGGTCCTCCGCCGGCCGCGGTGGCCCAGGGGACTGAGGCGCTGCAGTCACGGTCTGCACGGCCACTACGGTCGGGGGTTCGAATCCCCCCTCGGGCATGGATATTTGTGCCGTCCTTAGTGTTAGCTAGTTCATAAGTAGTTTGTAAGTTTAGGGACTGATGACCCCGTAGTTATGTCCCATAAGCTATACAAACATTTGAACATTTGAACCAAGTCCTCCGGATGAGTGACCCTCACAACTCGTGTCAGAATCGTACTCACGGTTTTTTTGTATTTTTTTTTTTCGGAAACATGTTAGTTTCCCCTTTAAGTACGAGAGACCTGAAACTAGCGCACGAGAATTTTTTTTTTTTTTTTTTTTTTTTTTTTTTTTTTTTGCTTTAATACTTGACGGAACAGAACACGAGGTAATCAGCATTGGCAATTAACACAGCGATTTCTTTTCTTTTATGCTGTTGTGTCGGAGAGCCCGAGGTTGTAAATAAAATACAAGATGACTGTTACGGTCAAGAAAACAGCAACTAGTTTTTCACGCATCCGCTTGCTTATGACGTCATATCTTATAATTTACCGGTTAATCAGAAAGGCAGTATAAATGTGAAAACTTAATAAATCATGGAATAATGTAGGTAGAGAGGTAAAAATTGACACACGTGCTTGAAATGATATGGGTTTTTAGTAGGAAACAAAAATGTCTCACAGAAGGCGCTTTATCTGATAAGAAAAGCAATAATTAGCATAACAAATTAAGAAAAAACAAAGATGATGTTCTTTACAGGAAATTCTCAATATGTTCACCATCATTCCTCAACAATAGCTGTAGTCGAGGAATAATGTTGTGAACAGCACTGTGAAGCATGTCCAGAGTTATGGTGAGGTATTGGCGTCGGATGTTGTCTCTCAGCATCCCTAGAGATGTCGGTCGATCACGATACACTTGCGACTTCAGGTAACCCCAAAGCTAATAATCGCACGGACTGAGGTCTGGGGACCTGGGAGGCCAAGCATGACGAAAGTGGCGGCTGAGCACACGATCATCACCAAACGACGCGCGCAACAGATCTTCCACGCGTCTAGCAATATGGGGTGCTGCGCCATCCTGCATAAAAATCGTACGTTCCAGCAGGTGTTTATCAGCCAGGCTGGGGATGATGCGATTCTGTAACATATCGGCGTACCTCTCACCCGTCACGGTAGCAGTTACAAAACCAGAATAACGCAGTTCCTCGAAGAAAAACGGTCCGATAACGGTAGATGTGATAAATCCAACCCATACCTCAGACCTTTAGAGCGTGAAATGAGCTTCGTTGGTCCACAACACGTTACTCAACCACAAATGCCCTTCTCTTCAGTAAATCGCCAGAAAATAGTCCATTATGCCGATGAATTTTGTAAGGACAGCATCGGAGGGTACACCCAAGTGCCAACCAAACAGCAGTGTATGGAATGCCGGTGTGACGTGCGACTGCACGAGCGCTGACTTCCCCGTGCATAGACGAACCCGCTACAGTCTCCATTTCTCCCTGAACTGTCTCAGCAGCATTACGCCTTGGGCTCGGTCAGCCAATACGGGGTCTATCATCTAAACAACCAACTTTGAAATCATTCTCGCCACAGTTGCATTTGTCGACGTTCGAATCCCATTCCTTGGCGATAGGATCGTAACGCTGAACTAGTACATTCCCCATTCTGATAATACAGCTCCACTAAAAGCGCCTTTTCAGGTAACGTCAACATGCTGCGACTGCTGGTGCATCTGATTCTCTCTATCATTACAGCTCCTTTTATACACGATTTTCATGCGCAGTCACTGACTTTTGCTGTCCAGCGTCATCTGTCGGACACTTTTTGAATAATATATAACCCGATGTCATGTGTGCATGTGTGTCAATTTTTACCTCTCTATCTACATTATTCCGTGATTTATTAAGTTTTCAAATTTAAACTGACGTGCGTGATCCTTACACTTACAAAATAGCGTCATTACCGGTTTCAAAATGTTTGTTCAAATGTTTGTAAATCTATGGGACTTAATTGCTTTGTTGTTAGTACCCAGCTTACAAACTACTTAAACTACGTTACATTAACCTAAGGACAATACATATACTCATGCCCGAGGGAGGACTCGAACCTTCGACGGCGAATAGCCGCGCGCACCGCAAAACGGTGCCTCAGTGCGCACGGCTATTCCGCCGCGGCTTATCTGTTTCACAGCTTACATGTCATCATCAGACGGCTGTTCACGTCTGCATACATTTCTTGTCATCTACATTTTGATTATGCAAGCACTAGCTGAAAATGACCGTTGCCTGGGTATTTATTTATTTATTTATTCAAACCTTGAGTTAGTACTTCTCCTATCCTTTTTCCCTCTGTCCATCTTCTTTTTTTAATAACAACATACATTTATCAGAGAATATATAAGAAATAAGGCTGTCGTACAACATACAATATTTTAAGTACAGTATTCAAACAAAGGAAAATAGTAACCAAAATACTAATGATGTGTAACATTCATACATTCATTTGACTCGCAATTTCGCTTTAAACAATGTTTCTTGTGATTCCTCCAGGATGTAAGTATGAATAATTTCCTTTTTGAGCCCACCCTGAGCAAGTGACAAAATTATCCGTGCAAGGAACATGGCCGTGACAGATCCACTCCACAGTATTGAATAGATTGCCCTCTGATTCGTTAATGCAAGTCTCCCTGAAAACCGCAGTCTCTTGAACTTAAAAACTAGACATGTCTGAATTAATGTGTATGTATTGGATGTACACTGTTTCATTCTGTTCCTTTCCTTTTAACTATATAGAAGTCTATGTGCGCTTAACAGTTGTCAACGGCACTTTCAGGCTTCTGGAATTTCTTTCAGCTGACAGAAATACAGGAGTGTTTTAGTAGTAAATACGTAAATGTATTAAAAAGGTAGTGCTTGATCTCAGAGGTATTTACCCATCACAATATATTTGATATCATATCCACTGAATTGTTGTACGAGGTGCATTCAAGTTGTAAGACCTCCGATTTTTTTTCTCCGGACTGGAAAGAGATAGAAACATGCACATTGTTTTAAAATGAGGCCGCGTTCATTGTCAATACGTCCCAGAGATGGCAGCTCCGTACGGCATATGGAATTTTACCGCCAGCGGCGAGAATGAGAACTGTTTTAGATACTTAAAATGGCGACGTTTTCCTTACTTGAACAGCGTGCAATCATTCGTTTTCTGAATTTGCGTGGTGTGACACCAATTGAAATTCATCGACAGTTGAAGGAGACATGTGGTGATGGAGTTACGGATGTGTCGAAAGTGCGTTCGTGGGTGCGACAGTTTAATGAAGGCAGAACATCGTGTGACAACAAAGCGTAACAACCTCGGGTTCGCACGAGCCGGTCTGACGACACGATCGAGAAAGTGGAGAGAATGACTGTTGAACAGATCGCCTCCAGAGTTGGCATTTCTGTGGGTTCTGTGGACACAATCCTGCATGACGACCTGAAAATGCGAAAAGTGTCATCCAGGTGGATGCCACGAATGCTGACGGACGACCACAAGGCTGCCCGTGTGGCATGTTGCCGAGCAATGTTGACGCGCAACGACAGCACGAATGGGACTTTCTTTTCGTCGGTTGTGACAATGGATGAGACGTGGATGCCATTTTTCAATTCAGAAACAAAGCGCCAGTCAGCTCAATGGAAGCACACAGATTCAGCCCCACCAAAACAATTTCGGGTAACCGCCAGTGCTGAAAAAATGATGGTGTCCACGTTCTGGGACAGCAAGGGCGTAATCCTTACCCATTGCGTTCCAAAGGGCTGGTGCATCCTACGAAGATTTTTTGAAGAACAAATTCCTTCCTGCACTGCAACAAAAACGTCCGGGAAGGGCTGCGCGTGTGCTGTTTCACTAAGACAACGCACCCGCATGTCGAGCTAACGTTACGCGACAGTTTCTTGGTGATAACAACTTTGAAGTGATTCCTCGTGCTCCCTACTCACCTGACCTGGCTCCTAGTGACTTCTGGCTTTTTCCATCAATGAAAGACACTCTCCGTGGCCGCACATTCACCAGCCGTGCTGGTATTGCCTCAGCGATTTTCCAGTGGTCAAAACAGACTCCTAAAGAAGCCTTCGCCGCTGCCATGGAATCGTGGCGTCAGCGTGGTGAAAAATGTGTGCGTCTGCAAGGCCGTTACGTCGAGAAGTAACGCCAGTTTCATCGATTTCGGGTGAATAGTTAATTAGAAAAAAAATCGGAGACCTTAAAACTTGAATTCACCTCGTACAATTGTATAATTTTGCAGTTATGTATTGATTTGTCTAAGTGCTGTGTGTCGGTAAAATCCTTTGCAAACAGTGTTAGTTGTGAATAGGTAATAGATTAAAACCTGATGCGTAATAGGGCGGTTTTGCTTGAACGTTACTGTTATTGTCATATATACTGTATTACATTTTCACAAATACATTCAGCAGTAGGTGTGTATACAATCTGTAAAATTTCCTGCGACTACAATTTGTAGTGTAGAAATTGTGAACTGTAACGTCGTACCGAATGCCGTAGTTTTGTTCCATGAACAACGAAAATGTAGTAAGCGATAAACATTTATCCTTACATTATTTTGATGTGGTCGTAAGCGAGAAAAAGTTGAATAAAGGTTTGAAATTATGTGTAAAGTTTCTTGCAAGTCGCAAAGTACTTTTATTTCCATGTAGTGTATATATAAATTCTCGTTGCATTATATGGCAGTTTCTAGCAACTTCTTTTATTTATGACGTTATATCTCCGGAACCATGTGTCGTATGTGAATCTTACCATTACAGCAATTGTTACCTCACGGTAAGGAATATGTGTACCTAATTTGGTCGAAATCGGTCCAGTGTTCGAGGCCTGTCCAAACATCTTCCAGAGAGTAGCATTCACGCAAAGATGTCATTGTTAATAACGTGACACAAAGCTGACTTTGAATGTCGTGCACGAGCAAACATTTAAGGTAACCGTGATAACATAATTCGTTCACTTGCAGAACTTCCCAGAAAACTACTGGACGCCGAAGGGAAACAGGCTAATAAGTTGCAGTACCTACTTCCAAATTACCACAGATCGCTTTGTGCTACAGAATAACAAGTTCGCCTGTTCACATCAATTGTGAAATAGAGCATTCTTCCGACACAGGTCAGGTCTAGGCGGAGAGACACTAGATTCTGATTTGCGATAGAAAACACCAAAATATTGCCGCTGAATAACAGTTACCTGAAAGTACCAGGTTTTGATTACTGCGATCTTTTATTTAACATGTTCTGCATACACTTAAATGTATGCACATCTTGCAGTTTATTGTCTTAGACAGATTGCGCAAATTGTCGTGTACGGAGTCCGCACGTTGTCACGAAGGTCGGGAAGTCCTACAGTCTGATGAAGTTACGTCATAAGGTTAATGGGAGTTACGTACGTACACATACGCAACGACACTACTTTCTAGAATACATCTAATATTCCAGATGACGTATACGAGCGGTCAAATTGTGACACGTGGATGCAAGTTTAGACACCACTGTAATCCCAAATATGTTAGACGTTTAACAACTGAGACATCTTCGACGCCAGTAGGACGGTTACCGACCACTGGACTTACCGCGGTCAGTCCTATCATGGAAAACGCAAAAGACTTCAACGTGTCGACTGCAGTTCGTGATCACGCCTATTACTACTCCTCATTGTATCTTGGAACACGTATTAAAATAATATTCGCTAACATGGCATAGTGACTCAGTAAAATATTCACCTGAATTTGTCTGTGTGACACGAAACCGCTCGTAGAATCCTGAAGGATTATGATAAACAGCTGAAGCTGGAATTGCACCATCAATTAGTTTTTACCACCTTTTCAACATCTCTGTATATTTTATCCGTTTGAGTGTTCCTTTTAATATGTATCATACAGATATGCTACTGTCTTTTTAAAGTGGAGCTTACAGCCAAACTGTTGCATAAAATTTGTTGTAATAAGCCTTGACCAGATTTCAATACCGCTAAGCGTATCTTCTTCAGAGAAAATCACGTGACTTTCGTTACGATAAAAATATACAAACACACATTACGAGCTAAAAAGTATTGAAAGTCACGTGCCTTTGCTTCTTTTGAATCAAATACTTTTCGACGTACTGAAATCTGGCCAAGGCTTCTTACAATGGAGTTCTCACAACCAATTGTCTTCACAATCAGTTATTCTAAACTCATTTACGTTCACTGCCTTCAGCCATGACTGAAAGTATTCTTGTCTTTACGACGAGAATGAATGCTCATATAACCAGAAATACAAATATTGTGTTCGTTGTCTTGGTAGTATATTGTGTTAGTTGTACCACAGCGGATTTTTAAAGGTCAAAAACTTTCTCAGAAGCTGTCAATCCAAGCCAGAGTGACATTTGGTACTCGTTGATCGGTTCTGCACTTGGATTTACTTCTGGCGTGTCGCTTATTGTATGACATTTACTTCTAATACCAGGTTGTTTCTGTGAGTTGCTATTAATCCCATATGATTAGTCAATTTCGTGAATATATTGTACTTCATGGGGAGAACGATTGATCTACGGATTTGTTTCTTCTTCTCTGTTCCTATTTAGAAGACAGAGAATAATTTGAAAATAAAGATATTATTGTAAAAAAATCTTTCCTTTGTGTATACAATGTTGTGAAACAAGCCAGAAATTTTGTTTTCTCAACTGTTTAAAACAATTACCCAGGTAACACATGCTACTGGACATATCTGTAAGCGTTAGTCTACCTACGAAACAGCGGTACGCGATTCACAATTTTATTCACTTAATTATTTCTGTTAGCTAATTAAGGATTAAGGTGATATTTTCGCATTTGTTATGCATGCATAACACAGTAGAGAAAGAAGTAATCGTTTCTAGCGTCTTTTTATTATATACTTCTGCTTCAGGTTACCCAAATGCCAACATCAGCTGTTTAGACTAACGGACAATTCGTCATCAGATCATCATTTTCAAAAGAAAGAGAAAGCTGGAGAGAAAATTACTGTCAAACCAAATACGGGTAAAACTAAATTCTTTGCACAATTATGATTCTTTGAGTACGTTATCTCACAACGTAAACACAGCGGAACTCCGATCGGTAAAAATTGAATGTTGCTCTTAACTACATTAGAGAATGATCTTAGTAACCGTGAAGCAGGATTAAAAAGATTCACAATAGTTAAGTGATTGTGAAGCAAAGCCATATACAAATTAAAATGACCAACGTACTGGTGTGGGTGAGTTACCTACACACTTTGGACAGAGCGAGTGGAGGTTGTAACTAGATAAGGTCCCAAATAACCGACTAGTAGGTCTAGCTAGAATTTGGAAGAACAGTGAAAGAAACGTTGCAGTTTTTTAACTCTCAATCATATGGAAGCTGTTTGTTGCTTTTACTGTATGCAATTCATTTAGATCGCTGACAAGTAACACGCAAGTTCTAATCGTCAACTCCGATACATTTCGTATATGTTGTAGTCAAGATCAAAATATGTGATACGTATATTTTAATACGCGCCCATCTTGCCATTGAAGTGCCGAAATCCTTCCCGAAGAAAACATGGTTATTATTTTTCTGAGCACACATCGTCTCAACATAATTGCTACTATACTTTCCAACTGTGCATTCACTTCTTCCAACATTTCGATATATTTCAATATCTTCCCTTCACCTCACAATTTTGAAACGGTAAAAATTGTATGTGTAGTATGGCTAATGGTATATCTACATCTGCATCCACACTCCACAAAATACGTGAACGTAAATGGCGGAGGGCACTTTTTTTACCATTGTAACATGCAGTCGCGAATGGTTCGTGAGAGATACTTTTTCCGCTATGTCTCCGTGTGGTCTGTAATCTCTATAATTTTTTTCTATGTGGTTGTTCCGCAAGATATACGTAGAAGGAAGCAATGTATTGGACAATAAATTCAACCATATTTCATAAAGTTACATAGCGAAGTCTTACCAGTCAGGTGCAAGTTGGAAGAACCCTTATGTTTACGTGCGGTCTGTCCGTCATATGGCTCTTTGTCATATAAGGTGACAGCGTTATTTGCAACCTGACAGTGCAACCATAAACGTTTCAAGATGTGATTGCACAGTTGTAAAGGGCAGTATGAACTATGGAAATTACGTTTCAACATTTCTGTTTTATCTTCAACTGTTTCGACGGTAAGTGCTCAGAAAGATAATAACCGCGTTTACTTTGGATGTATGGGCACGCATATAAAAATACGCGACTCATGGTCTGACCTAGACTACAACATATTGGAAGTGTATCGGAATCTGAGAGTAGCACTTGGTTAGTGTCACTTTTGAGACGAATTACCCGGGCAAGGCGTAACTAAAGAGGTCTTTCAAAATCTGTCCACTGTGTTGCCTATTTACAGGAGCAACCTCATTCGAATCGACAGGACGTGACGAATCATTTGTCCACGATTTGTGACACGCTTACCCGCAGTTTTAGAACTGCACCAAGACGTGTACTGCGAATCGAAATTTCGAGACATTATTTGACCACAGACTTCTATTTCCTGCATGTATCCCGAAACCTCAGACTTAGGAATAATCTTGCATAATTCCATTGTTGTTAGACTAACATGTGCAATGTCTAAAGATATATAAAGTATTTTTGCTGAGTTTTCCAGCACGAGAGTAAAGTAGTGAACTGCATTTTTAGCTGCGCATGTTGCACACAAAGGCTCGTCATTCAAAAACTGATCAATCATTGCACTGCATGCCTTGTGATATCCCTTTTAACATTCCCTAAACTTTCGTCTGAGGAGTACGTAGTTGGTGTGTAGACGAGTTGCGTAGTTAGTGGAACTTCATATTTTGAACGACACACAAAGAAGGAACCATCGCTGAGAAAATGTCCTGATGTCAGAATCAGGTATCGGACACGTAAGGTCGAATTCAATTATAGTCTTCTTCAATATGAAGTTTGAGTCAATTGATTTGTTGGGCCGAAAGGCATCGATTGTCATCGAAGTAATTGAATCTAATAACTATTATTGCGATTCGGGAATTATAACAGTCTTAAAAATGTTTTTACTTCATGAATATTAAATTAGGCCACTTGCCTAATAATTAAGATACCTATCATTGTTGTCTCTGTAGGAAGCCATTTAGTAATTTTTATGGAGGTGTTCTGATTAAAACTCTGTGTAAGTACATCGGGGGTAATTAGTTTCGGCGATTTAAATCGCCGCCTTCAGATACACAAGTTGGGAAAATTTCACACATACGAAGATGAGAAATACCGTTACATGTAAAAGTAAAAAACCTTACATAAACATTTCAGATAAACAAGCATATTATGTTTTCTTAACAGTTGGTTCAGTAAAAGCACACTCAGAAGATACAGCATGAAGAAATGCCTCACTTTTATATTATTTTGGTTGCGAAACAGTAGCTCTTATATCCACCGGAGTATATTGAAGAAATGTAGGGAAGAAAATAAGAACATTTTCGTAACAAAATTAAAAAAAAAATATCACGGTACCTTACAACTTACTTTGTATAATATATGCCGGGAATAGGTGTTGTACATTAGTAAATGTAATGTATTGCCTGTAAACACACGTAAGGAAACGATGCACACGGGACGGAATTGAGAATCAAGAAGTGTCAATCATTCATCGAACTTTGTAGGAGTGTCTGTAGCATGTCGGGTATTGAGCAATAGACTTTCATTCAGCGTCATAAGAGGCGTAATTCCCGCAAGCACGAAATGCCCGTCTGTTCGCTGTGACAAGGAAGCAGACAGCCTGCTAATATCTCCCTATAGACGGTCCTACTACGCTGAAACATACACTGAGGCCGTCGATACATACTGTTGAGTTGACGGTCGTTTTGACAGTATATGCCTTCCAATGCATCACAGATATTCTCTAGATGTGAAAAGTCGTGGTATCGTGCCGGCCACGAGGCATTTGTTTTGTGAACTGCAGAATGTGGGTCGTGCGTTATCCTGCTGGAACGTACCATTTGGTAACCTGCACATAAATAGCATAAAACAAGTGGGCTCATCATTTTTGTCACATACTGGTGGGAGGTTAGCCTCGCGTCAAGAGTCACGAGATAATCAACAATTCCCAATAGCATGTTTCCAGAAAATGGACAGGAGTGTCTAGGGCAGTGGTTCGCAACCTTTGGGAACAGAAGTTGTCCGCAAGAGCTAAAATATAATCCGCAAAAGATACAAAATTTCAAAGCATTGTTACATGGTCAGTCAGTCGAACTGAGTGACGATGATAAATTAACGTCGTCGGTTGTGACAGAAATGGTAACATCGCGGTATCATTTGAAATATAATCTTTCGTCTCCTTGTTTTGTCAACTATTATTGTATGCTAGTATGATAGAAACTGCAATAACGCATGTGAATCCTTGCTTTAGCAATAACATTCGGAAAATCGACTTCCATTTTCTTACGATTTTATCCACGACTTATCTTTGTATTCACTGTAATCATTAAGCCTCGGTGGCCTAATGGTTATGGTCTCTACCTGGTAAGCAGGAGGTCATGGGTTTGAATCCCGGCCGCGGCATAAATTTTAATTCAATACCTCTAATTCAGTTTAATATCAGTAGGTCAGCGAGGATTTCCTGCTGAAAAACAAATCCAGGTATCGATCGACAGTTACTGATGATACGCGTGTTGATCTGAACAACAGTATTGGTCCTAGGATTACCGAACTTGAAAATAAAGTGAAAGCTGTAAAATTACATTGCTGCATCCAGAATTTAATAGTCTAGTTAATGTTTGCATTATATTTTTATTTATTTTTGGAATGACACCATTTATTTTTTTCGTGAGCGTGTGGTGCCTGCTTACACCAAAGAAATCAAAATGGTATCCAGTCCTATTTAAAAAATATATATATATATATATATATATATATATATATATATATATATATATATTGAAAGTATTGGCCTAGAGTTGCACTGCTTTCTGTGACTTTTATTGTTGGTCCTCGGACAGAGTTGATCTAAGCACCAAAATCGAAATGAAAGACTCATCACTGACCACCACAGAGTTGCAAACATTGCTCCATTGGACTCTTGCTCGACTCTAAGTCTCTGTCGTGCGAGGTGTGTTAGCAGCTAACAAGAGTAAGAGAAATACAGGAAGACCTAGGAAGAGATGGTAAAACCAGAACAGGCTCCGGGCCTAACCCCAGAGTGGTAGAAGAAAGAGACGGAGGGTTGAGTGTGCAGCGCGTTCCTTCTTTGTGTGTCGGTGGTGATGGTGGACGCTCCTACAGCTGGGTGCGGTGCTGGTGATTGGCGGTGGTGACACCAGGTGGAGGACGGCTTCGGGGGGCCGGCCATTGCTTAACTGGGTACGTGGGACAGGCATGGCGGCTGTTACGTATCAGTTAAGTAATAGCCGTCCCCCCTCCTGGCGCGAGACGCGGGCCCCGGGCTCGAACCAGCGACTCCGGCACAGCTCATCCGCCACAGGCAAGTGTCCTCACTGCACGTACGCTGCTGACAAAGTCACTTTCTTTTCAGCCCTGCCAGTAGGCGCAAATGACATTTGTCGTACAAGTATAGCACTTTGGTTGTAGTTACAAAACGTATATGCTTCCCAAAGTACATTAGCATATTATTTATTTTATTCTGTAACTAGCTGAACCCCCACTGCTTCGCATGCGTAGGCTGGTTGGTCTGCACCAGTTGTTTCTTTTTAATCCTGATGAAGAATCCATATCTTAAGTTTCGTAGTTATAGCTTGAAATTTGTGTTAACAGCACCATATTTTTGAAAATCAATTTTTGCATCTCGTATTTCAACCCCTTATTGGTCGAATTTCCAAAATACCGAAACACGTGTCTTTTAAATTCGAACCACGATTCCAAATCCGAAAATTTGTAGTTATAACTTCAAAATTGCCTAAATAGCAACAGATTTTCGAAAAACATCCCCTCTCCTATTTAACCGCCTTGATGGTTGAATTTCCAAAAATACCGAAACACGTTTTTTTTTTTTTTTTTTTTTTTTTTTTTTTTTTTTTTTTTTTTTTTTTTAATCGTAACGAACAATACAAATATTAATTTTTGCAGCTATAGCTTCAAAATTGTCTTGACAACAAAGTGCTTTCGAAAAGAATTTTTGATTCCCTCTTTTACGCCCTTAGTTTTTGAATTTCCAAAAATACCGAAACTCGTGTCTTTTTAATCCTGATCAAGAGTCCATATCCTAAGTTTCGTAGTTATAGCTTGAAATATGAGTTAACAGCAACATATTTTTGAAAATCAATTATTTGCGTCACCTATTTTACCCCCTTATTTGTCGAATTTTAAAAAAATCCGAAACACATGTCTTTTAAATTCGAACCCTGAATTAAAATCCGAAATTTTGTAGTTCTACCTTCAAAATTGCCTAAATAGCTACGTATTTTCAAAAAACCTTTCATCCCCTATTTCACCCCCTTACGGCCGGAATATCGAAAACTCGCTTCTTAAATGGCGCCTACACAGTAAGATCAACACCCTCCACAAATTTCAAGTTTCTGTCTTCAGTGGTTTGGACTGGGCGATGATGAGTCAGTCAATCAGTCAGTCAGTCAATCGGGACACAACCGCTCGCGTGTTGGTTCATAGATAACGCGCGAAACGTCAAATAGATTTTTTTAAGAGAAATGTATTAAAAGAAATTTCTCTTTTACTGCTTCACTTATTTATTCCTATATTTCCTTTTTAGTATGCTTATCCTTACAGAGAAAGAGCTGAAGACATAGTAGCACGCATAGACCACAGATATGGTTTGTGGCATCACGTTTCGCTGTATGTAACCTCCTTGCTATAGAGTCACAAACGTCACCGCTGGCCTTCAGTCCGAATTTTTTTACAATTTGACGACTTTCAACCACAATATCTTCCACCGCCTTATAGCCATCTGCATGGAACTGCTATGGTGTACAACGGGAGACTTCGAACAACAATTGCACACAGACCATTTGTTTGTGTTCTGTAGTTTTCGCTGCAGAGCGAAATATTAACATACACACGCGCGTAGAATTTTATATACACCGATAACTTTCCATCCCAATATACTCCAACCTTTTATCATTATCAACCCTCAAGCATCAATGCAACCAATAAAACCATTTTCAAAGAGTGAATATAATTTTCAAATAGTAATTATTGTTTTGAATTTCGCGTTATATTCTTCAAATTACTAAATATGTATCAGATTGCTTTAAAACCGTACCTAAAACCTTCCTCAGGTATAAATTAGTAACTGCACAAATATTTAAGTCTCTGCGTCTTGTCGTTCGGACGTGATAAGCGTACACCGAACAGAAATTCACATTTATAGATGTAGATGACAGGTACAGCAACAATGGAGAAATAATTCAAATAGTGAGCGGTATTTGTTGCAAATTGTTTTAGGGGTCTTTGAAATATAATGGTTACAGTGTCACTTACCTTACATTGGTCAAACTGGACGAGCTTTCAAGACTAGATTCCAATAACAATATGTGGCGTTGAAAATCTTTTGATTCATGTTCTGTCAAGGTAGAATATTAAAATAAGGAACTAAATATCCGGAAACGTCGTTTAAGAAAGAAAGACGACCCAAGAAACAAATATTTAGTATTGATCCTGAAACACCCTTCGAAATGTGCATGTACCTCCCTCCAGATATTAACATTTGAGTCCACAAACCATTACTGTAACAAGCCCATACCGCAGTTCTGAATTTTTTCATATCTCCGTCTACGACCTGATGATGATCACAGACACTCGAAAAGTAGCTTACTTAATAATATAACTTACTAATCTATACTGTATACTATAAAAATGGCTGTATGTGTGTATGTATGTTCTACATCTCCACCTTAACTATTGGTTTGATTCAAACCAGAATTGTTACAAATACTGCTTGCAACACGAAACTCATCACTATAGCGTTTATAACCTCCTAGCTTCCATAATAGCAGATATACGGACAAGAACATGTTTTCCAGCCCCTGCCATATAGGCTGCCTTACACAACCAATGTGATGTGTGGGAATGGTATCTGCCTGTCTTAGCGACCTGTTCTCCAGGACAGTAGACATGTCAGGAGCAAGAAGCAGTAGGAGAGGTGAAGGACCAGATGGACAGAGAGAATGCAGAGGATGAGGTGGATAAGAGGAGTTGGACAGATGGAGGCACGGCAGCAGGAGATAAAAAGAGATAAGGAAATAGGAAGGGGGTATGAAGAAATGGCCAGAGGCAGGTGAATGGGGAGGGGGATATATGGAGGAAGGCTGATAGGAAGTGGTGGGACAAGATGGTGATAAGAGAGAGGGGGAGAAAGAGCTGGAAAAGAGAGCGAGAGAGAAAGGAGGGGCGAGAAGGGATGGACAGAGAGAGGCCAACGGGAAGACGGAGAAACAAGAGGAGGAGGAGGAGACAAAATGAAAGGATAAAAGAGGTGGGTGCAAACAGATGATAAAGACGTAAATTTGGATGTAGGGCATAGAGAGATGGGGATGAGGCGGTGAAAAGATAGAATGCAAAGGAAGAGGTATCTACAGACATACTCCGCAATGCACCGTAAGGAGCGTAACGGTGGGTACACTGTACCACTACCAGGAATTTCCTCTCCTATTCCAATCCCAAATAGAACGAGGAAAAAAAGATTGCCTATATGCCTCCGTACGAGCCCTAATTTCTCTTATCTTGTCTTTGTGATCACTACGTGAAATGTAGGTAGGCGACTGCAATATCGTACTGCACTCCAAATTCCGGCCCTCTAAATTTCCTCAACAGAAATTCACGAAAAGAACGTCGTCTTTCTTCCAGCGATCCTCAATTGAGTTGCCGGAGCATTTCCGTGACACTCGCGCATTGGTCGAACCTACCGGTAACAAATCTAGCTGCTCGCCTCTGAACCGCCTCTATGTCTTCCTTTAAACTGATCTGCTGCGGGTCCCAAACACTTGAGGAATAATCAAGACGTGCTCGTACAAGCGTTTTATACGCGGTCTCCTTTACAGGTGAAGTACATCTTCCCAAAATTCTCCCAATAAACCGAAGTCGGCTGTCCGCCTTACTCACAACTGTCCTTACATGTTCGTTCCATTTCATATCGCACTGCAATGTTACGCTTAGATATTTGAACGACGCGACAGCATCAAGAAGCTCACTACAATTGCTGTATTCGAACATTATGGAATTGTTTTTCCTACTCGTGCGCATTACCTTACAGTTTTCTACATTGAGAGCTAGCTGCCATTCTTCACACGAACTAGAAATTTTGTGTAAGTCATCCTGTTTGCTATTACAGTCAATTAAAGACGACACCCTCCCATACACCACAGCATCATCAGCAAACAGCCGCAAATTACAACTTACTCTGTCCATCAGATCATTTATATAGATAGAAAATAATAGCAGTCCTGTCACTTTCCCCTGGGGCACGCCTGACGATACACTCGTCTCTGATGAACACTCGCCGTCGAGAACAACGTACTGCGTTCTATTACATAGGAAGTCTTCCAGCCAGTCACAAATCTGTGAACCTATTCCATAAGCTCGTATCGTCGTTGGCAGTCTGCAGTGTGGCACCGCGTCGAACGCCTTTTTGAAGTCGAGGAAAACACAATCCGCCTGTTGCCCTTCATTCATGGCTAGCAAGATGTCATGTGAGAAAAGGGCAAGCTGAGTTTCACATGAACGATATTTCTTAAAGCCGTGCTGTTTCATAGAAAGAAGCTTTTCTGTCTCTAGCTAATTTACTATATTAGAACTGAGAATATTCTCCAAAATTCTACGGGAAACTGAAGTCAACGATATTGGTCTATAATTATGTAGGTTAGTTCTCTTTCCTGTCTTATAAATGAGATGTTGAGATGGGTCGGAGAGATAGAGAGGGGAAAGTGTGTGTGTGTGTGTGTGTGTGTGTGTGTGTGTGTGTGTGTGTGTGTGTTTGTGGGGGACTGATAATCGACGTAGTTAAATCCCTTAGATTTACCTTTTGATTTCGTCCAGCTAAGAATTTATTCTTCTTCTGTCACACCACTGTTCACTCTCCTCTGCTCCCGAATAAGAGGCAAACAGTTGTCTGGTGCCACTGTGTATTGCCGAGATAACGCAAAGTGACAGGATAGCGTAAGTTGCGAAATTTAATTGGGCGACAAATATCGCACTAAATATTCCTTTTTACGAAGTACTGTGACACCTGCAGGACCAAATATCTCCAGGTAAGATGTCATATGAGCTTGCACAGGAACGTAATTTTGCGCACCGAGCAAGTTGGCACGGTTCTCATACCTATGTACGCTTGACTGTAACTTTTTTTTTTTTTTGTGTTCCTTAAACAAGGTCCTGTAGCTCTCGTTATCTTTTCTTCTTTTTCTCTTTGACACATGTTGCCTTGGTCCGTTCTTACGTTAGACAGAAAACGGGTTTTCAGTGTGTGGAACGTTCGTAGAGTTCCTCAGAGTGGCTCTTTTTAGACAGGAAGTGCGGGAAGTTCAAATAGGTGTATCGAACTTGCTGCCTTCTCTTTTCCTTAGAAGTTTTTCAAGATTTGAATAAAAAACTCTTCAAAAATTATCGTTATTATATTTTCATCGGGAGGATTAGAAATGCATGGGGCACGTAAATCCTGGAAAATGAAAAAAATGTGTTCATTACAATGAATCTTGAATAACAATAACTTGTTCACTTGCACATATATAAATTTATTTTTCTTGAGGGGTGAATTTGCGCCGTACGAGAGTTTCCGAGCGGTCTGGAGCGCCAAATTGTGGATAGTGCGGCCTCCCGCGTCGGAGGTTCGAATCCTCCTTCGGGCGTGGATGTGTGTGTGTTTGTCCTTAGGTTTGTTTACCTTAGTTTAAGTAGTTTGACAGCAACGGACTAATGACCCAGTAGTTCAGTCTGGTAGATTTAGCGTGGTTATGGAATATCGTCCCAGATTTGTGACTCGATAGGGGATTTCCTGTCAGAGAGAACACAATTGGTAGTAATTGATGGTAAGGCATCGACTGAAGCAGAGTTATCTGGCGTTCCACAGGGTTGTGTTATTGGTCCTCTGCTGTTCCTTATTTACATAAACGATTTGGAAGAAAATCTAAGTAGCTCACTTAGGTTGTTTGCTGATGATGCGCTCATTTATCGTCTTGTAAAATCTGACGATCAAAACCAACTGCACAACGATCTGAATAAGATATCACTATGGTGTAAAATTGGCAATTGACTCTAAATAATGCGAAGTGTGAATTCGTCCATACGAATACGAAAAGAAATTCGATAACCTCCGTTTACAAGATAAATCAATCAAATGTGAAGGCCGTAAACTCCACAAAATATCTAGGAATTACTATTACAACAGACTTAAATTGGAAAGAACACGTAGATGATGTCGTGGGAAAGGCGAACCAGAGACTGCGTTTTATTGGCAGAACGCTTAAAAGATGTAATAAAACTACTAAAGAAACTGCATACACCATGCTTGTCCGTCATCATTGAAGTATTGGTGTCCAGTGTGGGATCCTTATCAGGTGGGTTTGACGGAAGCCATGGAAAGAGTTCAGAGAAGAGCAACCCGTTTTGTATTGTAACGATACAGGGGAGACAGGGTCACGGAAATGATACAGGATCTGGGATGGAAATCATTACAACAACGGCGCTTATCGCTGCAGAGTGGACTACTTGCGAAACTCCAGTCGCCAACATTCTCTTCCGAACCACTAACATAGGTGGAAATGATCATCAGAAATAAAATACGAGAAATCAGAGCTCAAACGGAGAAATTCAGGTGTTCTTTCTTCCCGCGCGCTATTCGAGAATGGAATGGGAGATAAAATAGCATAATGGTGGTTCGATGAACCCCCCTGCCAGGCACTTAAATGTGATTTGCAGAGTATCCCGTGTAAGTATAGATGTAGAAATGGAGCTACACAAAACAACATAAGTTCTCATTATTGTTCACGGAAGCAGATATTGACAAGTTATATGGTAATAACGTAGAGATGCTACATTTGTGTTCCGTGTTGCAGCATAACCAGTACCCATAATATCCGGTACCACGTCTTCCTGCTCTGATAGATGCCTGTATTCGCCGTCACATACTGCCCTCTAGATCATCAATGGACTGTTTGTGCAGATTGCCCCACTCCTCAACGACGATGTGACGTAAGCACTCATATTAGTTGGTAGTTCGTCTGGTATAAAAAGGACTTTTTCTTTGTATCCCAGGAATGTTTGATAGGTTTCGAGTTCGCAGAACATGCTAGCCATTGTCATCTCGCGATGTCGTTAACAGAAAGGAAGGCATTCACAAGATGTGCACGATGAGTTGGAGAACTTTCGTCTACTAAAACGAATCCGTGACCGAAATGGTATCGAATTGGTTGCACTGTACGTACTACGTACAGCTTTTTGTTTTTCTTCCGGTTGACACATACACTCCTGGAAAATAAATAAAAAAGAACACCTTTAGTTCGTCGACCCAGTAGAAGGAAATTTTAATTGACACATTCTTGAGGTTGTGTGTAACACACGATCACATAGGCAGAGCCGTACACACGTGAATGCAGTCACAAGAGCGTCCGCAATGCTGGCGTTAGTACCGTGTATATCGTAATTTTGAACTAATACAATCAGTAATTCTCACATGGAGACGATCGTAGAGGTGCCGAATTAAGTCTTGCGAAATTGCTGCCACGCAGTTTCCAGCTGGTGCCTCAGATGGTCCAGATTTCGTGCCGCTCAGGCAGACCGTCCAACATGACGTTTCATGCGGACGCAAAAATTCTCAACGGGGTAGAGATCTGGGGCTAATGATGGACAGGTTAGTCGACGTACACCTGGAAGAGCACGTTGGGTTGTGCGGGATACGTGTGGACGTGCATTGTCCTGTTGGAAAAGCACATCGCCTTGTTAGTGCATGAACGGTGGCAAGACGGGTTGAATGTTGGTTTCAATGTACCGAGCACTGTTCAGTTATCCCACATCGAACAGAAGTAGTGATTAGGCAGTGTAGGATATGGCTGCCCACACCACGAGTTTGCCTCTGTCGCGTACACTCCAGATTTTCGCGCTCCCCTGCACTACAGCACACACGCGTACGACTATCACCGGCACCGAGGCAGCGACGACTCTCATCACTGAAGACGACACGTCTCCGATCGTCCCTTCATAATCGCCGATCGTGACACCACTGGAGGCGGGCTGAACGATGTTGGTGCGTGAGCGGAGGACACTCTAACGTCACATATGATCGTGCATCATTGTGTGGGGAGCGATATCCTACACCGGCCGTTCTCCTCCTCCAGTGACCGTCTAGAGAATGTGGAACAGTTCACGGCAGTGAAACCACCACTCAACCCGTCTTGCTACCACTCGCGCACCACCAAGGCGATATGCTTTTCCATCACGACAATACGCGTCCACGTGTATCCGTACTACTCGCCGTGTACGTCAACTACCCTAGCCAGTACGATCCCCAGATTCGTCCTCCATTGGGCATGATCTGGACCGCATAAGACGCCATGTAAAAAGGTCAGCAAGAGCGGCACGAAATGTGAAACTGTGAGAGAAATGCAAAGTACTTCATCTTATTCTCAGTCATGGAGGATGAAAGTTGAGAATATACTGGTGAACACACACAATTTTTTGTTCTTATAAGCCTACTAGCTGAAAACCCGCCGTTGCCAGGGTATTTATTTATTCCTGACATTTTTAAGTTATATATTCATTTTGTATCAGTACCTCTTGAGAATACAATTAGTAGTACAGACGTAATAGATTAAAAATTGGTGCGTGATGGGGCGGTTTTCCATTAACGTTACTGTTTATGTGCTCATATCTCATGAACTACGTGTCATACTGCGATACAGTTTCGAATGTGAATTCAGCTATATGTGTTTATGTTCTCTGTAAAATTTGCTGCGGCTACAATTTGCAGTACAGAAATTATAAATTGTAACTTCATGTCCAATGCCGTAGCCTTAGACCATGTACAGCGGAACGTTACTGTTTACGTGCTCATATCTCATGAACTGCGTGTCGGAATGTGATACAATTTAGAAGCTACATTTAACTATATATGTGTATACTGTCTGAAAAATTTCCTGTCGCTACAATTTTTAGTGTTCAAATTATAAATTGTAACGTCATACCGAGAGCCGTAGTTTTACTCCATAAACAGCGGAAAAGTAGTAAGCGAGAAACGTTTTTCTTTTCATCATTTTGCTATTGTTGTCAGCGAGAGAAAGTTTAATAAAAGTTTGAAATTATGTATAAAGTTAGTTGCAAGTCGCTAAGTACTCTGATTCTCGTAAAGCGTATTTATAAAGTCTCGCCGCATTATGTGGTAGTTTCTTGCAAATCCTATTGTTTATGACGTCATATCTGTTGAATCATGTGCCGTATATGATTCTTAAGCCTCCAGCAATTGTACCTCACGGTAAGGAATGTGTGTACCAAATTTGGTTGAAATCGGTCCAGTGGTTTAGGAGAAAATGAGAAAAATTGTCGTTAAATGCAGCAATTTTCTGCGCATCTCATTGTTTATGACGTCATATCTCGTAAAATATGCATCATACGTGATTCTTACACTTACGGCGACCGTTCTCATGGATTGAAGCTTACGTGTACAAAATTTCATGAAGATTGGATCAAAACTGTAGATTTGTATGCAACATGTACAAATATACGGACTCTCTGCTTTATATATTAGATGTCAATTTTGTACTTCAGATGCATCTAATCGTTTCATAACTGCATCGCTAGTTACCGACGTGTTGATATTAGCTCTACATTCCTCCAGTTTCCTTTGCCCCTATACTATCGTCCCCAATTCGTTCTATAAATATATCACTAATTCAGACTGAAAGAAATGTTACACCACGAGAAACATACTTACAACAGTGGTTTATGTTCTAATATATATGTTTATTGCTGTGACTATTTTTCCTTTTGTGGTAGACACTTGTATCTTATATTTCAGTTACGTGTGTGCAAAGTGGACGCATAATTTTATTTCCAAATAATTTCCTTGTCTGATAGGAGAGACAAACCCATGACCGTAGTCATGTAACAAAAATAGATATCTCGATAAAAAAACTATACTGCCAATCTTCGTTCGACATTGGATGCGAATGTTACCGATCATACATTCGTATCTATCGAACATTTAGTGTTCGTAATAAGTAAGTCAACCGTTTCCAACCAGAAGTTAATAAATTTGTTTGGAAAATAATTTTTTGGATATCTCAGCGCATAATGAATGGAATAATGTATATTTGTGTGATTTTTATTTTATATTATTTATTTAATTTTTTTTTTTTTTTTTTTTTTTTTATTTTTTTTTTTTTTTTTTGGTAAATTTGGAACGGATTCATATGGCATCATTGGGCAGGATGTTTCCTTTACCGTATCCAACATCATTTTTTAAACTGTTTAGTACTAATATAGACAGTTGACGTGTATTAATGAAATTTAAAAATACTTTTGCTTCCCTGTGATGTATTTTGAAAGTATTGCTGTCTGTACTCCAACTTAGACATTAAGCAACAACACATATTTTGTCAATGCATTGTAGCTTAATGCTCTGTGTTTTTTTTTTTTTTTTCGAAATAATGGTAACCAAACTAACCACAATGAATTTTGTAAAGTCGTGCAGTGTTGATTACAATCTTTGCTCAAATGGTTTTGCGTAGAGGAACAGATAAAGATGACAGTGCCATATAGCACCATTGGGCTGGAAAAGGTTGATGTGCCTGGAGGTGAATGGCTGGTATTCTCTGTAACAATGTTTATATCTGAAACATTATAATGATTCTCGTAAACTGAAGTCTTCATGAAATACATGAGCGCATCTAATGTCAGAAATACCTAGAGGTCTTAAAAACAGAACCTGAAGAATATTAGTTACAAGTATCAGTTCTTGTATGAGGTACTTCCTATTGTCTATCAACTTATCTTTTGTTACTCTGTTTGTTTTCTATGTGTTTTTGAATATTATTATCTGGTATCAACGAATTCTGTGTTTCTGTAACTTACCTTTCATTATTTACTCATGCTTCCAGTTTTTCTTCACTGCGATGGCGTCTTTGCTGCTAGCTAAAAATTTGACTATGATAGACACAACAGCCACTAATGACATCATACTCTACAGTTACCTGCTGTTGTTACCTCAAGAAAATTAGCAGCTGATTACAGTGTGTGGTTTTCTTTATTTATTAGGAGAGTTGATGATTTATTGCTTAACATTGGATATATGAAAGCATATTTTAATTTTTATTTATTTTTTTAAAGCTTGTTTGGCATATTCCAGAAGGTTCATTGGAAAAGTTACTAGAAGAATCTGGTCAACCTTGTACCAAGGAATATTTCAACCACATATATGTGTGTGTGTGTGTGTGTGTGTTTGTGTGTGTGTGTGTGTGTGTGTGTGTGTGTGTGTGTGAGTGCATAGGTTCTATATATATACATATCTTGCCACGCGGGAGTAGCCGAGCGGTATGGAGCGCCATGTTACGGATCGCGTGGCCTCCCGCGTCGGATGTTCGAATCCTCCTTCGGGCATGGATGTTTGTGCTGTCTTAAGTATAAGTTAGTTCATAAGTAGTCTGTAAGTTTAGGGACTGATGACCACGCAGTTAACTCCCATAAGCTTAACAAACATTTGAATTTTTTATGCATATCTTCTGGAGTTTCTAGGAGAGGAGCAGTAGTAGTAGTTGTTGTTGTTAAGTTCGTGACAGTAAAAGCCAAAGCTGTACTGTATTCTTACAAACCCCTGTTTTTATTAACTAGGAAATGTTCGAATGTTTGTAAAGTTTATGGGACTTAACTGCGAGGTCATCAGTCCCTAAACTTACAAACAACTTATGAACTAGCTTATACTAAGGACGGCACAAACATCCATGCCCGAGGGGGGGATTCGAACCCCCGAGGGGGAACGGCCTCGCACACCGCAACTTAGCGCCTCAATATGCTCGGACGCTCCGCCGCAGCTAACGAAGGAAATAAAATAAAAGAAAACTAAAAAGGAATGGTTGGAGTAATATGTTTCTACTTTAGTAGAAGTTGAACGTCAACAGAAAGAATACAAACTGTGAAAGAGACAGGGGTTCCAGACTAATACAAAAGAGGTAACCCAAAAACGAAGGGTAACCCTCGCAAATGTTGCGCATGAATGTATCATCCTAACCAACGTCATTTACGGTTAACAGCTGTCATTTATTTATTGCAGTTTGAGCTCCTTTAGGCCAAGGACCTTATTTCAAGTATCTTGTTTGTTATCCCTTGCGTGGGGAAATTATATTATTGTTACATGTTCTACGATACATTAGGTACAGTTAAGAGTGATTTATAGCTAACTCGGTGTAATTTGATTTATCCAAGCTCAGGAAGGTGTTGTGTAGCATGTATGCACCAAAAATAGAAAGACCTCGATGTAAACTCCCATTATACGTAGGTGTTCTGAAAAATGTATTGACATCTTTTTTATATACATTGATCAGACAGAAAATTATTACAGAGCATACCTAGTATCGATATAAACCCGTCCAGACCATAGAGCGACTCCTACTAGTCAGAAACACACGCATGCTGCTTGTAGAATCAGTGACCGTGCTGTCTTGGTGTAGAATGGGAAGGGCGCCACTTTCTGAAGACACCATAGCACTCCTCAAACACCTGAGTAGTGGTGCAGTTTCCGATAAGCTGTTGTCGAGCGTCTGGGCCATCACACTGTAGGATCGGTAAAACTCCAATACATCGCTCACCTTCTCCATGCTACACACGCACTGGACGTGTGTGTGACAACCGGTCATTGCTCGTCAGGTGTTGGAATTATCGACCTATGGGAATTAAATGTGGACGATAAGGAGTTCAGACAAAAAGATGATAGAAGCTTTTTAAATGTGGTGATACAGACGAGTGATGAAAATTAGAGGGGGAGATCACGTAACTAATGAGATCATCATCATCATCATCATCATCATTTTCCATCTCCAGTTTCCCGGGTGTGGCTAACAAGCGCTCTCCATCTCATCCGATCTTGATACACCGTTTGGTCTTGGACATCACCCCAGTTAAAACCGTTCTTCTCTAAGTCTGACTTAAATGCCCCCATCCATCGTCTCCTTGGCCTTCCTCTTGGTCTTCTTCCTCCCACTTCCAATCTGAAGTATTTCTTATCTATTCTTGGGCTATCCATTCTCATTACACGACCGTACCACTGCAGTCTTCGTTTCCCCAAGATGTTGGCAATAGGAACCCTGATACCAGCTGTTTCTCTGTGTACCTCATTTCTGATCTTGTCTCTCCTGGTACATTGATTCATAGTCCTGATGAACCTCATTGCTGTTGCTTGGATTCTGCTTTAATCCTTTTGTAACTATGTACAAGTTTCCATGCCATATATAAGGATTGGAGTAAAGTAAGTGTCATAAAAAGTCAACTTTGCTGCCTGGGATACTTTTTTGTCCCAGAGTAGGTTCCGAAATTGCATGTAGAAATTTGATCCTTTTTGTGTTCTGTTGAGGATTTCTTGGCGGATAGTACTCACGGTACTGAAAGTGGGAAACTGATTCAATTTATGCTCCCTCCAAGTAGATGTTTGAGCTTGTTCCCTCTCTGCTTATGGTCATCTCAACCGTCTTGATGATTTTCAAGTTAAATTCTTTAACTTGGGGTTTGAAAGCTCTTCAATTACCGTGTTTGCTTACATATAAATTTGCTTTACAGGTTTTGTCCGCCTTGAGCAAACACAAATGTTTTTTAATTTTTCCCAGACATGTTTCGCTGGCGTTGCAGCATCATCAGTGGGATGTTTATTATCTGTCAGATTAACAGTAGAATGATTATTACTTTTTACATTAACAGTGAAAACTACAGATAATTGTGAGACT
Source organism: Locusta migratoria (assembly GCA_026315105.1). Taxonomy (NCBI): domain Eukaryota; kingdom Metazoa; phylum Arthropoda; class Insecta; order Orthoptera; family Acrididae; genus Locusta; species Locusta migratoria. Next base: position 79,632,772 of record CM048754.1, on the reverse strand, counting down.
ACTATACATAGTTTATTATTTTCATATGTATGCTAGGCCTACCTTAATACCACATGTTGCTATGTTTGTGGTTTTTCCACTCACAAAATGTCTCTGATGGGTTTTGACAGTTTGTCATCTGCAAACCAGAACGTGTGTATTTAATGAGGTGAATAGTTCAATTGTAAATATCGGAATTTTTACGAAAATACTGGGCGTAGTTTTTGTAACCAAAACACAAAAACTACGCCCAGTATTTTCGTAAAAAACATTTGTGTTTGCTCAAGGCGGACAAAACCTGTAAAGCAAATTTAAATTCTTTAAATTTATTGTTACAAACAGTTTGACTCTTCTGCGCTTCTTTTTCTGTTTCCCCCCATATTACATCATCATCTGCAAATACAAGTGATCTCGACTCATTTGCAGTTTCCTTAATAGATGTTAGCATTCTGTCCATTACAATAATAAAAAAGAGTGGTGATAGAGCACTTCCCTGCTGGACTCCCCTCTTCGTCTCAAATCATTCAGAGCGACCATTTCCTATGTGGACACTACTATTGCAAGTTTGGTACAGCATCTTTACTCCGTCAATCAGGTAATTTGGCTCTTTAAATATTCCAGGCATTTCCATATTTTATTGCGAGGGACACTATCATACGCCATCTCAAGGTCTAAGAACACCATCTCTAAGTTCTTTCCATGTTCCCAGTATTTCTCTGCCAAACTCCTTACCGCAAAGATGAGTTCTATAGTACTTCGCTGTTCGTCTTCCAATAAGGGTTCAACTATGAGGAGGTACTTAACTGAACTGGGGAGAAAAGGAGTTTCTGGCGTATCCTAACTAAGAGGAGGGATAGATTGGTGGGACACATTTTGAGACATTAAGGAATCATCAACTTAGCATTAGAAGGCAGGGTAAGGGGTAAAAATCGAAGAGGGAGACCGAGGGACGAATACGGTAAGCACATTCAAAAGGATGTCGGTTTCTGTAAGTGATCTCAGATGAAAAGACTTGCACAGGACAGGGTAGCGTGGAGAGCTCATCAAACCAGTCTGCGGACTGAAGACCATAACAACAACAACATGGTTCATATGTATATGGCGTTGATGATCAAATTCAAATGTTCAAATGTTTGTTAAGCTTATGGGACTCAACTACGTGGTTATCAGTCCCTAAACTTACAAACTACTTATCAGCTAGCATATTCTAAGGACGGCACAAATATCCATGCCCGAGGGGGGATTCGAACCCCCGACCGTAGTGGCCGTGCAGACTGTGACTGAATCGTCTCAGTCCCCTCGGCCACCGCGGCCGGAGTTGATGATCATGATGTGGATAAAATAATTTCCACAGTTCCAAAGTAACCATTTTATTTTCGGGGAGAACAGAATACAAAAGTTCTTGTCAATGCGAAACTTTTTAGTGCCTCGAGACAATATTTCTGGCACTGAGTACGTGCACTTCTTCACGAGTTCCTTCTCAGGTAATTACGCTGCTTCGTATGAGTCACTGCAGACATCTGAAACAAAGAAAAAATTGTTTATTACATAAAACACACATCTGCACAAATGACAAAACGCAGTACCTCAGTCGACTTAACATAACCTGTGGCTGTCTGTACGGTATCGAATTCATGATGGCCCTAAATCTCTGAGTCATAAAAATGCTGTCTCTGAGAACTACAATGTTACTAGACATTATTTTTGTTGTTGACGTCCGTCGTTGATGTTGTTGTTGTGTCAGTCGAATACTGATTTGGTGGAGAAATCCGCGATAGTATACTCTCCACTAACGTCTTCATCCCTCAGTATTTTGATCCTCTTTAGTAACCTAAGTATTTGTTGATTAGAAATTATTAACCAATGGCGCAATACAAATACTTAATTTTGCTATTTTCTCAAAAACAGACATTTTGAGAGTGTGGCTGTGTAAAAAACACATGTTGATTCTTGAAAACACGAAAACATCAACCAGCCACAATTAACAACAATATTTATTTAAAAATGGCGACGTTATTGGTTTAAAACTAAAGGTTTATCATCAGACAGGTGTTCACCTCCTGATAATTTGTTGTTATTTTTCAGTTCTCCACAGAATGCAAATTGCCTCGTGAGCAGAAGCAAACGGCACAGAAAAGAACTGTCATACGGTTTACTATGGAAGTAAAAAGTAACAAAACTTCCATTGTGAAGAGCTATATTCAATGTGTTGCACAGGTTATTTGTGTTAATTACGTACAAATAGGTCACTATAATAATCTTATGTATATTATTGGGCACTACAGTGGCAAGAACATTTCGCCAGAAGGAACTGTAATCCAGAAGTAAACAATAACAAAAGTATTTTGTCCTGAACAGCCGTTTGATGACGGAACTTTGGGTTCGAAATAGGTATCGCCGCATTGTTCTAAAAATAGCATTAATAACTATTGGTGCTTAGTGTCCCTAGACCATGCTTACACTGGACGTGTAAAGTGGTCCACATTCGTCTCAAGGGTGTAGGTAGTGCGTGTGTGCTGTCCTTAAAACATATCTCGACTGGACATGAAAATTAGCAGACTTTGACCGTTTGAACGTTTTAACTGTACTCTTGCCTTGATCTTCGCCTGTGAACACACACACACACACACACACACACACACACACACACACACACTTTCCTCCAGTATCAAATCAATTATTCCATAATCCATGACAGATTCGAATTTAATAGTATCAGTCTCTGCCTTCCTCTGTTCAATTTGCAGCATTGAAGTTTTCCTCCTCCTTGATTTCGTCACTCCGTTCAATTTCCAATTTGCACCTCTATCCCCCAGTATCTTTCTGCAGCAACATATTCCAAAATTTTCGACACTCTTATGTGATGTTTAACTTTGAAATTTTTCTTGACACATGCAGGTAACAACCATACAAACACCTCAGGAGAGGCTTTCTGTATATTTCACTTTCTTACGCGCTGTTTGCTGTTTACAGTCTACATATCACACCTTCAGTAGCCTACTTTAGCCATCTCCACATACTGTTTCTCAAATTCCGAAACTCTTCCATTAGACTTAGCGCCCTGTCACTTGGTGTACTTAAAACCCAAAGAAAGTACAATATGCGCTTGTTGACATGTCCCTCAATGTGTATGCGCCCCCTATCACTGCAGTGGAGCGGCGGTACTCGCTGCGACCAGATAACAGGGACACTGAGAGAACTCGTGTCATTGCAACGTGGAACGCAAAATGGAGCAACACGTTAGCATCAAGTCTCGTTTCAAATTAGGCAAAACGGCGACGGAGGCCCGTGGGATATTAGTGCAAGTGTACGGAGTTGAAGCAGTGAGGAAAAAGTGTGCGTGAGTGGTTGCGGAGATCCAACAACGCGTGACCTCAGAGGTTCCACAAGAAGCGTTTGCTGACAGTTTCCAACAGCTGTACGATCGATGTCAAAAGTGTGCTGTAGACAATGGCGATTACTTTGAAGAGCAATAAAGGTATTTTGTTTGTAACTCTTCTTTCCTATACTTCCTGAGACCATTCACCGAGCTAAACAGACGCACGGTGTAGCATACCCGCCTAATATGGAGCACACAGAACTATTGCAACACGACGTGGCGTGGACTCGATTAATGTCTGAAATACTGATAGAGAGAGCAGACAACCATGCATCCTGCACGGATGACCATAAATCAGTAGGAATACGAGTAGGTTGAGATCTCAACTGAACAGCACGTTGCAAGGCAATCCTCACATAATAATGTTGATACCTGGGGATTTTGGTGGCTAGTGAAGGTGTTTAATCTCAAAAGAGTGTTCCCTGAGCTACTCTCTAGCAATTCTGGGTGTGAGGGGGTGTCGTATTGTCCTGCTGGAATTCTCCAAGTCCGTTGAAACGCACAGTGGACATGAATGGATGGAGGCGATCAGCCAGGATGCGTACGTACCCGTCACAGTCGTGTCCAGACGTATCAGGGGTCCCACAACACTTCAACTGCACACGACACACAACATTACAGAGCCGCCACCAGCTTGAACCGTCATCTGCTGACATGCAGGGTCCGTGGATTGATGAGGTCGTCTCCACACCCGTACACGTCCATCCGTTCGATAAAATTGAAACCAGACTCGTCAGACCAGCAACATGTTTCCAGTCATCAACAAAACAATATCGGCGTGACGGACGCAGGTGAAGTTCAAATGTTTCAAATGTTCGTATAGTTTATGGGACTTAACTACGGGGTCATCAATCGCTAAACTACTTATGAACTAGCTAACACTAAGGACGGCACAAATATCCATGCCCGACGGGGATTCGAACCCCCGACCGTAGTGGCCGTGGAGACCGTGACTGCAGCGCCTCAGTCCCCTCGGCCACCGCGGCCGGCGCAGGCGAAGTGTGCAGCATTGTGTCGTGCAGTCAGTGACGGTAAACCAGTGGACCTTCGACTCCGAAAGCCCATATCGATGAGGAATCGCTGAATGTTTCGCACGTTGATACTTGTTGATGACCCAGCATTGGTAGGAAAAGGTACCACTTCTGTCACGCTGAACAATTGCAGGATCTTTTTACGAACGCAACGATGTGGGAGATTTGATGTTTTACTCCATTCCCGATATTCGTGGTGTACCTCGGAGGTCCTATGTCCCATCTCTCGTGAAGACCTGTCATTCTAGCAGCAATAGCCGATCTAATGCCTGCTTCTGTTGTCTTATACCGGGTCTTGCAAAAAGGCACGGCAAACTTTCAGGAAACATTCCTCACACACAAAAAAAGAAAATATGTTATGTCGACATGTGTCCGGAAACGCTTAATTTCCATGTTAGAGCTCATTTTAGTATTTACGGATGAAGCTTCATTCCAGCGTGATCAAATTGTAAATTTTCACAATCAACATGTGTAGGCTGACGAGAATCCACACGCAATTGTGCAATCACGTCATCAATACAGATTTTCTGTGAACGTTTCGGCAGGAATTGTTGGTGATGTCTTGATTGGGCCTCATGTTCTTCCAACTACGCTCACTGGAGCACGTTATCATGATTTCATACGGGATACTCTACCTGTGCTGCTAGAACATGTGCCTTTACAAGTACGACACAACATGTGGTTCATGCACGATGGAGCTCCTGCACATTTCAGTCGACGTGTTCGTACGCTTCTCAACAACAGATTCGGTGACCGATGGATTGGTAGAGGCGGACTAATTCCATGGCCTCCACGCTCTCCTGACATCAACCCTCTTGACTTTCATTTATGGGGGCATTTGAAAGCTCTCGTCTACCCAACACCGGTACCAAATGTAGAGACTCTTCGTGCTCGTATTGTGGACGGCTGTGATACAATACGCCATTCTCCAGGGCTGCATCAGCGCATCAGGGATTCCATGCGACGGAGGGTGGATGCATGTATCCTCGTTAACGGAGGACATTTTGAACATTTCCTGTAACAAAATGTTTGAAGTCACGCTGGTACGTTCTGTTTCTGTGTGTTTCCATTCCATGATTAATGTGAGTTGAAAAGAAGTAATAAAATGATCTCAAACATGGAAATTAAGCGTTTCCGGACACATGTCCACATAACATATTTTCTTTCTTTGTGTGTGAGGAATGTTTCCTGAAAGTTTGGCCGTACCTTTTTGTAACACCCTGTATATGCGTTGCCGGCCGCAGCGTCGTCCTCAGCGTGTTTACACATTTCTATGTTTGCATCCTAATGCGTATACCAGTTTCTTCAGCTAGTCAAGTGAGTACTTTTTCCAACCTCACATGCCACAATTAGTGTAAATTTAATTTCCCATGTTCGTACTTTATGTATTTTCACGTTGTTTCTTTTCAAGACTGTCCCATTCAAACAGATGGGCCAATATCTGGAAAAATTACAATGTAATTGACGATACTAAATTTTTAATTTTTTTTCTTCCCGATGGTAAACTCCGTTTTCGACGTTCTTCATTTAAAGAAATTGCCGAGTCTGTTTGTTCTTTCGGACTTGTCCAAAAGAACATACGTCACTATGTGATGGAGCAGCTGTTGTTATTATTGATTTGAACTTTTTTTTCCGGAATTGCTTGTAGGTGTTGTAATCATACAACAAGGACATATAGATTTTTTGACGTGGCTGGGATCAGAATCCGGGACCTCCAGCTCAGTAGGCAGTTGCGTTAAGCCCCTTCGCCACCCCGGGCACACGGGCCTAATGTGATGTCGGAATATGAGGGCACATGAAGACAAGGAGCAATTACGCTGTAAGGCGCCTAGCTGCGGAGTGCGCCGCTGCGCGCCGTCGGAGGTTCGCGTCCTCACTCGGGCACGGGTGCATTTGTTGTCCTTGGCATAAATTAGTTTAAGTAGTTTGTAAGCCGAGGGACTGATAACCAGTGTAGTTAAGTCTAACAGATTTAAAACATTTGAACATTTGTTTGAGTAATTACGTGTCACATCCTGCGTGTGATGCGGTCATTTCCTGATATTCCCCAACCTCGAACTGGGCATGAAGTCAGTAGTTCCTATTTCGCAAGGACTTAAATGCTATACTCACGTCATGCCAAACATATTTGATTTACGACTTGAAAGCTTTTAACTTTAGTTTGCGTCGGATTCCCCAAGAATATGCTTTAAGTTTACATAGGGCGATTCGGCAACGATATAAACAAGTGGAGTACAGTTTTCAGTGACGCCGACTTGATATGGTTGCAATAAATTTTCGGTAACCTCTTAAGATCAGTGAAGCATCATACTGCGCTGAAAACCGGATTAAAACTAAGTTGTGTGTGTGTGTGTGTGTGTGTGTGTGTGTGTGTGTGTGTTAGAGAGACCACACAGAGTTTTGACGCCATGTCGGAGCCTACAAGGTGTTCTTAAAAATAGAATGGAAGATTTCAGTTATCTAAATAAGATAGGCTACCGGTGATCCACAGAACCGAGTATTAAAAATAACTAATTATTCTGTGTTATTCTTAAAACATGCGTAAATGCAGATTATGTAGATTTTGACGAGTAATACAGTATTTTGAGAACGAGACTCAGACAAGATGATCGAAGGCATCTCTCCGTCCTTACCATCAGTAATAATTTTACGTGGCTCAGTTGCTTGACTATTCATGGACTGTGTAGCGGTACCTATCAACACATATGAATTGATTTTAATTGCCACACAAAACACAAATATGTAAAATTCTACAATATTTATTATGTCATAAACAATTTTTCGACTGCTACACCAATATCAACATGTTTGTATCTCTGCACCTGGTGTTGGTGTAACGCCCGAAAAGTGGTTTATGAAATAATAAATATTGTAGAATTGTAGATTTGTTTTGTGTGCTTAATTCAAAATGGGTATTGCATTCCTTGGAATAAAATTAGTACACGCTCTTGATTTTTGCAATAAACTCAAGATTTATTGATACAAATAAACAATCCCAGAGACGGATTTACGTCTCAAATATGTCAAAGACATTATTGATAAATCTGAAACATTGAATTAAAATTCAGCTTCTGTGTTCCAAAGTAGTGGCAATTATCTTTGGAACACAGAAGCTGAATTAAAGTTTGTGATGTGGAGGGAAATCGTGCATAGACTATTGGAAGGCGCTTTAATCGTTAGTGGTGTGGTACTCTAACGGTTAAGACGTCTGCCTAGTATGCGTGAAGGTACGGGTTCGATTCCCGGCCGCACCACAAATATTAATTCAATGCTTCAGATTTATCAAAAATGTCAATATTTATTGTTGAATCTGTTGTGACGCCTCTTTTCGCCTCAACGCCGGCCCCCCAGGGGGCTCGCGGTTATTTCTCGAGTACGTGCGTGGCGAGCACGGGGCCCCGAGCTAATGCAGTCTTCCTTCCTTCCTTCTTTACTTCCCGGACTGCATTTCCTTTCCCCCTCCCCTCCTTTCCTATCCTCACTCCTTCCCCACCCTGGCAGTTTAGTCCCCCAACCCAAACCAACACAACGCCGGCGGTCCACTTAAGTCACCTCGCCACTACAAGAAAACGCGATAAGTCGCTCCGCAATACTTGGGCCGCCGGGGGCGCCCGCAGTCTCGGTAGCTCTTTGCCTGTTTCACGCGCCAAACAATAGGAAGAAGGGGACTCGCCAACATAAGGCGGCGCACCACCACGGTACTGGACAGTTCTGGTCAGTACGAGGCAGTTCTACAGTTACGATCCAGGAGTTCCATCGACTAGAGCCATCAGTCTATAGTACTACTCAATTACATATTTTTGACGATGTTACAGCGTTCTATCAATGAAATAAATCGCAATTTGCGATCAGTTGTGGCTCCACTGTACTAGGTGTCCTCGGTAGCTGAGTGGTCAACGCGTCTGCCTAGTAAGCAGGAGATCCCGGGTTCGAATCCCGGACGGGCACAAATTTTCATTCGCCGCACTTTGGTATTCCGTCTAAACCTAGTACAGTGCAGTCACAACTGATCGCAAATTGCGATTTATTTCATTTATAGTACTATTGCCAGATGTCATAGTAGTGATAGATTGCAGAACTGTTTGATAGGAAGAAGTTTGTAACACCACAAGCACATCGAAGTTAACTATTCTATTCATTGTGTTAATAAATATTACTTGGACTAATCAAGTCTTTTAGTTACCGACCTATGTCCACATACTTGCTCGTTGCTGTTCCCCTGTCGGACCTGGTAGTGTCCGACTGGTCGGATCACGGAATTTTTCAGTCTGCATTTTAACCCGTCCTTCACCTCTCAACGATGTGAGGAGTCGCCAGAAACGACACGTGGTTCGGATTCCACGTTTAGCTGTAGGTCCCCTTTTCCTGGTTGGGCCAATCGAAAATTATTAATTATTGACCCTCTTATGAACCCACAACATCTCGAAGTCACAAAATAATCAGTGCATATGTTGTACCGCACATGAAATGATTGCATTTAAAGGACAGTAGCTCAATCAGTACTGAGATACCAGATGACGATCAATGCTGAAACACCAATATCAGTACGTGGTGTAGTCCTCACGGGCAGAACGCAGGCGCTGATTGTGGTATCCACTCCATCACAACATGTGGCAAATACGGTCTTGGGGTGCATTATTGCACACCTGTTCCTGTGGGAAATGAACGGTTGTTACATTTCTCTACAAAAGAGAAAGTTGTAGTTTATTAAACCCAGACCATAATGCCTGGTGTGAGGTCCTTGTGTCTTCAACACTTTAACTTTGTAGGACAGCGCACAACAGGTCTACATCGTAGACGCAAACACCCATCACTTGCGTGCACACGGAGTTCGCATTCAACACTGAAGCCCGCGGCCCACTATTCCAAGTAATCCTCTGACAACACTAGTCGATCCGTGTATGTCAATGCTGTGGCATGAGTAGAAGACAGGCTAGAGGTGGGCGTGTCAAAAGTCCCACTGCTATAGTCTGCATCACATAGGAAGGCGGCCCAGCTTTCAGGCGTTCTGCGCATCCCCCTCCACTACCGCACTGGCAGCCAATAATATTCCTTCTCTCGGCGCATAGCTGGCCGCGAGTTCCGCAGTGTTTCTCCCTGAGGCTCCACTGTTGGCGCCCGGCCGTAGCTCCTCCCCTCCCCTCCACGCTTCCCATATCGCTCCGCCTCACTGCGCGGGAGTGCCTTCCTACGTGACGCCAACTATAGTAACCGGTTGAGGGTAACAGTTAGTGTTTACACTTCTCGGCTCACAGACACTCTTCTCGGGTCTGGTACTCTTATGATCTGCCACTGCTGCCCTTACAATGCAATAATATCGGCAAACGTCTCAGCTGCATGGATGTCTAGGACCTCGTCTACGGGTGGGAGAATCTTCAGGTGGCCACTGCAACCAGTACTTTTGCACAACAGATGCTGTACTTTGCAATTTGCTTGGTAACTGTCCAAAGGACCATCCCACCACTTGGAAGGTCACAATGTGACCTCTCTAAGCCGGCCGCGGTGGCCGAGGAGACTGAGGCGCTCCAGTCACGGTCTCCACGGCCACTACGGCCGGGGGTTCGAATCCCCCCTCGGGCATGGATATTTGTGCCGTCCTAGTTCGTAAGTAGTTCATAAGTAGTTTGTAAGTTTAGGGACTGATGACCCCGTAGTTAAGTCCCATAAGCTTAACAAACATTTGAACATTTGACCTCTCTAAGACTCGCTCAATTGGCTGTAGGAAACATGGGTGGATCTCCGTGGCATGGAACTCTTACCTACACTTGTTGTTACCATATTGACCCTTATGGCTGTAAATATTCTGTACTAAAATTTAATGCAGATATTTATTTATGTAAGACATCTACCCAACTAAGAATAGTTTATTTTGCCATAAACATTTCGCATTTATTTGTAAGGAATCTACAGTGGTCTGTAAAGAATACATTATTTTTAAGTTCCGCAATATTTCGCTGTTTTTTTTTTAATTTTTTAGTGTGTTATCTTAAGTATAGTAATGATATTTTGATGTTTTTTCTGGATGCTGGTCTACAGGTCGTGCTGTTGGGTGACTAAAGGTTTTGTTTCAGTCTTTTATCCATTGGCTTTTTCGTATTTGCACTTCATCACCAGGCACATGCCATTTTTCCTGTATTGTGTTTTCGTTTTGGGTGGTGTTGCAAACTGTTGAATGTGTATTAAAGTTTGTTCACTGATCGTATGTTGGCAGCTGTGTCACTACGCTGTCTGTAGGCAGATGACGTTCAAATCATTATCACTACATCTACCATACCCCAGTTGGCACCTGTCATCACCTGATCTACATCAACCTCATTTTTCCTGGTTTTATATTTTCTATATTCGGTTGCTCATTGTGAGGAAACTTCGATAAGAATAAGTTTGCAGTCAGCGGCCCCCAAAGTCTGAGGAAATTCCACTCAAACTCGTAACTGTTGTCAACACTTCAAAGTCTTCTGATTTTGTCACTTCTGTAACAAAAATGAAAAACGTAAACCGTTCATACGTATCAACCATACAATGAAAAATAAAAAAGTAAATTTTTTTTAAAAGAATCCCATAAAAAGAAAATTTGATTTGTTCTTGAAAAAAGCTATATGCACTTTGAACTTTGATGAGGATCAGTTAGATATTTCGGCAGATTTCTTGCATCCCATATGAAATTAGTGACTTTGGAATTTTGACGTACAGCAAGTCATTCTGTAAGTAAGTAAGGAGGAATGAGCTGCTATGTAATATTGCTTCTAGTAACTTTAGTAATCCGTATTCGGTGACTCAGCTAAAGGACTTACCGAAAAGTCAGGAGTTCTGAAAAATATGTAAATCCACAACCACCAAAACCTGTGATATACTATCTGAAATTGATAGCACTTTTTCATCAGTTAAACAGCTATTATCTTAATGTTATATTTTTCTAATAATGACAAATTTGCTCTGAATACTTCAGGAATAACAATGCTTAGGGTATATAGTGGTATTCTAAATAAATGTCTTAGGTTTGGATTAAAATGGCATATAAACGTGAAATATTCAATGTCAAACAACAAATTTTTATAAACATTTTATAAAATAAAACACTATTCCATCAAGTAGTGATGACGAAGAGCGCAAAGTTGAATCGGGTTACTGTAATAGCTTTATGTGAATTTTCATTTCGAAACTATCTGGTTTCATTCATAAAAAAAAAAGAAAAAAAAAAAAAAAGAAATAGCAAAAGGGCCTCAATAAGGAAATCAGACAAAATTACTTTAGGCACCGAACTTTCCACATCTCAGAAGCGTCTCCAACTCACAGAGAATCCGTTTACTTTTCTTCTGAAATCTTAAGGACAAACACACGGCCATTGATTTTGAATTTCGCTTGCTTTTAATGTGGCAGGCAGTATGATGGAGTATGGACCATGCAATAAATGGTTTTTAAAGAATGAAAACAGTAAAAGCAATTCAAAATGAAACTTTCACTCTACAGCGGAGGGTGCGCTGATATGAAACTTTCTGGCAGATTAAAATTGTGTGCCGGAACCGGGATTAGAACCTGGGACCTTTGCCTTTCTCGGGCAAGCGTTCTACCGACTGAGCTATCCCGACACGACTCACGGTGCCGCACCACAACTTCCATTCTGCCCGTACCTCGTCTCCTACTTTCCAAACTTCACAGACGTTTTCCTGCGAAATTTGCATACCTAGCACTTCTGGAAGAAAAGATATGGTGGAGAGATGGCTTAGCCACAGCCTAAGGGATGTTTCCAGAAGGAAACTTTCACTCTGCAGCGGAGTGTGTTCCGGCACACAATTTTAATCTGCCAGGAAGTTTCATATCAGCGCACCCTCCGCTGCAGAGTGAAAGTTTCATTCTGGAAACATCCCTTAGGCTCCATATCTCCACCGTATCTTTTCTTCTAGGACTCCTAGTTCTACAAGTTTTGAATGAGAGCTTCTGTGAAGTTTGGAAAGTAGGAGGCGAGGTACTGGCGGAAGTAAAGATATGAGGACATGCCGTGAACAGTGCTGGGATAGCTAAGTCGGAATAACGCTTGTCCGCGAAAGGCAAAGGTCCCAGATTCGAATCCCGATTCCAGCGCATAATTCTAATCTGCCAGAAAGTTTCAGTAAAACCAATTTTCTGTCCGATAAAAGATATAAATGTCTAGATGTAGATGATATCAATATGGCAGGATCTAAAGAAATCAATAAGCATTCTGCCGACAGTACTTTTTTAATATTGAATGACCAAGTATTGCTCAATACTCGCTCTCTTTTTTTGTACTTACTGATTTCCTTATGATTGTCTACATATTCCATACATTCTGTTGTTACGTCAGTTTCGTCTTTTACTCTGTTTCTGCACCACCATCCAATTGTAATTCATTTTGCAACCACTTGCTAAATTGTCTTCTCACATTCTCACTTTATGTTTAACGAAATTTAAAACAGTTCCAACTGTTTTGTTATTACCTTTTATCTAAGAGTTAATTGCTTTCTGGTTTAGTGCCATTCTATTTGTTTCCATTTTAACTTTACCGTTTGAATTGCATTATCATTGCACCGTAAAAAATGAAATGCAATGTACTCAGTATTCGTACCTTCCTATTGATGACTAATACGTATTTAAATATAGCAGAATTCAATAATAAAATTCTCTCTTTGACGACGATAAGTATTTGATGTCTAGTGATGGCCTTATAAGCCGAAAACCGATTAACAAAATAAAATAATGTTTTACAACGTACACAAGTATTGCACTTTTCATTTATCGTATTTATCGTAGCAAGAAGCTACGGAAGAATCAGCAAACATTGTATCATATCTACACAAAGAGCAACAAGTAGCTGCGAACTTCACGTTGCAGTCTACGTAAATCTTATCGATGAATATTATAACGGCAAATTACTGTACAGTTGTTTGTAGTCTCTTCGTTGGAACTGTCCTGTATGCTCAATATGAAACCACTTGTATTTTATCTCCCTGGCATATATTTCGTAATAAGCGATGAGAAGGAGGTTGCCAGATATTATTAACAACGAAAGTACAACTAGCCTAAAGAAAAAGAAAAACGGAAGGCTCGTTGATTTTGAGCTGTGTTCGAATTCACGCTTCATAGCGTGCTAGCGTGGGCCATTACGCACTCCACAATCTCAACATTACAGCTGACATCACTGTAATGAAGCGTGAAGTCATATCACTCACCCTTCCTGAGGCGAAAACTTCCTTATATTCACCGGAGAGGCGAAGCTTGCATCAGACGCGGGGTCCTAACTTCGAACACATTATTCGACGGCTATTGTTGCCTATTTTTGTCTTATTACTTTGTTCCTAGCCTACTAAGAAAAACGCGTAGTCCGTGTCCTTCGTTTCTTTGTGTCGTCACTGCGACGCCAGGAAAGCGTTTCCAACCGCGTACTGATATGCAGTTTTTCGTCGTCTAGGTGTTCTCTTACCTCTGCTGAAAGTTTTGTGATCGCTACGCTGAAGTAACATAAATCGAAATACAAAGCGCTGAATCGGAAAGAGGATAGTCTCGCAGCTACTCTCATAGCTGAAGCATTACTGAAGCATAATTGTAATCGATATAGATTCTGAAGACGTTTAGAGTTTAACTTCTTTTAATTTTATTACGGAGCTTCTATCTATACATTACTTTCCAGTCCCATAATTTCGGTTTCAGATGTGTCGCATTACGACATTATTAGATCTTTTAATACAGGTATGTATGTGTTGGTAGATAGTCCATAGTGTCCCGATGTTAGAAAAGAAGTTTAGTCACTGTTATGACTCATAGAGCAGGAGATATAGCGTTATACGTAATACGATATCCTACAAATGTTTTAAAAGGTCACAATCGTCTAATATCGCGAACTGCTGAAACGTTTAAATTCACTTACTTAAGCTATTCATCAGGTTCTTGCAAATTTCGGTGATGGACCTCTTAGTAAATTAGCTTATTGTGCCTATTTTTATTCAGTGCTTTCATATGGCTTCTTATTTCGGGGTAATTCATCACTGAGGAAACAAGTTTTCAGCGCTCAAAGGCACGTAATAAGAGTAACTGCTAGTGCCCACAGATCTTCCTGTAGATATTTGTGTAAGGAACTCAAAAGGTTTGTTAAGCATATGTGACTTAACTGCGGGATCATCAGTCCCTAAACTTGCAAACTACTTGTGTGTTGTGTTGTGGTCTTCAGTCCGCAGACTGGTTTGATGCAGCTCTCCACGCTACCTTGTCCTGTGCAAGTCTCTTCAAATGTTTATAAAGCTTATGGGACTTAACTACGGGGTCATCAGTCCCTAAACTTACAAACTACTTATGAACTACTTACGAACTAGGACGGCACAAATATCCATGCCCGAGGGGGGATTCGAACCCCCGACCGTAGTGGCCGTGCAGACCGTGACTGAAGCGCCTCAGTCCCCTCGGCCACCGCGGTCGGCTGCAAGTCTCTTCATCTGAGAATATGTTCGGCAACCAACAACCTGTTACTTACTGCTTACTGTATTCGTCCCTCGGTCTCCCTCTACGATTTTTACCCCACACACTTCCTTATAATGTTAAATTGACAATTCCTTGATGTCTCAGAATGTGTCCTACCAATCTATCCCTTCTCTTAGTCAGGATATGCCAGAAAGTCCTTTTCTCCTCAATTCGGTTAAGCACCTCCTCATTAGTCACGTTTTCTACCCATCTAATCTTCATCAATCGTCTGTAGCACCACATTTCAAAAGCTTCTATAATCTTTTTGTCTGAACTCCTTATCGTCCACATTTTACGCCATAAAATGCTACACCTCAGACAAATGCTTTGAGAAAGGGCTTCCTAACATTTAAATTAATATTGGATGTTAACAAGTTTCGCTTCTTTAGAAACGCTTTTCTCTCCATAGCCATTCTGCATTTTATATTTTCTTCACTTCGGCCATCAGAAGTTATCTTGCAACCCCTACAACAAAACTCATCTACTACTTTTATTGTCTCACTACCTAATCTAATTTCTTCAGCATCTTCTGACTTTCTGACGCTACATTCCATTATCCTTGTTTTACTTTTGTTGATGTTCAACTTATACTCGCTTTTCAAGACACTGTCCATTCCATTTAATTGCTCTTCCAGATCCTTTCCGGTCTCTGACAGAATCACATGTCATCGACAAACCGCAAGCTTTTTATTTCTGCTCCCTGAACATTAATTTCCTCTCCAAATTTCTTACTTCCTTCCCAACCTCTGCGTCTCTTTCTTGCCCTTCTTGCCCTTCGACTCTAATAACCCTGTCTGGTTTTTGTACAGGTTGAATATAACTCTTCGCTCCCTATATTTTACCCATGCTACCTTCAGAATTTGGAAGAGTGTATTCCAGTCGACATTGTCAAAAGCTTTCTCCAAATCTACAAAAACGTAGGTTTGCCACAAACTACTTATGAACTAATTTATACTAATGACAGCACAAACATTCATGCCCGAGGGAGGATTCTAACCCCCGGCGGGGAACGGCCTCGCGCATCGTAGCAAAGCCCCTCAATGCGCTTGGACACTCCGCCGCGGCATTTAAGGGATTAGAAACCGTCACAGCAGCCTTAAAATATATATATTCCGCTATGCAGCGTCCATATCTACAACAGTAGGAGAAGGATGATCTTCACTATTGAGTGAGTTTTATCATATAAAAAGCATTCTATTAATTTCCACACGATCCCTTTAGTCCTTAGTTATTCTACTTCCAATAACCCTTACGTACTTTGTACGTTTACCTCTTTGCAGGGGCCCAATGACAGAACACAAATTGTTAAGCTACCTCCACCATAGCTTTAGATAGTTCTCTGGCTCCATCTCCGCCCAAGTAAGTCTGACTTTTCAAAATTTACTCACCTTAGCCACATTAGATTCGCTGCCCACCAGGTACACGGACTGTAACAAAACATTTGTCTTTCTCCAGTCTGACGATGTGCTAACAGCGCGAAACGCGTAATTGGAGTAATAAAGAATACTACAACAGAGACTGAGAAATATTTAATTATTCACTATTGAAAGGGGTGAGTTATGCTGCCACAAAAGTCTGCTGTCGCTTACCAAATAGCATCAATAGCCTGACATATGGCAATTTATCATTTAAAAAAAAATTAAAAGAATTTTTGAATGCCTACTCCTACTTTGTAGATGCATTTTCAGATGCAAATTAGTAATTTCACACGGAATAAAAATAATTAAAGATTATATATTAGATGTCTCTTATTAAACAGACATTTTGCTCATCATTACTAAATATCGTATTCATGATCTATCAAAAAGTACTAATATGTTTAATCTTATGATTCATATACGACAGAACTGTACTTTAAACTGCTGGCCAAACTTAAGTATGAAACACCTTTTACTAAAAACTGGAGAGTTATTCATTTAGGAATGCTGCTTCCCTGTGCTCCAACGAGTTACTTTTAAAAGATGTGACAATCTGAATTACGTTTCAGTGTTTCCGAAATTTTATGTTTCCAGTCTCAGCTACACGAAGCGAACTTTCGAAGAAGTTAGCTTTTTTAAAAAACAAAAAGTTATCCGTAGAGACCGCTATATCTTTCTCTCGCCGTTTCCTTTGCGGAATGCAGAAGGAGAGAAGCATTAGTAATATCCACTGCCTCTGCTTCCGACATTTCGCGAGCGTACATTAGCTGGCATCAACATTCTTGGCCCTCAGATGTACTGCTGAAAAGCTCTCTTCTCAGCAGTGGAAGCCTAGGTCAACACGTGGCTGAAGTTTGTGCTTATCGAACCCAGGACGTTGCCGGACAAAGCTGTAGAACTATACCGTATGGGAATATGAAATATTTATGATCCGCATAAACTTTTTAGTTGAAGTGTCATTCAAGTTTTCACTACATTACCATAGGCTGCTAAGATATACAGGGTGTCCTGCTTGAACTTTCCACTACAGGTATCACTGGAACAAAAATTGATGTTGAACGACTTTCGGGGTCATGTACGTACGCGAAAACAAATACCAAAACTTCAACAACTATTATTTTCAACACAAATTTAAGTTTATTTAAACTGACATCCCATATTTTTGTTATGTAATCAATAGCCTTAAAAATCATAGATATAATTGTGATGGTAGCATAGCAATATGTCAAATACATCTGGCGAAATTGCGATGCGAAGTAGACACTTGAAATAAACGTAACGCACTGCTAGCCCTCTTTCCGAGACAAAAGCGTGAACCTCTTGTGATAGCTGCACGCTTCATTTTATTTCAAGAGTCAAATATTCTTCTCAATTTCTCGGGATGTAATTGACGTTGCTGTGCTACCAATGCTATTCTTTTAGTGATTTCTCATGCTTTTGTTGCAGAAAAAACATAATATACGTTGAAAATAACATTTGTTTTCGTTTTAGAATGTCTTATAGTACTTACTTCCATAAGCCCCAGCCGTACGTTCATACCCATGAAAGTCGTTTTTCAATATCTATTGCTGTTCCAGAGATATAAGAGGTGAAAAGTTTGAGTGCGACATCCTGTATTAGCGATGCTCGAAATTCTTAGCAGTTAAAGATTAGAGAATAAGCTATGGTGTCTGTGTGTGATATATGTGTGTGTGTGTGTGTGTGTGTGTGTGTGGGTGTGTGTGTGTGTGTGAGAGAGAGAGAGAGAGAGAGACAGACAGACAGAGACAGAGAGATATCGAAACCTGCCGGAACTGATAGTGGTGGTGGATTCCGCGTTACGTGTGGATGTTGTTAACGTGGCGATGAATCCACAGGACGCACATAGGGCCAATCATGAATCTGCGTGCAGGCAGCCAATCAGAATATTGTCTATCATTTGTTTCTCGTAAATGACGTCCGCGTGTATTTCAGCTCTGTTGCAATGACTAAGATGAGAGTCAGTTGAGAGTGTTGTTTATCATTTAATTCGTCTGATAAATTACTTCGCTGTTTCTACGAATATGTTAGGATTATCGAATAAGTAGGCTAGCTGAAAACCCGCCGTTGCCGAAATGTTTAATATTTGCCACACAAAGTGTTTGGCCTTGTGCCTTGATAATCGTAGCGAAGGCAAGCTGCATGTGAAGCTTCAATGATTTTAAAATGGAAGGACACATTTAAAGGATTGAATTTCGACGGTCTGTTTTCATGTTATTAAATTATTATGACATCATTTCTCGTCAACAATGCGTGACATAATAATGTAATTTTGCAGGGACATAGGGTGGAATGTTAGGAAACTACACGTGCACTATTCTGCTGTTAGAGTAAGTAATGAAGAGGTAATGAAGAAACCTTTTGCGTGAGTGGGGTTTTCAAATACATCTTGTTTATGACGTCATATCTCTTGAACTATCTATCGTAAGATAATTTTGAAGGTACCTTCAGTGACATATCTGCATACTTTCTGCAAAGTATCTCATGAATACAATAAATATTGTAGAAGTAATAAACTGTAACATCATGTCGAATGCCGTAATTTTAATGCGTTAAGATCGGAAAAGTAGTAAACAATGAACTTCTTTCCCTTCATCACATTCCTGGGGTTGTTAGCTAGAAAATGTTCCGTAAAGGTTTGAAATCATTTGTAATGCTTATTGGAAGTAGTGAAGTGGCGTCATTGTCAAATGGAGCATGAATGAAGTCTCATTCACGTGTCACATGATGCGGCTGTTTTTCAAATATATCACAGTTTATGACGTCATACCTCGAGACCTGTCTCTCGTAACCGGTTCTTACTGCTACATCGGTTGCCACATACGGTAATGAATGTGTGTACCATATTTGGTTGAAATCGGTACAGTAGTTTATGAGGCAATATGCAACATTTCCGGGTGATGCAACAGTTCATCGGGCATTTCATTGTTTATGACGTCATATCTCTTGAACTATGTGTTGTACATGATCCTCATCCCCCACAGTGCCCTTTGTCTTGTTTTTAAGGTCAAATGTGCAAACTTTCATCATGACTGCATCAAAACTGTACATTTGTATGTAATAAAAATACACGAACGTAGGGTCACTCTGTTTTAAATAGCTATAAGGAAGAAGATAATGTCGTCGGGAAAGAACACAATGTTACAGTTATATTTCATTAAAGTGCGTTGAACTAGCAGTAACCACGTTTACACTCTAGATCCTCTAATACATTTTGCTGCTTTCTACGAATATATAGCAATTTTGGAAGACGGTGTTAGGCAAGAAAGTTAAAAGCACAACTGTAATTGCAACAATTTTCGATGAAATTTATACTCGTAGTCTCAAAATTACTTTGCACCTTTCTACAAAAAGATCAGAATTTTCGAGTATGTGGTTAGTAACGGACGTAATAGTGCAACTTTAAAGTACATACTTCTGCACGTCAAGTAATAGTGCCACAAAAAAGGCGGTGGAAGAAGGGTTAAGTATTGAAAGTGTTGGACTCGAAATCTAAGGGATCTTGTGAAAGAATAATAAAAAAGAAAGAAAGAAAGAAAAAGGAAAGAAAGAAGTCTCCCGCGTCTGTATCTTAAAGTTTGAATAATCAAATTCCTAAAATTCAATCTGTTAGTTGGGCAACTTCAGAGTCAAAATTAGTTGAACTGTTAGGTATTGTTCAATGTTTATCTGAGGGGGCTGACTACGTTGATATTCAGAGTAACCTGAAAGAGAACAGGTTAAAGTTTGCTGTAATTCTCTCGTAGCTCGATTCTGGTACACTGCGTCGAAAAGAGTGTCTCGTCGATTGTGAAAACCAGTCTCAGATAAACATCAGTAGTTCTTCGGGATGTCGATCATTGATTGTGCAATCGAAGTCGATGACACTGGTTTACGGCGTAAGAATTGCGTGCTTTTCTCGGATAACTAAATATTGAGAGACATTTAAAGTTGACTGTGTACAGGTTCTAGCCGTTCCAGGTTCATAAGTCCTTTCGTAATACGACATACACAGACATCCAGACCTAAGAATTGAAGTTATCTCGCTCAGACAATAAGTTACAAAATTACTTACGTTTCATTCTTGCAGTTTATTGCTGATCGCAACGTGATAATAGTTTACAACTCGTAACATAGATGATCATTCCGTAGGTACATGAATTCGTGAGTTATACATTAGTGTCGTCCTTGAATACCACCATAGAATAGCCAAGTCTCCTTCTTCCATAGATTATTATTAGAATTGCATGTGGAATTAAAGGAAACGTAGTAAATAATTAATATGATTGCTTAGGAATAGCGATATTACAACCTGATTTCGAATCCTACTTTAGTTACACATTTTAATTAGAAAATATTTTTTTAGTACCTTCTATAAAAATGGAGAAATGACGTTCCAGTACTTTCTGTTAGTGTGTTTCTATAATGTGCCGGAACTAGTTGATTCTATGCTCTTCTACGGTTTGAGAAGTGCTCAACAAAAGATAGCTGGATTCTTACCCGTGTTCTGCAGTCAAGTAGCTACGTCCTAAGATACTGACACGTAACAATATCTTGTCGTGTAGCTGCCAATATGCAACGATCTAAGAGCTACAACGTAGCCATGAACCTAACAGCTCAGTTTCAAAATAAACACACATTTGCTTCTCCAAATAATTTTTGACGTGTTTCAAAAATGTTTCATGATATTGGAATTTGTGGTTTGACACGAACGTAATAGCACAGCGAAAATACGACAAAAGCATTTCTGAAAACCATTTATTTTTCTTTTTTTTCGTCACAGTTGCACTATTTAGAAGCTGGTAACTAGTTTCGGACTTGTTCGTCAATTTTCAAACCGTAAGCCTTATTCCAACCGTAACAATACACAGCATGAAGCAAATGACTGATAAAATCCGTACGTTGTCCACTGTTAAAACATGATTACATTGAAATTTAAAATACTTTTTAACCTATTTTAAATTTCAATGTAATCATGTTTTAACAGTGGACATCGTACATATTTTATCAGACATTTGCTTCATGCATTGTATTGTTACGGTTGGAATAAGGCCTATGGTTTGAAAATTGACGAACAAGTCCGAAACTAGTTACCAGCTTCTAAATAGTGCAACTGTGATGAAAAAAAAAAAAAAAAAAAAAAATGGGTTTCATTACATATCCAGTTCCTGCCCCATCTTCACGATGAATTTCCATAAAAGCATTTCTCGTTTAGCTGTATGCACACTTCGTTGCCTCTCTTCACTTACTATCGATATTATCCAGCTGGTTCCAAGAGCTGAAAATTACGCGTAATTCTTCAGCATAGAGGCTCGGTCACATAGATACCAACATGCAATAATAGATTCCCGATCTAATGAGAGCGACATTCCTCACGGCTTAATTAGCGGAATCCTTTTTTGTTCCTAATTGAAAGAGCGAAAAACTCTCTGGGTCAGCGGGAAAAAAAGGATAAACGAGGAGAAAAAAAAAGGTAGCTGCAGATCTGCTCAGCAAACAGCAGACGCCAGCTCTGCGCAGTATTATTTTCGTAATTGCCGCCGCGTGCGCAGGTCGACCCAGCTGCGAGAAGAGAAGGCTCTGGAATGACGTCACCAGCAGACGTAATCCAGGCCGGCCGTTGAATGCGCCGGCCACGCGCGCGGGGGGGGGGGGGGGCGACGGGAAGTTTCTTCCGATTGGTGGAAATCCGACCCGCGGCCCCACCCACCGCGGGCATACATTATGCAAAGCAGGGCCGGACGCGGTTGGCGGACGCGCGCGCCTGCCAAGATGGCCGCCGGCCGCTCGGCCAATGGCAGCGCCCGCCTGCGCGGCGGCCATGAGCGCGCGCGCGCTTCAGCTGTTCGTTTTGCCGCCGCCGCCACGTGGTTCCGCGTTCGGCCGCTAGGGGGTGGCGATCGGGCGGGAATTTTCGCCGCCAGGCGGTTTTTAATTTCTGGGGGCTGTTTCGGGAGAGTGTGCTGGACGCGCGAGGAAAAATTCTGGCCCAGTCCGGTTTAATAAAGCTAGTGGCAATCATCGGAGAACGTCCTGCGTTCGAAATCGGTAACTTCGTTCTGGAAATATACAAAATAGTGTATCTGATGCAACCTTATCTGTGAGAGTAGACTGAAAAATTAATCTATTCGCTAAAGAACGCGACGTAACTCCAGCAAATTAAATTAGTACTTGTTCCACAGATAATTAATTTGATATTTCGTAATGATTTGAAAACGTATCAGTCCGATAAAAGTTTTCTTTAAACGATATTGAGTGACATTCACTTTTCATTCTTCTTTTTACTTCTTTATTTTTTTCCTGGTCTTTCTAATACTCTGCATTACTTCAAAATATTTCAGCGGTCACTTAAGTAATTTGAAACTGTAGGTGCAAATGCAATTTCGTTCTGACGGGAGTTACCAGGCAAAAATGATAGGCCTAAATTTTCCTAAAAAGGGAAGTATAGGCGTAAAATATTAAAAAATGCCCTTCATAGCGTGTATTAGCATTCATGTGTTATAACTTAATTAACGAGTTCGCTACAACTGTCAAGATGAGATTACACTGAGTAGGCCTAATTCGTAACTGGGGATACCCAATACTATGATAAAGCTAATTGAGACATTTAGAACTTTATTGACGGTAGAAGAATTAGTGTTATATCACTTTACGATGACGGTAATTTTTACTCCATTTTTGCTTTACAGAATAGATAAAATTATTTTATGGCGAGTAGTTTAGAGAAAAACAAAAAAGGGTATTTGAAGTACTTCATCCATTTCAGCAACTGTTCAGTTTATAAATTAATAAAATTCAGTAACCAGTTGCTTGTAATTATTTACTTTAGGCGACCGGTTTCGGACGCTTGAGTGCCCTTCTTCTGGTCTATTTTAGTATTGTTGCTTAATGAATGTAGCTACATGCTATTAGGAGAATCAACACTGTGTGCAGAGATTCATTGCATAATCTCTGCACACAGTGTTGATTCTCCTAATAGCATGTAGCTACATTCATTAAGCAACAATACTAAAATAGACCAGAAGAAGGACACTCAAGCGTCCGAAACCGGTCGCCTAAAGTAAATAATTACAAGCAACTGGTTGCTGAATTTTATTAATTTATAAAAAGGGGATTTACCTCATCTTTATTCATTGCTGAAAACCCCACGCAGACAGCATGTTGATTAAAAAGAAAGTCTATGAATACTGAACAATATTAATTGCTATTTGCAAACAAATACATTTTTTTCTTCAGATTATCGGAGGTTCAAGTTAAAGATACAATTACGCTCTTGTAAAGCTTATTGTTGTTATTGCTGGGATGCGAAGTGTTGGTGAAACTGTCAGCAGCTGATATTTTTACATAAAACGTGAACAATGTGATGAAGAATATATTATTGTTGGAAAAAATTACTAAAGCTGAAAGTTTTAGTTTTGGTAGCATCCTTAGTACACTGGTAGACTAATTTTACGCAGGAATTATGTTATAGCCAATACAAAATTTACTTTCTTCGCGTGGTATGTTTTTCCTTCTTGACTGGCAACTAAAACTGAACGTGAAACTTCGAAATAATATTATACGCGTTTTGAAAAAACGCATTTGTCCGTCTTTTAAATTTTTTTTTACACATTTAGGATCAAAACGTGGGTAGATAGGGGGCGAAACTCCAAATATTCGTCATAAACCAACTCTAAACCTCGCTGAACAAACTGACGTCAGCCGCGTGGTCAAAAGAACTTGACAAAACAGGAATAAGAGATCAAGTTCATAGTGGCCCTTTTTTTATCAAGTTTATAATTACGAGTTCGTTTTCTTTGCTACTTCAAAGTGGCTCTAGATGAATCGACTCCGAAGACAGTGCTTTACAAACTTTACGGCCACTTTACTGATGTTATAAAGGAACGTATGCAGAATAGTTGTTGTTTTCGCATTGCAGTCATTTTAAAGCTCTGTTTGACAGAGAAACAGAGAATCCAGTATGCTAGGTTTACATTAAGCGACATCCAAAAGAATCTGCAGTGTCTGTATTCAGACCGGCGATTATTGACAGCGGGCGAATGGGTAATGATGGTGTTGTGCCAAATTTTTCCTATAACAAGGAATCAACTATTCGGAATTAACACATGAGTATTGGATCCAAATTTCTATTTCATGTTAGATGTTACAGCTTATCTAAATAATTTGAATTGTAAACAACAAGTGAATTGAGAAACAGATTTTTTGGTGTTAGAAGACATAACTTCGTTGGATAATAGATAGTCTTTTTTGGCAAAGGATTTGGAGACGGGAACGTTATTTCATTTCCCACGTGTGCTGAAATATTGGCAAGAAAATGACTTGGTAAGTGACACGTCATTTTTCAAGAGAACAATTTTAAGCGCTAGGGAAGATTTCCTGCAGTAGTTTCAGGCGATCTGAAAAGGAAAGAGCCATTAACATGTGATAAATATCCTCGCAATACTAAAAAAACAACAACAAAACGAATATTTCTCCCCTTTAAAGTGGCAGTTACGAAATGAAATTGCTGCATTTAAAAATATGAAATTATGGAGCTCCAAATTTGCGCGAATTAAAGCTGATTTTAAATAATTTGAGAGAAAAAAGTGGCATTAGAACACGACAACAAACTTCTGCTTTGAAAGACCTTGAGAAGGAAGACGTGCTCATTTTTAACACCTGGTAAAATACTGCAGACTCATTCCATCTTCGTTCTTGGTCTTTATCCGGTAGGCCTATGTGTACTACACTATTCCATTAATGAATTTATGTTGGTCTAATTCTAGTTAATTGTAAAAAGATCGATACTCTTCGAAATAAAAATGTTTCACTGTCACAGTTTTTAAATGCCAATGGAAGGTCTCTGGATGTGAGTGGGAATTCGTAGATGACCTCTTAAATTTATCTGCGAAAGATTTCAAATTCTAGTACAAGCTAGTTCTTGTAACCAGCTGTTCAGAGTTACCGTAGCGCAATTGGTATGTTTTCAGACTGAATTATATGTTAGGGGTTCGATTGCGACTACTTCAGTTTTTCCTTACAATATTAAACTGTTATTTATAAAATTTAAACATACATAAACAGCTCATTTTATAAGCCTACAATTGATACATTCCATTTACTTACAATTATGGTACTGTAACTAGTTAAATAATTTAAACAGTTAATTTTCGTAGCCGAGCGACGTTGAAAAACATTTTTTTTTTTAAATTTGTCAGCTTCATTCTGCGGAACTTAGGTTGCTTTTTTGTCGCGATAACCGTAAAAAATTATAAACGAATACTGTCCACACCATGCAAGTTTTATGAAAGCATTTTTAGCAAGAATTTTTCTGAAATATTACATTCAAGTTTTTTAATGAAAGGTCTGTTTACTTAGAATTTTTATACATATCAAATTATTGTGTGAAAGACAGAATCATTGAATTAACGCTGTCTCAATGTAGCTTGTAAGTTGTAAGTCTCGCTATTATATAGCAGTTCAAAGCACTGAATTGTTGAAGAATAGTCAGACGTTTACAACTGAAAAACGAAAAGAAAAATAACACAAAAATGAAATAGCAGGAAGCCAACCTGTACCACAAAATAAATAGTACATTCCCTTACCCTCTGCGGCACGCAAATACTATACACATTGTTACTCACACACTTATACTGTAATCAAAAATTTTTCACGAACTTTTGTGTGTACCCTGTGGAGAATTCAGACAACAAATTTTAGGAAATTGAGCCAAATTTAGCAATATCCCCTTCCGAGTTACTTAATGATAATAGTGAGTGGAAAATAATAGATTTTTACATTTTCTTATTTTCTTTATATTTTTACGGTTTGTGAGTCAGCTTCCCTGATAGACATTTGTTCGCCACTCTCAGATAACATAAATTATATCGTCATTTTATGTTTCCTGTCATCCCTTAGTTGCTTAAATAAACACACAGTAACAACACATTGGCAACACTACACCCTGAAAAACAAATGTTTTCAAAACAGTTCACGGTGCAGTGTTGCCTTTTCAACCGATTTTCGACTAATGATGGCAGATACAAGGAACACAAAACTGAAAAACTTAGCTGTTAGCTGATAGCCGCAACTGTTAGTTTTTTTTCGCTTTGTTGCAAATACAGTTCATTTAATTTAATGTAATTGGTTCACATTCTTACTAAAATATTAACGTTCCAGCTAGAAGTTGCAGTAACTTACCAATGAGGTATTATTTTGGATAGGTAGCTGAATAAATTGTTTCAGATTACTGCGTACTACGTGATGTGAAACAGACGTTTTATATCGTTCAAACGCGTAATTATAATGTGTCAGTGTTTGCCATGAAGACATAACAATCCTTTAGCAGAGTTAAAAATTGTGTATTGAAAATACACAGCTGTACCAAAATACTTATTAAAGACTAACTATTTCCGCCTGAATCAGACCAACTTGGGGTTTGTTACATGTAAGTTTCAGAATTGCTAATAGTAATAACACCTTCTAGCTTCGCTGTTTCCTCAGTTGTTCGTAAAACAAGGTGATTGTTACACGACCTGAGATCTGCCAGTATTGTTCATACGTTCATTCTGGCTTATTCCAGGTCGTATACCAGTCACCTTGTTTTACGAACAAATGATGCAACAGCTAAGCACGATAGTGATTCTGAAATCTACAACTATGAGATCCGAATATCGCCTGATGTCACAAAGTTTGTAGAAAATCCTAAGAAATTCTCGTAAGAGATCCGTACCCGAAGACCGCGAAATTTGCACAGGTCACTCCAATATTCAAGAAAGGGAATAGGAGTGATCCTCAGAATTACAGGCCTATATGAGTGACGCCAGTTTGCAAGGGGATTTTAGAACATATACTTTCCGCAAACATCATGGACTTACTCCAAGAGAACGACATATTAACCAATAACCAACGGAATCAGAATGTATCGTTCTTTGATACACAGCTAGTTCTTCACTCATATGATGTGATGAGTGCAATCGATAAGAGATCTCAATTAGATTCCGTATTTCTAGATTTCCGGAAGACTTTAGATCCTATCTCACAAGCATCTTCTAATGAAATTGCGTGTTTATGGCATATCGCCACAGTTGTATGATTGTATTCCTGATTTCCTGTCAGAAAGCACACAGGACGTTGTAACTGATAAGTTGTAGAATAAAACAGAAGTGATATCTGGCTTTCGCCAAGGACGTGTTATAGGGCCCCATACTGTTTCTTATCTTTATAAACAAACTAGATTACCCGGTGAACTTCGTATCACTTACCTCTCAATATAAACCATATTAATTTAAATCATATTAATTTTAGACCCAGTTGCTCTACAAATGCATTTGCTTTGAACATCAAATGTGCGAAATTTTGTCGCAATCGTACGAATGACATTGATATCCCAAACAAAAGACCTCTTTCAGTTTTCCACAAATTTTCCTATTTTCTGGCGAACTATTCCAAATTTTTACTTCAGTCAAATCTTCCTCTGGCTTTGAACGTCGAATTTGCAAAATTTGATCGCAATCAGATGAATGGTATTGATATTTCACAGAAAAATATGTTTTTATTTTTTTTCTGTATTTTTCAATTTTCCGAGAAACGTTTGCAAATTTTTATTTCATAAGACCGTTACTCTTGCTTTGAACATCAAATATGCAAAATGTTATCGCAACCAGACGAATGATATCCCATTGAAAAAAGCTCTTTCAGTTTCTCGCGAATTTCCAAATTTTCCGGGTAACTTTCCTGAATTTTTAGTTCATAAGAACGTTCACCTTTCTTTGGACGTCAAATGATCAAAATGTTAACTCAATCGGACGAACGGTAGTGTTGAGTACAGTTTTTCTCAAATTTCCAATTTTGTGGTACATGTTCCGAAAAAATTTATTTCATACAAACCTCGTCCTGTCAAGCCGTACTTAAGCGATGCTCTTACAACCATGTCGCAATTTATTTTTATTCATAGAAAAAAACCTCTTTCAGTTTTTCTAAATTTTCCTATTTTCGGGACAACTTTTCCAAATTTTTACTTGATGCGAACCTTCCAGTTGCTTTCAACATGATATGTACCAAATTTTATCGGAATTGGACGAACGGTATTGATAGCTCACTGGAAAAAGCTGTTTCAGTTTTTCCCGATTTTCCTCTTTTCGGACAACTTTTCAATATTTTAATCAGCGTTTAAACCTCCCCTGGACTTACACGAATATTTCAAGACTAAAATTAGCGAAATCGGTTCAGCCGTTCTCGAGTTTTAGCGAGACTAACGAACAGCAATTCATTTATATATATAGAAAATAGGTAGATTAGGGGATAATGTGTGCAACTCATGTAGTAAAGTCTTCAGAAGGTCAAAAGCAACTGCAAAACGAATTAGACTCGATATCTGTATATTGCGGACTATTGGCAATTAGTTCTAACAAAGATAAATGTGCCACCTGGGCACTAAAAGAAATCCTTTAGTCTTCAGTTACACGATAAATCATTCAAATCTACAGGCCCTAAATCAACTGAATACCTAGGAATAACAATTACCAACAATTTTCTTCCTTCGGGACATCCACATCTTTATTTTAAATAATGGCATGAGTCGAGGTAGACCAAAAAGAAAGTACTTAGATTCGGTGAAGAATGATTTTGAAATAAAAGGCATAACATCAGACGCGGCATCAATGTTAGCATTGAATAGGGGATCATGGAGGAATTTTATTAGATGTACTATGCTCCAGACCTAACGCAGATAGGCATAATCAGTCTCTAATGATGATGATGATGGTATTCGCAACAGTTATTAATTTTAAACTTTTTATTTCGTGCATTTCCCAAGTTTCGAGACCGATATCTCATCATCAGATGCATCTGCAAATTACAATCAAATAAAATACTGACGTCTATCGTGTAATAAAATGGCTACGGTACATCTTTACCAAAATTATTCAGTATAAAGGGCGTATACGTACTTAATGAGTCCGTAAAACTGTTACATGTAGCAACAGATTAAAATAGTTAGTCTCTGCTCATGAAAATGACAATTAAAAACAACTTAAATTGGAAAGAACACACATAAAATACTGTAAGGGAAGCGAACCAAAGGATTCATAGGCAGACATTATCACTACAATAAAATAAGAGAAATCAGA
This sequence comes from Locusta migratoria, assembly GCA_026315105.1. Lineage (NCBI taxonomy): Eukaryota > Metazoa > Arthropoda > Insecta > Orthoptera > Acrididae > Locusta > Locusta migratoria. The sequence continues at coordinate 79,603,392 of CM048754.1, read as the reverse complement.
TCGGAAACGAAAAGATTTAGGTGTTCCTTTTCCCCCGCACGCTTCTAGATAATGGATCTGCAGATAAATATCACGGAACGGTTCGATGAACCATGTGCCATGCACTTCAGTGCGTTTTACGGAGTATTTATGTAAATGTAGATTTAGGTGTGATTAGGGCCTGAAGGGATAGACGTTTATAAACTTTTCGGTACAGCTGTGTAATTTGAATATGCAATTTTTAAACTATCTAAAAGCTATCCAGTAGCGTCTATACAAAGTATTCTTTTACATAAAGTTTTAATATAAAAAAGTTTCGATCTTCGTCGAGTAACACATGGTAATGGAGGAGAATCTCGGCGAGAAGCAGTCTGGCTTTAGACGGAATACGGGCACCAGGGATGCAACAGGATCCCTATGAATGTTGGGAGAAAGATTTATTGAAAAATGAAGAGATCTCAATATGTGATTCATCAATCTAAAAAAGGCATTTGACAATGACGCCTGGCACAAGCTGGCAACTATATCGAGTGGACTGGAAAACGAGGAGACTTATAAACTCATTATATCTGAATCAAAAAGCCTCTGAGAAGGAAAAGGAATAAGACAAGGATGATGATTATCACCCACTCTTTTCAACGTCTACTTAGAAAATATAACTGACCAGTGCTCATTACATGACAAAGGAGTAGAAATTGGAGGAAGAAGAGTAGGGTATTTGAGATTTTCAGATGACATGGTCCTTCTAGCCACAGGGGAAAAAGAATTACAGGAGTTAGTGGACACCATTGAAGCTAACGGAAAAAATTATGGAATGAAAATTAACACAAAGGAAACAAACGATTTGGAAGTAGGAGAAAATAAAGAAATCAAAATTATGCTGAATGGAGAAATGTTGGAAAAGGTGGAAAATTTTAAGCATCTTGGAAGCAGGATAGACACCGACTGGCAGTGCAGTACAGAAATTAAAACTAGGATAACAATGGCAAAAGAGGCATTTCAAAATAAAAGGAGAATTTTCTGCAACAGTCTGGACAGAGAACTGAGGTAAAGACTCATAAATTGTTTTGTATGGAGTGTTCTTCTTTCTGTATGGTGCTGAAACACGGACTTTCAGGAAGAAACACAGAGAAAGGCTGGAGGCTTTTGAGATGTGGACATGGCGGAGGATGGAACGAATAAGTTGAATGAACAGAGTAAAAATTGAAGAGGTACTGAAAGAGTGGGAGAGAAAAGACAGTTACTATATATAATAGAAAGAAAAAAAATTGGATAGGACATATATTAAGAAAGAACGACGGGCTGATGAAAATAGTTTTAGAAGGTTATGTAGAAGGGAAAAGGAAGAGAGGAAGGAGGAGATTCCAGACACTGGGTGATTTTATGGAAGGAAAATATACAGCATCTACATCTGTATCTACGTGGGATACTGTGCACATCACATTTAAGTGCCTGGCAGAGGGTTCATCGAACCATCATTATACTATTTATCTCCCATTTCATTCTCGAATAGCACGCGGGAAGAAAGAGCACCTGAATCTCTCCGTTCGAGCTCTGATTTCTTGTATTTTATTCTGATGGTCATTTCTACCTGTGTAAGTGGTAGTCAAGAATCTATTTTCGCATTCGGAGGAGAATGTTGACGATTGGAGTTTCGTGAGTATCCCACGCCGCAGCGATAAAGACCATTGTTGTAATGATTCCCATTCCAGATCCTGAATCATTTCCGTGACGCTGTCTCCCCTGTATCTTGACAATACAAAAAGTGCTGCCCTTCTTTGGACTCTTTCGATAGCTTCCGTCAAACCCACCTGATAAGAATCCCACACTGGGCAGCAATACTCCAAAAAAGCACGGACAAGCATAGTGTATGCGGTTTCTCTAGTAGTTCTGTTACATCTTTTAAGGGTTCTGCCAATAAAACGCAGTCTGTGCTTCGCCTTCCCCTGACATTATGTACGTGTTTCTTTTTTTTTTCTTTTTTTTCAGTTTAAGCCTAAAGTAATAGCAATTCCTAGGTATTTTGTGGAGTTTACGGCCTTCACTTTTGATTGATTTATGTTGTAAACAAAGTTTAACAGGTTTCTTTTCGCCGCGGCGGATTAGGCGTGCGTACTGGGGCTCCGTGCTGCGCTGCGCGCGGCCGTTTGCCGTCGGGGATTCGAGTCCCCTCTGGGGCATGGGTGTTTGTATTGTCCTTAGGTTAGTTTACCTTAGTTTAAGTAGTTTGTAAACTACGGACTAATAACCACGTAGTAAAGTCCGATAGATTTACAAACATTTGAACATTTTTGGATTTCTTTTCGGACTCATGTGGACGACTTGACACTTCTAATTATTTTAGAGTCAACTGCTAATTTTTACACCATAGTGATATCTTATTTAGATAGATCTGCAGTTGGTTTTGATCTTCAGATGATTGTACTAGACGGTGTCATCTGCAAACAACCTAAGAAAGGTGCTTAGATGTTCTCCCAAATCGTTTATGTAAATAAGGAACAGCAGAGGACCAAAAACGGTGCCGGCCACGGTGGCCGAGGGGACTGAGGCGCTTCAGTCACGGTCTGCACGGCTACTACGGTCGGGGGTTCGAATCCCCCCTCGGGCATGGATATTTGTGCCGTCCTAGTTCGTAAGTAGTTTGTAAGTGTAGGGACTGATGACCCCGTAGTTAAGTCCCATAAACTTTACAAACATTTGAACATTTTTTGAACCAAAAACGGTACCCTGTGGAACGCCCGATATCACCTCAGTTTTAGTGATGCCTTACCATAGATTACCACAAACTCTGTGCTCTCTGACAGGAAATCCCCTATCCAGTTGCAAATTTGTGCGATATACCAAAACCATGAAACATGTCTGTACAAATTCAATAATGCTGTTTCGCCTGTCTTGTATCGATATTTAGATGTAAAATGTTATATGAACTTCTTTGAGTAACTACGTCTATGGTTTACTCTGTTGTTTAACATATCTATCGAAGACTATGTATGTATTTGAACAGAAAGAGAGAGTCGGTGTGTAGCTCTGGTATTGATCGGACGTGCTTTGGTTAGCTGCTTTTGTACGAACTGATGGAATAATTTTGAAATCTGATTTTCACAGACACAGTTCTGTCTTTATAAGATTTTGTATCATTGATACATGTATCAGTCTGAAAAGATTTTGTTGTTCTTCAATCATAAGGTAATGTAATCATTATTGTTGATAATAATTGAGAAAGCTGAACCTCTTTACCTGTTTCACTTTTTTAATTAGAAAGCTAACCCTCTTCCTTTTATTGAAAGTTAGTGGCTATTAAAATCAAAGCATAATATTGACTAAGCTGAGTTTGACTAACATATTTATTTATTGGTGTGACGTTTAATAATAATAATGATTGTCGTGCAATACTACACAGATGAACTAGATATTAAGTTTCTGCAGTCAGTCAGTTAGCGAAATAAATTCTTGCAGTTGCATTATTAGAAAGTGGTTTGTGTTTTTCCAGATTTCTTTCGCAGTCAAATTTATACTGTAGTCAGTGAGCCTTATGCAGACTACGTACTGTTCTTGCTGTGTTCAATATATCCGTTGCGCTTTCAATCAGTTTAGACCCACTGTTTCCTAATTAATTGTGCAGGTATTAATATTAGGGCCATAACTAAACAGAATTATAGTGTTAATGAATAAAAAAATATGTCCTACTAATCTTTAATCAACTTGACGGGAAAGTTAGTTAGTGTGAGTGTTAACTACCAGCTGATGACAATTATTAATGCTGTATTTAACACCAGATTAGTTTTGTATGAGTAGCCTTTGAAACAGACTTCCTTTAGCTGGCTCACTATTGCCAAATCCTTGTAGCGACCCTGTTTTTCCAATCAACAGAACAGCCTTACCTATATTCCAACAAGCAACATACCAGTTTTAACCACGCAGTTTGATTAAGTCTTGAGCCTTAAGAAGTAAGCAATGGATCGCAGAAAATGGAGAGAGAAAGGACATGCTAATATAGCAGAAAGCGGATGATGATAACGCATGGTGCTCATACTGAATGGACGAAAATTGACGTTTTGTCTACCTCAGGAACGTTTCAATTGTGTTTCTATCTCTTGCAGTTCGGAAGCAATAAATGTCTGAAATCTGTTCCTTCATTGTTGTTTAATAGTCCTGCACATAAATCCCATTTCCTACTCGCCGGAGACAGCAACCGCTCGTCTCATCTCACTGATGTTTGCTGCGGAATGCGATCTCGAATTAATCACCCTTAGAAGAACGCGGACGCAATGAATGGTGACGTATAGCGGTCTCCCGACAACTGGGAAAGGGCAACACTGTAGAGAGACGGCGAGCGTTAAGCGCTGGTAACAGGCGTCAGACGAGACGGACGACGCGATTATAAAAGGCTGCAGCGCGACCTACTACGCCTGTCTCTAGGTCGCCGCTATAAACGGACCCCGAGGATGTTTCTGTTTTCCCCGACGCAGTTAATCGGAGGCACAGTAGCGCACGCGACCTTGGCCCGAACCACTCCACATCAGCCGCGACAAGTGCAGCCGGCTAGCCGTCTATTTCTGTCCCGGAACGACCTCGAAAAACTCCAAATATAAAACACGCAATCTCGTATCCCGGCGCTGTATGTTTATTTACTCTCCCTCTCCACCTTGCTTTCCTACCCCCTTCACGACCTACGAAACGGATATTTTTCTTCGCACTCACTTGTATCACACTATTTTGGAAAGTTAGAGGGGGGGGGAGGAGATGCTGAAGAAGGCAATTTCGTTATACGTGTAGAGGAGAATTGTTTTCGCTACTCAAAAGTTGGGCGTATTTCTCTCTTCGCCGGCTGGTTTTGATGTTGCCTTTACGGTTCGCATCCTACATGTCTGTCACCATCGCCGGAGTGTGTGTGTTTGTGTGTGTGTGTGTGTGTGTGTGTGTGTGTGTGTGTGTGTGTGTGTGCGTGTGTGTCAGCTCTTGTGTTTTTTTCGCTACTCGTACATGTAAACGCACGACGGACAGAATGTATGCTTTGAACAAGTGACTTCAGGTTGAGTAGTGACAGAACGTCAGTTGGCGATTTTTTTTAAAAGCTAAGTCTGAACAGAATTAGTGCCTTCAAAATCACAAGGAGTACAATATTATCGTTCTACTTGGATGACATTTTTCCATTCTCAATGGACAAAAGAAAAACGTAAGTAATTCGTTATGTGAATAATAGGCCTACCTTTTGGTCTTTTTCTCCGATCGGGTACGACATAATTTCTAGCTAGCTAAACTCCGAGAAAACCAGTAGAAACGTCTTCACACTATGCATTACTTGTCGCAAAAGAAATATTTGATCGTTGAGTTCCTGTACATAATGTCTTTTAAATTACTTTTCTTTCTTCATGATTGTATACATTTTTCTCATAAAATGGTGTTGTTCTTGTTATTTGAATGTTTAGAAGGGATTAAACACAACAACAACAATTTATATGAGAAAATTGATACAATCATGGTAAAAGAAAAGTAATTAAAAAAATTTATTTACATATATTTAAAGATGAAATAAAATATACGTATCAAACGAAAAAAGTTGAAATATAAAAAAATATGTAAAAATTAAATAAACAAAATCAAATAATTAAAAAAAGATAATTTTCAAGTGGGAAAAAAGCGATAGGTCGCAATATATATATATATATATATATATATATATATATATATATATATATATATATATATATATTCATATTTGCTAATCGATCTCGGCTATTCCTAGCCATAAACAGTGTAAAGCGGATGACAGCAGAACCAGCCATAAAAACTCAGTAACATTTGAAGTGGATTCGCAATTTAAATGAAGTTTGGTCTAATAGGTTTACAAACATTTTATCATTTCGCGGTTTTCAACGTAAAAAATTTTGACGGTCGCTATTGCAGATTGACCCAAACACGAGTAAAATAAAGAGTATTAAAACATTATATAAGCTAAATAAAAGAATACTCAAGGTTATCTAGCAACCAAAATATACTAAATGAACTAAATACCACACCGTAAATGCACAGGTTGATAGCCTCAACCCAAAATTAATTTTCCCCACAAATAATTACGTTCTTTTAGTGATTTCATGAAGGTAAAATAACCTTTGCAAAAAAGTAAAGCCTGTTAGTTTTTCCAAACCCGTTTCAAATCTTTTATTTGTGATTCATCCCCTGTGGCCTGTAACACATGTTAGTTTTCTTATATATAATTTTTCAGTTATTAGTATTTCTAAATTTCTAACTATATTACATTTTGTGTTGTTATTCTCTTGTTCTCCACTCGAGAATCTACTTTTGTAGCTGATGTTCCGTGAGGTTAATTTATCATTTGGGGTTCGTTACGATATTTTATGTTACGAATTCTGGAGTGTCGCCCTGGAGTAGCATTTCATCATTTTCGTTCTCACCAATGGCTGCGCGTTTTTCATGGACGCCGACAATCCATAGCATAGGCACTTTGCAGTACAGCCCCAATTTCGGAAACCGTTTCCTGAAACCAGCAATCCGCCGTTGTCCATTCATTCTTTAAAAGTGCGCGGGAAGAAAGAACACCTAAATCGTTCCGTTTTCGATCTGATTCCCTTTCTTTTATTGGAATGGTCATGTCTCCCCATGTAGGTGGGTGCTAGCAAAATAGTTTCCCATTCAGAAGTGAAAGTCGGTGATTGCACTTGATATAAGTTGCTTACTACCACAAGTATGAGACACAAAAATCCCACGATTTAAAAAAAAATCAAAGTTAAGAAATGATGAGGAAAATAAATATTTTTGGTAAGGTGGTCTTTAAAAGCCGTAAGGAAATTGATGAAGCCGTCAGATGTTTTGTTGTTCCCGTCCTAAACCACCTTCATGGGATGTAAGGTTGAACCACATGATTAGATAAACAGGCAAGCAATATTTCTCTACGATTAACATAAAAAATAACACCTGGTCTGAATAAATACATAAAGTACATGGTAATTGTTACTTTATTTCTGTTAATTTTACCGACTCGACAATGTAAGCGCTGGTACGAGGAAGATGACTTATATATTTATCTAATCAGTTGTTTAAACCTTATATCCTGTGAAGATGGTTTGGGACCGAAACAGGCAGATTTATAAGGGGGGGGGAAAACATCTGACAGTTCAAACGCGCACTTCTACAATAATAAACAAGTTGTAGTATAAAACACACAGCTATCCCCTAAAGACCACTACAACGCGTTGAACAAAAAATGAGTGGTATGGAAATTTCTAAAAATTTTCTCCTTAATATTGGGGAAAAATAAGCTGAAGACAAAGCGTTTTGGATGTCTTAAAACAACCTATTTGAGCCACTTTTGCCATTCGAATCACTGAAATTTGTGGGAGACATAGATTAGAATTTCGCGTATATTTATGGTGTAAGGGCGTATAGAATAATCTTTTGTGGCGCTTCATCTTTAAGGAAAAAATTGTACTGTTAAAAACGAGCTTAACAATAAATGGTGTCATCCGCCATCATATGCCTAAGTAGGCAGCTGTGAACAAAATTTAAGCAGTGGTTATCAATTTATGCTTGCTAATATATTGAAAGTGCTTCGATGATCATTGAAATGTTCTTTATTTTTTTCCCTTCAGAGTCCACATTTAGGCCTATACTCTTAGTCGCATTGGTTACGAATTCGTGCTATTCCGTTACAGATGAAATGAAGTGATAACTATAGTGTTCACTGCATAGTGTTAAACTATTGCTATATGCCATAAAAACTGCCTGGTGAAAGAAACTATGCGCCTTGACTGGACCGATGACATACATCTTTAATTTTCAAATTCTCATTGGCAGTGAGTATTTATGAACTCTTGTCTGTACGATAGTGAAATACATAGATCAGTGTTCAAGTTCGGCTGCAAATAAAATATGTTTTTACAGTATATGAGGCTTTATTACACAATTTTCTCCTGTTTAAAGTGACTAAAGGTCTATAAGAAGATGATGGTACCAAAAGATGGAAAAAAATCGAATTTACCTATTTTACGGCCCACTTTAACATGATTGTAGTTTTATGATGTCTTGCAAATATTTCGGACAAAAATAATAAAAATATAAATAATATAAAAAAAATAAAAACATTTTAGTTACACGCAAGATAGTAGACCACGGACAAGGGTAAATGACGCTTATAAGGAGATTTAATACGTAGTTTCCAACAATTTAAATATCGCGTAATAGAGTTGAATATAATAAAAATGTTCGGAATCTGCTAAAAATCAAAGGAACACTCGTGAAATTGTGCTCCGAGCATGCCGATTTAATGGATTCCTTTTGAACAAATCAGGTTGTAAATCATTTCAGGTCTTAATACGTTTATGGACGATACGATTACGACTCTACTATTGTGATAATATCTGTGCATTATCTCTGACAGTATTTTAACACACATCCAAAATTATTTGATATTTCAGATTTTAACCTTGACGAACAAACTATTTTTCTGAATTTTTACCACTTTAAACTATTATTTTAATAAGGTATCTTGAATGACAGCAACCAGTCGCCTTTTATGCTAAATGTTTTATTACATTTCCCCCAATTTCCGGTTTCGATATGCCTAGCATATCATCATCAGATGGTGAACGGTTTTTTATATTACAGATAGTGTGTAGTGGGATTTGTGCATCTGTTAAAATTACCGGAAAACAAAACAAGTGAAATATGTGGCGAGCGTAACTGACATAAAGAAAACAAGTGAACTATGTGGCGAGAATAACTGACATAATAATATTGACTTACTGGTAGGCCTAAATGTTGCTACTTACAATTTGTGTTATCCATAAATTCATTGTCACAATTGGTAGTATGCACACATTAATTGTGTTGCTATGCACTTCACACGTATTATACAGCAACTTGTAGCATGCACATATTATTGTGCTGGTAAACACTTTATACATGTTGTACTATAGTTTCCACACGCTATATAAATGTAAACAAACCAAAGATCTTCGCCAAACATGTTGCACAGATACTGCATAAAAGGCGACTGGTTGCTGTCATTCAAGTTACCTTATTTCACCACAGTCGTTGTGTTCCTCATCCATATTGGATAAAAGTATTATTTTAATATCTTTTCCATTTTAATTATCTTTTTCCGTTAAAATATAATCACCTGTCTTACCTTGGTTGTTTTTCCTGCTTTTCAAGTTCATTATCTTTGCCTCTATTGGTTTACGCAAAAACAAGTGACGGTGTCAAATCTCCGTTATTTTTGCAAATATCTCTGAAGCGGTGAGACTTATGGAAAAAAAAAACAACATAAAAGTGCCAAGTTGTACAGAATTTTTTCCCTACAAATTCGTTTATTCAATTTTCGTCCCAGATGAACGCTTAAGTCGTTATTGTCACTTAAATTTCGAGCTGTCGAAAGACGATCGCAAAGGCCAACTCTTAGTATTAGTACCGTAACCTAAAGTGGACTAAAAAATAAAAAAATTAAATTAAATTAAAAAATTCGGAATTATCTCGCATTATAGCTGTCGTTAGTCTATAGACAGCAGTACACTTTTGGAGTAATTACACAGTGAGGTTAGTTGATTATTGAAGCATGTGTGTTTAGTTGGTTTAGTGTTTCTCATTTGTCAGCTAAAAGTATCATATTCAACATTTGCATTACTAATACTTCGTTAATAAGAGAAGCAGCACAACTATTTACTGTAATTAGTAATTCATGGATGCGTTATATAGCTGATTAGTAACAACTGGTTAATTGTCAATATTGCATACTTATTTAAAAAAAATCAATATTTATCGCGGTATGAACAGACTATAATTTAATCATGAAAGTTTTTACAGCTTCAAATATGGAGTTCCGCGTTAAGGGGTTAGTATTAAACATACGTACAACTTGTGGGCATATAGCCTACGTATTCGCGCATCTCTGTAATAAATTAATATGCAGAGAACCAATAAAAATCAAATTTGGTAATTTACTGATTTTTGTTCGTCTCGCGATTACAGACTTAAAATACCCTCTTTCAAGTAGATGTAGAGGTACTTTCACAAATATACTGGTTATTTGTGTTTCATATAAAAGCATCTTTTTATTAGTACTACAGTCTTATGTGTATGATTCGTATTCGGAAATTGTGTTGGAAGTGTGTTTGGTCACGATTTGTGCTGTATTATTCAGCTCATAACATAATATATGAAACAATATAACACACATTAGAAAAAATTGCATAACTATGTGTTAAACTCACATTAAATTCAATGGCATCGAGTACACTAGCCCTACATGAAGACGTTTGAATAGTAGCACACGTAATACGAGACGGGCACGCATTCCAGAATACTAACTAACGTTTTAGTTTTGAGAGCTGGTGAATAATATGGTAAACTATACATGTTGGAGGTTTTTAAACATTAATAGCCCTGACTAGTACGTAGCTGGTGAACTTCATACGTTTATAAATAGCAACAGCTTTAAATATCTACGCCGGCAGCATATCAATACTTGATTTTCCGAAGTGAATGACTTAAAAGGGCAAGGTATGACAAAGAAAAATGTATTTGTAGGCAGAAAAGAACACAAATTTTCAGATTTTAGAGCGAACTGTTTCTCAGAGGATGTAGGTAAAAAAGAAGAGCCAAGAAAAATTCAGATTTATTTCATTTATCTTATTGTGGCCGTCATTTTCAAGACATTTCTTCTTGTTGCCTGCAACAGTCTCTTTCACAGTGGTATTCTGTAAGTAGGCCATATATATACGATTAGAAATTCACGGTGTTTCCAACAACCTATAAGACTATAGTAAGAGAAAAAAATTTTGTGACTGAAAACAAGATATGATTAAACTCTGTACGGTAAGTATATATGCGTTATTCGTTTTTAATTATTGTAGCGGTAACAGGGATAATTTGGTTTTCAGTTAAGTGAACTTTACTTAACACCATAATTAATGTAATTAACAACTTTCAACCCACAGTAGATAAATAGACGTGGCTTGTCACAAAAGCATGGGGCTCTGTCTAGATAATAGAAATTATTGAGACGGAATATAGGGTGTTGTGCCGTAACTTTTACCGAAACCAGTAGAGATCCAAAATGTAATCGCGTATTAGGTTTTAGAATTGGTGATTAATCTCAGGATTAGAGAATGTTATAAATTAATTTTAACTTAAGATGTTTAGGTATAAGATCCACCGCGTGAAGTAAATACGACTTACTGCGTACCATCTTACACTTTCTGCAGCAACATTACATATCAGTTCTAATTGTAATTTGTAATACAATATATAAAGAAACACGTTTAATACGCATGGTGTTTCAGGAGGAATAGTAAATATTTTAGAAGAGATTAATATAGACGAAATACAATAAAATGCCGTATAACATGTGTCCAATTTTTATTGAATAAAGTGATGCAGCTGTTAGTATGTAACCAAAATAAACTTAAAGCATATGAGGACATTTTCACCAATTCTTCTGTGGGATCTTAGTAGAAAATCAAAATATTCAATTAAACGTACAATTTTGTGTCTGTTCTAGAAGTTTGTTTTGTATTAGAACTTCAAAGTCTGATGATGACCATGTAAATCGAAATCCGGTTAACTACATAAAAATAAACTTGCTGAACACACACAAAATTGTGCTTTTATTTCAGTCTGATGAAGTTGTATCAAGAACTGACGAAGAATCAATGAAAATGTATTCATTTGTCTTCAAGTTAGTTTCAGTTACATACTGACAGCTGTACCTCTGCACCCAGTAAAAATTGAACACATGTTGCCCGGCATTTTATTGTGTTTCGTCAGAACTTACCGATATTAAAATATGTCCTTCTCCTCCTGAAACAACCCGTATACAGCAATAATAATTGTCAAGTGAAAATGTGAATCGCTGTGTCAGCGAGTGATACAAGAAACGAAATGACTGTTAGTTGTAAAAAGGACTCTCCGCCATGCACCATACTGTGTGTCCAGATTCCGTATGTAGGTGTTGATGGAGATTACAGTGACCTTCAATGTTCCATGTGCTTCGCCGTCTTTGCGCCCTAAATCTCAGAAGCTGCCAGTGGGATATTTGATTAGCAATTTTATAATTTCGCAGCAAAGAGGGTGTTTTGGCTGAACTAAACTAGTTTATTCATTCCAAACGTACATGTATTCCGATATTGCGGTAAGAACAGGTACATCACATTCGATGTGGGTTGAGGCAGCAGGTCATAAATGAAGGAAAAAAGTACGAGTGATTATAGAATTTCGTTTTCCACTCAAATCTGCAGCGTTGGTATTCGTTCACGTGAAGGCAATGAGGGGCTATTATACGCTGACACAGTTAATAGAGTGTACTGCAATGAGGCTTCGACAAGTGAACGGTGGAGTAGCCGAGCGGTCTAAAGCGTCTCGCTGCGGAGCGCGCGGTTGCTTGCCGTGGAGGTTCGAGTCCTCCCAGGGGCATGGGTGTGTGTGTGTGTCCGTAGGTTAGTTTACCTATGTTTAAGTAGTTTGTAAGCTACGGACTGATGACCACGCAGTTTGGTCCGATATATTTACAAACATTTGAACATTTGAACGGATAAGTAAGAGTCGATTACCTCTTCGTAGAGGGATTCGCAAATTCTGGGAAAGATTTTCGCGTGATTTCAACCTAACCAGAATGTAAAAGCTGCTGAGAAATTAGACATCGGTTCAACTTGGCGTCATTGTACTGAGGATAACATCGGTTAATGCGATTCTTACGTTACTTTTCATGAGGATGGTGGCATATTCAGTATCGGAGAGATAGTCAATCAAGAAAATTTCCCATCACTGAGAGTTAAATTCAGTGCTTTACGAGGAAAATTTTCAGATTCCTAAAGCGGCTATAGAATTAACGATGCCAAATATATCATCCTCATTGAAGGTGATTGCCAAGATTAGTCAAACATTTTATGACATGCGTGACAAGCAGCTATCTATTTATTCTTTACTGTCAGTATCGGAGGAAAAAGGAAGGAAGCTTAGGGTTTAACATCCTGTCTATGAACCGAACATTCGGATTGATTTTGTTACAGAAGGCCAAATAAATAAATCACGCCTTTTCTGAGGTACCTTCCGGACGGGTCATATCAGTCTGCTAGTTTTATTCCTACCGCCTCACTACAACTACCGTACGCAGAAAGAATTGACTAGCATCCCTAATTAAGTGTTTAAAGTGAATTTAAAACTCAACATATCGGCACGGTAGATTTGTCACAGCAAAGCAACCAACTCCTTCACACCGGAAGTGAAAACTGGAACATTTCCAGCCGTCTTTTTTATTTACGAAACCAGTTTCCCTGTTCCATTACATAATCTGCACGCCTTTGTGAGAAAACGACAATAGAAACTTAGTGAAAATAATGAACGTACAGGACTGTATAAAAGTGGAGATATCAATAATATCCAATGGAATTTACAACACATATGGTATACAAACCATTCTGAAGTAGAAAAAAAGAAGTTACGTATTTTATGAATATATAAAAAGTTTTTCCATTTATGTGACCTTTCAACCTCAGATACGTAAGCTGTCGCACCCGCAGTAAGAACCTAAGAAGTAAATCTAATGTAAAAAAACTATAAAGAATTAACGCTAATGAGAGAGAGGTATAACTAAAATGAAATCTATAAGATGTCAATCTGTGGGTAGATTACCTGCAGCAGTAGACTCGAGATTCTATAACTAAATTTACAAAATTGTACGTGAACATCTGTAGAGTGTGTCAGATATAGACATATGTATGCAGTGAAATCAGAAAGCAAGGAAGCGAAGAAATGAATATCTATAGAACTAGTAATTCTTGTAAGTAACACGTCGGGGAGTGGTGCAGGTTTTTCCATCCGACAATCAGATGTAGCCAAGATGATCAAAGCGAAAATTTATATATACGGCTATATGCAAAATTACTCGCAAGTGTGGCAAATTTTAAATTGGTCAGTCAGGGCAAAATGTACCAGAATGAAAGAATACCACAGGAATTGGAAAATTAGGGGAAAAAATCAACATTTGCAGATCAGCTGTTAAAAGAACGCCACAGCTACAATGTAACACATGCCCTACACCTTATCCACAAAGGGAGGAAAATGAAATATTAGATATATTATAAACTAAAGAACATTTGTCAACTTCCCCTACCTTGTACTAAATGATCAGACACAGTTTCCATATTAACCATTGTCTGCAGAATCTAATCGTATCATGGAAACTACCCACTCATACTCAATTATCTCACGTCACTACTAGAGATCTATAGCCTAATTACTTTGTATAATTACAGCTGTTTGGGTGCTTCCTGATATAAATTGTAATTTATTATTTGTTAATAATATTGGACATTTAATCCAGTAAATATAGTTTAACATTTACATATTTTACCGATATTTTCACAGATGTATCACTCATTTTCTTCTAACCCCTACATGTTCCACATATTGGACGCATTAAACATAATTTGTTCAAGAAATTTCATTCTTTCACTTTATTTTCTTAGGACAATTCTTTTAATTTATATCTAGTGTTACTTACCAATGTTCAATCACTGTTTCACTAGTCTTCTGTGAAAATTAATGTACGTATACTACCTGTACAGCAAATTGATATCTTTGAAACTTAAAATTCAAAGCTGCATTGCTATATATCTGTAGTGTTTACCTAATGATGACGTAACATCCGAAAGCCAGTTGGTAAAAACAACTAATTTTCTGAATAATACGCTATTATCCCGTGTTTCATTCAAAGTGAATAAATTATTCTGACTGAACAGTCAGTGAATACTACAATATGTCCGGTTAGAAGATAAAAAAATTATGAAGACGGATAAATCAATATTGTAACGATAACAAATATTTCGTATATAATCGAAAATGTGTCAATGCACAAGCTATCAACAAACAGCTCTGTCTTAATATACCAAGAAATACATAAATAATACTCCAAGAGATATTATTCAGGCAAAGCGGAGAAAATTGAAGTGTGAATATCCATATAACATGTAATAAAAAGAGAATGATTCAAGTTTAATTTTGTATTGAACAACCGAATCCCTTGTAAATGTCTGTTCCAAAGATGTACATACCTGTTACTGATCATTTTCGTCCATATTAATTGTACTTTCCGTTTGAGGCTGCTGTCTTTTTCCATTTTAGTGAATGCTGCTAGACATAATTTGTCGTATTAAAGTCGAAGAAATCATCCAAGGATTCGCAGAAATGAGCTTATACATGTTGTGTACTCGACACTGAAGGATATTCGTCCCAGGTATCTGGAAAAAAGTAATTACAGTTATGTAACAGTCTACTGATGATTGACTTGCAAGTAATTAGAATTAACTCCATAGTACTAAACGTATTTGGTGAAAATAAAAATATTTAACGTCGGCGTATATAACAAAATACAATACACTAGCCACGTATCTTACTTAGACTACGGAACCTGTTTACAAAAAAGTGTATCGTTCAAACATTCAATTTTTATAACCTTGGTCTCTCAATGCATGGAGTTACAATAGTCCTTTACTTTGGAAGTTACCACTTCTCAAATGTACAGCGATGACATCCATTAACCGTGAAACACGAATCTACTAGCCATCCGGCTTCGAATTAATTTTAAATTTCGCTATTGCTCTAAATCAGTTTCGGTGAACAATGGATGGTTTCTTCGCTCCTCTTCCTATAACTGAGACGACAATAATGACTCTGCTGTCGACAGAACGTTAACATATTTTGTCCCTTTTGTATTTTTTTAAAATTAAAATGTCGATATAGGTGGGACTGACGGAAGACATTGAGAAGGTTCAGAGAAGGGCAGCTCGTTTTGTTTTATCACGTTACGGGGGGTAAGCGTCACGGAAATGTTGCACGAATTGAGGTGGAAATCATTAAAAGAAAGACGTTATTCATTGCGGCGTGATCTGTTTGCGAAGTTTCAATCACCAACTTTTCTGAATGTGAAAATATTTTGCTAGCACCCACCTACTTAGGGAGACATGACCATCCCAATAAAATAAGAGAAATCAGATCGAAAACGGAACGATTTAGGTGTTCTTTCTACCCGTGCGCTATTAGAGAATGGAACGGTAGAGAAAAGTTATGATAGTGGTTAATGCCAGGCACTTAAATGTGATTTGCAGAGTATCTATGTAGATGTAGATGTGAAGCTAAACATGGTAAATGAAAAATTTCGTAGACCAAGTAACTCCCTTGTGAATCTGTACATTTATGTGGGGAACTGATCACTACAAATGAAAAAGGAAAAAAAAAGTTCAAATGTTTGTTAAGCTTAAGGGACTTAACTACGAGGTCATCAGTCCCTAAACTTAGAAACTACTTATGAACTAACTACAACTAAGGACGGCACAAATATCCATGACCGAGGGGGGATTCGAACCCCCGACCGTAGTGGCCGTGCAGACCGTGACTGAAGCGCCTCAGTCCCCTCGGCCACCGCGGCCGGCGAAAAAGGAAAACAAAAATTAAGTAAACTGTATCTCTAAACTCGAAAATAATGAAAAGCATATGGACAAGAAGGCATTTTATTTACTCACTGTACCCAATACAGGAACAAGCCGTTTTGAGAGGCGATTCTCCAGATTGCTAAGCTGCGTGTTTTTATTGTTCTTTTATTATTTCGTGAAAATATTGGACCAGTATCTCGGGGTCTGTAATAGACAGTGAGCGATTACTTACAATTTATGCGTAGCAGAAAAGGGTAATTACGGCATATGTTAATATTCTGGAAACAAAATGGCAGGGATATTTCAGGCTCCAAATAGGAAAAACAAGGGGAATTCCTGAATCAGCTATACAATGTAAATTAAAGCCTATACACAAACATCAACAATACACATGTGCAACATATATAACACACGTTTGAAAAAAGTGTTGCAAAACTTTATTGGAATTACTTTACTGGAAAAATAGTCTACAACTGGACTGGACGTATCTACGCTAAATATTAAATAAAAACTAGGAAGAGGGTTGTTAATTTCCTCTGCTGCTTAAATAGTCTACTTAAAATTAATGTTGAGTACATTTGTAAATATATACTGTTAAATAACTGTCAGTATTCTTCTCCTCTCTGTACGAAAGAATAGTAGGCCTATATCTAACTTGGTGAAGGACCTATAACGTTATCTCTGTTGCATGCAGTACAGGTAAAAATGTACTTGTATCTGTTTGACTGTAAACCGAATGTAAAGTGTGGTGTTAAACTTGTGAAATTTTTCTGCCGAAATGGGCCACAAGACAAATCGCTTGTAGAAGTTACTTCCAAATTCGCCATAATAGCTCTGTGTGATAATTAATCAACAATTAAAAATAGCGCGTGTCTTTAAACATTGCAGTACAAACAGCGGAAAACATGTGCTACTCCACACATATACAACGTAACGAGTAAATGGTGTAACACAGGAAATACAACTTGAAAATGCGAATTATTTCCCAAAATGCGTCATTTAAAATATAGGTAAACAGAAAATCGTGACTGTAGATGGAAAAATTAACTTTTTAAACAAACTCATCGGCTTTGAAGTTGAATTGTTTTCAATGATTCACATCAAAATTTTGATTCCCCTTCTCTAGAGCACCCTCGAAACGCTAGTAAGGATTCAACAAAAGAATTTGAGTTCTGAGATGTGTCTGATTTCGCCAGTGGACCATCCGCTACTTCTAAACAGTCGACGATCCACTTCGTATCTTGGCAAGTGAGCGTTTATTTTCCTGATTATTAAACGATTAGAAAAACGACAGGAATCGTTTATTCTATCATACATCTAGTATTCGTATTCACCTCCTATTATCTCGTTAATTATCTCGAGCTGCTTCTTTAAATATTCTCGCCGTCGCTGAGAACATTTTTGCGTAACCGCGTTGGCTAGAGCTCGCTTGTTATTGATTACAGCGTGTTTCATCGAAAGAAATCTCCCGCTCTTACTTCTTGCTGCTCGTTCGCAATCGCATCAACAGAGGTCAGGCAAGTACGATAACCAAGTGCAGGCGCTGTTGTTTTTCCTCTTCTAACACAGACTTATGACAGGAGATAAACATGAATTACGACATGCCATGTGAAATAAACTGTCGCGATAGAAATACGACACCGAACAGAACATGTTCTTGAAGCTGCCAATGTCTCTTTTACATCACTGGCAACGTACTACCCTGAGAAGATGTTTCGTCAACAACTTCCTGTCAACATGAAATAAGTTACGCACCTCACTAACGTATGAGATATTTAAATGCATCAATTCCTAAGAGGCAAGTGACCTTTGTGGACAGTGTTACGATATTTTCCCCTGTAATTATTTCCCAGCTCTGAAAAAGATTCGTTTTTAAAAGTGCCAAATCCGTAGAAACAAGTGGCAGTTAAAATCTTTCACACGCGCTGTTTCCGTGATGCGCTATCTGTAACACTACTGCGCTCTGCCTTAATAGCGTATGCGTGTTAAGGACTGCCATAAATAATCTCGGAAGTGCGAAACTGGTAATAAATAAGAGAAAAACAGTGCGCCCTTCAAGTAGTGCTGCAGTTTGAACGACTACAGGACTGCTATCTGCTATGAAACAAGATTGAAATGTGAAACAATCACCAAATCAAAGAAATTTTCATTGTTGTGCGCGCGAGAGCAATAATGCAACAATGAAATGAAGCGAATGACGTAGCTGTAGCTGGTCAGGCCAGTGTTTTCATACTTTGGGATACTTTCGCAATTTTGGGGGAAACATTTGAGGAAACGGAAGCCTTGGGGAAATTTTTGGGGAAAACATTTCCACTACTGGGGAAATACAGAAAGAATTTTCTCTTCATAGGGGCCGGCCGCGGTGGCCGAGGTGACTGAGGCGCTTCAGTCGCGGTCAGCACGGCCACTACGGTCGGGGGTTCGAATCCCCCCTCGGGCATGGATATTTGTGCCGTCCTAGTTCGTAAGTAGTTCATAAGTAGTTTGTAAGTTTAGGGACTGATGACCCCGTAGTTAAGTCCCATAAGCTTAACAAACAATTGAACAATTGAATCTTCATAGGGTTTCTATTAAAGTCATCTGATACTTCACTTCAAACAACATACTCTTAATTTTCTGATTATTTTCTCTCTCTCTCTCTCTTTCTTCAAATCAATCGGACCATAGTTCGCTTTGTCATCTTCATCTCTGTGACTGCTTATCAAATTCAAGTCGAGGTATTACACAAATAACGACAGTGGTGTCGCTGTCACGTCACTCATGTCGTGATAAAGACGGTTATTATGATTTTATTGTTGTATTACTTCAATATAAACGACATTAAACAGTATTGACATTAGTACGATGATTACAGTAATGTCACGTAATTTCAGTCGTACAATGGAACAAAATATGTCACCAGTAATATATCATTCAACTATAATTTATATGACAGAGAAAATTTATATTTCGAATTGGTATAAAGATAATGAAAACATTTACACTATGCCGCCGTTATTGCATTTTTGGCACCTAGGACGCTATCTGTTCTTTAATTTACTTTACCATGTTTACATTAATAGTTTACTGTTACTTTTTATGGTATCAAAGGGCACGATAGCTTGCATTGAAATTATTTATTTAACATGATTAGATTCGGTACATCTAGCTACCATCCTCAAAAGATTTTCATGAAACCATTAAAAAAAAAAAAAAAAAGGAGAGAGAGAGAGAGAGAGAAAGCAATTCCTCGTTGACGTGGTGGAGTGGCCGAGCGCATTGAGGCGCTATTATGATCCGATGCGCGAGGTCGTTCCCCATCGGGGCTTCGAATCCTCCCTCGGGCATGGATGTTTATGCTGTCTTTAGTATAAGTTGGTTCATAAGTAGTTTGTAAGTTTAGGGACTGATGACCCCGCAGTTAAGTCCCATAGACTCTACAAACATTTGAACATTTTTTTTCTGATGGCCATTTCTACCTATGTTAAGTGGGAGTCAACAATATATTTTCGCATTCGGAGGAGAATGTTGGCGATTGGAGTTTCGTAAGTAGCCCACGCCGCAGTGATAAGCGCAGTTGTTGTAATGATTCGCAACCCAGATCCTGTATCATTTCCGTAACGCAGTCTTCCCTGTATTGTGTCAATACGAAACGAGCTGCCCTTCTTTGGACTCTTTCGATGTCCTCCGTCAAACCCACGTGATAAGGATCCCACACTGGGCAGCAATACTCCAAAAATGGACGGACAAGCGTAGTGTATGCAGTTTCTTTAGTAGTTCTGTTGCATCTTTTAAGGGTTCTCCCAATAAAACGCAGTCTCTGGTTCGTCTTTCCCACGACATTGTATACTTGTTCTTTCCAGTTTAAGTCTGAAGTAATAGTAATTCCTAGGTATTTTGTGGAGTTTACGGCCTTCGCGTTTGATTGATTTATCTTGTAAACAAAGTGTAACGGTTTTTTTTTCGTACTTATGTGTACGACTTCACACTTCTCATTATTTAGAGCCAATTGCCAATTTTTACACCATAGTGATATCTTAATTAGATCGTTCTGCAGTTGGTTTTGATCTTCAGATGAATTTACAAGACGGTAAATGTCGGCGTCATCTACAAACAACCTAAGAGAGCTTCTTAGATTTTCCCCTAAATCGTTTATGTAAACAAGGAACAGCAGAGGACCAATAACACTACCCTGTGGAACGCCCGATATCACCTCTGTTTTAGTCGATGCCTTACCATCGATTACTACGAATTGTGTCCTCTCTGACAGGAAATCCCCTTTCAAGTCGCAAATTTGGGGCGATATACCGTAACCACGCAATTTGATTAAGAGCCGTTTGAAAGGTACGGTGTGAAAAGCCTTCTGGAAATCAAGGAATATGGAATCGATTTGCGAACCCTTGTCGATAGCACCCATCACTTCGTGTGAGTAAAGAGCTAGTTGTGTTTCGCTTGAACGATATTTTCTAAATTCGTGTTGACCTTGGGTCAATAGATCATTCTGTTCGAGATTATTCACAGGCAACAGTGTTTCATATGTACGACTTGCAATCTTTGCTTTATGCGCGAACACTTGAACTTCAAGCGGTATCTTCATTCAGCTTTGTACTCAAGCACTTCACACACTGGACAAACAAATTAATATTCTAACGCTAAACTATCAATATTATCTGTACTGGTTGTATTTCCAATTCCAACCTGAAACCACACACGAAAGCACCAAATCCTGATATAACGCTATAAGAAACAAAGAGTCTAGAAATTTGTTTGTATAACTTATGGTATTACCCACCATTGTGACCTTCTTGGGGCTGCAGTAATATGAACTTCGACTAGTTTGTGTCAGATAAAAGGGAAATTTCCAAAGGATAATTTGCAGTTATGCCGTTACATACAATTGCTGACACGAAGTTAATCTGTGATATTCACATGTTGTTCTGACACGAGTATTACATTAGTGAATACTTGGCACAGAGGTTTGTGAAAATATCTGATTTGGCTCGCACGCGTGAGTCGTACATATAGCTTTTTATGAGCGTACAAACATGCAGCTAGCGGCTGGGCTGCCGGCACTCAAAACGTTACAAACAAACACACCTATCCCCGTCGTGCAATTGAGACAGAGCACACACAGCGGTAACTTAATAGCTGTCCTGACGAGAATGGCCTGAAAAAAATACGAAACACTGTGTGATTTATTCAAAGTTGCAGTCAAACATCAATAAAGTATTTATTTATTACTTTTTTTTTTTCAAGAAAGAAATTATTTGCTTCTGCAATGTTAGATCGAGGCTCGATCTTGATCCTGGTTAGATTGCTGCCCAGTTCACAGTTATAATCTGCCAGACATTTTCACAGTTGAAACTGTTTCAATCCTTTCTTTTCCGTCTTCAAGTGAACACTGTATTGCAGGTTTTGGAAATGATGAATACGGAAACAGGCGTCTTAAACTCACCAATAGTTCTACATACAAACAGACGAATTAAAAAAAGAAAATATTGGCCAGTGTTAATAGTTTTGCACATCATTCAGAAAGTGTTTTTTGCTATTGCCTGTTTTCTTAAATTTACAATCGTATTGACTAATTAGGATCACCTTCAACAACTACATTTCCTCTTCTTCTGTTCCCTCATTACCTCCCCATGAGCTCTCTACTTTCCTTCTGTTCATGTTGTTCCTGATTTTTTTCTTCTGCTTTGAAAGCCATCCAAATGTAGTATTTTATTTTTAAATCGGTTTATGTTCTTTCCCATTCTTTGATGTTCTTTCTTTCGAGATCTTTCCTTATTTCTGTAATCCATATTATTGTCGATTTCTTATTCCAGAAATATAGGGGTAGGTCTGCTTGTTTTGTTAGTCTATTCCCATCCATTGGGCAGAGGTGTCCGAAAAAGGCTAATCTTTGTTTGGCCATTACTTCTAATATTTTCTCTATATTTTAGTAGATCTCCTCGTTACTTTTTATTGTCCTGCCATCTGCAGTTTTCATTGCACCAATTATTTTTCAAATAATCCTTCTTTCCGGTAGCTCTAGTTTATCCATCTTGTAATTCATCGTTAGGCCTTCAGATCCATGTAAACATTCTAGTCGTACCATTGTGGTGTAGTGTTTTAGTTTTGTTTTTCTAGATATACATTTCTTGTTGTAAATATGTTTAGTCAAACCATATGCTCTTTCCATTTTGTTAATGCTTACATCTATTGCAGATTTTTCTAGTCCATTCTGTTGTATAGTTTCTCCCGATATTGAAATTTATTTACTCGCTCTATTTTACATATTTGTGTTTCTATGAATTTTGGAACATTTCTTTTACATTTGTTATGAATTATGCTTTTTTCCAAAAGTTTTATTTGAATAACTGCTTCTGTTAGGAATTCTGAAAGTATTGCAAAATCATCCGCAAAATCCAAGCAGTTTACCCTAATTCCACTTGTTTTGCTTCCCAGAGTTATTGGTTCAATTTTGGGAATTTTATCTCCGAGTTGCAGATCCTTAAATTTTTTTCTCGTACGTAATTAAACAGTAAAGGTGATAAACTATCGTCTTATCTAACAGCAGTTTTTATTTCAAATGGCTAAGGTACTTCCCCCATAAATTAGACGTTAGAAATTGTTCCTGTTAGTGTTTCACGAGTTATATTTGCGAATTTTGATTTACGAAAAAAAATTTTTTTGAACACCCATTCAGTGTTGTATTCAGTAACGCAATGCTTCTTCATGTATCACGTTTCGCCTGTAGAGCTACTGATTTTCTCTCATCCTAGGTAAACTATTTCTTATGGAAGAAAAGAGTAACCTTTTACGTTGCTGTCGAAAATTATTTTGGCAACGAGTTTAATTCTGCCTCCCGACGTCAACTTCGGAAGCAAAACAGATTAAATGCCAGAAAGCTTTAAAGTCCAATTCTTTAAACCATGTAACACACAATTTCGATCTCGTGCACAGTTCGGATGATACAGGAAAATACGTACGTCTGTCGTTAAAGAAATAATTGCAGTTTTATTCCAAATTGGTCTTTCCAAATTGTTTCGGATGGTTTTCCCAGCTACATATCCGCTATTAGGAGCTAGAGTACAGAAAAATATCTTGTATACGCGGCTTCCGAAACTAAATGACTGATGTACATACTCTGCGTTCGTAGCGATTTTTAAGCAATGACAATGATTACACAGAGACTGAGATCTACATCTGTCACAATAAAGACACATGTGCGACTGATTGCTGTTCATCTCCTTCATGTCGAAAAGTTAGTTGCCGTTCTGAGAAATTTTTATAATCTCTTGTGGACTTTGTGGAGAAAAGTATTTAATACGTTGCTTGCAGTGGCCATTTTGAGCAGCAGCTGAATTGTATTTCACTGTAAGGTTTTAAAAGTAAACGCCTTTTGCTACAGCGAATGAAGGGTTTTATTTTTATATTTTTAAATCACCCATACGCGTTTCGCCTTTCTCACAAGGCATCATCAGTGGGTGTCCTGAAATATTTACATCGTTTTGTTTACACATATAGGTTAGGTCTCTTACATATCTACAAAACATTTCATTTGTGATTTAAAACAGTTCGTTTTTTGGTATAAATGGTGTACTTACAGCACTTGGTGTACTTACAGCACTTGCTACACCATTTATACCAAAAAACCAACTGTTTTAAATCAGAAATGAAATGTTTTGTAGATATGTAAGAGACCTAACCTATATGTGTAAACAAAAAGTTGTAAATATTTCAGGACACCCACTGATGATGCCTTGTGAGAAAGGCGAAACGCGTATGGGTGATTTAAAAATATAAAAATAAAACCCTTCATTCGCAGTAGCAAAAGGCGTTTACTTTTAAAACTTTACAGTGAAAAGTATTTAGTTTGTATGTTCTGACAGCTGTGTTGTCTACGAGTATGTTGTTTAATAAATGACCTGACGTGTAAGTGTAACATGCTTTGTGATTCGCCCTCGTAAATCGAACCTTATTACTGAAAACGGAAAGGAATTCCGTCTTATGCTAGATACCTTTTCAAACATGTTTCGGCACTTACTTCGCCGTATTCATTGGGTTTAGTACCTTTAATTTGTTATATGAAGTTAATGGCAGTTTACGTATTGCTTTACAGCTTGTCATCGTTTTGTGCTATGGTGTTCTCTTTCGTTTGCGTCGTGTTATCATGTTTTGTTCTTCGTTTGTGTTTTGTTCCTATGTTATGAATACTTTTTGTAGTTTTGTACTATTTGAGGTGAAATCGCACTGTTAGCGACGTCATTTGAACTCATTAAGTAGTGCGAAATGACGATAAATAGTACAAAAGGGCAAAATATAGTAATAACAACGGAACAAAATGTAATAACACGACGCAAACGACATAGATGAACAGCACAGCACAAAACAATGACAAGCTGTAAAGCATGCTATTAATTTCATGTAAAAAAAAGCTACAAAAACACGTAAGATGGCACATTAAGTGCAAAAATATATTTGGGTGCAACACAAAAGCAAAAGAAGTCTTGAATAAGGCGAAATTCCTGAAGTTTATCTTAGAAAGCACAGAAATAATAACTATAACGTGCACAATATGATCATTTACTATTGCATTTTGAGTTCTGCAGAAGACAACGTACTGTTTTGCGTATTTTATCTGAGATAACCTTCAGAACATCAGTGTTTTGTGGTCAACATTGCCAACTGCTTTCTCTGACAAGCGAGTGACATAAAAGTCGTCCAACAGATCTTCTGTGTATCGTTGTAAGACAACACGTAGAACCAAATTGTCAGAAATGCCTCGTTTTTTCTCCCATTTCTCCGAAACCAAAATTGTTCACATGCCCGAATTTGGCACCTCCCACACTTTCAATTCCTCCGTTCATAATTCGTGCCTACAGTGTGTACTTACTCGGAACGGGACATACGTCTATTTGATTGGTTAATACCAGCACCACAGTAGCAAAAAATACTAAGACCGGTCATGTAAAAATGATGCTTTGTTGTATAAATGATCGCGCAAATAGTGCTGCATCTCAACTGTTTCATTTCCTCGCAGCCTATCCGCTCGGCATTGTTAGAAAGCGACGTGGATAGCATTGTTAATCGGAATGGAAATAGCAAGCGTTGCGAGTTAATTAAACATGCGGCAGAGCAAAAAAGGAAGAAGAAATGGACGTTTCTGCAGTACAGGGACCGCGAAACGCGCGACAGAGGGCTCTGCCGACGCACTAACGAACGAACGAGGACACAGACGGGGAGCATCGAACCCAGACCTTCGGCTCGAGGTGCCCACGCCCGACTCGGTACGCAATGCCACGAGAGAATAAAAAGAAAAGAAAAAAGCGAGCCCAGGACTGCATAAAATACGCGCCAGATGTGATCAAGGATGCGAGAGAATTAAAAGTGTTACACGCTCTTGCCGTCTAGACACAGTCCGTGTGCATACGCGACAGGGCAGTGACGTCAGCAGCTAAGAACCAAACGTACGACCGCAAGTCGCGGAGTCATTGCCACTCTTACATTTTGCGAAATATAACTGCCATAGTGTGCTAATTCCGCGAGTGAGAAACTTAAGTCTACCGCTCCTGTCCCCGATTACTGTTTAGGGAGACGATAAAAAGTGCTTCATGTAAATCAGAACGAGTCACGTCTTTCTTTGTGCGCGTACCATGCAAGTAACTGTATGTAGGAGCCACTTCGTAGTATTTATAGGAGAGAAACTCCGACCGAGTGATCTAAGGCATCAAGTTACGGACTGGAAGGCCGCTCCCGCCAGAGGTTCGAGTCCTCCCCGAGCATGGTTGTGTCACAGTCTAATTGTGTGAAGGCCCGGTGGCTGGTGTGGGTACCGTGGTAACTGTAACCATTCAAAAATTGAGAGTGGGCGAAATTCCCACTCTCCATTTGAAGGGATATTTATTTACATTGAGCCGTGACGGGATCGCCACTCCCGGTCGGGTCGGGATGGGAAAAATGGGGAAATCACTTTTTCCGATTTTCAGGAGCTATAAAAAAACTGTTAAAGATATAAAGGACCACCCCACATTGTTTAATCAACTTGTTTTTTCCTTACATGTTTTCCATTACTTGTGAAAATAAAAAATGCCGAATTTTCATTCTGCGTGGATTTTTAATTTCATAACGCTTCTCACTCTATTTTGAAGAAAGCACACGGTTTAAAGATCTGATTTTTTGACACGTGGTAGTACAGCATCTTAGCTTTCAAATAAAACATTAACCTTTTCTTAATTCGTAACACTGGTTTTAAAATGAGACTCTTTGTCAAGTATGTGTACGAAATCTGTTGGAAAAGTTCGATAGCGGATAGCTTACTGTTCGATGCATTTTAGACCATACATTACAGCGAGTGAAATAGAACTAGTACAGAAAAGTTTTCGAAACGGTTGTCGCAATGAACCTTTGTCGTTAATATCCATCTCATCATCAATCTCTACCTGTTCGTCCCCTTCCCCCAATCTATATCAATTTCCTCCGCCTCTTCTGTCTCCTATTACTACTACCATATTATATCTAAGCTAGAGCCACGATTATTGTTATGTTCAATTATTATATCTCCGAAAGCTCATGACCGAATGTTTTGAAATTTTAACACAACGCTCTACTGGAATATCCGCATGGTTTATATATATATATATATATATAATTGTTCAGTATATGTCATATATGAATTTATATAAATTTTATAATGCGCTAAAGTAATTTATATAGTTTAAAAAATGCATAGTCAACCATCAGCTGTTTATTGTTTTCAGAACTTTATCGGTTTCAGATATTATCCATCATCAGAAAAGTAAAATTAAACAGACTGATAGAGAACTACGTAGGTGATCTGATAAGTTTCATTTTACTCCTCCGATGATGGATAATATCTGATAAACTTATCAGATCAACTATGTAGTTCTCAATCAGTCTGTTTAATTTTACTCTTTTGTAGATGGATAATATCTAAAACCGGCGAAGTTCTGAAAACAATAAACAGCTGATGGTTGACTATGCATTTTTAAAGATATATTACGGCTGTTAACTCACATCTAAGTAGAAATAAAGTATACAGGCTTTATACAATACTAGCTGAAAACCCGGCGTTGCCCGGGTCTTTATTTATTTATTCCTGCCTGGAGTTAGTACTTCTCCTACCCTTCTCTCTCTATCCACCTTCTTCTTTCTAAAAATATGTTATCTTTATCGGAGAACATATAAGAAATAACGCTGTCTTGGATAATGTACAAAATTGTAAGCGCATTATTCAAACAAAGACAGACAGAAGTCAAAACATAAATGATATAAAATTCGCACGATCTCATATTTATTCAGTTATATGTAGTACAATTGTATAATTTTTCAGGCATGTATTCATTTGTATAAGTGCTGCATATCTGTAAAATTTCTTGGGAATACAATCGGTGTTAAAGAAGTAATAGTGCGTGATAGGGCGGTTTTCTATGAACGTTACTGTTTTATGTGCTCATACCTCATGAACTACAGGTCGAACTGTGCTACAATTTCGGAGGCACATTCAACGATATGTGTGTACATTACCTATAAAATTTCATGCGGCTACAATTTGTAGTGTAGAAATTATAAATTGTAACATCATACGGAATGCCGTAGTTTTTCTCCATAAACAGCGGAAAAGTAGTAAGCGAGTAACTTTTTTCCTTTCATCATTTTACTATGGTTGCCACCGAGAAAAAGTTTAATAAAGGGTGGAAATTATGTTTAAAGTTTGTTGCAAGTCGCTAAGTACTCTCATTATCATATAGTGTATTTGTAAAGTCTCATCGCATTATGGTAGTTTCTTGCAACTCCTATCGTTTATGGAGTTATATCTCTACAACCATGTGTCGTATGTGGTTCGTACTCCTACAGATTATGTTATCTCACGTAATGAAGATGTGTACCAAATTTGGTTGAAATCGGTTCAGTGCTTTAGGAGAAAATGAGCAGCATTGTCGCTTATGGCAGCAGTTTTCCGCGCATCTCATTGTTTATGACGTCATATCTCGTCAACTATATATCGTATGTGATTCTTACACTTACGGCGACCGTCCTCATGGATTGAAGGTTACGTGTACAACATTTCATAACGATTGGAACAAAACTGTAGGTTTGTATGCAACACATACAAATATACTGACACACTGCTTTATATATTAGATATTCAAGAAATTTGTACCTAGAAACCTTCCCGTACTACAATGCAACGTTGTGTCAAAATTTCAAAGCAATTGGTCATGAACTTTCGCCTATACACAAATCAACAGATAATTTTTTTATGTATAGAGATAACTGACTGCGTGAGGGGACGGGGTTATTAGAGGAGGAGCAATATTAGGACAACTACCCACTCTGGAAAATATGAATTCGCGAGCCTATCTTTGTGTGTTATCCTTAGTGTACGTTAGTTTACCCAACTTGTAAGTCTAGAAACTTACGATCATAGCAGTTTGGTCCAATAGGTTTACAAACATTGGAATAGAGAAACTTGCACTTCCGTGACATTACTGGCTGCGGAAAGTGGTGGAGAGGAGAATTAAAAGCGTTTCTACAGCAGGAAGGTGGTAAAGTATGTAAACATTGTGTTAAAAGTATGGAACTTCGTACGTGAAATACCTACGCTTTGGTAATAATAAGAATATTGTTCAGCCGTGATCCAGTTGTATATTTTAATTTTCTTTTACTTCCTCATTATCGGCTTCGACTGAATCCAGATGTCATCTAAAGACCTATTTTTACAGAGGAAAAACATTATCGAAATGAAATTTCACTCTGCAGCAGAGTGTGCGCTGATAAGAAACTTCCTGGAAGATTAAAACTGTCTGTCGGAACCGGGATTCGAAACTGGGACCTTTGCCTTTGGCGGGCAAGCGCTCTACCGTCTGAGCTACCCCGGTACGTTTCACGGTCCGTCATCTGAACTTCTGTCAGTAGCTCGCCTCATACGCTTTTTGAAAAACATTATTACCAGTATCTGTGCATCGTCCATTCTGTTTATAACATAGAGATTGTTTAACTTACAATTACAACATTTTACGTGCCTTGTGGAAACTTTTTTTTATTCCACTCTCTTTCAGCTCATCTCCCTTCGTCTACCTTTGTCCATTTCTCCCTCTTCCCTCGCTCTGTTTATCCCATTCTCCCTCTCCCTCGGCTCATCTCTTCACCCCGTCCCTTGTCCATCTCCTTGTCCTGTCTCTGCTTCTTCACTTCATCTTCTCCTGCCCTGTCCTTTTCCTCTTTTTCTTCCACCTCTTCTTCGTTTCGAAAGGTCGGCGTGGTTGACTATTGAACTTGCTCGGTTAATTTTCACTGGTCGCCAGATGCACTTCCTGTATAATCTATTCCTCCACCTGTTTTAAAAGTCACATGTACCGTATCTATCAAGTTTTGTGGTGAACAGTGAAACAGTGTGAAATTTATTGCAATGTTTTTAGAGCTTATTGGACTCAACTACGGGGTCATCAGACCCAAACTACTTATGAACTAGCTAATACTAAGGACGGCACAAATATCCATGCCCGAGGGGGGATTCGAATCCCCAACCGTAGTGGCCGTGCAGATTGTGACTGACGCGCCGCAGAACGCTCGGCCACCGCGGCCGGCGTCACGTGTAGATAGTGGTCAAATCTGTCACTAAACTACCCTTCGCCATGCGCCATACGAAATATTATGTTTACAGTGATCTTCCTCTTGTTTGTCAAGTGTGCAAAATTTCAGCGAGAATGAAATAAAACTGCAGAATTTGTAGACGTCCGTCGGTAAAGTAAAATCCGTCATGCGCCATACGGCTCATACCTCGGGTACTGTGGACAGTTAGAAAGCCTATGTGCAGTTGGTGATTAGTACTGCTTCAGCAATTGTTATCTCACGGTAAGGAATATGTGCACAAAATTTGGTTCAATCGGTCCTAGTGCTTTAGGAGGAAATGTGAAACACTGTTGAGTGATACAGCAGTTTGTCGCGCATCTAATTGTTTATGACGTTATATTTACTGAACTATATTGTGAACGTGATCGTTACTCCCACAGAGACCTTCGTCTTGGTTTGTAGGTCAAGTGTGCAAAATTTCATCAAGATTGGAGATTTGTACGTGAGGAAAAACAAACACACGTTCACTACGTTGATATATTAAGATTTACAGATATAATATTGATAAAAAACGATTTTGCTCCTACGAACGTTTTCACTATTCACATGTACTACTAATGCTTGCTTATTTTTATGGAGGGATCAAGAGATGAATAGGTGGGGAGAAATGGAATCTCCTGTACGAAACGGCTAGTCACGTAAGTTCACAGAAGATCCACGAGAGCGCCACTTCAGTTAATACAGAGCAGTTGCACAGTAATCTAAACAGGCGGAGTAAGTTTCTCACTACCGCTGACAGCGACGAATACCCCACTGCATACACAGCGTCTATAAATTTTCGACTTGCTTTTCAGTAAAGTGCGATGCAGTTGTGCATTGCTGAAAGAACGACGGGGGGGGGGGGGGGGGGGAGAACTCAGTGAGTATAAACTGATTAGACACGGAAAATATATCATTGCGTATGGAGTAATTCAGGGAAAATAGGGACGGGTAGTCTAGCAGTCCAAAAGAATCTGCAGATGCTCGGAATGTCAACAATTGGGATTACACCGTAAGTTGGCCGAGCGGTCTAAGGCGCCTTGCTGCGGAGCGCGACATTGCTCGTCGTCGGAGGTTCGAGTCGTCCCTTGGGCATGTGAGTGTGTGTGTGTGTGTGTGTGTGTGTGTGTGTGTGTGTGTGTTTGTTGTCCTCAGGTTAGTTTAACTTAAATAGTGTGTATGAGTAGGGACTAACAAGCAAAGAAGTTAAGTCCCATAGATTTACAAACTTTATAGCACTTTATGGTACTGGAAAATTTCAGCTCATTCGTTGGTGCGATACGCTGTTTCTTGTACGTTGTACGCTCTTAGGAAAGTTTTTCTCGCAACAGCATCTTCAAATAGAAATATTTTCGGTTATCAGACACCGTCAAACCGGGATTAAATTTCGAGCTTTCAAAAACGGTCACCAACTTCTTCGTAAAGAGGTAATAATCTAACAGGAGCTATAAAACCTCCAGTGACGTCACACTCATCATAGAAGTAAGAGTTCAAAGCAACGGAACCCGGCCTATGACAAGCACGAATGGTATGAAAAAGGAAACAGACACTTCGCTCTTTACACACAAGTAAGGAAGTGATTCATCAATAAGATTCGGCCTTTTCTCCGATTTGGTCTGAGCATGGAAAATAGAACACAGTACGTCGTAATTGACGCAAAGTAATCGAACAGAAGTGATATCTCTCAGGGAAGTGTTCCTTATTTATATAAACGATTTAGGAGACAATCTGAGTAGTTATCTGAGGTTGCTCGCGGATGATGCTGTCACTTATCAGTTAGTAAAGTCACCTGAAGATCAAAAGCAACTGTAAAATGATTTAGATAAGATATCTGCATTTTGCGAAAATTGGAAATTAATCCTTAATAATGATAAGTGTGGGGTCAAACATATGACCACTAAAAGAAATACGTTAAAATTCCGTTACAAGATAAATCAACCAAACCAGCAAGCCGTCATCTATATCTATAAATGTTAATGTCTGTTCGGTGTACGTTTATCACGTCTGAACCACAAGACATAAAGAGCTAAAAATTTGTACAGTTACTCATGTCTATCCGGGGAAGGCTTTAGGCACGGTTTTATGGCGATCTAATAGATATTTAGTAACTTGAAGAATATAACGCAAAATGCGAAACAATAATTACTCTTTGAAAATGGTTTTATTGGTTGTTTTGTTGCTTGAGGGTTTATAATGATAAAAGGGTGGAGTATATTGGGAGGAAAGTTATCGGTGTATATAAAATTCTACGTGTGTGTGTATGTTAATATTTCGCCCTGCAGCGAAACCTACAAAACGCAAACGAATTGTCTGTGTGTAATTGTTGTTCGAAGTCTCCCGTTGTACACCATAGCAGTTCCATGCCGATAGTTATAAGGGGTGGAAGATATGGTGGTTGAAAGTCGTCAAATTATAAAAAAAATTCGGACTGAAGGCCAGCGATGACGTTTGTGACTCTGTAGCAAGGAGGTTACATACAGCTGAATGTGATGCCACAGACCATATCTTTGGTCTATGCGTGCTACAATGTCTTCAGCTCTTTCTCTGTAAGGATAAGCATACGAATAAGGAAATATAAGAATAAATAAATAAAGCAGTAAAAAAGAAATTTCTTTTAATACATATCTTTAAAAAAAATCGATTTGACGGTTCGCGCATTACATCAAGTGATTGATCTGTGATATTATTACAATCATTATTATTGAATTTCGTGATTGGATTCTTCGAAACGAGTGAATTTTTACGTGTGATTTGA
The DNA here is from genome assembly GCA_026315105.1 of Locusta migratoria. Classification (NCBI taxonomy): domain Eukaryota; kingdom Metazoa; phylum Arthropoda; class Insecta; order Orthoptera; family Acrididae; genus Locusta; species Locusta migratoria. The sequence continues at coordinate 79,570,617 of CM048754.1, read as the reverse complement.
TCTACACTACTTACTTTCCTGATAAACGGTAAGTGCATAGACTTCTGCAATCTGATAGGAATATTTTCAGACATTTCCTAAAAATGAGTGAAATTAATTACATTAATTGTTATTTAAAGTTCGTAGATAAATGTTCATTGCGTTACTTTACACATAGTACAACAGTACATCTACTTTTAATAGATTACATTGAGACAACTTGCCTCGGAAAAGGAAAAGTCTTTATTTTTTATATATTGTCCGATAATGATATTAAAAAAAACGGAGATGGACAGAGAGAGAGAAGGGATAGGAGAAGTACTGACTCAAGGCGGGGATAAATAAATAAATACTCCGGCAACGCCAGGTTTTCAGCTAGATCATTAAAAAGAAAGATACTTATCTCCGATTTGGCGGGATGTGAGCATCGAAAATATTTTATTCCACTGTCCATTGAAACCAGTATTTAATGTCCCGTCAACGACGAGATTAGCTTAGGTTGTAGACTGAATGAGCTATGTTTTTTTTTCTTTACAGGATTCATCCCCGAATTTACCGTAAGGGAAATTAAATGGGAAAGAATACACAGAGAAAATCGTGGATAAGACCACACAAAGGCTACGTTTCATTGACAAACCACTAAATAAACGGCCTACACCACACTTGTGCGTCATATTTTGGAGTATAGCTACGCATTGTGGTATCTTTATCAGGTAGAACTGACGAAGGGTATATAGAGAAAGTTCAGAGAAGGGCAGTTCGTTTTGTACTATCGGGATACAGGGGAGAGAGCGGCACGGAAATGATGTACGAATTAGAGAGGAAACCATTATAAAATACCAGAAATTTGATCCAAAACGGATATATTCAGATGCTCCTGTTTCCAGCGTGATGTTAGAGAATGGAGCGATTGAGAAATGTTATGAAAGCGGTTAGCTGAATACCCAGTCAGGCACTTAAATTTGATCTGCAGAATAAATATGCAGATGTACATCTAGATGCACGTGCAGTACGTCATTTCGACGCATTGAAAGCTACAGTAGTAGAAAATAAGTGCACACAGTACTTCCCCTCCCTGAGCACAGATGGTCATCGCACTCACTTTCACAGTCAGTGAGTCTGTTTGCACGTCGCACACCTGGCCGGATACGGGACAGCTGATCTCACGGGAACGCGACGAGCAGACAAAAGTTTCCCCGTTGCGGGCGTCGGAAACCACCAGGAAATCGTTCGTAAGCTGATAGCGGCGGTGCACATAAGGGTGACCCGTGACGAGAATGTTCAGCTGGGAACAGTTGAAGCACTGGAGCAGGTAGGCGTGTCTGTCACAGGCGACTAGCGTACCAGTCTGCCACTTTTCGCTATTTACTGCACAGTACGATAGTTGCCAAATAAAAGTCTGAATGTGTGTGTGAAAGTGTGTATGTGTGAACAATTTAAAATCAATGCATTAGTGCTATCTAGCTAATCATTAAGTCAGTCAACAAAACCGATCGCATAAGCTCCTTTAGAGTTTCTGTAAATAACCGACTGCGAAGCTGATTGATCAACGCTTGCAAAACATTTCTCTGAACGATGATACCGTATAAGAGGGAGCAAATTAAATTCTGTTACAGTGGTGGGGCTCTGATCATAAGTTATGATTATAAATGTCATATATTTCTTCTTCAACCGGAAACGCCGACAACTGCTACCATAATGCAATGCTGCAAATAATCTCAAGTCCAAATGTCTACTTTTAATCACGCTGCAAGGTGTTTTTGGCCGTTGTTAATCAGTTTTTGTGATCGGGTAGAAATGACTAAGTTTGTTTAAATGAATGAGTTAATAGGCGCGTCCAGAAAGTAAGTTCCGTTTGGTTATATAAAAAGAACGGGTACAACTACAGAAAAAATATTGATTGTACAAAAATCTACAACTGTTGAACTACTTTTCTACATAGCTTCCGAAATTTTGTAGGCAATTGTCATGGCATGGCACAAGGTTTTGTGTGCCTTTTTCATAGAATGTTGCCGCCTGTGTATTCAACCATGTGGTAACATGTTCTTTCAGTTCGTCATCATCACACCGAATGTGACCAAACAATTCTTACGGAAATTTCAATGGGACCTGTTTGATCATGCTCCATACAGCTCGGACCTCTCTCCTAGCGACTTTCATCTCTTCTTACACCTAAAATCTGTCCTTGTTTGTCAACACTTCAACGATGATAAAGAGCTTTTACCACATGGTTGAATACACAGGCGGCAACCTTCTGTGAAGGATGCATGCAAAAACTTGTGGCACGCTATGACAAGTGCCTACAAAATTTCGGCAGTTGTGTGGAAAAGTAGTTTAAGAGTTATAGAATTTTGTGCAATAAAAATTTCTTCTGTATCTGTGTACAATTTCATTTTATTACCAAACGGAACTTGCTTTCTGGACGCGCCTCGTATTTTCTGAGTAGGCTAACGCAAAAGCTACAAAAACGTCAGTTGCTACATAAGTTACACTCACATTATTATATGAAGTTTAAAATACCTGTCTCAGTCAATCATGATAGTATTAAAAATTAAATTAATTTCAAAAGTAACGTTGGATCCCTAACAACCCAAGTTAAATTCACATTCCAGGAGGAAATTAAAAATTGAAGCTTTGAGAGATAATGAAATTTGAAATGCACATCTGTGTCTGTTTCAGTGATTCTTGAGAGTATTTTAAAGGGAATCAAACCAATTTAATGAAATAATGTCATGTCCGTAACAGTCTTTAAACAACGACTATCTGAGAAACATTCTACCGGAGCCTCAAAATGAGATGCTGGCTCCTTACCGCATCCTCAGAAACTCACAATGACTCTAAATCATCTCTAAGTCACTTAAGGGAAAAAAAATATTCTGTGAATCTCATATATAAAAATACAATGCACCGTGTTCCCGTTTCATATTCAATGACTCCTCGTTACAGTGTTGCCAACTCGTAAATGCGAAAACATCGGTTTACACAATCAGAATTGTAGATTTTGACTCAGAATTATCGTACATCAGACAAAAAATGTTAAAAACAAGCAAGTAAATTAATTAATTGAAAAAATAATGCTAATTCCAAGGAACTGTGTACATCGAAATAGCGGTATCAGTACCAGCGATATATATCGCACATTTGACTAAACGTGTCTTTACGTTTTACATTGACGCATCCACGTACCATCCATCAGATTTTTTTAAACAAACAGAAACAAAGTATTACGCTATACTGATGCCGCTACTTAGATGTACACCGTTCTTTGTAGACTAGCAAAATGATATTAGGAAAACTGACACTTTACGTTATTAAAAAATCACGTCACAGGCATACATGAAGTTATTGTTTAGAGGGGACTAGACTGCTTGGTCATCAGTCCATACATGAAGAAGTAGTAGAAGTAGTAGTAGTAGCAGCAGCAGTAACAAGCAGTAGTCATTATTATACTAACGTAAGTCTTATGAGTTTAATTTAATTTCACTTATCTTAGTTCTACCGACAATTCGTATTGCCTTAAGTGCACTTGATATGCACGGCTTAAATGGTATCTCCATTGTTTGGCCAGTATCGTACAAGCACTGAAATTATCGTATGCCCCCATAATTATCGTACGAGTTGGAAACACCGCCTCGTTATCACATTGTTAACTTGACTGATCGGAAAACTGAACCACGCCAGCAATGCTCCGCGAGTCAAAGAGTTTCTCAGACAGACATGTTAGTTCTACCCTAACCAGAGTATATATTATTACCCTAAAAGATAATTATGTTACCCGCTGGTGTACGTTTGCCATTCACCATGGCGAGCCCTCATTTATGAGTAACTGACATACTTTTTCCTTCATAGTTGTGTTGCTTACACCAGTTTACTGGTACTCATAACTACGCTTAGGGGAAAGGGGGAGAAATATACGAGTCCTTATTTCGACACGCAGAAATTGTCTTCCGCCAATGAGAACTCGCTATCTGTCAGCCAATGAGATGCTACGTGTTTCTTAACCGGAGATTCGGGCGCGTAAAGAAACTTCTTGTTTAACCTATACCTAACCCAACTTTCACTTTACAAAAAAAGTGATCTGCAGCGTAGCCTTAAGAAGGTTAGGTATAGCTTAAACAAGAAGTTTCTTTACGCGGCCAAATTTCCGGTTAAGAAACACGCAGCATCTCATTGGGTGACAAATAGCGAGTTCTCATTGGCCGGAGAAAATTTCTGCGTGTCGAAATGAGCACTCGTGAGAAGTATTGCACGCAGTTTCGTATATGACCTTAGTTAACGGATGTTTAATGCCAGATTATCAGATGAAACATTCCGAATTAAGTTTGACAGTCCATTGTACAATTTGTCTTGGAGTTTTACGTGAGCTATCCGGTCGGCACGTGAGACAGTAGATTCATACCGCGACTTGGAAATAGCCGCGTGGTCTCTGATGCCATGTCACAGTATGCGTAAGTCCTGTCGGAGGTTCGAGTCCTCCATCAGGCGTGCGTGAGAGCGCGCGCGCGCGTATGTGTGTGTGTGTGTGTGTGTGTGTGTGTGTGTGTGTGTGTGTGTGTATGGTGTCTTTGTCGTAAAGTAATTGGAGTAGTTTCTAAATCTAGGGACAGACGACCTTAGCAGTCTGGTCCCTTAGGTTTACAAACATTTCAAACTTTCCAGAATGAAACTTCACTCTGCAGCGGAGTGTGCGCTGATATGAAACTTCCTGGCAGATTAAAATTGTGTGCCGGTACCGGGACTAGAACCTGGGACCTTTGCCTTTCGCGGGCAAGCGCACTACGGACTGTGCTATCCCGACACGACTCACGATGCCGCCTCACAACTTCAGTACCTCGTCTCCTACTTTCCAAACTTTTTTTGAATTCTGCCAATTGAACATTTGATTTCAAATCCTTCTCCTCCAGTAGCATTTGTCTGGATTGTAGCGTTGTGTGGGAGTGAAACGTGGACGATAAGAAGTTAAGATAAAAAGATGATAGAAGCTTTTGAAATGTGGTGCTACAAACGAATAATGAAAATTAGATGGGTAGATCACGTACCTAATGAGGAGGTGCTTAACCAAATCGGGATAAAAAGGAGTTTCTGGCATATCCTGACTAAGAGAAGGGATAGATTGGATGGACACATTCTGAAACATCAAGGAATTGTCAACATAGCATTAGAAGGAAGCGTGTGGGGTAAAAATCGTAGAGGGAGACAGATGAAGAGACTTGCACAGGACAGGGTAGCGTGGAGAGCTGCATCAAACCTGTCTGCGGACTGAAGACTACAACAACAACAACGACTACTACTACTACTACTACTACTTCTCCAGTTGCTTAAATTCTATTTGAAACTGTAATGTATTAATTACATTTTATTGGTTGCTTGGTCATCAGAAACGTAATTACTGTGTTTTGTAAAGTGAGTATGTGTTATTACTCGTTCACCCTACATTGCCGTTTTAGCTTTTTGTTTTTTAAGTTCTGAATTTCACGTACCATAAATATAATGAAATTTCGAAATCCGATACGCATGTGGTCTCCTTGTAAGATACCCATGTTGGCGGCTGTTTTTGATTAGAATTCTGCAGTATCTGAGGACATTGGCTGCAACTCTAAGGTCCAGATGTTGTCACAGGGAAACGAAATGGTGGCATGTACAACTAGCCACTGAGAAAAGTGATGTCACAGGAGTATTGCTGCCCAGCGTGGGATCCTTATCAGGCGGGTTTGACGGAGGACATCGAAAGAGTCCAGAGAAGGGCAGCTCGTTTCGTATTGTCACGATACAGGGGAGACAGTGTCACGGAAATGATACAGGATCTGGGATAGGAATCATTACAACAACGGCGCTTATCGCTGCGGCGTGGGCTACTTACGAAACTCCAAACGCCAACATTCTCCTCCGAATGCGAAAATATACTGTTGACTCCCAATTACATAGGTAGAAATGATCAGAAGAAAATACGAGAAATCAGAGCTCGAACGGAGATATTCAGGTGTTCTTTCTTCCCGCGCGATAATCGAGAATGGAATGGGAGATAAATAGTAGGGGAAAGGGTTGTACCTTGGGACGGTTTTACCTTGGGACACTTTTTAATATAGGCAGTGTACTCTAGTGGAAACTGTAAGAACTATAAGGTAAAATTGTCAGGCCTATTTTCAGAGGGAATAAGAGGCCATGTTGTATTCGGATGATGTTTGCGATCTGAGGAGGAGTTTTACAAGTTTTCGTGTTTGAAAGTAAAATTTAGCCACTATCCTTAGAAGATATAAATTAAAGCTAAGTATCATTATTGATATTTCTTAAATACAATGCTGTAGGGCATAATTTAAGTAAGCTATTGGTACCGCAAATTATAACGTTATAAATGTGTACATAGATTAGGATACTGTTCTCTGTTATTGTGTGTTTAGTTTTACCTTGGGACACTTCTCTGGTTGCATCTTGCGACACCTGGAAAGTGTATGATTGTCTGTAATACACCAGAAAAATAAAGAATTGAAGAGGAGAAAAGAAGAAGTCTTTTTACTAAACGGACAAAGGAGTTTTCATCTTCCAGTTCGTCTGATGAAGAAATTCCACAGCTTGGCAGTAGCTCTGGAGGTAGCATATTTGATTTGTTATCTGAAGAAGAGGATTTGCCATCCTTCCTACCTTCTGGAAAAGTAACACTTTCTCGTTCTCAAGGTAGTTGGGTCTTGGTGAAAGTTGACATCAGTGGCAGATCTTATGTGTACTTTGCAGGTGTAATTTTAGAAAACACAAAACAAGATGTAACTGTGAAATTCTTAAGGAAGCAAAGAAGGACCATTTTGTATTCCCTAAAGTTGAGAACATCAGCACTGTTAATCGCAGAAATACAGTAAAAGAACTACCAGCTCCAGTGGTGTGTCGTGGGTTTCATTCATTTATTATTTTCTTCCTACCATTTCTTGTTTTAAGGTAAAATAACGTTTCTATTTGGACTAACACATTTACTACCTGATTACAAAACGATTTTTGCATTCATAAAAATAAGAAATTGAAATACATCACCTTGTCCCAAGGTAAAACCACCGCTGTCCCAAGGTGAAACCATAGGTTGTACCTTGGGACAAGTGCCACAAAGGTCTTTATTGGTGAGTAATTGTGTAAATATTGGAGCTAGCATAAACTGCTGTTCGTTCAACATTACCTAAAATTGGTGCCTGTGATGGGGTAAATTTTCAAATTTCTTGTAAAAAAATTATATTATAAAAATTTATAATGTAAAAATTGTCCCAAGGTACAACCCTTTCCCGTATGACGGTGGTTCGATGAACCCTCCGCCAGGCACTTAAATGTGATTTGCAGATTATCCCATGTCGATGTAGTTGTAGGAAAGAGAAAAAAAATCGCACTGACGTGTTTTACGGCCCACTTTAGATTTGTAGTTTTATACGTTTTTGCAAACTATTTGGACCAAAATAATAATCTAAATAATAAAAAATTTATTAATAAGAGTGTCTGAAACCCCTGCAAGAAAAAAAATTAGGTACTGGCGGGTTCCGAACCTCTGACCTCCAGCATCACAGTCCAACACATTGCACACTACGCTACAGCTAACAGTTGGGAAGTACGTTCTTTAATTTCATTCTATTGATGGTCATTATTAACTGATGCTAACACTGGATTATCATTTATCGTACGAAGCACTACGTCTTCTTGAAATTCTTCAGTGCGCCATTGCTTTGAAATTGCAACGTGTAAGTTACAATAAGAAAATCATCAAATACGCAACGCAAAATGGCGTATACCAAAGACAGTTCTGGGCGAGGAATGTCACGTGACATCTGCGAACGGCTGGTTTTCGTTAGTTTAATGGAGGGTGTCAAAACTCCGTTATTTTTGCAAGTATCTCTCAAACGATACGAGATATGAAAAAAATATAAGGGAACAAAGCTGTAGAGAATTTTCTCCTCTACAAATTCGTTTATTCAATTTTCGCGTCAGATGAACGGTTTATTTACAATTAAAATTACATTACAAACGGCTTTTTTTGGTATTACTAACGTATTTCTTGTCCGAAATATTTCAAAAAGCGAGGTTCTGGTCTCTGGCGGCCTACAATTATGTGTGCAAAATTTGGTGACGATCGGTTGAACGGTTCGTCTTAAAAACGGGGAACACGTTACGGACAGACAGGCTGACATACATCCCAAAATCGCCGTTAATTTTACAAATATCTCTGAAACGATACGGGACATGAAAAAACATAACAGAGGAAAGTTGTAGAGAATTTTCTCCTCTACAAATTCGGTTATTTAATTTTCGTGTCTGGTGCATGGTTAAGCCGTTATTTTCATTTAAATTTCGAGCTGTCAAAAGACGATCGCAAAGGCCCACTTTTAGTGTTACTACCGTAACCTAAAGTGGGTCAAAAGTTACAGTATAGAAAATTAAAATGTAAAAATTGTCCCAAGGTACAACCCTTTCCCCTATAACGGTGGTTCGATGAGCCCTCTGCCAGGCACTTAGATGTTATTTGCAGAGTATCCCAGGTAGATGTACATGTAGGAGAGGGGAAATAAGGTTTCCTTCTGTGGAGACTACTACAGTGCATTCTCCCTAGCCTCATTACACACTGAGCACGTATGTAGTGTCCGGCATCCACACCCTGGACGAAGCACTGAAGCGTGAACGAGGGAGTGGAATCCCGCACCTGACGTCGAAACGCGACACTGTGCTCACTCGAGGACGTTAGGCCCTCGAGAGCTGCCCACCCACTGCCAGATATGCAAGGACTTCTGGCAGGGTCGTTCGGTCTGAAACTTCACGACTCCAGAACGCCTCGCCAAACAGTCGCGAGGATGCAAGTCTCCGAGGCGAGAGGGGGGAGAGAGAAAAAGATAAATAAACTAAAAGGTAGGGTCCAGCGCAGTCGAGGGGAAAGAAAGAAAAAAGAGTAACGGTTTGCAGGGAATTACTCCGGGAGTCGGTGGCTGCAAGAAAAGAACCGGCGGATCCGGTAGGGTAAGACCGAGGTCGTACCCGACCTTCTAGTGTTCGTGCATCTTCGTTTTGTTGCTGCTTTTTGACAGTATTTTAGAGCATCTCTGTTGCTGCGCTGCAGTGTCGTTATTGTTTATGTTGCAGAGTGTCGCCGGGTTGAACCGCAACGAACGAGACAGCACAGGGCAAAACGGCAATCGGCGGCGACGTTAACAGGGGGAAGAAATACAGTGGAATTCTTTCGTAGCGCTGCGCCGGGTCGCGAACTGCGGACCCCGCAGACTGCTGACAGTAATTCTGTGGATGCAACACTACCGCCCCCAAGCCTGTTGTTGACGCGTCTAGGACGCAGAACCGCCGTCTGGATGTGGGCGAGGCGAAGCGAAGCGAGACAGTCGGTAGTGGGCGTGGCATTGTACACGTGGTGGCTGGCGGCCTTCTCCGATATGGAACAAGTGACGAGGTCACGTGGAACCCGACCTGAACACCACACTATGCTTGCTCCAGAGAATTTTTTCTTTTCCTTCTTTTTTTTCGTTTTTTAACTGTGAAGATGCGCGGGGAGCGGGAGGGTGTAATGTTTTCGCCGTCGTACCCCTGACCCTTTTATGAGGTGCGCGTGCACTTCTCAAGTCTGCCAGCACACGTGACGCTACGCGAGGACGCGAGTTTAATTAATTAATACATATCACGTTCCGTACGACGCAACTGACAAGCAAGTGTAATTGTTCAAGGAAGGGGTCAGTACATGAAATTGTAGCGGAATAGTAGTAGTAGTAGTAGTAAATAAAAATAATGAAATACGTATCTTACGCTCAAAAGTAAATGAAATCAAAAATATAATTATTGATATAAAGGGTGTTACAAAAAGGTACAGCCTAACTTTCAGGAAACATTCCTCACACACAAAGAAAGAAAATATGTTATGTGGACGTGTCTGGAAGCGCTTAATTTTCATGTTAGAGCTCATTTTATTACTTCTCTTCAAATCACATTAATCATGGAATGGAAACACACAGCAACAGAACGTAACAACGTGACTTCAAACACTTTGTTACAGGAAATGTTCGAAATGTCCTCTGTTAGCGAGGATACATGCATCCACCCTCCGTCGCATGGAATCCCTGATGCAGCCCTGGAGAATGGCGTACTGCATCACAGCCGTCCACAATACGAGCACGAAGAGTCTCTACATTTGGTACCGGTGTTGCGTAGACAAGACCTTTCAAATGCCCCCGTAAATGAAAGTCAAGAGGGTTGAGGTCAGGAGAGCGTGGAGGCCATGGAATTGGTCCGCCTCTACCAATCCATCGGTCACCGAATCTGTTGTTGAGAAGCGTACGAACACGTCGACTGAAATCTGAAATGTGCAGGAGCTCCATCGTCCATGAACCACATGTTGTGTCGTACTTGTGAAGACACATGTTCTAGCAGCACAGGTAGAGTATCCCGTATGAAATAATGATAACGTGCTCCAGTGAGCGTAGGTGGAAGAACATGAGGCCCAATCAAGACATCACCAACAATTCCTGCCCAAACGTTCACAGAAAATCTGTGTTGATGACGTGAATCGAGGAAGTGCAGGACATACTATCGAAACAATTGGGTATTTTGACGATTGCCTGCACGAATTATTTCAATTTACATTTGAAGAGAAATACTAAATGAGCTCTAACATGAAAATTAAGCGTTTCCGGACACATGTCCACATAACATGTTCTCTTTATTTGTGTGTGAGGAATTTTTCCTGAAAGTTTGGCCGTGCGTTTTTGTAACACCCTGTATAAGATTCAGCCTATACACAGTGGTCGTAAAATTCAAATTTAAAATTTCAGATTTAAAAGACTTGTAGTGCGTAGTGAGTACATAACATTTTGAATAGGAACCCATGTCCGCAAACGTATCGTTTTCGATCTACGACAGTTTCTATTCAGATGTCTAACTCGTCAACGTCTGCTTAGGGACAGACAAACATTTCACATTTCTCTGTCCTGGTATGCAACCGGAGATGGAGGGTTAGTACCAGAACATGCTTCGAAGGTTTCAAATGTTTGTATAGTTTATGGGACTTAACTACGGGGTCATCAGTCCCTAAACTTAGAAACCACTTACGAACTAGCTAAGACTAAGGACGGCACAAATATCCATGCCCGAGGGGGGATTCGAACCCCCTACCGTAGCGGCCCTGCAGACCGTGACTGGAGCGCCTCAGTCTCCTCGGCCACCGCGGCCGGACAGTATATTTATCAGAGAATATATAAGAAATACGGCTGTCTTGCAGAATGTAGAAAATTTCAAGTACAGTATCCAGAACAAACAAAGATAGGTATGAAAACCCAAAAGATATGTAAAATTCATAAATTCATTTAATTCAAAACTCGACTATAAACAATACCTCTTGTTACTTGTCCAGAATGTAATATGAATATTTTCGGTAGTGAGCCCATCACTGAGCAAGCGACGTACAGTTTTCCGTGTGAGAGCTTTCATGTACACTGCACAGTATTGAGTAGATTGCCCTGTGATTTATTAATAATGTGAATGTAAAATGCAAGGCTCACTGGAAACTGCAGCCTCTTCGAGTTAAGAGGAAACTCTCGGAAACAATGGGTATTCGTCGGATGTAGACTGTTTCATTATCTTTCTTTCTCTGCAGCTCTGTAGGAGTCTACTGCTTTCTCCTACAGCCGTGTACGCTTCACTGTTCAACGTTGGTTGAATATTGTCAACAGCACTGTCATCTTTCAGAAATTTCCGTAAGTTGACTGCCACAAGAGTGTCTTGGGAGTGAATGAGAAATGTAGTAAAACGTTGTGCCTGATGTGAAAAGATTTTATAAATCGCGGTATTTATGATCTCATATTTGTTGAGTTATACAATTGTATAAGTGCTGTATGTCTGTAAAATCTTATTGAAAATCAAGCACCGATGGCAATAATAAAATTTATATGTCAGAACGACATGTTTCTTGACAACATTACACCGTTATCAAGTTCATAAAACTTGAAACTTCCTGGCAGGTTAAAATTGTGTGCCAGAACCGGGACTCGAACTTGGGACCTTTGTCTTTCGCGGGCAAGCGCTTATATCAGCGCACACTCCGCTGCAGAGTGAAAGTTTCATTCTTCATAAAACTTACCTGCCGTTAGGCAACATCGTCAATGTTAACAAACATTCTGTTAAGGTGCTCGGGATTTTTTCTATAATACAATTATTACTCCTTTTAACCAGAATGAATAATTTTATGTGTAATCCTTGCGCGGCGCATCAGTCACGGTCTCCACGGCCACTACGGTCGGGGGTTCGAATACCCCCTCGAGCACGGATGTTTGTGCCGTCCTTAATATTAGCTAGTTCATAAGTAGTTTGTAAGTTTAGGGACTGATGACCCCGTAGTTAAGTCCCATAAGCTACACAAACAAACAAACAATCCTTGCGCGCGAAGCCAGATTTAGGGGAATTCTCCTGGTTCTGCGGAAGAACAAATTTTTCATCAGATACATTCTCGTGATTTCGTAGGACCTCTGTATAAATATACCATACGTACTAGCAAATACTATCTTCTTAAAAAATTTCGTCTGAGGTCTCAAAAAAGAGATGTAGTTATCGTTCACAGGATTTGCTACACTCATTTGAAAATATCAGAGCATTTATACTGTACTGATGGAGCATCTCAGTATTTTATATTTAGCCGACAGGCCGTAGCAAAAATAAAAACATGTAGGTGAAAGTTCAACGAGGCGATACTTTATCATAATGGAGGCATGCAGAGCAAATAGCAATTTTATTGAAATCTATCCACGACTAAACAATTTACTTGGATGATAAACCACCAGCAAGGAAGATAAGATAGACTAATGTGTTTTATGTTTGGCTGTTCTGCAGCAAGTATTTCAAAGGAGAATGCAGGAAGTTTAACGGCCTAAAATGTTACGATCCCTCCGTGAACGCAAGGAAGATAAATGCCAGAGATACGAGGTTGTTGAGTGTTTTAGTACAAAAAGGGCAAACTACATAGGTTAACTTCTGCTTCCTTGTAACACAACGCTAAATCAATATTTTGTTCGTTTTTAACTGGCACTTAATAAAGGACGACGATTCCCTGCAACAGAATTACGGCGGATGGTAAGCAATTACAACTAACGCAGACATTAAACTCACTCACCAGAAATATGAATGTGTAATATACAGTTTCGTTTTTTAAGAGGTCATTGTTTTATTACTTAGTAAATCACTCCGTTTATTGCGGAACTATGATTTCGGTTCTCGAAGGAATAAAAAAAGTTATTAAACGCTTCTTTAAGAAAATAGCGTGCAGTGTCGGACAAAATGGAAATACGTAATAGTAGCCGAGCGTGTTGTGGTATTAATTATACCCTGTTTCCCGCTCGTTAAAGCCCACATCGGGGCTGTAAAAGCACCACGTAGAACGCGTTATTTGTTGCCAGTGGCCATGAATGTTACCGACCGCATATCACAGTCGCGAATCTACATAACAATATAACAAGCATTTGCAAGCATGAAAAATTCGCGAGCCAACATTAAAAATATGCATAGCAGCTGGAAGGAGATAAATGACTAATTAGAAAACTGCTCCCAATACGGACTTTTATTTTATTTGGCAGTGAAATGTTTTTAAATCGTAGTGACTGCCATAAATAAAGCTGTTGTTTAGCTACAGCGACTAATTACAGTAATGGAAGTACACTTCTGCCTCTAGGGGCCATGAATTAATGACGCTTACGTAACTGAGAATTTTTATGATAGCTCATTTGTCAGTTTTGCCATTTATGGCACGAAGAGAATTTTTCATTAATTATAGGGAGGTGGCAGTAAACGTTCTTATACGTGCGTGCATTGGGTTACTTAAAGTCTCTTTAGAGAAAACATAAAAATTAAGGACAACTTTATTAGTAAAGAATTAAATGCAATCTCGGATCAATTATTACTACATGGGAGGAGGAACTTAGGAAAGGAGAGGTTTTAAGAAAGGCAGGTAGAAAGTGACACAGAATTAAACCTCTAAACAGTATTTAAAAAAGAGAACGAAAATCACTGTTATAGTATGAAGCGCAGTACTCATCTAAACCAATTATCTTCTTAGTAAATGTCAAGTGTGCAATAATTTCATTCATTAACAATTGGGCTACGTTATCTTAAGTGGAACAGCATTTTTTGACACAAAATACTGTAACGTATCACCCAATATTCATAGTCCGATAGTTATTTTCGTCAGTGTCGCAGTATTTATTTGTGTAACGAAGTTATGATAACCATCAGTAATGAAAACGGGACGTTAGGATTGACACGCGAACTCGACAAAGTAGATGGTTTACTTCTTCAGCCAATATGGGAGACAGTGTTATGGCTATGATACGCCAGTCTATCTTCGGAAGTTCTTCATCGATTATTCTAAAAAGTAATTATTGTAATACAAGAGGGTGTTTAAGTACTTATTTCTTCAAGATATGATATATAACTTTTATACTTTAATGGACTTTTTGCTGCAGTATCAAATGCCCCTTATAAAATTTACATAATTTCATATAAGCCTTATATTAAATTATAAGTGAATAGAAAACAACAAGAAAAAGTTCGTAAAAGAAATTTCACAAATAGATCTAGTCGCAACGAAGAACGCATTTCTTTTAATGATATCCACCCAAACTAAGGCATCATTTCCTTGACACTATATCGCAATAATACAAAACGAGCTGCCCTTCTCTGAAATTTCTCTAAATCGTGTGTGAGTTCCACTTGGTAGGGGTCTCACAATGGGCGGCAATACTCCAAAATAGGACGCACAAGTGTGGTGTAGGCAGTTTCTTTAGTACAACTGTTGCATCCTTTAAGTGGTCTTCCAATGAATCGTAGTCTTTGGTTCGCCTTCCCTACAATAGTTTCTGTGTGTTCTGTCCAATTTACGTTTTTCTTAATTGTTTCGCCGAGTTATATAGTTGAATTAACGATCTGTAGTTTTGTCTGATTTATCGTCTAAATGAAGTTTAATGGATATCTTTTAATGGCCGTATGGGTGACCTCACACTTATGATTATTAAGGGCCAATCGCCATTTTTGCACCATTCTCATATCTTACCTAAATCAATTTGCAGTTACTTTTGATCTTCCGATGTCTTTACCAACCGTTACGTGACAGCATCACCCGTGAACAGTCCCAGAGAGCTACTCAGATAGTCTCCTAAATCGTTTATAAAAATAACGAACAGTAGGAGTTCTATAACACTATCCTGGGGAACGACAGATATCACTTCTATTCTACTTGATGATTTACCGTCAATTAAAATGAAATGTGTCCTTGGTGACAGGAAATCACGAATCTCATCGTACAACTGGGCGATATTCCATCGCATTTTGAATAGAAGACTCTTGTGAGATAGAGTGTCAAAAGCATTCCGGAAATCTAGAAATACGGAATCTATTTCACAATCCGCGAGTAAAAAAATGAGCAAAAAATTTGAAACTCTAAATGGGTGTTTTGCAGCAATCAGTCGTTATGTTAGTAAGAAACTACTTTATTTTGGAGACCTAGATTTCGGCAAGTGACTTGCGATTATAAATGCATACATTTTTTTTATATTAGTATGTATGCGTGTGCATTGTTCAATCCTCACAGACGGTATGTAGTACATTTTTCACAGTTAGATGCAATACTATTCGGTTGGGTATGTGGCGCCCTCTATATTTTACATGCACGGTGTTTGTTTCACCTTGTGAAATAGAACAATAAGCAACAATGTAAAGTCGTAAAATAACGGTTTGCTTGTTTATGACTGTTTTTTATAACATAATAATCTTTAACAATGAACGTGAATACCTGTAGTTAACCTCTCCTGTTTGTATAAAAATAGCTTATTATAATATCTTTAATGTAAAAACCTGACCCAAATGTAACTACGTGTATAGTTAACAGATTTAATTTTATAGACTTTGGCTATGTATTAACTATTTAACAATGTTTAAAAAACAGCCGTGAACAAACCGTTATTTTGAGACTTTACATTGTTGAATATTGTTCTATTTCACAAGGTATAACAAACACCGTGCATGTAAAATATAGAGGGCACCACACGCACCAGCCGAATAGTATTGCTTCTGTCAAAAATGTACTACATACCGTCTGTGAGGATTGAACAATGCGTGCACACACGCACACAAGACACACACACACACACACACACACACACACACACACACATATATATATATATATATATATATATATATATATATATATATATATATTGCATGTTTTAATATAGAGGGCGCCATATGCGCAGCTGACCTCTTCTACGAGCTGCCCACGTTTACTAGCAGTACTACTGCATAAAACTATATTGTCAAAAATGTATAAAATACCGTCTACGTGGGTGAAACAATGCACACGCATCGTATACTAAATATAAAAAAAATGCATGGTATGTAAACTACATCTATATGATTTTTTCTAATTTGTCAATGTTATATTTCATGTGATGTATTTATACTGACGGTGACTTCTTGTTATTTTAGCATTTATAATGACAAGTCACTTGCCGAAATCTATATCTTCAAAGTAAAGCAGTTTCTTACAAAAGTAACGACTGATTGCTGCAAAAACACCCATTTGGGTGTCATAAATACAATCATGGACGCAAAAAAAAAAAAGAAGAACAAGAACCTACTTTATGGAAGGGAATCAGTCCAGCACAAAGACGGCTCTTAAAATAGTCTGTAAGGCAGTATTATTCCTACTGTAATTACAATTCAAGTTACGAAGGTCTTGAACAGTGTTATATATATGTCGCTTGTTGTTTCACGACATAGACATAAATATTACGAAATAACTGGCATCCCTTCTTATTCGAAAAGTAGCAACAGTTTTAAAAGTTCCGCACCACTTCACTTAAAGATACAAGAATCAATGACCTGTGCGCTACTTCTGCGTGGGGACAACATCGGATAAGTAGAAGCCAGGTTAGCGAACAGAAACTTCAACTGTACGTACTGACGATGCATGTAGTCCTACGGCCCTACAGTGCAGTGCTACGTAATTAAACCTTGTGACATTCGCACGATTGTGGTGGTACCACCTCTGAGGAAAAGTGTTAGACAGATAACTTCCGAAAGTCACTTTTAGTCCAGTCAATGAATGTATTCTAGAGTGCATGGAATATGCGAGAATTTTTGACTTCAGGACTTTGTTAGGGATAGTTAAGGAGGTGAACATACTAAAAGTCCCCGCCCCTTGGGGGGGTGGGGGTGAGCTAAAGCGGGGAGGGGAGTGGAAAGGTACCATTTGTTGGTTTTCCGCTTATATCTCGTAAACGGTCGGCTTTAGGGAAAAATTGTTCCAAATAAAAATGAAAGATAATTGAATTTGTTATAAAATTGTTTCGGTACATATACCTCGAATTCCCAACGATTTTCGAGATATACGTTATTGAAAATCGACAATTTCGGAAAATATCATCTTTACCTCAAAAACTGTGTCAAACATTTACTTTTAGCGACTCACTCGATCAAAAATTTTCGCATATTCCATGCACTCTACATCCATATTTTGAGCACTCATTGACTGGACTATTTTATCAATCTCTCTGTTGTTGTTGTTGTGGTCTTCAGTCCGGAGACTGGTTTGATGCAGCTCTCCACAATACCCTATCCTCAGCAAGCCTCTTCAACTCCACATAAGAACGGCAACCTACATCTGTCTGAATCTGCTTTCTGTATCCATCTCTTGGTCTTCCTCTGTGGTTTTTACCTCACACACTTCCCTCAAACTCTAAATTCACAATTCCTTGATGTCTAAGAATGTGCCGTACCAATCTATCCCTTCTTTTAGTCAAGGTATGGCAGAAATTCCTTTTCTCCCCGATTCTGTTCAGTACCTTCTCATTAGTTATGCGATCCACCCACCTAATCTTAAGCATTCTTCTGTAGCACCACATTTCAAAAGCCTCAATCCTCTTCCTGTTTGCACTGTTTATCATCCGTTTCACTCCCATACAAGGCAACACTCCATACAAATGCCTTCAGAAAGGACTTCCTTAGCCTTAAATTAATATTTGACGTTAACAGATTTCTCTTTTTCAAGAACGCTTTTCTACCCATTGCCATTCTGCATATTATATCCTATCATTTGTTATTTTACTGCCCAAGTAACAAAACTAATCTACCTCCTTTATTGTTTTTTTTTTTTTTTTTTTTTTTTACCTAATCTAATTCCTTCAGCATCACCAGATTTTCTTAGACTGCACTCCATTACTCTAGTTTTTCTCTTGTTAATGTTCATCTTATATGCACCTTTCAGCACACTGTCTATTCCGTTCAACTGCTCCTCCAGGTCCTTTGCTGTACCTGACAAAATTAGTACGTCGCCGGCAAAAGGCAATGTTTTTAATTCTTCCCCCTGAACTTTAATTCCTTCTCCAAATTTCTCCTTGCTTTCCTGTATAGCTTGCTCAATGTACAAATTGAATAACATTGGAGAAAGGCTACAACCCTGTCTTACTCCCTTTCGAACCACTGCATCCCTTTCATGCCCTTAAACTCTGACAACTGCTGTCTGGTTTTTGTACAAGTTGTAAATAACCTTATGCTCCCTATATTTTACTCCTGCTTGCTTCAGAACTTGAAAAAGTTTATTCCAATCAACATTGTCAAAAGCCTTCTCCAAATCTACGAAAGCTAGAAATGTAGGTTTGCCTGTTCTTAATCTACCTTCTAGGATAAGTCGTAAAGTGAGTATTGCCTCCCGAGTTCCTACATTTCTTCTGAACGCAAACTGATCTTCCCCGAGGTCGGATTCTCTACCCTCTTATTTTCGACCCCGCCGTGGAGTCCCTCTTTCCCCTCTAGCACGCACTGCTCGCGTTGTTTACGGAACATCTCTGTCTCTCTCGGTCGCACGCACGGCAGTGACCTCGGCCGCCCCCAGACAACCATCCGGGGTCTGGCGAGGCCCGCACGTGGCGTCGACGTCATCGTCTGCCGCGTCACGCCTGGCGGCTTTCGCCGGCGGTCTGCGCAGATGATCTCGTCCGGCTAATCGGACACGTGGTGGAGTGACTGGCCAAGTGTCGTCCCCCCCCACCCAGGGCTAGGAGGGAGGGGGGAGGCGTGTAAGTGGAGCCGGCGGCAGATAAGACGGATTTACCGACCGTCCGTCAGAAATCTCACATACACACGCGCTGCCATGTTGCGCCTCCGCAGCCCGGCGTATCACAGGCCCCGGCGGGCGCGTAAACCTGTCATAAAGGCAGCGGCTGCCCGCGGTGTGTAAAGTGTGACACTTTGTGGCCGCGAAAGGGTAATCCGCGCAGGCAGTTTGCAACGCTGGGCTCCCATCGTCGACGCCGCTCTGAGAAGAGGAAAGAAAAAAAGTGTGTCGCCGTTTTGAAAGGAGTTGCGAGGGCGATTGTGTGTTTGTCACTGCCACTAGACGCCCTCTAGTTAGCAGCCTCTGCGGTTCCCAGTAGGCACGACCCACGCTCACTGTGTCACCAATTAAGTGATCTGGTAAATTCCAGCCACAGAGTACGCCAACGGGTGACACTTCGCACAGTCTTACACGCATTATGAACAAATGAGTGAAATTTTTCAGGAATATTTGTAATAGTTGTTGTATCTTTCGGGTTATGTGGTCGTGGTCCACGAAACATATCCGTTCCTGACGTTTCGTCCAGAGCTGCGCTGGACATCTTCAGAGGTACTGGTAGCGGTGAGTCTTGCCGACTGTCGGCAAGACTCACCGCTACCAGTACCTCTGAAGATGTCCAGCGCAGCTCTGGACGAAACGTCAGGAACGGATATGTTTCGTGGACCACGACCACATAACCCGAAAGATACAACAACTATTACTTCAGCCGGTCGTGAAAGCCTTCACTGCAATATTTGTAATGTTTTTAGATAACAATCTAAAGCCGTGATGTACTTTGAAAACAAATCATTCTTATGCCAAGGCTGCAAAATATTTGTGTGTTATATTCTACCGGTTTCGGCAATTGCTGGCATCATCATGAAATCAACAAGATGATTTACATCAAAGCTAATACGATATCATTTTTACTGAGTACAGCAACGTCTAATTTATAATAAAATATCGTGATTGCTTCTAAAAGCCCTTCCATTTTACATTGTGTAGTAGGTATTCCTTTAGTTAATCTGTAACTATTAGAAATGAGGAAATTCTTCGTTACAGACTCTAACAATTCGTACAGATCAGGTGAACAATGTCATCTGTACATATTGTTAGAAACTTACAAAATACCCCCCAGGGGGCTCACGGTTCTTTGGTGAGTACGTGCGTGGCGAGAACGGTGCTCCGAGCTAATGCAGTCTTCCTTCCTTCTTTACTTCCCGGACTGCATTTCCTTTGCCCCTCCCCTTCTTTCCTATCCTCACTCCTTCCCCTCCCCACCGGGGGACTGATAACCTCAGTAGTTTAGTCCCCCTATCCCAACCAAACAGCCCAACCGTTACAAAATATCATGGCATTTCTACTTAAAATTACTTATCTTTATATTAATCAGTAGTTACAGGGGCAACAGTCTGGCTGTGTAACATCAGCTGACGTGACTTTGCCATGCAGGTACTACGGACGGCTGAAAGCAAGAGAAAACTACAGTCGTTAATTTTCCCGAGCACATGCAAATCTATTGTATGGATGTATGATGCTGGCATCATCTTGGCTTAAATATTTCGGAGGTAAAATAGTCCCCCATTCGGATCTCTGGCGGGGACTTCTCGGGAGGATGTCGTCTTCAAGAAAAACAAAACAGGCATTCTACTGATCGGAGCGTGGAGTTTTCTATCCCTCAATCGGGTAGGTAAGTTAGAAAATTTGAAAAGATAAATGGATAGATTAAAGTTAGTGAAGTTCGGTGGCAGAATGAACAGTGTTTTTGGTCAGGTCAGTACAGGATTGTAAATACAAAATCAGTTGCTGGTAACGCAGGAGTAGGTTGATTATATATATTTGTTAGTCTCGCTAAAACTCAAGAACGGCTAAACCGATTTGGCTACTTTTAGTTTTGAAATATTTCTGTAAGTCCAGGGAAGGTTTGGGAAGGTTTAAACGCTGATAAAATGTGGAAAAGTTGGCCGGAAAAGAGGAAAATCGGGAAAAACTGAAACAGCTTTTTCCAGTGAGATATTAATACCGTTCGTCCAACTGCAATAAAATTTCGTACATTTCATTTTGAAAGCAAGAGGAAGGTTCGCATCAAATAAAAATTTTTGAAAAGTCGTCCGGAAACTGGGAAAATTTAGGAAACGTCGAAAGCGATTTTTTTCTCTGAATTAAAATTTATTTCCACATGGTTGTAAGAGCATCACTATAAAACTGTTTGATAGGACAAGATTTGTATGAAATAATTTTTTTAGAAAATTAACAGCAAAATTACAAAATGTGATAAAATCTGAAAGCGAGTTTTTCAATGTGTTTTTTTATTTAATTTAGCACTATAACTGACTATTCGCACGGTGGAAAGGGGTAATTCTTTTTTTGTTTTGTTCATTATGGTCTTGAAAAAGTTTTCCATAAAAAATAGGAGCAGTTGAAAATGAAAGTCGCAAAATTCGAACCAAGTTCCTTTTTGATGTGTATCTAAATGTACTCAGCACTAAGTTGAGAAGCGTTCCTCTGATTGCGATAAAATTTTGATCATTTGACGTTCAATGAAAGATGAACGTTCTTATGAAATAAAAATTTGGGATGGTTACCCGGAAAATTTGAAAATTCTGGAGAAACGGAAAGAGCCTTTTTCAATGGGATATCAATATCATTCGTCTGATTGTGATAAAATTTTGCTCATTCAACGTTCAAAGCGAGGGGAAGGTTTGAGTGAAGTAAAAGTTTGGAATAGTTGCCAGAAAATAGGAAAGTTTGTGCAAAACTGTAAAGTCTCTTTTCTTCGGAATATCAATGTCATTAGTACGATTGCAATAAAATTTTGCATATTTGACGTTCAAAGCAAGAGTACATACACATTAGCAATTACGAAGCTTTGCCGGGTCGACTAGTGAGTAAGAAAATAGGAATGCGGGTAAGTTACTATGAACAGCATAGTGAACGCATTAGCGTAGCAACATGGCAAGCCAACACCGACCACAGTAGTACAAGTTTATATGGCAACTAGCTCTGTCGATGATGAGAACATCGAAGAAATGTACGAGGAGATAAAAGAAATTATCCAGACTGTTAAAGGAGAAGGAAATTATCGTGAGGAACTGGAACTCGGTAGTAGGAAAGGGTAGAGAAGGAAATGTGGTAGGTGAATATGGACTGGGGAAAAGGAATGAAATAGAAGATCGACTGGTAGAGTTTTGGGTAAAACACAACTTAATCATCACAATATAGCACGCAACAGGCATACATTCTTTCTCGTTACTCAGTACTCAATAAAAAAATCGCACTGACGTGTTTTACGGCCCAGTTTAGATTTGTAGTTTTATAAGTTTTTGCACACATTTTGGACCAAAATAATAATCTAAATAATAATTAATTAATTAATAAGAATGTCTGAAACCCTTTTAGGAAAAAAATTAGGTAGTGGCGGGTGTTGAACCACCGACCTATCGCGTCACAGTCCAGCACCTTGCACACTACGCTACGGCCATAAATCGAAAACAGGAGTTCCTTAATCTCATACTATTGTCGCCGTTGTTAACTGATGCTAACATGGCATTTGTAGACACTAGATTATCATTTATCGTACGAAGCACGATGTGTTTTTGTTAATTCTTCAGTGTGCCGTTGCTTTGGAATGACAACGTGTATGTTACAATAAGAAAATCATCAAATACGCGAGGAATGTCACGTGATATCTCCGAACGGCTGGTTTTCGTTAATTCAGTGGAGGGTGTCAAATATCCGTTATTTTTGCAAATGTGTCTCAAACGATAAGAGATATGTAAAAAACATAAGGAAGCTAAGTTGTAGAGAATTTTCTCCTCTACCAGTTAGGTTATTCAATTTTCGTGCCAGATGAACGGTTCGATTGAAACTACAATTATATTACAAACGGCTTTGTTTGGTGTTACTACCGTATTTTTAGTCCGAAAAATTTGAAAAAGGGAGGTTCTGGTCTCTAGCGGCCTACAATCATGTCTGTAAAATTTGGTGCTGATCGGTTGAACGGTTCGTCTTAAAAACAGGGAACACGTTACGGACAGACAGACAGACAGACTGACTGACAGACATCCCAAAATCGCCGTTATTTTTGCAAATATATTTGAAACGCTACGTGATATGGAAAAAACATAAGAGAGCAAAGTTGTGGAGAATTTTCTCCTCTACAAATTGGATTATTCAATTTTCGTGTCAGATGAATAGTTAAGCAGTTATTTTCATTTAAATTTCGAGCTATCGAAAGACGATCGCAAAGGCCCACTTTTTCACTTTTAGTGGCGCCGTTCACACTACGGCGATATATCGTAAGCGATTTATCGTAAGCGATATATCGCGACGATATATTGCTAGCAAGGTTCACAACAGCAGACGATAAATCGGCGCGACGTGGGCGGTACAAATGTGGTGGGGACACAGTGTTTACTGCTGCAGTTGCAGATATGAGCTCAAGTGTGGAAGGCGTTGTTGGGGCTTACTGGTTCAGGCGTAGGATGAGAAGGAAAAGGAGACACTGGGTACAGCCCTACAATGTAACCAACGTCCACCATAGCTCGCCTGTTTCTCGAGAGCTGTTTCAACATCAATCAAAATTCAGGGAGTTTTAGTTTTATCGAATGTACCCTGAAACGCCTTGTGTCACCAACCCTTGGAAAAAAAAAAAAAAAAAAAAAAAAAAAAAAAAAAAAAAAAAAAAAAAAAAAAAGGAAGATACACGCTTCAGGAAAGCAATTTCTCCCGATGAAAAACTTCTGATATAAATGTAAACAACAATATTAATGTAATTGAAGTTTTATTATCTTAATGTTTTACAAATTGACCAGGATTACTATAAGGTAACTGTGTAAGAAAATAAACAGAAATGTTAACATAATTCAGTAGATTTACTTTTATGACATTTCACAAATTGAACCAATTAGTTCCACTTCCTTGCGGCTGTGTGGCATTCTGATTGAGTCCGAAAGTTGATGCAGTATTGCTCGTATGAGCCTGAGTTTGTAAGGTGTCGTGATTGGATGACGAATTCCATACAGAAGGGCGGGTCCCAGCTGAAAGACTGGATTCATATTCTTTCGTTCGTCTTCCTCTAATTTATGTAAAAGAAACATCGTTTGTATTTTGAAATTCCTCCTACTACGCAAGCTAATGTTTTTCATATCAGGTAAAAGAGAGAGAAGGAAATGCTGTTCAGCATCTATCTGCCTTAATGTAATCGCCAATGGAATAGTTCCAGAGGCACTGATGACCTTTAACTAAATTAATGAAAGAAAGCACAGAATTGCCTTCTCTTCTTCCCGCTGTGTTTACAGCTCGAAATATCGCTCGCGACTAATCGCTCAGGAGACCGGCAAGCGGTACGTAAAGCGATATATCGCGCTATCGCCCTAGTGTGAACCCTTTTTATCGCCTCCCTCTAGATTTCACGTATCTGTCCATGTTTGTCGCGTTTCGTATATCGCTTACGATATATCGCCGTAGTGTGCACGGCGCCTTAGTGTTACTACCGTAACCTAAAGTGGGCCAAAATTGGACACATGTTATTTGGCATTTCGTGTATACAACTTCATAAGATATGAAAGTACAGACGCAGAATTATGCACTCGTACTGTGTATGGCAGTCACTGTTAGCCAGACGGGCTTCTGTAACGCCTTACTTTGTTGCAGCACAGTTCCGGGCGTACGATGCTTCTCGATCTCAACGACGGACGCAGCCGTCCGTCGAGTTAGCGCATTTAAAACGGTCATGACGTCTGAGGAACAAGTGGTCGGAGATGTTGCGGCAGTAAATCCACCCACTAGAGCCCCTCGCCTGACGCCGGTTCGGTTAACGCTACCCACCCTGCCGGAAGCGTCTTCCAATCTAGCGTACACCCTCCCTCCCTCCCGGAGGGTCAGTGGGTGAGTGATTCACGACGACCAGGTGACCCCACCGCGTCTCCCACGCAAACATCACCCTCCCCCGCATTGCTCGTGTGCCGTGGCTGATTTACGTCCTGACGTCACACACACCACACAGCCAATTACGTCAGATAACCGCCCCTGCGCCCTAATCGGCTAACAAAAGACACGCCCTCTCCTCGTGGTTGACACGGCCACCCGTACAAGGGCGGTGAGGGTATTATTCAACAACTGTTCACTACGCTAATTGTGAGAAGTACTGTAATTAAATCTCCTTTACAGAATGAAACATTCACTCTGCAGCGGAGTGTGTGCTGCAGAGTGAAAGTTTCATTCTGGAAACATCCCTTAGGCTGTGTCCAAGCCATGTCTCCACCATATCCTTACTTCCAGGAGTCCTAGTCTTATAAGTTTCACAGGAGAACTTCTGTAAAGTTTGGAAACTAGGAGGCGAGGTACTGGCGGAACTACAGTTGTGAGGCGGCATCGTGAGTCGTGTCGGAATAGCACAGTCGGTAGTGCGCTCGCCTGCGAAAGGCAAAGGTCCCAGGTTCGAGTCCCGGTTCCGGCACACAATTTTAATCTGCCAGGAAATCTCTTTTAGTTACAGGTTTGAAAGATGTGAAACAGAATACCGTACGTTCGAACTCGTGCATATCGCATATCGAAAGGAAAATGTACAGAATTCAGCGACTGCGGACTGGATAGGGGATTTCCTTTCAGAGAGGACACAGTTCGTTATAATTCCGCCTTGTAATTTTGTGCAAATTCTGTCACGCAGATAATCTGAAGATGCCTTGCTAAAGGGCGAAACGCGTCATTAACTAATAAAAAATTTGCAATCAAGACGGTTTGAAGGAATATTTATTCTAAATGATTGCTGTTGACACCATGGATTGGAAATCGAATTATTATCATCATTGCTAACATAACAATAGATATGTAAATGCACTTTTTCTGAATGCTTCATCGTTGTACTTACCATATTTGACTTTCATGCTTAGGAAAAATTTGATTACGAACATACATTTTATCCATGTTCTGCCAAAATACTGCTTCAGTGTCTTGGTGTGTACAGAAGAAAAATTTAATAGGAGTGTCAAGTATATAGCGAAATATTCGGGTAAAGCCTCGCCGGCTTTCTCCTGCCGAGAAAGCGGAGAGCGGGGGCGCGCTGCACACTCCACAAAAAAAAAAAACGCCGCCCGTTTCTAAAGCCTCAGGCTAGACACAGTGTACCCACTGTGGACGCGTTGGCTGTTAAATGAACCGATAAAGTATTGTCATTGTTTAATTTGGCTGCAGTTAATAAGCTGGAAAGATTACACACAAAAATTATCGTCTTTTTTATTTTACTAAATTCCTCACGAGAATCAATCGAATCGATGGTGCTGACCCAGAACCTCGTATGTGAAAAAATGGTTTTACTGAAAAATGAAAAAATCTCTCTGTATTAAGAAAATGCAAGTTATCCTTAATATCACATTTCATTAATTATTAAATAAAACATTGGAAAATATGCCATGCATTAAATAAAAATTAACATAAGATGTTGCTGTATGAAAAACCTGATGGAATGTTGACAAAGTGTTTGCCGCAAAATATTGATTTTAAAATAAAATTCCAGGTGACTTAAGAGGTTAATTCAAATACAGTATAAGGGTGTGGTTATATCCCCCCCCCCCCCCCCAATAGTTACGCCACTGTTCCGCAGAGTACGCAGGTCGTAGAGGATGGCACATCTTGTTTTGCCGTGTTATGCATCTTATGCCAAGTAGGTCATGGCAATCAACTTTAATTTCGAAACTCTCGTCTTTAGTTATAGCTACCATCTTTCCTGCCTACTGCTGTTTTCGAAATATCGTGGCAGTCGTCATTGCAACTGCTTCGCTCAGCAGAAAATTTGGCAAGTGTACCTCTTCATTGAAGAGCGTTGCTAAATGTGTATGGGATGGAGCGGCGAATTTTTCTGGGATTGCGCTAGAAAATAAATGACAGTAAAGTTTACGACAAGCTGTTTCTAAGATGTGCTTTAAAGCTGGAATTATGCTGAAGTATGTTTCAAATTTAGAAGTTAGAGATGACAAGTTGGTGTGGCCATTGGAAAGAGTAAGCTTAGACATATACGTTGAGTTGATGCATCCAAGAGCTAGCGAAATATTGTTGAAACGTGGTATTTCGTGGTTGACGTGATATATTATCTTTGTAGTTACTTTTTTGTCGATATATGAAATTTTTTTAACCTTTCCACAGAAATTTAAGATGCCTCTAAAAATAATACTTTCGCTAAACCATACAATGTAGTAAAGTGCTCAAACTTTTCGTGTATTCTTTGATATTGTGCTGTTCTGTTGTAGGTGAATTACAATTCTGTAGCTTCCGTTATAATTCACTACGACAAGCGTACCTTTTCGACAATATGTGGTTTGTAATAAATCACCAAAGAATGTTGACGAAGTCTGCGCAAGGATCACTGGTTAAATTACAATCAATTTTAAAATAGTCTCTAAACACAGGGATGTATCGGCTCAGCAATATAAAAATCTCTTCTTATAGCAGCTGATTCCAAGGCTTCGCAGCTTTGCCCTAAACGATTTTTCCACGACGTTGTTATTAGAAACAGTTACCTAACTGAGGTAGAGAAGTCCAAAGTAGAGGAACTCCTACAGCAAATTCGTCAGTCCATACCGACATTCGGCAGAAATCAGCAAGGTCATGCATGAAGTATAAATTTAACTGAAGATCCCTACCCCAAAAACAGCGGCCAGTTCCTAAACCACAAAGCTTCCTCTCTTGGTGAGTACGTTATGTGAGTTTAGGGTAAAAAAAATTTTACCACTTCTGTTTTGAAATGTTAAGTTCAATAGAGACAATAGCGCCAGTTTCGTTAGAGCGAGGTCAGGGCAAGTCTGAATCGCGTATTATTTCTTTTCCTGGCATTCTCAAGTCTGATACTGTGTTCCAACAGACGTATACAAATTTTCATAATCTCATGTGTACATATCTTGTTGCGTTATTGTCTTCCACTGATAGTATTTTATATACAAATTGTTTTTCACCAATGAAAAACTAGTATGAGCAATATATTTCAAAGGAAATTAAGAACCGAATAAGCAGTACTTAAGTGCATTTATTTTTGTATTAATCGTTATTCCACATGTGCGTCTTAAACTGTTTAAGAGACTTCCTGTTCAGCCTTTGAATTAATAGTAAGGCTCAAAAGCTAAAACTGTGAAATTAAGAGCAACGCAAAACTATATTCCCATTATGTAGGCCTACTACTTATTCGTTGTTCTTAATCTCATTTGAAATATATTGCTCATACGATTGTTTTTCTGTGTGGAAAACAAATACAATGAATGTTGCATAGCCTCAACCTGGCGTGAACTACTCAAAATTGTATTACTACTATGCTTGTTCACAATTTTCTGGAACTTTATAGCTACTATTGATGTAAAGTACTTAATTAAACAAGTATGCATCGACATTTCTATTTAAGAAAGAACTTTCCATTATACTGATAGCATTGCCATTTATTGAGACAGGCCCATTTCGCAGCCAGGTTTTAGGTATTGGCATACGACTGTTCTTGAATAAAGCTTATGTAATCAGCATATTTTTATGATATTTAGTGTTTGCACATTACGAAATTAACAAAAGGAAGTAGAAAATGTCCTCAGCCGAAAAAGTAAAATTCCCACAAGAGATATGATGTATTTTATTTCCGAAAATTACGGCTCATAAGCCAACAGTCACTCTTTCGTATGTATTACATACACGACTAGTTTTGGCGCATTTTCAAGTGTTTATCTTTACATGAAATAATAAAATTAATCACCTTAATTAAATGTCATAATTTGAGAGTTTATGTACAGTACTGTAAACATTTTTGTAATTTGATATTTACCTATTTTTGAAATTTTTATTTTTTGAAATCATCTGAACTTACGAGATTGAATAAGATTGTTTAATTACATCATTTCATGTAAAGAGAAACGAGTCGTATATGTCATAAATTCAAAAAAGTTACAATTGGCTTACGAGGATAATATTCTTATGTCTAAAAATAAATTAACCTTAGTGGCTGCACTCCTGGTCGACAATATGTCGGATTTTGGAAAAATATGATGTAGCGCAGTGTTTCACAACATTTCTGATTATCCGACCTCCATCAAACTACAAATATTTTGGCAATTCTCTATCGCCTCACGAACCTTAATACAACTATGTGTGTAATATCAAAGGCAACAAATTTAATTTTATCTATTGATACAACTCTCTTTTAGAAAAAATCGATAAAATGTGCGGTATTGTACATTATAGGATAAATTTCAATCAATCTATCTGACTGGAACACATCGTATCGCCAGAAAAAATATGTGTTGCATGACGAAGTTGCACATTGCAGGTAAAGATCGGTAGGAATTACGCTCGTTGAGCAAGGGTGCACTGTATGATCAAGTTGTAAACAATCGAATTTCTCAAAATTATTGTATCTTGTAAATTTAACTGTCAGCTGTTACCTGAAAACGGTTTAAGGTCATTCGTTTATTCATTGTTAACACGGTGCTATTTGTTGTAAAACAATCTTTGTTCTATTCAACTGAAAATTGATGATCAAGAAGAAATCGCGTAATTTTAATATGAACTACATTTCACTTTTGTTAGGCATGTTTTCATATTACGGAATCCTTAGCATTAAGACTTGCTCCTAGCTTGTTGTTTTATAGTGCAACTACTGTACTTCATCTAGTACGGTGGCCCACAAATTGAAAAAATCTAATGTAGTGCGTATAGAGATAGCTTTGAGTGAATTAACATGTTTTCACAATACACAACATTTTCTGTATTGATTTGGAGAGCAAATCCTCCTCCTAGGTGTGAACCTACTTTTCCTTTGGTTTTTTTTTTTTTTTTTTTTTTTTTTCGTTAAGTGAACTTTCCATTAGCACCCAATTATTCATCTGTTATCTATTGTAATCATGTGAGAGGTGCATTTTTATTTACGCAATCTGCGTGAGGAAATGTATGTAGTCATTGTCCTCAGTCTGTCGACCAAGAACATTCTATTGCAGAAATAGCGCCGTGTGTCTATTACCTATCTGAGTTACTGCGCGTCTGAAAATCAACACGTTTGACAGGCGGCACAGATAAACAAATACTCACTGAGTTTGTTCCACGTGTGACATTTCTGCCGTCCTTCAATTTGCCTCTTCATTATTGCACTCCAGCTGCGTTGTCATGTCTCGTTGCGTAATTTCCGTATTTGTTTTGCGCCTCATTTGCCTGCGGAAAAAAAAAATAGTTTGAAGTACTGGAATACTCGGCTTAAAAACAGAGTGGAAATAAGCACACTAAATGCAAATGTGTGCTCGAATGAGCCACGATTGCTTGTAATTAGCAACAGCGGAGGAATGAAGGGTAGTTTATTGAAAATAATCTCACACAAAAATATTGTTATACATTAAAGGTCTACAGGCAAGGACCTAGAAAATGTGAAATTTCCTTGACTGTTACATGACATTAATAATAATAATAATAATTTAAAAGTGTTTATGCCTCTGAGTTAAGTAAAAATAAAAGAAATTAAAAAAAGTTTTTCTTTTCAATAAATGAAAATTCTACCTGCAGGCATGTAGACAAGAAATTTTGTTAGAAGGATAAAGTAGAATGAGAGAGGGGTGAAAGGAAGAGAAAGAGAAGAGGAGAGAGAAACTATCAGAAGACTGGAATAAACAAATTTAGGGCTATTCTAGTAGTTCAGTATAGTATAGAAAAATCAGAGAAGATGAATATTCGATTTCATCAGACGGGACCTTAGAGCTACCGGATGCGAATCGGTTGAAACTTCTCTCTGTCAAGTCGATCGTGATATACAGTAACCGAGATAATTGGCAGTCAGGAACTAATTCTCTAACTTACGCTAATACCTGCGTGCCATAAAACTCCTCTATTCCACATGTTTATTGGCATGCTGTAAATTATTGTATTAGAAGCAGATTTAATTTTGAAAGAGACTGGCTCTTTATCGGTTGTACAAAGTAGTAGCCGGTCCCTGAATACAGCGGTAATTATCGTAGACTAGCTAGCTCTCATTTACATTTCTTAAATAAGAAGGCCTATTTACAATGAGCCTGTCATACCGATAACTGTACTCTCCAGTCCTTGAATACAGATACTCGGATAATTTACAGGAGGACGAATGGCTAATGAAACGAATATTTAATTTTGGATTAGCGCGAACAGCTGTTTCTGATGCTCCTACACTCGACATTAAAGTGTATTACACTGTAGTGCCGTATGCTAATTTTCACCCACAGACGCACACGATTTCTCGTTTCGTCTCTGTCTGTTTAACAGATGTATAAAAGTTTTGATGGCTTCTACCGAGCTACAGGCATAGCTGGCGAGAAATACGTGTATTGTATCAAACTACCGATGCAATGGGCGTGCAGAATTGAAGATAAAATTGAAAGCCGCCAGGAAAACGAAGGAATCGACGCTTTACACGTGGGGGAATCGCAACCGTTATTTCGAAATACACGCAGTGACACTCAGGGAATCGATATTTCATTATTGGCCTTGGCGAGACACCTCACATAGACATTTCGTACGCTGGCGTTTAATTGAATACGTCTTGCGTTCGACGATGTTCGTCTTGGGCAGACAGGAAAGAAAATAACTTTTTTTTTTTCCATCGCAGTTACTCGAGTGGTGTATGACCGCCGTACAGAGTTTAATTTATAGCACATTCGTGTTAATATTTCCTGTTTTTGTAGACAGTCTTGAGTGTAATTTAATGTGACGTTTAACATTCAGTCAGCCGTGATGGGGAGGGAGGGGGTGTAATACAAAGGTAGATGAGAAGAGTGGATTCTTTTCTCTCAGTTATTTATTGCATTTGATGCGAGTATACATTTGAAAGCAGCATCCGTAGCGCGAAGTCGCGTATAAAAGTAAGTAGGCGTGACACATGAAAGAAACATTAAAATTCTTATGTGCTATTACCGTGTATAAGCGAACGGCATATTTCAACAATATGATTAATTAACACATAATGGAAAGAATACCACAGTATGGTTTACAGTTAGCTGGTCTGTTACGTGCTAATCGTCATGTGCATAAAAGGTAGGTTTGATTTACACTCTTGCTGTATCCCTCTTAAGTAGAAGACAAGGGTGACCTTTTTTAGATTCGCATTACCTCCTAACTAATGTAATTCAGTTTCCTAACCGTAGGTAAATACATATACTGATTAAGATTTGCATACCGCTCTTACCATGATGGTAAATAATCATTATATAAATACGCTAACACGAAAATTGTGGTACAGATTACTAATTTATTCGTACAGGAAGGACAATTCGAAAGATTGTTTGTCGTAGATTTCATGAATATAAATATTATGTGTGCATTTAGCCATTAAAAGTGGTAAACGGAAGTAGAAATTTTTCTATCTACAGCTTGGATCAAGTTCTACATTCTCCAACAATCAGCTCACTGATTGGCTATTCGCCTCGACCAAAGACGCTGTAATGCAGCGCATCTGCAGAATTAAAATAAGTGAATATCGAAACATGGAGTGGTCCCAACTGACTTTCTTGTGCCGTTCAAATGCTTCATTTTCGCAGTGATTAAGAGTGGTTAGAGGAAATGGATGTTTTCATTAAAGGATGATGCGCCGGGAGAGGCATGTAGCGGTGCACGGGTGGAACTACGAAGTCGACATATTGTCAGCTCTGGAATTCTTAATATTGATTAATTAAGCGCCATTATAAATTCTGTCAGAGACGAGGAGTTAAATTTTTGACAATATACTGTATGCCTTTTTAATTATATCTTTGCTCTAAATCGATTTAAATTTTACAAAAATTTAGATCTGTATTTCTTTTGTATCAGCTAGAATGTTGTCAAAGTTTACAATATAATTTTAATTTACGAATTACGTTTGTTAGTTAAAGATTTGATCTCGATATTTTGCTAAATGTGTTCAAATAAAATGCCGAAGAATGAAGCTACATGAACATTTTTTAGGTGAGACTGACGGAAAACATTGAAAAGGTTCAGAGAAGGGCAGCTCCTTTCGTTTTATCACGTTACAGGGGGGAAAGCGTCACGGAAATGTTGCACAAATTGGGGTGGAAATCATTAAAAGAAAGACGTTATTCATTGCGTCGTGATCTGTTTGCGAAGTTTCAATCACCGACTTTTCTGAATGTGAAAATATTTTGCTAGCACCCACCTACTTAGGGAGACATGACCATCCCAATAAAATAAGAGAAATCAGATCGAAAACGGAACGATTTAGGTGTTCTTTCTTTCCGCGCGCTATTAGAGAATGGAACGGTAGAGAAAAGTTATGAAAATGGTTAATGAACCCTTTGCCAGGCACTTAAATGTGATTTGCAGAGTATCTATGTAGATGTAGATGAAAGCGAAGTTTAGATACACTTAGCAAAATATTCAGATAAAATAGTCAACTAACAAACAGAACTAAGAAATTAAAGTTGTACTGAAAACTTCGACAAATGTCCATGATAGATGATTCACAACAAGAGACAATTATAAATTATTCGTAACATATAAATCGATGTAGAGCAAAGATATCCATGTGGGAATGGCCATGCAGGCGACATGATACCGCTTACGAAGTCGCAACCTGTTGGAGGTTCGAGTCTTCACTAAGAGCATAAGTGTGTGTGCTGTCATTAAGTTAATTTATGAGGTAAGTCTACGGACCGGTCACCTTAGCAGTTTGATCCCTGAGCTTCACAAATATTTGAACATGTTTTAGAGGAAAGGTTAAAGATATATGATGTATTTGTCAATATTTTAAATTTTCATCTCTGACACAAATCGATATTGTAATAAAGAATATATAATACCATTAATCGTTGTTGTGGTCTTCAGTCCGGAGACTGGTTTGATGCAGCTCTCCACCCTACTCTATCCTCACCAAGCCTCTTCATCTCCTCATAAGGACTACAACCCACATCCATTTGAATCTGCTTACTGTATTCAACTCCTGGTCTCCCTCTGCGGTTTTTACCACAAACACTTCCCTCCAACGATACCTCGATGTCTAAGAAAGTCTCCTACCAATTGATCACTTCTTTTAGTCAAGGTACGCAAAAAAAATTCTATCCTTTCCAATTCTGTTCAGTACCTCTTCATTAGTTATACGATCTACCCACCTAATCTTCAGCATTATTCTCTAGCACCACATTTAGAAAGCCTCTATCCTATTCCTTTCTGAAGGCAACACTCAACACAAATGCCTCCAGAAACACTTACACTTAAATTAATATTCGATGTGAGGAAATTTCTCTTTTCCAAAAACGCCTTTCTTCCCATTGCCATTTTGCATTTTATATCCTCTGTACTGCGACCGTCATATGTTACTTTACTACCCAAGTAACAAAACTCATCTACCAGCTTCATTGTTTCGTTACCTAACGTAATTTCTTCATTATCGCCTGATATTGTAAGACTGCAATCTATTACACTTCGTTTGCTCTTGTTAATGTTCATCTTATACGCTCCTTTCAACTCACTGTACATTCCATTCAACTGCTCTTCCAAATCCTTTGCTGTTTCTGACAGAATTACTATGTCACCGGCAAAACGTGATGTTTTTATTTTTTCACATTCAAATTTAATGCCTTCTCAATAATTGTCCTTGCTTTCCTTCACAACTTGCTCAATGTACAAATAGAATAACATTGGAGGAAGGCTACAATTGTGTGTTACCCCCTTCACTGTAATTACTAAATAATATTTGCCATCCTAATCCGTAAGTGAAATCTGTATTATCACCTAATATTAAATTTTTATATATTTTGTGTGATTTATGCACTGATAATAGCTTAGCTGTAGGTACGGCCCGAAAGTAAGCAAAGCTCGTAATATAATAAATGCAGCTCTGGTAGTCGTTTAATTGCAATCCATTTTATGTAATTTGTAACTATGTTTTAGCACAGAAGAGAAATATTTTAGTTTAACTAGTTCGCAAGTCTAAGGACATATAAATGCAATAGTTCCCTTCCTTAACTTTACATTTGATTTTTGCAGTAAAGTTTGCACTGCAAAGTAAATAACAAATCTTTAGTGCTATTTTCACTGTTCAGGCGATAGTCTGGCATTTAAGAGCCATTAGATATGACGACTGGATACGTATCTGCATCGTTTGTAGACATACTTATCGCAATATTTGTCCCTTTCAGGAGATAAGGGCTGGAGTAACGATTTGTACCTCTCACCACAACTGAAAAAGAAAACATTTGTTTGAGTTTATTTATTCGAATAATCGTTATATAAATACGCTAACACGAAACTGACAGTACAGATTTTTAATATTAAACATACAAGAAGGCCAATGAAAGGTACATAATTCGAAACGTGGTTTGTTATTGATGTTGCGAATATAAAAATTGTGTGTGCACGTAGTCGTTAAGAGTGGTAAAAAGAAAAATTAGTTTTGGGATGATACTCCAAATTTTCCACAAGTTTTGCCACTATATTACAGTCCGTTGTATGTGGCATATTGGTACAGGTACGATTAGCTCAGTCAGTTAGTGCTTGGAGTACCGATATTAAGGTCCCGGGATCTATTCCAGCTGCCCCCCATTTTCTTTAATTCTTCGTAATGTTCAATTCTTAACTTTGAAATTCAGTTTACGAACGCAGACAATGTCTTATCTCCATCTATGTTAACTTCAGTTATTCTAGCTAAAAAAAAAAAAAAATAAAAAAAAATAAATAAATATGAAAACTGCACCATGTTAAATAATGATATACTCAGTGTTGTGCCAAGTGAAGCTAAATTTTATTACAGTCATGATAAAATAATTTGCGATAATGAACATGAAATTAATAATTATCCAACAGAATTTTTGAATTCCCCGTCTGTAAGAGATTTACCACAAGTAACAATTAAAAGTGAATTGTATTGTTCTTCTTATTAGAAATTTAAATACAGAGGAAGGATTAGTTAATGGAAGCAAAATACGTATCAAATGTTTGTATGATAACTCTGTTGATTGCCAAGTTTCAACTGGAATCACAGATAATATCCGAATTTTGATTCCCCGTGTACATATGACTTATTCGCGCACGGTTTTACCTTTCCAGCTCCAAAGAACACATTCTCCAATTATTTCTGCATTCGCAATTACTATTAATACGTCTCAAGGAGAAAAGTTTGAAAAAGTTGGGATTCTATGAAGAAAACCAATTTCACACAGTCAGCATTATGTTGCAGCAAGTACACTTCGATTCTCTAATGGTTTGAAATGTTATATTTGTGAACCTAGAGAACAAGGGCATTTAGCGAATGATGAAAGTATTTTTACGAAAAATGTTGTTTTTACGGAAGTCTTGTAATGGTAAATTGTGAAATAAAGAAATTAATTGCCTCAATTTCTGTCTTTCATTCTGTCGTGTTTCCTCTTTGCCCGTTCTTTGCCCGATCAGCTCGATGAAAGTGAGAAGAAAACGGCAGAACACACTCTCCCACGGACGCGCGCGCGCACGCGCGCGCACGCACACACGCGTACACACACACACACACACACACACACACACACACACACACACACACAGACAAAACAATAAGTAATAAGTGGCTGGGATGCGGAGATCAAAGCATTGTGACGCGGATAGCAGAGTCGAAGTAGTAAGTGCACAAGTTGAACAGCTACGACGAGGCGTTGGAAGAGTGGATGTGAGCAGCGTGGCAGAGCTTGCAGGACTCCGGTTGCTCCGCCCGGCGCGGCTTCGACCTGCCCAGTGTAAGACGGCTGGGGGGGGTGGGGGGGTGGGGGGGAAAGAGGCGACGCCCGCACACCCTGCCCCAAAAGCTGCGCTCCCCTCCGTCTGGCGAGACGACACCGCACTTGCTGCACCGCCTGTAGCAACAGAAACCGTTGGTGTCAGCACGTGGCAACGCCACAACCACCGCATCGTGTAACGGTTTCGTCATCTCACGTACCTAATAATGGGTCTACGTTACATACAGGGTGCACAAAACGTCGAGCACACACATTGCGATCCCTTACACGCTAGGACGAGGTTCCCTCGCATGCTCAGTAGACATTGGTGGCAGGAATATCGGATTGATCAGGGTACTAGTAACGTATCACGTGACTCACCACAACCGGAAGTGACCTGCCGAAGTAGGTTTTCTACATCTACATCTACATGGGATACTCTGCAAATCACAATGAAGTGCATGGAAGAGGGCTCATCTAACCACTGTTATACTACTTTATCTCCCATTCCATTCTCGAAAAGCGCGCGGGAAGAAAGAACACCTGAATCTCTCCGTTAGAGCTCTGATTTCTTGTATTTTAATCTGATGATCATTCCTACCTATGTAAGTGGGAGTCAACAATATATTTTCGCATTCGGAGGAGAATGTTGGCGATTGGAGTTTCGTACGCAGCCCACGCCGTAGCGATAAGCGTCGATGTTGTAATGATTCCCATCCCAGATCCTGTATCATTTCCGTAACGCTGTCTCTCCTGTATCGCGACAATACAAAACGAGCTGCCCTTCTTTGGACTCTTTCGATGTCCTCCGTCAAACCCACCTGATAAGGATCCCAAACTGGGCAGCAATACTCCAAAAATGGACGGACAAGCGTAGTGTATGCAGTTTCTTTAGTAGTTCTGTTGCATGTTTTAAGGGTTCTGCTAATAAAACGCAGTCTCTGGTTCGCCTTTCTCACGATATTACCTACGTGTTCTTTCCAATTTAAGTTCAAAAATGTTCAAATGTCTGTAAATCTATCGGACCAAACTACATGGTCATCAGTACGTAGCTTACAAACTACATAAACCTAGGTAAACTAACCTACGGACAAACACACACACCCATGCCCCAGGGAGGACTCGAACCTCCACGGCGAGCAACCGCGCGCTCCGCAGCGAGGTGCTTTAGACCGCTCGGCTACTCCACCGCGGCCCAATTTAAGTCTGAAGTAATAGTAATTGCTAGGTATTTTGTGGAGTTTACGGCCTTCACTTATGATTGATTTATCTTATAAACAAAGTTTAACGGATTTCTCTCCGTACTCATGTGGACGACTTCACACTTCTCATTATTTATAGTCAATTGCCAATTTTTCCACCATAGTGATATCTTATTCAGATCGTTCTGTAGTTGGTTTCGATCTTTATATGATTTTACTAGACGGAAAATGACGGCGTCATCTGCAAACAACCTATGAGAGCTACTTAGATTTTCCCCTAAATCGTTTATGTAGATACGGAACAGCAGAGGAGCAATAACGCTACCCTGTGGAACGCCCGGTATCACCTCTTAGTTGATGTCTTACCATCGATTACTACGAACTGTGTCCTCTCTGACAGGAAATCTGGAAATCAACAAATACAGAATCGATTTGCGAACCCTTGTCGATAGCTCCCATTTACTTCATGTGAATAGAAAGCTAGTTTTGTTTCTCATGAAAGCTTACCATTGAGCTCAGTGCTTTTGGTGCGTACTTGTTCTCGAACTTAATTAAATAAACCGAAAAAATGATGAATGGATTCAAAGAAAACATTGGAAGACTTTAAGGAAATTCCGATGACACAAAGATTAACAAATTTTCCAAGTTCAATGTGCCTCAGAAACCGGAAGTATTTTTAGATGTTAAGCGTACCTTAAATATTGGACCGTATCAAGGCTATATACTGTTTCGTTTAGTGCGCTACTGGGAAATATTCAAAATGTTCAAAATTTTTTGTAGAACTTATGGGACTTAACTACGGGGTCATCAGTCCCTAAGCTTACAAACTACTTATGAACTAGCTAATACTAAGGACGGCACAAATATCCATGGCCGAGAGGGGATTCGAACCCCCGACCGTAGTGGCCGTGCAGACCGTGAATGAAGCGTCTCAGTCTCCTCGGCCACCGCGGCTGGCTTGGAAATATTACTTACAAGGGAAAGTACTTGGGCTCGAACAAACAGAAATACATCAAAATCGTATGATAGATAATGTAAAGGTCCCTTATTGCACTAGTGATACTCCCGCATCTGCAAAACTCTGCAGTGGTCCGTTAGAGGCCTCTGTGTGTTCCATGCCGCATTGCACTTTGACCTGTCGGTTTGCCAGTAGGGACGGTGCAGTGTGCCTCCGAAGTTGCGTTTTGTGACGTTATTTGTGTGGTGAAGCGTCAGATGAGGCGGCGATTGCTAATCAATCCTGCTAATGTATTGCGATTGGTTGAGATGAAATTCCGAAGAGTCCTTCTTCGTGAATACGGTCTTGGTGTAGAAGAAGAATCATTCTCATGTTTTCTGGTATCTATTATAGTGTAGAAATTTGAGCATAGGCTAGAAACACTATAATAGATAATAGGTAACATGCGAATGATTCATCTTCTACACCAATACCATTTTCACGAAGAAGGTTTCTTCGTAACTTCACCTCAACCAGTCACACTATATAACGCCTCGGAATTGTCTAACAAGGAAAGTTCTTGTTTGTGGCATATAATTTGTGACGATACATAATTAATACTTTTGTAATCAATCAGCGACGGTTGTCGCCGTGTTTTCCTCCTTCTCGAAATATTTCATCTGTGGAAAGGTTTTTTCACTCGTCTTTAGTTTTCTTCCGGTGAGTCGAGAGGACGGAACCGCGATGATTTACTCTCTTGTTTGAACTTATTAAGTGTGGACGCGTACGCAGACTGGCCGATCGTGCTGTACAGCGATGAATGGACGTCCTGCTGATAGTCGTTTCGGCTTCGGTCATACACCTGTCAAGAGCTGTCTCGGATGTACATTCATGAAAGACACTCAGTCCTACCCTCCAAGACTTGCATACTGTGTTCCGGTGAGCTGCAAATCTTGGTTGAACTTCGGTGTTCGAGGAGGGAATGACGTTGAGCGCTCGGCATGTGTTGTTCCAACACGTTAATGCTCCCCACACACGGTACGTGAAACACTACGTGCTTTGTGTTGCCTCCCGTGGATTCTACACCAGCGGATTATTGTGCTTGTTTCAGCATGGATCGACACCAGGTACTTAAGAATAGCTTGGACTATCGGTCTGTATATGTAATCACTTGATACACTGCTAATGCAGTGTTCCAACAATGAATGTTGATTAAAGTAGAAGACTCGAAGACGGTGTAATAATTCTTATTTATGACTGTATATTTCATAGAACTTCTTTGATTTACAGAAGCATGTTGTTTGGAAAAACGTACAAAGACTTTATTAGTGAATCAAGTGAACACGAGAAATATTATACTCCCTGAGGGCTTGTGTGGTAGTGCTGCTTTGAGTGAATACTGCATACAACTGCTCCGTATAGCACTGTCCACCACGTATTGTGCTCCTGAAGTTGGCAGTCTCCTACAGGGTTTCTCAATCCGCAACCGCCTGTGGGGTATCCGTCCAAGTCCAAACTCTCTTTAGGAGAGCCTTCCTGTAAACAAAACATCACAATTAATTACGGACCAGTCAAAGAAAATTACACCCGCAAGCACACGGAATATTCATTTTTCACAGAGGTAACAGGTAGTTCATTATAGTAAGAGTAAAGATTCAGAGTATAAACAGAGGCAACAGTAATGGGTATTCTGCAAATATGTCTGGCAGAGGTTTCATGAAACTGGTTTCATAATACGAGGGATGTAACTTAAGTAGTAGCAACTATTTATTCACAACCGGTGTTAGTGTCCTTAAAAGCAGTCACAAGCGTTTTATACAACCCGTTGCCAGCGATGTGGAAGGCGTAGTATACCGTTAGCAGAGCCTGTTCTGTTGATGGTGCGAGTGGAGCGGTCTACTGCCTGTCGAATCTGTGTTCTGAAGTGAATGCCACGAAGTCCTTCTATCATCTTCGGAATCAAAGTCACAAGAACTTAAGTCAGGGTAGTATGGTGGATGGTGGAGTACTTCCCAGTCCCATGGACCGAACAGAGCAGCCACAGCTTGCGCTGTATGCGCCCGCGCATTGTCGTGCAGAATGATGGCTGGGTTGCGCAGAAAGTGTTGCCGCTTCTTTCGCAAAGCTCGTCGCAGGTGATGTTCCAAAAACGAACAGTACTACTGTGCATTGACGGTCTGCCGTGGAGGAACTGCTTGCCGATCTCCATTGAAGGCTTTTACCCTATGTGTCACTGTTCTGTAAGACAATGTTGATTCCTCACATGCCTCCTGAAGACCTTAATGACACTGTCGTGTTGTACGACCTCTGGCACATTCCATTTTGATGCAACTCCGTTGTCCCTGTTTCTAAAACGTAGTAACACCTTTACGTTAAACCGCTCGCTCACAAGTGACTGTGTTTCCCTCGATTGTGCGCACGCCGGTGACGTGGGATGGGCGAACGAGTCCATTTGCTCGGAGGTACGGTAGATATATCAACAACGTGTGCTATCAGCGACGATAGTAGATTTAATTGCATAGTGTTCCCACAGCAATGTTCCCACTAAGTTCCAAAGCTAATATTTCTCTACCGTTCCATTCTATAACAGTAGAATGTAGAATGTCTACTGACATTGACAAAAGAATTGAGGAAACAATTGCACTTAAATTGACAAAAAATACAACGAACAAAGTTAAACAATTTTCGCCTGTACCAGTAACGGAAGCATCCTACGTCACGCCATAGCGTGAGATGACTCTTAAACGGAATACATTAGACAGCCAGGTTGTGATTCGGACTCTAGAAGCTACGACGCCACCTCGAAAATGTCCGACACCTGCGGAGTCGACACGTTGACTGCTAGTGTCGGCTCCGTTCGACCACTGTGTGTTGTTCAAATGATTGTTAAGCTTACGCGACTTAACTGCGGGGTTATCAGTCCCCTAAACTTACAAACTACTTATGAACTAGCTACTACTAAGGACGGCACACACATCCATGCTCAAGGGAGGATTCGAACCTCCGACGCGGGAGGCCGCGCGGTACGCACCGTGGCGCTCCAGACCGCTCGGCTACTCCCACTCGGCTACAACTATGCCTGAGGGAGGACTCGAACCTCCGACGGCGAGCAGTGGCGCGTTCCGCAGCTAGGCGTCTAGGAAGGATCGGCCACTCCACCACGGCACTGCACGATCGATACGTATCTGTTAGTATCTGCGACATTTTCGATCTTGAAATATTACACTATACGGTCGAAACGACCACCATTGTCTTTCCTCAGAGCGATACGAAACGTCTCCCTTGCAGCGTCTGCCACCGGAGGTGTTTTTATTTGTAATTTCTGTGACATTATAAAGAAGATTGTCCTTTTGATGCTGCTAATTATTTTATTATTATTATTAGCGAATGTCCCCAAGAGAGAACGATAAGCAGGTGATTCATCAACATTTCTTAAGGTTCTTCTTATTTTCCCAATATTTCTTCATTTTCTCCACAAAGGCCTTCTTTCTTTCTTCGGTCCACTTTGGTCGGTATGGTTTTGGTGCCATCTCTGAAGTAAACTTCCACTTGTCAATTTTTCTTCTGAATGTATCCCTGTCTAATATGTTTGTTATGTCAATTTTTGCTTTTGTCAAATCCTTCTTAACTTCAGTTACCCAGGGTATTGTTGCTTTAAGTGATGTCACGTAGTCCAGTAGTCGTTCAGTTAACCTGTTTCTAGGTAATCTGTGTAGGTGTCAATAAAATTTCATTCGTCTCTTTCTGATGTCAGTTTCGATATTTGATAGTTCTTCGGTTGTCTCGATGGTCTGCAGTCTGTATTTATTTATTTATTTATTTATTTGTTTATTTAGCCTGATCAGATTAGGGCCATCAGGCCCTCTCTTACATCGGACCAGGGTTTTACACATACAGAATTTTTTACATTTGAATTACCTATAACATACCAATGATTTTTACAGATAAGCAATTAATAACATAATTTATAAAAGTTAACTACATGCAAAAGGATGTAAAATAAAAGGTATTGACTTAATTCTAATAGGATTAATACTAGTAGTACCACTGAGACACCTTCTGCTGCTGTTGGTGTAACAACATTGATATTAGCAGATACAGGATGTACTTTTGAATCTAGACTGGTTAAGGCAAGGCGAATTCTGACAAAAGGAAGTTAAGAAAGCTGTACCTGGCGAGAGCAATGGCAGTAAGAGAATATCTGGGAGGAGGAATGGATGTGACGTACCTGGACCGTAGGGTATTAAAGACTGGCGTAATTATTGCTTCAGTAGATAATCCATTAACTGTCGTTTGAAGCTGGCAGTGTTATTCAGTTCTCTGATATACTGAGGTAGATTGTTCCAGAGCCTCGTTCCTGCTACTGAAAAGGAT
The DNA here is from genome assembly GCA_026315105.1 of Locusta migratoria. Taxonomy (NCBI): domain Eukaryota; kingdom Metazoa; phylum Arthropoda; class Insecta; order Orthoptera; family Acrididae; genus Locusta; species Locusta migratoria. The sequence goes on along the minus strand of CM048754.1, from coordinate 79,527,375 downwards.
TTTGAGAAACCGGCTGAGTGATGGATAGGGACAGAAAGGGTTTTGCTCTGACACGAACGAGTAGTTCTGTTATGCTGATCAGATAAGAGTGTTAAGGTCGAGGAAAGATATGAGGGACAGTGTACGTTGATAAGAGAGTAGAGGAAACAGAGTGTATGAAAATCTCTGCGCTTGTCAGCACGGAGCCAGGATAGTTGCATATAAGATGGTGAAATGTGATCAAAGAGACGGATGTTACATATATATCGAACGCAGGCATTCATGATTAGTTCCAGACGTCTTGAGCTTTCCCAAGAAAGACCTTGCAAGATAACATCACTGTAATCAATAATTGGAATTACAAGTGTTTGTATAAGTTTCTTTTTGAGATCGAGAGGAAAAAACTTCTTATATCTCTGTAGGGCATGAAGAGATGCTGATGCCTTCCTACACACGGCGGCTGTGTGCTCAGCCCAATTTAGTTTGTCGTCTATTATCACTCCCAGACTTTTTGCCGAGGGCGAAAAATAGATAGGTGTGTCATTTAATATTAATGATGGTTGAGATTCGCGGAATTTGTGGTTAATGAGCCTAGGATGTCCTACCAGAATTGCTTGTGTTTTACTTGGATTGAGCTTTAATCCTATATTCTGTGCCCACTTTGATAGTGCACATAGGTCAGAATTAAAATTTTCGATTGCTGTCTTCAGGTTTTTTGGTTTTGCACTTAAATACAAATGGAGGTCATCGGCATACATGTGGTATTTACAAAAGGACAAGACCGATGATACGTCATTTACGTACAATGAAAAGAGGAGTGGACCTAATACCGAGCCCTGTGGTACGCCTGATAGTACTTTTCTCCACTGTGACTTTTTGGTGCCGGACATGACGCACTGAAGACGCGATGTCAAGTATGAGCGAAACCATTGCACCACGCCTTGAGAGAGATTTAGGCTGCTAAGTTTAGCAAGTAAAATGTCAAAGTCCACAGTGTCGAAAGCTTTGCTAAAGTCTAAGAAGCACATAATAGTCGCCTCTTGTCTATCCATTGCCTGCTTAAGATCGTCTGTCACTTTTATCAAAGCAGATGTTGTGCTGCGATATTTGCGAAAACCTGATTGGTGTTCGTCAAAAAGGTTATTAATAGTCAAGTAGCTGGTTAGCTGATCATTTACTATATATTCTAGAGCTTTGGATAGTGCCGGAAGAATGCAGATAGGTCTGTAATCAGAGGGTGCTGTGGCAATGTTCTTTTTTGGCAGTGGCTTAACTAGTCCACGTTTCCATGCATCAGGAAAAACACTTGTGGCTAAGGACTGATTAAATATATCTGTTATGATGGGCAGCAGTGGATCAATAATCAGCTTTACCATTTGGATAGTGATACCATCATCCCCAGTAGACGCTGATGTAATACGCATAATGGCTTTTTTGACTATACTTCCAGTAACATGCTTAAAACAAAACTTATCATGGTTAGCGTTGTTTATCCTCTTGATATGGTCAATAAGTGTTTGTTTCGTTTGGTGATCTATTGTGGTGGTAGGCGTTGTGAAATACTGATTTAGTTCCTCAATGGGGACAGTGGGTTCGGCTGCAGTTTTTACTTTTCCAATACCAAGACCGCGCAGGTTTTTCCAGAGGACGGCCGGTCTATTTATGTTGTCGGTATCCATCTTGCGTGTATCGTGCTCCCAGAATTTACCTAATAATTTTTCTCTCTACTTTCTTAATTTGTTGTAAATCTAGTTTTCTATTCAGTGAGAGCGTTTCACTTACATATGTGACTGTAGGTTTGATAACTGTGTTGTATTGTCTGATTTTAGTTCCTTTTGACAGGCATTTTTTGTTATATAGATTTTGAACAAGTCCGAATGCTTTCTTGATTTTCTGTAATCGGTTGTTTTGCGCTATTTTCTAGAGTCCTGTTGGTTCAATAACTTCGTCGAGATACTTAAAGTGTTTGACTCTGTTGATGTTACCATAATTTGTTTTGAGTTTCGGAATATCTAATTTGGAGCAAATAAAGTCAGTCTTCTCAAAGGAGATTTGCAGGCCAATCTTTCCTGTACATTCTTTCAGGATCTCAATTTGTTTTATTGGGGTTTCTTCACTATCAGTTATAATTGCTAAACCATCTGCAAATGCTAAATAAGGAATGTTCGATTTTCCTTTACCTCTTCCTAGTTCAATTGGCTTCCAGAAGTTTTGTTTCCTTGGTTCGATTTCCCATTCTTTCATTACTTTGTCTAAAACTATGTCGAATAATAGTGGCGAGATCCCATCTCCTTGTCTTATTCCTGTTTCGATAAAGAACGGTTCCGAAATTTCATCTATGAATTATTTTATTATTATTGCAACAGCTCTTTTGGCCTTAAGTCATTTTCCAAGCAATCTGTGAACGAACATACATTGCAAATTTTCGACTTAAATATTTTTACATAAAAGCGAGAGATAAATATCATAAACGTACCGTCAGAAGGGGTGAAGTCGATCACAAAATTCAGTTTTTCTGTTGTTATCGAGGGAACCTCTGGAACAATTCGTTTCAAAAATATTAGTGTAATAATTAGGATTTCGACATTATATCTAATGTTGAATATAGAAATAGCCTATTGTGCTTTTGAAATTCTTTTAATTTAAAGGTTGATCGGCTTCACCCCACTGGGGTAGACCTATAACGGCTTCAACCAGACAATGGGGTGAAACCGATCGTCTTTTACGTTGAAATATCTCCCAAGGTAAGGTAGGCTATGTTTATATGAAGTTTTAAAATAGTAGAGGGTCTTTCTCAGGGACCAAACATCTATTAAAATTAATAGACTATTTTATGGTTACAACATTGTATTTTCCTTAAAAAATGACCACTGTACATAAAATTATCTTGCATCATAAAGAATTTTCACTCAATGCTTGAAATGTCAAAATTTGGAAAACCGTAGCATCCATGACCAATGCCCTTAGGCAGTTTTCTTACAATTTGTGTGAAGGAAGTCTTTTGTACATCAGGAACATCTGGAAATACACCTGATCAATCCATGAACTAAACATTCTTCGTCTACTGGACTAAGAACAGGCTGCCCACCATATTTATATCTACGTTTGCCCTTCACCCTCTCATTTAACGTTGTATAGGACACACCCTAACACTCAGGTGCTTTACGAATACTCAACTTCTATTTCTTCACTTCCTGAACGGCATTTTCCAGATATACTGGATTGTAGTTCCTTTTTCCCTCTCTTCCCACCTTCTTCACTTATGTTCGCGGCATGATCGACTTCACCCTACAAAATACGACAATTCAATTTTTAAATCACTACTCGTCCATACAACAAACTTCTGCTTTTGCAAGTACATAAATCAATGAGTTCACTTACCGACTAACAGTCCGAAAACGGCAGAATTGTATGACTATAAGGTCGTATTGTGACAGGTTTAGTCTTGCTTCATTCACAGGCCACCAAAATGCATTTGTTTATATGCCACAATCCCGCTGAACGGATACTCGGAGAGAAAATTCTACAGGTAAACACTACTCTCCAACTCATTGGCTTCCAACAAGTAGGTGTAGCGTGAAGTTCCCGGATGTACCGCCAGACGGAAGTAGTGTAAATTATAATGCTGTATCGCCGGTCGACTTTCCCCCACCTGATCAACTTCACCCCTTCTGACGGTATTGATGCCTACATGCAGTACTTACCTGTCGTAAGCTTACTGAACTTTCAGCTACGCAAATCGTACTTTTGTTCCTATTACATGTTCAAAGATTGTTGTATCTCGCCTCGGAGATAATAACTGAAAGACACCGTCTGATACGGAAATTGTGTTGATTGACAAGAAAAACTAATCATCTTTTGGGAACGAAAAAAAAAAAAAAAAACCTAACAAACTTCTGAAACTAAGGCCAAACAACAAACATCAACTAAAAGTTTTCTTCTTCACCAATTAGGTACAAGGCAGGGAGATAACGACAGACTTGAGAGAACGGCCAGGGAGACGGAGCCGGACGACGTATTCCGTCGCTGGCAGGGACTCTTCTCTTCTCTTCCCCGAAGACGTCGGTCGCGATCCCTCAGCTGTGGTTCTCGTTGGCGGTCGGCGGAGAACTGCCGTCGTGTTGCACTGCGCCCCCCTAAATAGTCGGCGCGCAGTGATACGTGGCAGTCTCGAGCTGGTCTCACGTGACTGTGCGGAGGAAAGTAGTGCCGGTTTAGTGCGCTCTCTGGCGGTACTCGTCGCGTCCTCTGGTGACTCCGGAACCGCCGCTGTGGAACGCCTCACTGGCAGGCAACCGTGCGCTGCTACCCTGCATTGCAGGTTGTCCGCTTGTCAGGCGAACCACTGGTACATGACAAAGATAATACAAAATTTACGAAAAGGAACATCTTTCTAAACGTGCAGCATTGAAAGGAAAGTGTCTTATAACAGTACATACGAGCATCCTACTGAAATATTAAAAAGTTCGTCACACCTAAACGCAACAAGTACAGTCGCGCAATTTGCGTAGCAGAAAGATCATAAAGCTTCTGACAGATAAATACTGCATGTACCATCCAAACTTTTCTGATATTTATCTCTCGCTTTAGTCTGAAAATATCTAAATCCAAAATGTGCAATGTACTAGGTGATCAAAAAGTCAGTATAAATTTCTAACTTAGTAAATCACAGAATAATGTAGATAGAGAGGTAAAAATTGACACACATGCTTGAACTGACATAAAGTTTTATTAGAGAAAAAAAAGTATTGCTAGACGCGTGGAAGATCTCTTGCGCACGTCGTTTGGTGATGATCGTGTGCTCAGCCGCCACTTTCGTCATGCTTTGCCTCCCAGGTCCCCAGACCTCAGTCCGTGCGATTATTGGATTGGGGGTTACCTGAAGTCGCAAGTGTATCATGATCGACCGACATCTCTTGGAATGCTGAAAGACAACATCCGACGCCAATGCCTCACCGTAACTCCGAACATGCTTTACAGTGCTCTTCACAACATTATTACTCGATTACAGCTACTGTTGAGGAATGATGGTGAACATATTGAGCATTTCCTGTAAAGAACATCATCTTTGCTTTGTCTTAATTTGTTATGCTGATTATTGCTTTTCTGATCAGATGAAGCGCCATCTGTCGGACATTTATGAACATTTTCTTTTTGGTTCTAATAAAACGCCATGTCATTCCAAGCATGTGTGTCAGTTTTTACCTCTCTGTCTACATTATTCAGTGATTTATTAAATTTTTCTGATTACCTGATATATATAATTTGTACAGTGAGCATGCTATAAAGGAAAGCAAGGAGAAATTTGGAGAAGGAATTAAAGTTCAGGGGGAAGAATTAAAAACATTGCGTTTTGCCGACGACATAGTAATACTATCAGATACAGCAAAGGACCTGGAAGAGTAATTGAACGGAATGGACAGTGTGCTGAAAGGTGCATATAAGTTGAAGATTAGCAAAAGCAAAACAAAGGTAATGGAGTGCAGTCTAAGAAAATAAGCTGATGCTGAAGGAATTAGATTAGGTAACGAAACAATAAAGGAGGTAGATGAGTTTTGTTGCTTGGGTAGTAAAATAACAAATGATGGTCGCAGTACAGAGGATATAAAATGCAGAATGGCAATGGGTAGAAAAGCGTTCTTGAAAAAGAGAAATTTGTTAACATCGAATATTGATTTAAGCCTCAGGAAGTCTTTTCTGAAGGCATTTGTATGGAGTGTTGCCTTCTATGAGAGTGAAACATGGACGATAAACAGTGCGAACAGGAAGAGAATAGAGGCTTTTGAAATGTGGTGCTACAGAAGAATGCTGAAGATTAGATGGGTGGATCACGTAACTAATGAGGAGGTACTGAATAGAATTGGGGAGAAAAGAAATTTCTGGCATACCTTGACTAAAAGAAGGAATTGATTGGTAGGACACATTCTTAGACATTCTTATGAATTGTGAATTTAGCGTTGGAGGGAAGTGTGTGAGGTAAACCGCAGAGGAAGACCAAGAGATGGATACAGTAAGCAGTTTCAGACAGATGTAGGTTGCCTTTCTTCTGTGGCGATGAAGAGGCTTGCTCAGGATAGGGTATTGTGGAGAGCTGCATCAAACCAGTCTCCGGACTGAAGACCACAACAACACAACATTATATATATATTTTATAATTTTATGACAATGAGGTATATAATAAGTTTTCTTAGACTTTTGAGATAACGTTCATTTGCTTTCCTACTTCATAAATTGTACTTACGGTGCAATAATTCCATGTAACTACATTTTTGTACATGTGTCCTACAGACCAGATGATTACACCATAGTGTTTCCAAACCGGTGTCTTAAATAAATAAAATGAAAGAAAAATGCGATTTTGTCCTTTAGCCTTCCATTCATTAATCTCATAGTCGGAATAGAAATTTGAATTGCTCTTCTTCTAAATACGAGTTCAGTGTGACTAATGTAGTTCACCACACAGAACGGCTATCGCAAGACATTTCGCACTGAAGAAACCCCCCCCCCCGCCTCTCACTTTGACTTTGGCTACAGTGACATCGCTTTGTGCGCACACTCGAGCAGACTACGTCATTACACGGCTGTTAGCCTTCCCTGACCCTACTCCACAGAAAGCAACACGGTCCTAATGACCGGCGTAAAAAAGGCGCTTATGTAAAATTCATGGCTATTTAAATCTCCCCCCCCCCCCTCCCACCAAGTGCCTCACGATGCTCATAAAAGACGTGTCAAGTTTCTTCTACAGACGGTGCTCACAACTGAGTTAAGTTGACGTTATCTGTAGTAGTTTAAGCGAACGGAGGTCAGGTGTGTGTGTATGGGGTACATCAGAGTTGTTAACTTTTATGACATTCCCTCGAGAAACACATTGCCAATCCCAGAGGTGTAAAAACACACACTATCACTCCGAATTCCAGCTCTGGAGTGAATGCAAAATAATAGAATGTCGCTGTGACGCTAAAGTGCACTAAATACGGTGCTCAAGCCTCGAAAGTACCATCTCGTTTTAAAGAGACTGCACAAGACTGCAATATTAGCAAGTGCTTTTCCTGCTTATCATTTTATTAGAAGCATTTGAGACGTGGACTTTGAGGAGGATGGAAGGGATAAAGTGGGTAGAAAAAGTGAGAAATGAGGTGGTGTTGAGAAGAGTGGGTGAAGAGAGAGCAATTTTTGAATGTCATCAAAAAGAGGGAACGTAATTGGCTTGCGCCTTGGATGGGAAGAGATTGTCTGCTGATGGATGCTATGGAGGGAACAGTGAACGGAAGAAGAAGAAGACGCAGAGTTCGCAAATCGTATTTCTTGATTTTCAGAAGGCTTTTGACACTGTACCTCACAAACGGATTTTAATCAAATTGCGTGGTTATGGTATATCGCCCCAAATTTTCGATTCGATAGGGGATTTCCTGTCAGAGAGGACACAGTTCGTAGTAATCGATGGTAAGGCATCGAACATAACAGAGGTGATATCGGGCGTTCCACAAGGTAGTGTCATTGGTCCTCTGCTGTTCCTTATTTACATAAACGATTTAGGGGAAAATGTATGTAGCACTATTAGGTTGTTTGCAGATGATGCCTTCATTTACCGTGTAGTAAAATCATCTGAAGATCAAAACCAACTGCAGAACGATCTGAATAAGATATCACTATGGTGTAAAAATTGTCAATTGACTCTAAATAATGAGAAGTGAGAAGTCGTCCACATGAGTACGAAAAGAAATCCGTTAAACTTTGTTTACATGATAAATCTATCAAATGTGAAGGCAGTAAACTCCACAAAAATACCTAGGAATTACTATTACTTCAGACGTAAATTGGAAAGAACACGTAGACAAATTGTAGTGGGAAAGGCGAATCAGAGACTGCGTTTTATTGGCAGAACCCTTCAAAGATGCGACAGAATTACAAAAGAAACTGCATACACTACGCTTGTCCGTCCATTTTTGGAGTATTGCTGCCCAGTATGGGAACCTTATAATGTGGGTTTGACGGAGGACATCGAAAGAGTCGAAAGAAGGGCAGCTCGTTTTGTATTGTCGCGATACAGAGGAGACAGCTTTACGGAAATGATACAGGATCTGGGATGGGAATCATTACAAAAACGATGCTTATCGCTGCGGCGTGGGCTTCTTATGAAACTCCAATCGCCAACATTCTGCTCCGAATGCGAAAATATATTGTTGACTCCCACTTACATCGGGAGAAATGATCATCAGAATAAAATACGAGAAATCAGAGCTCGAACGGAGAGATTCAGATGTTCTTTCTTCCTGCGTGCTATTCGAGAATGGAATAGGAAATGAATAGTGTAACGGTGGTTCGATGAACACATGAACTTAAATGCGATTTGCAGAGTATCCTATGTAAATGTAGATGTAGAAGATACCACATGGTTGAAAGTGTAAGGGTCTAAAACAGTTGTGGGAAATCGAAGAGGGTAGCCAACGACACAAATGCATGGAAAGCTGCATGTAAAGAGCTGCGTTAGGGCAGAACAATGATGACCACAATCACTTAATTTTCAATTCTACTTTCTGCACTGTTATTAAAAATTGATTGCGTTTTCTAAATGTTGTTCTTCCGAAGGATACAGCGGACTACTTTATGCGTGTCAGATTACTATTACTACGATAGAAAACGTGCATTTATATACAGGGTGTCCCCCGCTATCTTGGTCACCCAAAATATCTCTGGAACAACAACAGCTGTTGTAAAACGACTTTTACCGGTATCAATGTAAGACTGGGGCTCATAAGTGTAACCTATAGCGTGACAAATCACATGAACAATGGCGTTGATTGCATCGCAATACGCCAATCACATCCCGAGACATTGTGGAGCGAAGTTGACGCTTGAAATAAGCGAAACGCTCGGCTAGCGCACGTCCTGAGACTCAGGCGAGAACCACATGCTGCTCAGGACGTGCGCTAGCCGCGCGTTTCGCGTATTTCAAGCGTGAACGTCGCTTCGCAATATCTCGGGATGTGATTGGCGTGTTACGATGCAATCAACGCCATTGTTCAGATTCGAAAAGGTAAACATTTTTTACTTGTCAAGTACCAAACGTGTGGTATTAAATTCTTTGAATTCCTGCGTTTCCTTCTTGGCACTGCAATTTCCACAAAGGGTTGTGTAATTTGCAGATAGTGTGCATACTACTTCATGAGCCGCGGTGGAGTAGCCGAGCGGTCTAAAGCGTCTCGCTGCGGAGCGCGCGGTTGCTCGCCGTGGAGGTTCGAGTCCTCCCTGGGGCATGGGCGTGTGTGTTGTCCTTAGGTTAGTTTACCTAGGTTTAAGTAGTTTGTAAGCTACGGACTGATGACCACGCAGTTTGCTCCGATAGATTTGCAGACTACTTCATGTATTTCCGAAAGTATATAATAATGTGACACATAATTCATGTGACAAGTCGGCAGAAACGATGAAATACTTGACAGTCAGGCCCAATTCGGATAATGTAGTCTTTAGAAATAAAGCAGTGTGTCCGTATGTACGTGTGTTCATTTGTGTGTACGTGTTGCATACAAATCAACAGTTTTTTCCGATCTTTATGAAATTTTGCACACGTATGCTTCAATCCATGAGGACGGTCGCTGTAAGTGTAAGGATCAAATACAACACATAGTATGTGTATGACGTGGTGTCTTAAACAATGAGATGAACGAAAAACTCTTGCATTACGCGGCAATGTTGAACATTTCCTACTAAACCTCTGGACCGATTTAAACCAAATTTGGTACTCATCTTCCTTACTGTGGGGTACCAATTCTGTAATGATAAGAACCACATACGACACATGGTTCAGGAGATATAACGTCATAAACAATAGGAGCTACAAGAAACTGCCATATAATAAGACGAGACCTTATGAATACAGTATATTAGAAACGAGATTACTTAGCGACTTGCAACAAACTTTAAACATAATTTCAAACCTTTATTGAACTATTTGTCGCTGACAACCATAGCAAAATTATGAAAGGAAAAAGTTTCTCGCTTACTACTTTTCCGCTGTTCATTCAGTATGACATTACAAGTTATAATTTCCACACTACAAATTGTAGCGGAAGGTAATTTTACAGACAGTATACACACATATAGTTGAATTTACTTTGTAAATTGTATCAGAGTGCGACACGTAGTTCATGACATAGGAGCACATAAACAGTAACGTTCATGGAAAACCGCCCCATCACGCACCAAATTTTAATCAATTACTTCTTCACTACTAATTGTATTCGCAACAGATTTTAACGACATACAACCCTTATACAAATGAATATATAGCTGAAAAATTATACAATTGTACAACATATAATTCAATAAATATGACATCGTACGAATTTTATATGTCCTTTGTATTTAGACTACAATCTATCTTAGTTTGGATACTGCACTTGTAATTTTGTACATTATTATATATTCTCCGATATATATAACATGTTTTTAGGAAAAAAGGAGATGGACAGAGAGAGAGAAGGGATAGGAGAATTATTAATTCAATGCAGGAATGAATAAATAAATACCCGGACAACGCCGGGTTTTCAGCTAGTTTATTATATTTTTACTGACAGCTCCATTCGTAACACATTTCGCAGACAGTATCCTAATATTCCACTCTACGAACCTGGGAAACCTTTTTATTCTATGACGCACAGTCCAGGGTAAACGATATCATTTGTACTAAACTGCTTGAAAAATGTTCAAATGTTTGTTAAGCTTAAGGGACTTAAGTACGGGGTCATCAGTCCCTAAACTTACAAACTACTTATGAACTACCTTATACTAAGGACGACACAAACATCCATGCCCGAGGGGGATTCGAACCCCCGACCGTAGCGACCGTTCAGACTGTGACTGGCGCACCGCAGACCGCTCGGCCACAGCGGCTGGCGAACTGCGTGAAAACGAAACTGAAATGGCTAGGGTTTGGGGGATAAAATGATTAACAGAAAGGGAAGAAGAAGGTGAGCTGACATAAAAATGGAATGTGTGTACACAGTCGGACAACACAGGAAAGTAAATTCCATCCCCACAAAACATTTTCTAGTAGGGCTCTGAAGTCACAAGATGTTTTTACTGGTGTAATAGCATTTATACCGTGATAGTAGATTGTAATCGTAGGATTAAGCTTCTGTAAAGCCACAAACGTCATAGGTTTCTATCAGCCACATCAATTACATTAACAATAAAATTTAATTTGCAGGAAGTGTTGTTACTGAAAAATACGCAGAATAGTTTTTTTAACAGATAAACATCTGTGACTACATTCTAAAAGTTTACGTCAATAGAAGTGACCACTTACTACTGCTGATTTAAAATGCAAAAACATTCCCCAAGGTGAAGCAATTCAAAATTTCCATTCACTTCATTTCTCCTGTCTGACAGACGTTTTAATTCCGAAGGTAGAGTATCGAATAGCTATGCAGCTGACCATTTGATGGTTATTTGCGAACCACTGTGACATTTAAACTGTCATACGTTTAGGCGTTGCCTTGGAAAAGAAATGGATTTTACGGCTGGACTTGAGACCCTGTTTGTAGCCTTATTGCGTTGATTTTGGCGTCTACTCATCTGCGATTCAACTCTTGAACTTGCTGCCTTTTAATGTATTTCAACATTCCTGATATGACATATCAGATATTTCCAAGAAGTGCCTTGTTTGTACCCATTATTACCTATTTCTGTTCTCATACGATAGGTAATTTAGACAGTCATTCGAGGACTTTCAACACCACATTGGACTCTCATTCGGGAGGATGGTGGTTCAAATCCACCTCCGGCCATCCAGATATACTTTTTCCGTGATTTCCTTAAATCTCTCTAGGCAGATGTCCCGATGATTGCTTTGAAAGGTCACGGTCGATTTTCTTCTCCACCTGTATCCAAACAATCCAAGCGTTAGCTCCTTCTCTCCACTAGCTTCCATTCTCCCCCCTTTTCAACAACAATAAATGGAGTCACATGATTTTCTATGATTACAGCACTTCACTCTGAGTAGTTACTTTCGTAGCGAGAAGTTATAACATATATATCACGTTTTACAACATAATAGTTTTCGAGGTTGTAAGATTTTCACATATGATATCGGTAACTTCAGTAATACTTTCTCTACTAACCTTGTTGCCGGGTGGGTATCGTACTTTACAGTGGAACTATTCTGACTATGTACTACAAATTGATAATAGAAATCAATCAGTAAAACTTACAATATATAATACACCATCTCATTATCGGAAATTATCTTATTATGAGGTTTATAATCAACAGAAACAAACACAACGAAAGTGTGAAAAATACGAAAATGATCTATCCAAGTAAACAAAACAAGTACACCATTTAAATGCAATTATTAGCCCTAATACTTCCGAAAAAACAACGCTACTTGTAAGACAAAGTGTTGAAACAGTTATGAGTAGCACAACAACAATAAAATGTAACCAAAAGGACCAGCAATATTTTACATCATACTAGACAAATAAATAGACAGCGATAAGGACCAACTATCTCTTTCTTGTCAAAAATATTTCAAACAAAACTTATCCACTTTACAGTTACATATATTGCGTCTTAGAATAACATTTGCAAATTGATATAATTCACAAAACTAAGTTCATCAGAATTTATCCTACTTTTATAAATACCTGTACTACAGACAGAAGTGGAATACTTTCATGTAATTTATTATTAAAATATATAGTTCAAAAACAGAGCTAAGAAAATACTGCAGAATTTAAATTTGCCACCCGAATGGAAACGTTACAGCAAAATTACTATATTAACCCTTGAAGACATAATTCTTCTAATACATTTTACAGAACTTCTGTAAATATGTTTCACTTTGTTTTGAAATTAGTTATCATTGATCTAATTTCATGTAAGGATACGGTCTGGGGTTCGTATTCCCCCTCTGTCATGGATATTTGTGTCGTCTTTAGTATAAGGCAGTTCATACGTAGTTTGTAAGTTTAGGGACTGATTACCCCGCAGTTAAGTCCGATGTTGTTGTTGTTATGGTCTTCAGTCCGGAGACTGGTTTGATGTAGATCTCCATCCTATTCTATCCTGAGCAAGCCTTTTCATCTCCTCATAAGAACGGCAACCCACATCCATTTGAAACTGTTTACTATATGCGTCTCTTGGTCTCCCTCTGCGATTTTTACCCCACACACTTCCCTCTAATGCTAAATTTACGATTCCTAGATATCTAAGAATGTCCTACCAAACGATCCCTTCTTTTAGTCAAGGTATGCCAGAAATTCCTTTTCTCACCAATTCTGTTCAGTACCGCTTCATTAGTTATACGATCTACCCACCTAATCTTCAGCATTCTTCTGTAGCACCACATTTCAAAAGCCTTTATCCTCTTCCTGTCCGCACTGTTTATCGTCCATGTTTCACTCCCGTACAAGGCAACACTCCACACAAATGTCTTCAGAAAAGACTTCCTTATACTTTAATAACCGAGGTTAGCAAATTTCTCTTTTTCAAAAATGCTTTTTTTCCCATTGCCATTCTGGATTTTATACCCTCTGTACTCTGACAGTCATAAGTCCGATAAGCTTTACAAACAATTGAACACTGGACAAAACTAATCCGCCCTCATCCGCTGAGAACTGATGTTTGTTATCGATATCCTGACCGGTTTCATCTTTGGTCGTGTCGGCGCTGTGTGCTTGCTTGCTCGGTGTGTGTTGTCTTTCCTGTTTACTCATTGAAAACCGAGGTTTTAAAGATCGTTTGCACATTGCTTCCTCACGGCAGTTTCGCCTTGAAAATGGCAGGGTGGTCTCCTGCCGAAATATCGGCCGCCGTCGAATTTGATACCTGTCTGTATACCTGTAAGTTTTTCGTAATATCTGCTTGTCCTCTTGACTGAGATGCACATTTTCCAGACATCACAGAACTGTTGGGAAGGTCCTGTAACGTTTACTGGGCTCAGAGTTTGCTCCGTTTTGAGAATGTAACGGCGACGCTTATCAGCTTGCAGTTGTGTACCGTAGGTCTAGTAGAGTTTAGCGTTCCGAAAGATTGGAAGATAGCGAAGGTCATCCCCGTGTTTAAAAAGGGACGTCGAACAGATGTGCAGAACTATAGGCCTATAACTCTAACGTTGGTCAGTTGTAGAATTTTGGAACAAGTATTATGTTCGAGTGTAATGACATTTCTGGAGACTAAAAATCTGCTGCTCTATTCGTCGGCGAGACTCAGAGGACCATACAGACGGTTTCTCAGGTAAACGTTGTGTTTCTTGGCTTTCGCAAGGTGTTTGATACAGTTCCCCACAGACGTTTAATGAACAAAGTAAGATAAGATGGTCTATCAGAACAATTGTGTGAAGGATTGAGGAGTTTCTAGAAAACAGAACGCAGCATGTCATTCTCAATGGAGAGAAGTCTTCCGAAGTAAGAGTGATGTCAGGTATGCCACAGGGGAGTGTCGTGAGTCCGTTGCTGTTCACGATATATACAGGGTGAATGACCTAACACTTGCACCGCAAATATTGCGGAAATGGAAAGTGCCATTGATGTGCGATTTTCACAGAATGAATTGGTAGTCAATAAATAGATTGTTAGCCAATAAATAGATTATAAAAATACCAAGAAAGTGTATTTTTTATGCAAACATACAGTTTTTCAAATGGAAAAATGGTTGTTTCTATCATGTACTGCAATGTTTGACACCACCTGTGTACAAAGAATTTTGAATGACACTTTACAACGTTTACTTCGGCAGCTACAACCGTTGAAAGTTTTGGGGGCGGAGGCTACGACGGTGTAGCTGACTGGCTGGTGGTCATGAGGCAGTGGGCCGTGCCCCAGGGGCTAGCCACTCGGCCAGTCAGCTACGCTATCCCAACCTCCGCCCCCGAAGCTTTGAACGGTTGTAGCTGCCAAACTAAACGTGATAAATATATCACTCAAAATTCTTCGTACACAGCTGGTGTCAAAAATTCCCGTGTATGATACAAACAACCATTGTTCCATTTAAAAAACTGTATGTTTACATAAAAATATATCTTCTAAATAATACTACAATCTGTTTGTTGGCTAAAAATCCGAGCCCCTGACTACCAATCCATTCTGTGAAAACCGCACATCAATCGCACTTTCCGTTTCCGCAATATTTGCGGTGCACGTGTTCGGTGATGCACCCTGAGTATATATATGACTTTGCGGGTAACATTGGAAGCTCACTGAGGCTTTTTGCAGATGATGCTGTAGTATATAGAGAGGTTGTAACAGTGGAAAATTGTATTGAAATTCAGGAGGATCTGCATCGAATTGACGCATCGCATTGACGTTTGGCAGTTGCATCTCAATGTAGACAGGTGTAATGTGCTGCGAATACACAGAAAGAAAGATCCTTTATCGTTTAGCTACACTATAGCAGGTCAGCAACAGAAAACAGTTAATTCCATAAATTACCTGGGAGTAGGAATTAGGAGTGATTTAAAATGGAACGACAATATAAAATCAAACGTCGGTAAAGCAGATGGCAGACTTAGATTAATTGGAAGCATCCTAAGGAAATGCAGTCCGAAAACAAAGGAAGTAGGTTACAGTACACTTGTTCCCCCACAGCTTGAATACTACTCACCGGTGTGGGATCCGTACCAGGTGGGGTAGTTAGAGGAAGTAGAAAAGATCCAACGGAGAGCAGCGCGCTTCGTTACAGGATCATTTGGTAATCGTGAAAGCGTTACGGAGATGATCGCTAAACTCCAGTGGAAGACTCTACAGGAGAGACGCTCTGTCGCTCGGTACGGGCTTTTGTCGAAGTTTCGAGAACATACAAGGTGTCCAAAAAAGGACTCCCTGATTTCAAAATTAAATATCTCGAAAACAAAGATCAATAGAGGAATGCAGTAAACGGTATGTTTATTGTGAAAGCTGTAAGACGTTTATACAGCAGTTTGAAATCATAGTTACAAAAGCTGCTAACAGATGGCTCTGTAATCGCCATACGTAATGTCTAGTACAAATAGTGATCCGAAGCCCAGAGCCATCAGTTCCACTATTGAAACGTGAAAGGAGGTTAGCGTACCGAAGGAAGAGATTAAAACCATGTTCTCCATTGAACAACGCGTTTTTCTGGTGCTAGAGTACCACAGGTTAGAAGAGAGTCTTACGGCAACAAGGCCAAGTTTTCAAGCACGATTTAATGTTCCAAAAGGACCCGATGCGAAGACCATTCGTACGCTCTTCGCAAAATTTCAACGAACAGGCAGCGTAAATGATGATCTAGTGGAGCATGTTGGCCGCAAGCAAACCACAGTTACGCTTGAAAATATCGCCACAGTTTCTGGAATTATTCAGCGAAATCCAAGGTCATCCGTCCCTAGAATTGCATCTGGGACTGGTTTGAAGCGTTCCAGTGATAGCGTTGATAGTGAAGGATTTGATGTTGAATGCATCTGGTTTACAGATGAAGCACACTTCCACCTGAATGGATACGTGAATAAGCAGAACTGGCGATTTTGGGGTTCCGAAAAGCCATACTGGCGTGAAGCGAAACCCCTGTATTCTCCTAAAGTTACTGTGTGGGCTGCAGTTTGCAGCAGAGGCACTATTGGCCCTTTTTTCATTCGAGAAACGGTCACTGGTGCACGTTACGTTGCAATTTTGGAATAATTTGTAGCTACACAGCAAGCGTTAGAGGATCGATCAGGTACTGAATGGTTTTTACAAGATGGAGCCCGACCACATCGGACCGAACAAGTGTTTCGCTTTCTTGAGGAATACCTCGGGAATCGAGTCATTGCTTCGGAATATCCCAAATTTACTGGTGCAGCCATGGACTGGCCTCCATATTCGCCGTATTTGCCTCCCTGTGACTTTTTTTTGTGGGGCACAGTGAAAGACATGGTCCATCCGAAGCATCCCGCCACGCTGGACGAGCTTCGCCGATCTATGTGGCATGTGAATCAATTTCGGTCGAGACACTACGAAATGTGATGGCGAATTTCATTCTTTGTTTGCGCCACCTCTTTAGTGTCAATGGTGAACATTTTGAAAACATTGTGATATGATTGTTTGCAAAGAGTGTTTTCATGCAATTATTTCACTTATGTATGCTGATATGAGCTGTACAGCGTACAGCGCCATCTGTGAGTAGCTTTTGTAACTGTTATTTCAAACAGCTGTATAAACTCCTTACAGCTTTCACAATAAACATACCGTTTACTGCATTTCTCTATCGATCTTTGTTTTCGAGATATTTAATTTTGTAATCAGGAAGCCCTTTTCTGGACACAATGTATAAAACTTCTATCTGTGCATATTGTGTTATTTACTCAACAAACTTGAACTGTGAACTGTATGTACAATTATTGTGTAGCCTCAGTCATTATCTATACGGTAGAAACAACTTCCGCAAAATCATAAGCGATAGTTTTATCCTGTAGGCACGGTCAGCATTGATTCTGGATTAGCTGCGGCGGTAACCATAATGCGTACCGGAGAGAAGACGGGAGAGTTTCATCTTGGCATATTTCGGACATAATGATTATGAATTTTTAATGTATGATGTCACATTGTCTATACGTGTAACATGTATTTCTGCAGACGGGTTTATATCCTTCGAAACCGTGGTCAAGTCTATTAAACTACTATTATCGCAATTGGCTGATTGTTAATTTACTTATCCTGCTACCGTTACCGAGACACAGTCGTGTTTAAAATATTGAAAGATTGAAAGAAAGAATACTGAACTATATGTAACCTATAGCTATGCTTAGCTGACGTGATTCACAAAAAAAAAAAGAAAAAAAAGTGTTGTAATGTTTGTAAATCCATCGGACCAAACTGCGTGGTCATCAGTCCGTGCCGTCCGCGGTGGCCGAGGGGACTGAGGCGCTCCAGTCACGGTATGCACGCCCACAACGGTCAGGAGTTCGAATCCCTCCTCGGGCAGGGATATTTGAGCCGTCCTTTGTCTTAGGTAGTTCATAAGTAGTTTGTAAGCTTAGGGACTGATGACCCCGTAGTTAAGTGCCATAGGTTCTACAAACATTTGATTTGAACATCAGTCCGTAGCTTACAAACTACTTAAACCTAGGTAAACTAACCTATGGACAAAGACACACACCCATGCCCCAGGGAGGACTCGAACCTCCACGGCGAGCAACCGCGCGCTCCGCAGCGAGACGCTTTAGACCGCTCGGCTACTCCACCGCGGAACACCGGAAGAAATTGTGTCTAATAAAGAACTGGTAAAGCGACTCCTTGCAATGTTCAAGGGCAGTGGTTGGCTTTAGTCGATATACAGGGAGCGATACCGCACAATAAAACGTAGTTTCGGTGCGGGCAGTGGCGGGTTGGACCAAGACTGTTTTGGCTTCCCTGAGAAAATCAAATGAAACCACCTATCGGGTGGCTTGCGGAGTATGGATGTGGATGGAGAACGGGTGTGTATCGGCGGTAGCCTTGCTGTCTAGTGAAGTACCACGCGTGACTCAGAGCTCTGGCTGGTTGCGGAGGAGAAGACGCTGTGCAGCGCTCCGCGCCTGGCTATGCTCACCGCGCAAACCGCGGACCCAAATAAAAACACACCAGCGACGCACAAAGAGTGTTTCTGCGCGCGTCGATGGAGTGTGTAGCGGGCCGCACCGCTTTCGGAAACGCCAAAACAAATACGCGGCCTTACGAAGAGCAGACGAGCGCTCCAGCGCGCGTCTGAGTGCTTCCTGAGAGAGCGAGAGAGTGGGGTGTTTGGCGAAATTGAAACTGTGCAGGCGGAAGCGGTGGCGGCGGGGATAAGACAAGCAAAATAAACAGTCCGTACCTCATATTCGTAGCAGGTACCGGGTTTATTGACACTGTGCGCTGACAGGAATTGAATGTCCAAAGGTTTTATTCCGCGAACTAACGACTCTCATAGGTGGAGCAGCGGTAAATACACACATTCGGGAGGACTATGACGTGATAAAAGAGAAATCTCTTTAACGCTAAAGAAAGTTGTTTAATTCACAGTGTGTAAGAAAGTTTTTTTTTTTTTTTTTAGTAAATTGTTGTCGGGTTTCCAGACTACTACTGTACTCAATATTTCTGCCGTCCTATTAACCAATAGTCAACACGGATTCAGAAAGTATCGCTCATGCAAAACACAGCATGCCCTTTATTCTCATGAAGTGTTAAGTCCCATATTTCTGGATTTCCGGAAGGCTTTTGACTCTGTGCCCCACAACCGGCTTCTAATTAAATTGCGTGCTTATGGAATATCGCTCCAATTGTGCGATTGGATTCACGATTTCCTATCAGAAAGGACACAGTTCGTTGTAATTGACCATAAGTCATCGAGTTCCCCAGGGAAGCATTAAAAGTCCCCTACTCTTCCTTGTGTTTATAAACGATTTAGGAGACAATCTGAATAGCTCCCTTAGACTGTTCGTGGATGATGCTGTCGTTTATCGGTTAGTGAAGTCAACAGAGGATCAGAAAAAGCAACTCAATTACGCGATAAATCAGTCAAACATTAAGGTCGTAAATTCTACCAAATACCTAGGAGTTACAATTACGAACAACTTTGACTGGAGAGAACACACAGAAAATATTGTGGGGAAGGCGAACCAAAGGTTACGTTTCATTGGCAGAACGCTTCGAAGATGCACCAGCTCCACCAAAGAGACTGCCTACATTACACTTGTGCGTCCTCTCCTGGAGTACTGTTGCCCCTTGTGGGACCCTCACCAGTGGGACTGACGGAAGACATTGAGAAGGTTCAGAGAAGGGCAGCTCGTTTTGTTTTATCACGTTATGGGGGAGAAAGCGTCACGGAAATGTTGCACGAATTGAGGTGGAAATCATTAAAAGAAAGACGTTATTCATTGGGTCGTGATCTGTTTGCGAAGTTTCAATCACCGACTTTTAGTTCTGAATGTGAAAATATTTTGCTAGCACCCACCTACTTAGGGAGACATGAACATCCCAATAAAATAAGAGAAATTAGATCGAAAACGGAACGATTTAGGTGTTGTTTCTTCCCGCGCGCTATTAGAGAATGGAACGCTAGAGAAAGTTTATGAAAGTGGTTCAATGAATCGTCTGCCAGGCACTTAAATGTGATTTGCAGAGTATCTATGTAGATGTAGAATTAGAACTGGCCGCCATAATCAGGTGAGGAAGATACGCCGTTCTCGCCGTGACTGAGTGAAACTGTGGTACGGCTGGCTCTGTATATAGCCGGCCGCGGTGGCCGAGGGGACTGAGGCGCTCCAGTCACGGTCTGTACGGCCACTACGGTCGGGGGTTCGAATCCCCCCTCGGGCATGGATATTAGTGCCGTCCTTAGTTGTAAGTAGTTCATAAGTAGTTCATAAGTAGTTTGTAAGTTTAGGAACTAATGACTCCGTAGTTAAGTCCCATAGACTCTACAAACATTTGAACATTTTTTTTGGCTCCGTATAAACAACGAAAGTACTGAGGCGCATGCGCTAAGTACAGTACAGAGGCCGTGCGTTTACTCGTAGCTGCTCTGCTGACCCCTGGAGCGAGAGAAGTTGCAACGTCTCCAGTGGTGGGTAACGTCAGAAACAATAGATCGTTATGGAGTGTCATTCGTTGCTAGTTGATGCAGATGCCGATGTTTTAACAGGAAACACAATTAACCGTGACAGTGGTTATTTTCTGAGTGAATCGTGGAATCCTGTGTTGTCAAACCTCTACCCTCTGTACTTAGCGCATGCCCCTTCGTACTTTCGTTGCGTATTATGAATTATCTGGAACAGAATAATATATTGACCCAAGGTCAACACGGATTTAGAAAATATCGTTCATGAGAAACACAACTAGCTCTTTATTTACACTAAGAGATGAATGCTATCGACAAGGGATCTCAAATTGATTCCGTATTTCTTCATTTCCAGAAGGCTTTTGATACCGTACCTCACATACGGCTTTTAATCAAATTGCGTGGTAATGGTATATCACACGAAATTTGCGACTGGATAGGGGATTTCCTGTCAGAAAGGACACAGTTTGAAGTAATCGATGGTAAGGCATTAACTAAAACAGAGGTGATATCCGGCGTTCCACAGGGTAGTGTTATTGGTCATCTGCTGTTCCTTGTTTAAATAAACGATTTACGGGAAAATCTAAGTAGCTCTCATAGGTTGTTTGCAGATGACGCCGTCATTTACCGTCTAGTAAAATCATCTGAAGATCAAAACCAACTGCAGAACGATCTGAATAAGATATCACTATGTTGTAAAAATTGGCAATTGAATCTAAATAATGAGAAGTGTGAAGTAGTCCACATGAGTACGAAAAGAAATCCGTTAAATTTTGTTTACAAGATAAATCAATCGAATGTGAAGGCTGTAAACTAAATACTTAGGAATTACTATTACTTCAGACTTAAATTGGAAAGAACACGTAGATACAGTCGTGGGAAAGGCGAATCAGAGACCGTTTTATTGGCAGAACCCTTAAAAGATGCAACAGAACTACTAAAGAAACTGCACACACTACGCTTGTCCGTCCATTTTTGGAGTATTGCAGCCGAGTGTGGGATCCTAATCAGGTGGGTTTGACGGAGGACATCGAAAGAGTCCAGAGAAGGGCAGCTCGTTTCGTATTGTCACGATACAGGGGAGACAGCGTTGCGGAAATGATACAGGATCTGGGATGGGAATCATTACAACAACGGCGCTTATCGCTGCGGCGTGGTCTACTTACGAAACTCCAATCACCAACATTCTTTTCCGAATGCGAAAATATATTGTTGACTCTCACTTACATAGGTAGAAATGATCATCAGAATAAAAGACGAGAAATCATAGCTCGAACGGAGACATTGAGGTGTTCTTTCTTCCCGCGAGGTATTCGAGAGTGGACTGCGAGATGAATAGTATAATGGTGGTTCTATGAACTCTCTGCCAGACACTTAAATGTATATAGGTGGTTTGATGAACCCTCTGCCAGGCACTCATATTTGATTTGTAGTGTATCCCATGTAGATGTAGATACAGAGCCAGCCGTTCCACAGTGTCACCACAGTCTATCACAGACAGTCGCGAAACTCTCTAGGGAAAAATTGCAACTGAAGCGATACTAGCGCTCCAAGCGGCCAGTAGGAAGTAACAGGAACAGCATGATACCACCAGACAAGTTGCCGTTTTTAATGCTGTTACTTCCATATGTCCTAGTCACTGAATGTAGCCGTGCACTTTCTAATAGAAATATGAAAACATCATTGAAGTAATATCACTGCTTCTGTTAATGGCAGTCTGTAATAACAAATTATCAGTGCAGTGTAATTCATACAGTTCACAATACCTGTGTCATGTTAATATCGTCCGAAACTTTTTGACAGGAGTAACGAATTGCAAACTGATGTGCTGAAGTATATTAAAGGAACTGAATAGAATTATTTTCGCGAACTCGGTGCGTACTGACATGTTGCACAAGTTTTGTTTCAGCTGATTTCGGACATTGTAATATATTCGAAAGTAGACACGATTTTTACATAGAAGGGGAGTAGACTCTAAATCGCTGCATAAACCATCTCTTCACCTTGTCCTTGCTTCTGTGCCTTTGGTGTACCTATAATATTTTTTTTAGCTAGTTGGCCGGTATCAAACTGAATATCTTCAAGAATGTGACGTTCTAATACTAACAGTTTATATATTGGCATATAATTTATTTGTCGCTACGTATTCTCTTTATCAGACTAGTATGTTGGTATATAATTTTATCATTTTTTCGAAAATGAGGTACGAACCTAAAAAGGTTCTACTGAAGTAGTTAACTGCTACTGGAAGCATTCAGACATTAGTTTTATACAGCAGTAATATTACGAAATAGTGTTCGAGTATTTACGATTCCGATTTAGCATAAATTTGGACATGAATGAATTGTTAAAGATTTACTGCTATGCCTAAAAGTATAACCAACCACAGTAAATGAACACTTATTATTCATGTTGTTGTTATGGTCTTCAGTCCGGAGACTGGTTTGATGCAGCTCTCCACCCTACACTATCCTGATCAAGCCTTTTCATCTCCTCATAAGAACGGCAACCCACATCCACTTGAATCTGCTTACTATACGCATCTCTTGGTCTCCCTCTGCGATTTTTACCCCACACACTTCCCTCCAATGCTAAATTTACGATTCCCCGATGTCTAAGAATGTGTCCTACCAAGCGATCCCTTCTTTTAGTCAAGGTATGCCAAAAATTCCTTTTCTCACCAATTCTGTTCAGTACCTCTTCATTAGTTATGCGATCTACCCACCTAATCTTCAGCATTCTTCTGTAACACCACATTTCAAAAGCCTCTATTCTCTTCCTGTCCGCACTGCTTATCGTCCATGTTTCACTCCCGTACAAGGCAACACTCCACACAAATGCCTTCAGTAAAGACTTCCTTACCCTTAAGTTAATATTCGATGTTAGCAAATTTCTCTTTTTCAAAAATGCCTTTCTGCCCATTGCCATTCTGCATTTTATATCCTCTGTACTGCGACCATCGCATGTTATTTTACTACCCAAGTAACAAAACTCATCTACCACCTTCATTGTTTTGTCACCTATCTAATTCCTTCAGCATCGCCTGATTTTCTAAGACCGCATTCCATTATTTTTGTTTTGCTCTTGTTAATGTTCATTTTATATGCACTCTTCAACACGCTGTCTATTCCATTCAACTGCTCTTCCAGGTCCTTTGCTGTCTCTGACAGAATTACAATGTCATCGGCAAAACGCAATGTTTTTATTTCTTCCCCCTGAACTTTAATCCCTATTCCAAATTTTTCCTTGCTTTCCTTCACCGCCTGCTCGATGTACAAATTGAATAGCATCGGAGAAAGGCTACAACCCTGTCTTACTCCCTTCCCAACTGATGCTTTCCTTTCATGCCCTTCGAGTCTAATAACTGCGGTCTGGCTTTTGTACAAGTTGTAAATAACTCTCCTTTCCCTGTATTTTACCCCTGCTGACTTCAGAATTTGAAAGAGTGTATTCCAGTCAACATTGTCAAACGCTTTTTCCAAATCTACAAAAGCTAAAAATGTAGGTTTGCCTTTCCTTAATCTATCTTCTAAGATAAGACGTAAAGTGAGTATTGCCTCCCGGGTTCCTACTTTCCTCCTGAATCCAAACTGATCTTCCCCGAGGTCAGCTTCTACCAGCTTTTCCATTCTACTGTAGATAAATCGTGTTAAAATTTTGCAACCATGACTTATCAAACTGATGGTTCTGTAATTTTCACACCTGTCTGCTCCTGATTTCTTTGGAATGGGGATTATTACATTTTTCTTAAAGTCTGAGGGCATTTCGCCTGTCTCATACATCCTACACACCAGTTCAAATAATCTTGTCATGGCTGGCTCTCCCAGAGACTTTAGTAGCTCTGAGGGTATGTCATCTATTACTGGGGCCTTGTTCCTACCTAGGTCTTTCAGGGCTCTGTCAAATTCATCTCTCAGTATACTATCTCCTATTTCATCTTGATCTACTTCCTCTTCCCTTCCTACAACATCGTTTCTAAGTTCATTTCCTTTGTAGAGCTGCTCTATGTACTCTTTCCACCTTTCAGCTTTCCCTTCTTTGCTGAGAACTGGTTTCCCATCCGAGTTCTTGATATTCGTAGAGTTGCTTTTCTTGTCCCCAAATGTCTCTTTTATTTTCCTGTAGGCGGTATCTACTTTTCCCCTTGCTATACATTCTTCTACAGATTTGCATTTGGCTTCTAGCCACTCCTGCTTAGCCATTTTGCACTTCCTGTCAATTTCATTTTTTAGTCGTCTGTACTCCATTTTGCCTGTTTCATTTACAGCATTTTTATATTTTCTCCTTTCATCAATTAACTGTAGTATTTCCTGTGATATCCATGGATTTTTTGTAGGTCTTGCCTTTCTACCTATTTTGTCCTCCGCTGCCTTCACTATTTCATCTCTCAATGCTACCCATTCCTCCTCTACTGTTTTATTTCCCCCTGTTTCTGTCAATTGTTGCCTAAATATCCCTCTGAAATTCTCCAGAACTTCACTTTCCTTCAATTTATCTAAGTCCCATCTTCTTATTTTCCTACCTTTCTGCAGTTTTTTCAGCTTCAGCCTACAGTTCATGACTAACAAGTTATGGTCAGAGTCTATATCTGCCCCTGGGTATGTCCTGGAGTTTATAACCTGGTTCCGGTACCTATGTCTTACCATTATAAAATCTATCTGATACCTTCCGTTGTCTCCTGGTCTCTTCCATGTATACAACCTTCTTTTGTGATTCTTAAACCACGTGTTTGTTACGATTAAATCATGTTCCGTGCAAAATTCTACCAGGCGACTTCCTCTTTCATTCCTCCTGCCCAGTCCATATTCACCTACTATTTTTCCTTCTCTTCCTTTTCCTACTACCGAATTCCAGTCTCCCATCACAATTAAGTTTTCCTCTCCCTTAATTGTCTGAATAATTTCCTTTAGCTCCTCATATATTTCTTCGATCTCCTCATCACCGGCAGAGCTAGTTGGCATATAAACCTGTACTACTGTTGTCGGTGTTGGCTTCGTATCTATCTTGACAATGATAATGCGATCATTGTGCTGCTCATAGTAGTTTACCCGCATTCCTATTTTCTTATTCATTATCAGTCCTACTCCTGTGATACCCCCAACTGATTTTGTAGTTATAATCCTGTACTCACCTGACCAGAAATCCTGTTCATCCTGCCACCGAACTTCACTAATCCCCACTATATCTAACTTCAACCGATCCATTTCCCTTTTTAAATTTTCTAATTTTCCTACCCGATTAAGGGATCTAACATTCCACGCTCCGATCCGTAGAATGCCAGTATTGTCCTTCCTGATGACAACATCCTCCTGAGTAGTCCCCGCCCGGAGATCCGAATGGGGGACTATTTTACCTCCGGAATATTTTACCCGAGAGGATGCCATCATCATATTTTCATACAGTAGAGCTGCATGTCCTCGGGAAAAATGACGGCTGTAGTTTCCCCTTGCTTTCAGCCGTTCGCAGTAGCTGTGTGGCAAAGCCACATTAGCCGATGTTACAAGGCCAGCTCAGTCAATCATCCAGACTGTTGCCCCTGTAACTACTGAAAAGGCTGCTGCCCCTCTTCAGGAACCACACGTTTGTCTGGCCTCTCCACAGATACCCGTAGGTTAGTTTACCTAGGTTTAAGTAGTTTGTAAGTTACGGACTGATGACCACGCAGTTTGGTCCGATAGATTTACAAACATTTGAACATGTTTTGAACACAGTCGTTTCGCGGTGTGTTTCTACGACCCAGCCGCTTGGCAGCTCTGCAGTCGCGCGATTGCAGAAATGCACTTGCGAGTTTCGTCACTCTTCATGTTCGACTCTGGCTTCAGTCAGTCACCGCGAGAGCGGCTTAGCTTCCTCGCCTGATGATGACGGCCAGTTGGACCGCAGAAACATTGTGTACAGAGGGCAGTATGATCCGGCTGGAAACCGGACGAGAATTTTATCAATTAATACGCCGGGAAAGTCTACATAACCACATCAAGTTTCTTTATCCCTACTTTCCAACCTCGATCCTGTTACCAGGACATTTCGTGCCAATGTTTTGATTTGTTACAGAAGAAAGCACTGCATGTGAGGGACCGTATTGCTTGCTACCTCTTCATGGTATGAAGAGTAGAGTTCCTGTCCACTTACCTGGTATCTTCTTTCGCTGCTATTGTCTCCTGAACAGAAGCAACACTCGGATCGTGGATCCGGTGTTTCTTCAAAATGTTCAAATGTTTGTAATTCTATGGGACCAAACTAAGTTGGTTATCAGTCCCTAGAAACTACTTAACCTAAGTTAAACTAACCTAAGGACAACACTTATATCCATGCGCGAGGGAGGATTTGAACCTCCGACACGAGAGGCCGCGCGATCCGCACCGTGGCTCTCCAGACCGCTCGGCTACTCTCACGCGGCTAAGGACAACACATACAACCGTGCTAGAGGGAGGAATCGAACCCCCGACGGCGAACGGCCGCGCGCACCGCAGCTCGGCGCCTCAGTGCGCTCGGATGATCCGCCGCGGCAGAAAGGAATGTGTAGGATTTGTCTTTACAGGTACTTGACTGTAAAGCGTGGAAATTGTGAGGTGGTTATAGGTTTTGTAGCAAAAGGGACTTGTTTGCAGACATATAACAGAAATAGTGTAAAATACAAAAAAATGTTGCCTTTTTTTGAGCAAAGTTACTGACAAGGAAGAAATTAAATTCGGAAAAAATTAATGTAAAATTGCAAGAAATTATGTATTGTGGGCATCTGCAGCTGCAGACTTCAGTCATGCTGATGGAAACCGCTTCAGCTGTATGGTATTCTTTTATTAACCAACTAGTTTCGTGGCATTAGAACCACATCATCAGGGTCATCTGTATACAAAGAGGAGAAAATGGCAGTAACAATCGCGTTATGCTATTTTACATTTGGGCTATGGATAAGAAAACTGTAGGTGAAAGTACTCACAAGTTATTTCATATTTTTCTCTCTCAGTCGACTAGACGACGCAACTTTCTCTGGTCCTATTCCATAAAATGATAAATAAATCGGATTGCCTGAGTTGAAACGATGTGGAAATGGTGAATAAGAGAAAATTAAGCGTACATCACCATATATGTCTAATTTAAGTAACAGAATGCATTTTCTTCGCAAGATATTTCTCTCTCTCTCTCTCTCTCTCTCTCTCTGTGTGTGTGTGTGTGTGAGTGTGTGTGTGTGTGTGTGTGTGTGTGTGTGTGTGTGCGCGCGCGCGCGCGCCAAGTAAAGGGTTAAATACAGGGAGACTTTAAACGATTTATTCGCTTCACGGGTACAAATATAACTTGAGTTGGTTTACGTTATAGGAGGCGATCTATTTATATTATTGTAAAAAGATATAAAATAGCCAAGATCGCTTATCATCAGTTTTTATTAATGACGACCGGCTTCACTGATCTATGTCAGCATCATCAGGTCAAATAAAATATTTTACAAGGCCATAATCTGTTAAAAGGATAAACGGATATTTAAAACATGCAAGTCATTATAATAAAATGAGAAGATACGTCAAATAAATCCATAAGAGCAAGATCGGGCATATTTAGAGATGAGACATACCTTGTAACGTCAAATAGTTGTTATATAAAACGATTTACAGTGCATAAGTGCACTAAGTCATTATAATAATGTGCTGCCATCTGGCGCCATATTTTTTTACCCTTGACTTGTCTCATGTATCAGTTTGCTTTTGTCACTCACTGTGGTAATTACGTTTTATTATAATGACTTCGTGCACTTATGCACTGTAAATCGTTTTATACAACAACTATTTGACGTTACAAGGTATGTCTCATCTCTAAATATGCCCGATCTTGCTCTTATGGATTTATTTGACGTATCTTCTCGTTTTATTATAATGACTTGCATGTTTTAAATATCCGTTTATCCTTTTAACAGATCCGTCAACACAGTTTGAAGTGTAAACATCGCGTCTGTATCGATAGTTCGTAGTTCGTAGTTTGTAGTTTAGTAGTTATTACCCGATCGAAACAACGTTACTTGTTATTGCTGATTCTTGTGTAGTACGCAGTTTCAGCGATAGATCAGAACTCGTTTTCGGTTTCCGCCACCCCCGGTTCTGGGGGTGAGCGTTCACAAACGAGCGCGGAAGTTACTTTCGATGGCCGTCTCGGCATGAACAACCCCGCTGCTGGACTCGGCAGCAGTAGGCTGAGCTTAGCCGATGGTGACGTATCAGGTGCCCGTCCACGGACGGACAGCCGCTGTGTGTCCAGGCAAAAGACTGGTTCACGGTCAAGAACAGCATCTGCGACCAGGGACGCTTCCATGGATAGACAATCGTCACAATCGTCTCACAGACGACATTCCTCACAGCTAGACAACATACCCTACCCAGCCGCAACGAGTACCAACCATGTTCAAGAGACGGACTCGGTCATTACCAATAAGGACCGCAGAGCCCGCGACCTAAGAGCAATGGAACTTGCAGCCCAATGTGGGCTTCCCTGGCTCACAGATGACTCATCTGAAGAGGACCCCCAGGACGGGAAAAACCGCCCTGAGGACATGGACCTTGACGAACACGACACAAATCAAGGTTTTCAACAAGTGAAGTCCGGGACTAAGCGCAAACATGCACAGCTACCCACAGCAACACTTAAGAAACAGTCTGTAGTAACTACATCAAACAAATTTGCTCCTTTGAGCGCAGATACAGACAATCAGGAGGCTGCACCTACACCGACTACCACGACAAATCAGGGCGCAACCACATCTGCTGTGGCTCAGCCAAAGGAGAAGCCGTTGAAAGTCCCACCCGTAACCATTCAATACACTGGAAAATACCTGATGCTCAATACAGAACTTAAGAAACACATTACGGGCCCAGTACAAGCAATCTATAAAGGTGATTCCATTAAATATCATTTTGCCTCAATAGAAGACCACAGAGCCGCTTTACAATTTTTCCATGCACATCATATACCGTTCTATACCCATCAGAATCCAAAAGACAAAGTGTTAAAAGTCGTCATAAAATATCTGCCGGCGGAAGTGCCGGACACAGATGTAGAAAGTGAATTACGACAACTGGGATTTCACAATGCGACTGTGTTTCAGTTCAAATCACGGGATGACGCCACACAGAAATTGATCCCACAACCTGTCTACTGCGTCTCCTTACCGCCAGGACCAGAAAGTGAGTCTATATATGACATTAAACACATCCTCGATACGAGAGTCACTGTTGAAACGTACAGGAATAAAGATGGACCTCCGCAGTGTAAAAGGTGCCAGAGGTTTTTCCACACGGCCAATTATTGCACCCTGCCAGCTCGTTGCGTAAGATGTCCAGGACACCACCTATCGAAAGACTGCGATAAATCTCGCGGCCATAAACCGACGTGTGTTAATTGTAACAAGGATCACGCTGCTTCTTGGAGAGGGTGTGAAAAATTTCAAGAAGCATTGCGCATATACACAGCACAAGCCCAGTCTTTTCAATCGAGACGACAAACGACTCAACCCCAAACATCGGTTAACATCCAGAATCCACAAGAGTTCCCGGTCTTGCGAAAAAAGAATCCTTGGAAGATCCCTGGAGCACAACATACCGCCGCGAACACATCAGATGCCACACAAGGCCAACCAACATCTGATTTTGCTGAAATACTTGAGACTGTGAGAGGCATTCACTCATTCTTTTCAAATCTTCGTCAACGAAACATCTTTGCAGTCATAACAAATACTTTCCGTCAATTCAACACAGCACCTGACATCTTATCCAAAATAATGGTCCTGGTGGACGGCGTAATGCAAATCTTTGCTCCGTAATGGCTGCGAGGATCCACAGGACCTGCGACTTAACATTTTGTAATTTTAACGCCGAAGGAGTCAAAAATAAGAAAACAGAACTCTGTGACTTTCTAACCCGCCACAAAGTGGACATCTTATTTCTGACAGAAACACATTTACGACGAACACAGACCTTCAAAATTCCGAACATGGTGGGGTATCGGACAGACCGACAGGGAAGGCGAGGGGGAGGCACCGCTATATATTTACGTGACTTCATTCCACATTCAGTCGAAACTTTACCGCCGCTTAACACACTCGAAGCCACTGCAGTCACCATAAACACGCAGTATGGAAATGTCACGCTGGTGGCTGGTTACATTCGTCCAGCTGATCCTATGGACGAAGAGGATCTTCTCACCATTTTCGATAGTTTTGACAAAATTATTTTATGCGGGGATCTCAATGCAAAGTATTTTGCGTGGAATTCTCGCGCAAATAATCCTAAGGGCCAACAACTCTACAATTTAGAAGAGCGCTTGCAAGCAATAACCTACGGACCCGTCGATGTTACACACATTCCAAGGAACCGGAACCACAGACCGGATGTGCTGGACATCACTATACTTAAGAACTTGAGGTTTAATCCGAACTTAGTCACGATAAATGATCTCACCTCAGATCATAACCCTGTGATTGGTCACTTAAACAGGGCTATTGAACCTCCGAGACCTCCCTTGAAGTATATCACGAACTGGGACCAATATGCACATTATTTACAGAGACATATACGCCCCACAGCCGATGTCTCATCCACCGCTTTTATTGATAACTCTATCAATGAATTGTCCAGACACATAAAAGACGCATATAAACATGCTACAGTCTCGGTCCAGTTTGAAAGGAGGCCCACGGATGAATTTTCTCCTCTCATCCAAGATCTAAAATCGCTGAAAAATAGGGTTAGAAAGAGGTGGACAAGATTCAGAAATCCGGCAGACAAACGCGAACTGCGTAGACTTACCCGGGAACTACATAGGAGGGCCGTAGAGTGGCGACAAGAAATGTGGGAAGATCGAATGGAGTCTTTTCTGCTCCATGAACGTAAGGACTGGAACCTCCTTAAAGCGATGAAAACCCCTAAAGCGCCAAAAACAGCTTTACTTGGACCAGCAGGATTAGTCTTCGATCCCTTTCTGAAGGCAGAACTGTTTGCAGAAACCTATGAGCACCAAAATACATTACGGGCTGATGACTTCGATATACCACGTCGACACATTCGAGACGTAGAACGGCAACTTCAGGTCATACGACGAGCAAGAGATGACACGCAACCACAGTTGACAACACCGACAGAAATCCGTAAAATTATCAGAAACTTGGGAACGCATTCAGCTGCAGGACCAGACGGCATATCCAACGTCCACTTGAAACACCTTCCTAGGAAGCCACTTGTTCTTTTAACAAGAATCCTAAATAGCTGTCTGTTACTGTCTTATTTCCCCACTGACTGGAAGACGTCACGAATTGCGCCTATACCAAAACCTGAAAAGGACCCACGACAACCTGGCAATCATAGACCCATAAGCTTGTTACCGACTATGTCCAAGATATTTGAAAGGATCATCCTTCACCGACTCAGAATTCCTTTACGAGAACACGATGTAATAAGACCAGATCAATACGCTTTCCAACCCCACCTTTCAGCCGAACTCCAACTGTTGCGAGTTACGGAGTTTCTGTCGTATAATATGAACCGGGCGTATTACACAGCTGCAGCGTTTTTAGACATTGAGACTGCGTATGACAAAGTCTGGAGGGCTAACTTAATAGTTAAACTGCATAATATTGGATTAATCCCACTACACCTGATCAAACTAGTGGACAATTTCCTAACAGACAGACGATTCTTTGTACGGCTGGAAAATCAACGGTCTGGTATTCGAACGCTCCAGGAAGGCATACCACAAGGTTCTGTTTTATCGCCGACACTGTTTATCCTATATGTTAACGACCTACCGACCGTCCGCCAAGTTACAATTGCTCAGTTCGCAGATGACACTGCATTCCTGGCTAGCAGTCGGCGTCTGACCGCCGCCATCATCAGACTCCAGCGTCAGCTTACGCTTACTGAAAGTTGGGCACATGAAAATATGATCACGATAAATGCCGACAAAACCAAGGCAGTAATGTTCACCAGGCGACGACCTGATCTACGCGATACTCTCCACATAAACAATACAAATATTCCTTGGTCTCAGCAAGTTCGATATCTCGGAGTGCAGCTCGATAATAAGTTAACATTTAAACACCACATTTTACTTAAGAAAGAAAAAATGGTTAAATTAATCCATAAACTGTTTCCGTTATTGTATAGTACCCAGATGGCCACACAGACCAAAGTTCGTTTATACAAATCCACGGTCCTCCCTGCCATGACACACGGATGCTCGTCTTGGGGAACGGCATGTCCCACCAATATAAAAATGTTACAAGTACTGCAAAACAAGTGCCTCCGACTCATTCTACGAGCCCCTAGATGGGCCAGAACGAGAGAGTTGCATGACGAGCTCCATATGGACACTGTGCAAGACTTCATAATCAAGCACACAAGGAACTTACTAAGCAAAGTAGAAATCCTGCGACCGACCACTAGGCACCTAGAATATACGGGCACAGTACACCCCGCGAGATGGCATCGTGTGAGAGTTCCACGTGCAATTATTGAAGATCCACCATAATAGCAGGTGCGGGACCTCCGATAATAAAGGTGACCACCATCTGAGTAGGGCAAAAGAGCGACTGCTCAAAAGTCCTGCTAACGTAGAACTGCTGTTAAAGTGATCAGTTGACTTGGCACACATGAAGTCCAGCTTTCAAAGAAGGCAGCACTTCTGAGAAGACCCTAAAAAAAAAAAAAAAAAAAAAAAAAAAAAAAAAAAAAAAAAAAATTTAACAGATTATGGCCTTGTAAAATATTTTATTTGACCTGATGATGCTGACATAGATCAGTGAAACCGGTCGTCATTAATAAAAACTGATGATAAGGGATCTTGGCTATTTTATATCTTTTTACAATAACAAATATAACTGATGCATGAATATAACTACAGACACACTGCGTTGTCATTGCGACCAGCACCTGAGTTTTTTAATGCAGTGGCAGTATTCTGAGAAACAAGAGGAGACTTTGTGTTGTGACACGCAATATATTTACCTTTTACAGCAGCTCATTGTGTAATCAAAAAGAATTGTGGAACATCTGCCAAGTAAAGAGACTATTGCATTACACGACACGTTTTATTGCAATTCGTCAATACTATCACTAACACTATTTAACAATCCTTTAGTAAGTTCATGTAATGAACCATCAGCTGTTTATTTTAATTATAACATCAATCGGCTTCGCTTTTGAAGGATCATAAATAAGCTAAAAAACTGATTAAGTTCAGTCTGTGATGATGCCTTAAAACCAAAACCAATCGATGATATAAGTAAACAGATGATGTTTGTTAACATCTACTTCATATATATATATTTCATAGAGACTTAGTAATACTTAACTTTTACATAGTTCTTGACTGCAGAATGCTGATCATAGTTTAGATAGAGGCCTGCCTACTGATAATTCCTAGTGCCTATCCGATAGCCAAGTCTTCACTGGTGCCTATCTGATTCCCAAGTGTTAACTGGTTCCTATCTCAGTCCCAAGTGAACGATGTCGATCAGTGGTGGCCACGAGCGGAGTTGCAGCAGAGGGCGCTCGTGGCTGTCGTCGTAAGAACGCCGCGCCGTGCGTGCATGGCGGCGCGCGGCGAAAGTAGGTGGCGCGCACTTTGGACTTGTGCGACACCACACTTTCCGATCACTATCGAGCCGATACTATCTGATGTCTTCATAAAGCTACTGTGTCTCAAATACATATGCTTTAAATTAATACGGTTTATATTAAGAGGTAAGTGGTACGAAGTTCGCCGGGTCATCTAGTTTCAATATAAATTTTGATTTCCTATTCCTCCTGAAACCCCCTGAATATTCATCTTGCTCTGTGAGTTTATAACAGAGAACTCTCTGGGCAGAGCGGAAGTGATCCAGAGACCCGTCGAGGCCAGCAAGTTTCGGCAAGTGGCGCGCGTCCGCTGGACCGTGACGTGGGCGCCGGACGGGCTGTCCACGAGTGGCCGGCGCGCGTTAATGAATAGTGCATGCGCAATCCGCGAAGTTGGCCCGACTGCGCCGCCGCAGGGGAGCACGTGAGTGGCGACGGCAACGGCTCTCTGCGGCGGGCCGCTACTGTGTCCGCACCCAGGTCTGCCAACATCCGAAAAGAAAATGTCCCTGCCTGAATAGCGCCCCATTGCATTACCACTTCAGTGCCTGCGGTCAGGCCTGCCAACCACCAGAAACAAAATGTCCCTGCCCAAACAGCCACCCATTGCATCAGAATAAATTGTCCAGACACAGGCCTGCCAACCTCCGGCAAGAAAGTGTCGCTGCCTGTATATTGACCCATTGCAACAGACTACTACAGGGGTCACGCACAGGCTTGTCAACCACCGGAAACAAAATGTCCCCACCAGAATAGGAACACATTGCATTACACTAAATTGTCCATACACTGCCCTGACAACCTCCGGAAAGAAAAAGTCCCTGCCTGAATAGCGCCCCATTCTAACAGACTGCTACAGTGTCTGTGCTCAGGCCTGCCGACCACCGAAAACAAAATGAACCCGCCCAAATAGCGACTCATTGCAGCAGACTAAATTGAGCGCACGCATGCCTGCCAACCTCCAGAAACAAAATGTTCCTGCCTATATAGCGACCCATTACAATAGACTACTACAGTGGTCACGCTCAGACCTGCCAACCACCGGAAACAAAATGTCCCCGCCCGTATAGCGACCCATAGCAGCAGACTAAATTGTCCACAACCAGGCCTGTCAACCTCCGGAAAGAAAATGTCCCTAACCCAAATAGCGACACATTGCAACAGACTGTTACGTGTCCGCTTGCAGGTCTGCCAACCTCCGGAAACTAAATGTCCCTGCCCGAATAGCGCCATCAGTGTGCGCCATCTGCGAGTCGTGACGACAGGTCCGGACGCCTGTGGGCGGGTGTTGGAAGAGCCAGCCCGCTGGCGGTCGGGTAGAGGACGCGCCCGCTTTGCAATTCTGAAAGCCGCCGCGCTCGCTCGCCCGCCCGCACGAAATAATTTTGCCGTCTCTGTGGAGGCTGCGGCGGCGCTGCGGGGCCCCCAGACATTTTTTATTCATAAGAGAGCCAGCTGCTGAGACGACCGCAGACAATTGCGCCGTCTAAAGCGCTACTCATTTGCTCCGGCAGCGGTTGAGAAAATTGACAGACACTGTGCTTACCTGTGACCTCCTGCCTTCCTCCGAAATACGGCGTTGCGGCAGTTTTCGTGGTAGTTCCGTATCACATCCAGTTAATTCTTCATCGCCGTTCACCTTACAGTGACGTGAGTAAAATGAATCAACTTTCCGCTGCTGAATGCTCAGTGAGTCTCGTACTGACAGGAAGGTAAATCAGTGTTCATCTGAAATAGACGCCCATAGTAAGGATTCAGAACAGAAAAGCAAAGGTACAGGTACACAATAAGTACATAGAGAGACCAATTTAAAGGGGGAAAATTGAGAAAAAAAAGCAGTGGAAGACAAGTTTAGTCAATAGCTTAAATGTACAAGTTCTGACAAAAAGTCAGGATGTAACGACACACACACAAACACACACATACACACATACAAGGTGTTTCACTAAGTGTGTTTGCCTCTGTAACTTATAAAATAATAGGTGACGGGAAATTTTAATGCGGTAGGTCAACACAAGAAATGTTACACTTTCTGCGGAGCTATGAACATAGTTTATTGTATCATTTTCCACAGAGTTACAACGCAAAGATATAATTTTTTAAATGGAACAATAGTTTTTTCTATCGTGCATTGGAATCGTTGAAACAAGCTGCGTCCAAATCATTTTAAACTACATTCCTATCACTGTTAGTTTGAGAGCTACAACCCTTCAAAGTTTCGGGGGCAGATACCACACGCTGTACATAATACGTGGCTGTGTGGTGGGTGATGGATGTTATGGCGGTGGGAAGTTGATTTACATGAGATGTTCAAACGTGTGTCCATGTTCCTCAATGCATAATCCAATGCGCCGTCGAAAGGATCTGCGGACGAGATGTAACATCGCCGGTGTGACGGAGCGACATGCGTCCTCGATGCGCCGTTTTAGATCATCTGGGGATGTGGGCTCAGTGACATAAACACGATCCTTTAGATATCCCCACAAAAAGAAATCTACTGGTGTTAAATCGGGCGACATTGCGGGCCATGAATGAGGACCATGGCGCCCCAACCATCTTCCTGCAAACCTGTTGTTTAGTTCTTCCACAACAGCACGCGCAGAATTGGCTGGGTGCCATCGTGCTGCATCCACATATGGACTCTCGTGTGAAGACACACATGCTCAAGGAGACCACCCAAACTGACTGCTATAAAAGCGCGATATAACTCACCTGTCAGTGGACCTGGGAAGTAGTGTGGACCGATGATTTCATCCCCAAGGATTCCACACTACGCGTTAATAGACCACCTATGTTGACGGTCGACAGGTCGTACCCACCGAGGATTGTCTGCGGCCCAGTAGTGCATGTTATGGCGATTCACTGCACCATAATTTGTGGACTCACCAGAGAACGTAACACTTTGTAAAGACTCCAGCATGAAATTACGCATGGCCCACTCACAGAATGTCACTCTTGCACGGAAATCGTTCCCATGCAGCTCCTGGGTCAGTGACAGGTGGTACGGGTGAAACCTGTGGCCGTGTACTATACGCCACACAGATGTGAGACTGACACCAGCGACTGCAGCAACGGCTCGTAAGCTGACATGAGGATCGTGGTGTAGTGCAGCTGAAACAAACACCTCCGTCTCCTCACTTCTTGCAGGAATTTCGTCTGTTACTGCGGAGCATTACCAAGCTGCCTGTTTCCCGAAGACGTTGTTCGGCACGTAAGAACGTAATGACTGCCGGGGCTCTTCGCCTAGGATATCTCTCGGCAATACGCCGTGGCTGCTTCAGCGGCATCGTGTCGGCACTCGCCGAGCATCAGCAAAATGTCAACGTACTCGTTGTTCGTGTATGCCATCGTCATCCGATGTCAGTAACTGTGGTATATTGAGCCCCGGTTGTTTGTGTGGCTCCAACTGTCGGGTATACGGCCGTGTGCGGCGACAGTCGGCAGTCTAACAGCGCATCGAGGAAGCTTCTCGCTCCGTGACACCGGCGACGTTACAACTCGGCCGCACCACATTTAGAAGGCACATTGCATTATGCGCAGCGTTTGTGGTATCTGCCACTGAAACTTTGAAGGGTAGTAGCTCCCAAACAAACAGTGATAGGAATGTAGTTTAAATTGATTTGGACGCAGCTGGTTTCAACGAATCCAATGCACGACAGAAAAAAAAACCTATTGTTCCATTTAAAAATTATATCTTTGTGCTGTAACTCTTTGGAAAATGATAGAATAAACTATGTTTATAGCTCCGCAGAAAGTGTAATATTTCTTGTGTTGACCTACCGCATTAAAATTTCCCATCACCTATTATTTTATAAGTTACAGAGGCAAACACACTTAGTGAAACACCCTATATAAAGTTCCGTTTGGTAAGAAAATGAAATTGTACACAGATACAGAAGAAATTTTTATTGCACAAAATTCTACAACTCTTAAACTACTTTTCCATATAACTGTCGAAATTTTGCAGGGATTTGTCATAGCGTGGCACCAGGTTTTGTATACCTTCTTCATAGAAATTTGCCGCCTTTGTCTTCAACCAGTTGGAAACAGTTTCTTTCAGCTCGTCGTCACTGGTGAAGTGATGACCGCCAAGGAAAGACTTGAGACGTAAGAACAGATTAAAGTCGCTAGGAGCGAGGTCAGGGCTGTACGGAAGATGGTCAAACACGTCCCAGCCAAATCCCTGTAAGAGGTTTTTCGTCGGACCCATCTTCTCACCATCGAATCACTCATCGCATTTAATCCGTAAACACCGCAAATTTGCCGATAAATTTTACTTGGTTTCACTTTTCTCGCATTCAGAAACCGAATCACCGACCCGATTTCACAGGTGGCGGGATTTTCAATCAACGCCGACATTTCAAACAAGCACAACAAAGCGTACGTAACTGACAGCGATCTCCAAATGGCGCACGTTCTTCTCCTTGATACACATCGTCTACAGCGCATGTGCGGAATTGCAGTCGCAGCGCTGCAGCGGAGATAAATTGAAACGGAACTTACTTTCTGGAGGAGCCCCGTGTGTGTGTGAGAGAGAGAGAGATAGAGAGGGGGGGATTGGGGATTGGAACTTAAAACAGTGGCAACACTGTTGTGGAGAGACTGTGCAATGGAATCTACTATTGTCGCTGATAGCACACGCTGCTGACATTCCTACCTTACGTCCGAGCAAATGGACTCGCCCGTCCCACGTCACCGCAAATCGAGGCAAACACAGCCACTTGTGAGCGAGCGGTCTAACGTGATAGTGTCACCATTTTCTTCTAACAGGAACAACGGAGGATGGCTATGTAGTTACACCGTAGCCATCCTCTTTGCATCACATCCAGTGTTTATATTATGTGAATTTGTGAAGCAAAAATGCTGTCATGTGAGAAAAACGTCAGTGCGCAAGGCTTAACATTGTTACGCTTATACTGATAATAAAAACGGAGTAAGTACATAAATTACAACAATCTAATGTTTAATTTCATTTTATTCTGTTTCCGATTATGTTACCAGAACCATCAAAACAGCGTAAACCTACACTTGGTGTAAGATAATAAATGTTGTTGTAACATATCCACTTATTATGTCCCTGCAGTGGCATGAAAACTAGTTGTGGAATAAAAACATTCATAAAAACTCTTGGATGGATTTGTAATCAAAGTAAACCGCCAATTTACGCTACAGCTGCAGCTGGCATCCAACATGGTTATTTTGAAATCAAGTTGTTACTCTGAACGGGAACACTTGTTACTGACGTCACAACGAGAGAACAGACAATAACAGGAATCGGAGCCCGCAGATGGTGATCTTTCCGATGCACTGTTCATCGGTTGGATAGTCGAGAAATAGTCCGAAAGTGTCTATGTGAACGCTCTCTGCTGTTCGCGTAAGTGCGAACTGCAGATTTAGATGCAGGAGGAGGACTGTGTGTAGTCCGATTACCCTAAGCGCCGGCTGATTACCATAGTGCAGCAGGCATTCCCATTCTGCGTTACCTCCCAGAGCTGGACAGCGATAGCGGGCAGTGCAGTGGAGCTCCCAGAATGCAATGCGCCAGCTGCCCGCCCCACCTGCTGCCACAGCCAATAGTGGGCGCCCACTCCCCACTCCACCAGCCCGAGTCTCCTGATGAATACTGCATGCGCCGCAGCCACATTCGTCCTGATGAGATAGGCAGCGTTTGCGGCCGCAACTGCAAACAGCCAGAGACAAACCGACTACAAGTTTCTCTCTCTCTCTCTCTCTCTCTCTCTCTCTCTCTCACACACACACACACACACACACACACACACACACACACCCACACACAGAAACACTATATGTGTTTGTGCGATGACTGCTGCTGACGGAAACACATGTGCATGTGGACTTTAAGGAAAACTTACGGCGGGGGTGGAGATAGGAAAAAAATTAAATCTATAAACCATTCATTGTTATGGTTAAAGTTTGTGTTATCAAGTCCACTTGTGACAGTTTCCTTGACACTTTCCTACCTTCCCTTTACCTCACTCATGTCACCGCGAGTAGCGTGCTAACTCGTCTAGTTGTAATAAATAGACCGAGCGTGGCACGTGAGGCCCGTAGGCGGTTGTCACTTAATATTTGACTGACCTGGTGTCTTCTCTCTCGTAGATGTCCCCAGCGCAGAAGCAGCACACAGGTCGTAGACTCCAAGTTTCAACCAAGGTGAGGCTGAAATTGAAAGTGGTGGATACTGAGCTGTCTAACTACCATTAACGAAGCCGATGAATTCCTTCAGAGAGACCTGTAGCTCTTTTATTTTTACCAAACACACGAATACAGAAGGCACGAACTGCATTTTTACGTCAAATTCACACAAATTACGTTGTTGCAGTCATGACACACTTTGACATACACTGCACACACTTTACAAATATTATTAGCCCCATTATCGACCGATTAATACGAGACTGGTTATCGCAAGCGCCGCTAGATGTTTACCGTGTCGGGGCTCGCAGTGAACTGACTAGCAGTGGAGCTGGCTCCACGCTAGAGCCTAGAGGTTTGGCGACAACCGACACTTCTAGAACATCACACTCACTCTTTACCAGAAATACTTAATCTAGTAAATCTACAAAACAATAGTGTAATCACAAACAATTAATTGACACACATTATGGCAACAGAATTGATAACTGGATTTGTATTTATTACATAATTAATAAAATAGCTCGGACGTTGTGGCGCGTAAAGATATAGCAACAGCCAATCAGATCACTGTTAGAGAGAGGGGCGGAGTTTTCCCACGGGACCGTACTCACAGCACCATCTGGCTACTATCTGGCACAGCCACTTCCTACTATCGCATGTCTATTTCATTACACGTAAATGAAATTATGAAATAAAATGAAGCAATGGCTGCTGGCTTGCAAGCCATTACCGCCACAAACGTCATAGGCGTACTGCAAAAGCCCATTTCAAATACAACTGTAAATTGGAGTTCATCGCCTATTTACGTTCCGTGACACGGTGACAACCACTTACACTCAGTTTGCACTGGCCATCTGCAGACTCTTCGATAGGTTCGCCATTGCTGGACCACAAATGCAGTTTGCTACTCTATCTGCGATTTCCATTTTCCCTCCACCATTGAATAAGTTTCATATTTTAAGCAGAATTATTGTACAATTTGGCGAGCATGGGTTGAGAAGTTTTGCGGAATCACCTGGAGAGGTCAGGAACTTTTTTATGTCGTGCAGACATTACGAATTCGTGCTTTAGGGTTGCCCAGCAGGGTTGTGAGCAGAGCATCGATAGACTTGAAGAACAGCTGGAGAATTGGAGGAAGGCACTGGAAGAAAGAGGGATAAAATTAGCAGGACGAAATCAGAATATTTAGCACTGAAGGATGGGCAGATAAGGTCTTGCAGGATCCAGGAGGAGAAATTGAAATCGGTCTGGAAATTTAAATACCTGTGGTCGTACATGCAGAGGGACGGAGGACTGGAAACAGAGGTACAGCACCGAATAAACTGTGGTTGGATCAACTGGAGGAAAATGAGCGGAGTGTTGTGTGGCGAGAAGGTGAGCAATGGGTTGAAAGGGAAAGTGTACAAGTCCGTGGTAAGGCCTGCTGTGATATACGGGGCAGAGACATGGCCAACCACAGTAGCCCAGGAAAGGAAGATGGAAGTGGCAGAAATGAGGATGCTGAGGTGGATGTGTGGGGGAACAAGAAATGAATTTGTTAGAGGCGTTGTGAAAGTGATACAAGAGAGTAGACTAAGGTGGTATGGACACTTGCTGAGAAAAGGGAAAGAGTATATCGGAAACAGAGTTGAATATATAAAGATTGAAGGAGTGAGAAGGAGAGGAAGACCGAAGATGAGGTGAAGGATAAGATAGAGGGGGACCTAAGGGAGAAAGGATGGAAGAAATGGCATACCACTGATCAAGTGTTAACTTACTATAGCACAACTCACGACTCAGCAGTTGCATCGATGTGGTGCTTGGACTAGCCTGCGCAAGCCTGTAGCTATACCACATCTTGCAAAGTAAATCAGTCTCATTATATTATTGTTGCACCTCGTATATTATCTATGGCCTATGTCTGAAGGTGACAATTTTGGTTATGAGGTGACGAATTTAAGGCGTTATGAGAATATCAGTACTTATTATTATGGCACTTAAGCTATATATAGTAGATGCTGACGATTTGGTGAAGCAAGTGATGGTATCGAAAGCTCCCCTTAAGTTTGAATCCTTTTACAGCGACACTGCAGTCGTGCTTTTCTTTCACTCCCACTTGTAGAGTAAAAGTCAAATCTGATGTTTACTAGTTTTTGAACCATGTCTAGTTTTCATGTGCAAGGAGAAAGTTGTGTTTAGCTGCTGTATCTTCAGTGAATCCAGACCGTTGTCGTAGTCAGCGACTGCTTTTGTTTGCGGAAAGGTAGGCGTTTCCTCCTGCCGGAACCTTGCTCGCATCCAATTCCCCAGACTCCGCCTCAGAGTTTCACTAACGACGGGCATTTTCGTGAGAAGAAAGCCTAATCTCAGAGTGTCTGGAAGGGCCGGAGCAGATCATGAATTATGCAAAAACTGAAACTTCCGGAGGTAGGCCGGGGGACGGCTAGTCCTTCCCTCCTCCCTCTCGCCTTCCTGATACCATTTACTCGGTAGGCAGACGCCACGATCGGCGTTCGGTGTAAAGCCGCGTGGCTGCGGGGCTTAAGTGCAATCAGCGATTGAGATCGCAAAGTGGCGC
Organism: Locusta migratoria; assembly: GCA_026315105.1. Taxonomy (NCBI): domain Eukaryota; kingdom Metazoa; phylum Arthropoda; class Insecta; order Orthoptera; family Acrididae; genus Locusta; species Locusta migratoria. The sequence continues at coordinate 79,484,574 of CM048754.1, read as the reverse complement.
GCGGCTTGTCCCGTTAACGCGACGGGCGTGGCTGTCACCGCCCTCTCCGGCCAATGGGCGCCCAGTTATTCCGCCAGTGCGTCCGACACTCTCTCCCGATTCGCGCGCGTTAATGTCTCGCCCGTCTTTATTAGGAGGTGAGGCAAAGTGGGTCCGATGAAGCTAACGCCAACAGCGACGCCGGGAGTACATCGGCAATTTACTACAGTGATCCGGTGAGGTCGCTCCTCCCTCATCGCGAACGCTACACGCTACGGTGTGTACAAGCATTACGGATACGTGGTTAATGACAAAACCAATAGCAATAAAAAGCAGTTTTATAGTAAAATGTAGACTTTCACTGACGGAAATGTCATGTCCATTAAAATTATCCCGTCTGTTATGCCGTGTTCGGTTGAATTTGTTGTCAAAACCCAACGTTTCGTCACAATAGCCCCGATAATTTCACTGGACATGAAAGCATATTTCGTTTTCTGTCCGCCTCATTTGCGAGTTTTTGTTCGATTACATCTTTCAGTCACTTGGATTACCTTCAGATATAAAATAATACAGCAACGTAGTATGTACTATTAGTATTATAACGGTATGCGCACTTCACAATCAATGTACTAGGGCTCGAACTAACACATATACACCAAAATCGTATGAGAGATAATGTAAAGATCCCTCATTGCACTAGTGATACTCCCGCATCTGCAAAACTCTGCAGTCGTCCGTTAGAGGCCTCTGCGTGTGCCATGCCGCATTGCACTTTGACCTGTCGGTTCGCCAGTAGGGACGGTGCAGTCTGCCTCCGAAGTTGCGTTTTGTGACGTTATTTGTGTGGTGAAGCGTCAGATGGGGCGGCGATTGCTAATCAATCCTGCTAATGTATTGCGATTGGTTGAGATGAAGTTACGAAGAACCGTTCTTCGTGAAGATGGTATTAGTGTAGAAGATGAATCATTCGCATGATTTCTCGTATCTGTTATGGTACAGAAATATGACCGTAAGTTAGATACTGCTGTAACACAAACTCATAATAATGATAATCGGGATGATAATGACGAACAACTCATTGCAAGCGGTAGTGCTACGGTAAGTGCGGGAAGAGGCGATGGAAGCAGTGGCAGTGAATACCAACAGTCTTTCGGGAAGAAGGTTTCAGTGTCAACTATCATCACGGCTTTTGATGACAGTACGCTAGAGAACATGTACGACGATTATTACATAAGTTATATTTAAGATATCTGCATTACGTATGGAGTTTACAGTTACATCTACAGTGCTATCTAGAGCATGATTGCAAAGTTTTGCATAAAATGAGGTGTACGTAACCAAACGTTCATACATATATGTACTTTCCTTGTTAGTATACTATCGGCCTTATTACGGTATCCGAATTTTATAATGAATAAAACTTACACTAAGCAGAATCTGTACAATGGATGTATACAGGGTGTTCCATTTAAACTGGATAATGGATATTGAAAAAACTACGTGCTGCGAGAAATTATAACCGCTAATGAAATAATATTTTTGCAACTAATATAACTTTTTAATGGACAGTCCGTATTATTTTATATGGAAGGAATAGCACGAGAAAACACAAAACCAGTGGCGTTGTTTGCGTTGCAATACGCAAACGTTCAAACGTTTCTATAGCTTATGGGACGTACCTGCGGGTCATCAGTCCCTAAACTTACAAACTACTTATAAACTACCTTATACTGAACTCGGCACAAACATCCATTCCCGAGGGGGGATTCGAACCCCCGACGGGGAACGGCCTCGTGCATCGCAGCATAGCGTCTCAGTGCGCTCGGCAACTCCGCCGCGGCTTCGAAATACGCCATTTATAGCTGTCCGCTTTCTTTTATGTCAAGCGTCAGTTACGCTTCCCATTTTCTCGGGATGTAATTGATGTATTGAGACAGAAAGAACGCCATTGTTTCGTGATTTTCATGATATTGCTAGCATGCGGAGTAATATGGGATATCCATTACGCCGCGGCAGAATAGCCGTGTGCATTAAGTCGCTTGCTGCGTTGTGCGCGGCCGTTCGCCGTCGGGGGTTCGAGTCCTCCCTTGGGCATGGGTGTTTGTTTTGTCCTTAGCCTAAGTTACTTTAAGTTAGTGCAAGTAGTTTGTAAGCCTAGGGACTGATGATCAACGTAGTTAAGTCCCTTAGATATACAAACATTTGTGTCCATTTTAAAAATAAAAATTTTTTTCGCAAAAATACTATTTCATTTCGGTTTAAAATCTCTCTAGTACGTACTTTCATAAGCCCCTGCCGAGCGTCCATACCCGTGAAAGTCGTTCTGCAATATCTATTTCCTTTCCAGAGACATTTGTGGTGGCAAGATAAATCTGGCACCTTCTATATAGACTGGTTTTCAACAAGAAACAAAATAAAAGTGGGAAAGAAAAAGTGAGACAAAAAGTTTGTAAATGATATGTTGAACCGAGAACTGTTGGCTATTGCCCAGGAAAAACATGTGCATGTTGTAGGCCTTTACAAAACAGTTCTAAGAATTTGCAAATATATAAGAAAGTCGTGTTAGTTACACTATTTATAACTAAAGAACGTCTGAACCGATTTGGCTCAAAACTGGTGGGGAGGTAGCTTAGAAGCAGGAGACGGACTTAGGATACTTCTTGTCCCGTTCGACAGCGTTCTCGTGGTACGTGACATAAAACTGAAAGTACGCTTCCAGATCTGATCATTTTCTAGATACTTCAACTATCAGCATATTCACTCGTTACTCGCCTACCGACAAAATACGCTGCATCGGAGCAAACAAATACGCCAAGGAGGTTATATTATAGGGAGACGGCGTTATCGATGCTGAGAATACATGAGAAAAATCATCTTCCTCAGTATGTTTAATGTGTCTGAAACTAAATTATTATGCGGATTATCAAAATAATATAATTTACTATGAAGAGACAACAACTGTTGCCATCTAAAATTTCATTGGCTATTCAAGCTTTGCCACGATTGGTCGGCTTCATTCCCACGATCCAGCAGCTGTTGCCAACATAGCTATACCACGCCTGTGTCGCGTATTGTAAAATTTTACCGCTATATAGCAATGTTGTTAATCGTGTTTCAATTAGATTCCTAATAAGAGTTCATTATTCACTTACAGGTCAGGAAACAGACAGACGAATATTGCTGCCAATTACAAAAACCATACTATCTGGTTGAGCGAACTAGACATTTTGGCAGCGAAAAATAAGGACGTAGACGATTTGAACATAAAAATTCAAACCCAAATCGCTGGCCAATAACACACATTAATTAATATTGTCTCAAGGAAATGTATTATTGTTGATATTTGCATTCATATACTTCGATGGTTTCCAGTTCCGATCCCGTTGAAGTCGTCAATTATCCAACAAAATTCCTGAATTCATTGGATTTGCTAGGAATGCCACCGCACGATTTGCAAATCAAGGTTGGGTCTGTGACATTACGCAATCTAAGCCAACGGAAACTATGCAATGGAACAAGACTCTCTGTGCAGAAGCTGATGAACAACGTGATTGAAACAACGATAATGACAGGAAAGTTCAAAGTAGTGCATGTTCTGATTCCAAGAATACCACTGATTCCAAGTGACTTGCCGTTTCAGTTTAAGCATGTCCACTTTACCGTTCGCCTTGCATTCGCAATGACGATTAATAGAGTGCATGACCAGTCTTTGGAAGTTTGTGGATTAAATGTTGAATCGCCGTGTTTTTGACATGGGCAGTTTTACGTGACGTTTCGAGAGTTGGTAAACCATCCGCACTGTTCGTTTTCTTTCCGGACGGAAAGACAAAAAATATCGACGAGCGTTATAAGGAACGCAACACAAAGAATTCCGAAACGTATTTAAGAACTCTTTATCATTAAAGTATGATCTTTCATGCTATAATCGCTCTTTTTACAACTCACAGGCTCTCAGGACGGCATAAACAAGTTATAAAAAGCATTTCTACTCTGCTCGCTGCGAGAAAAACTTGCTAAGCTGTGCTGTAAAAATGTGCGGTTTTGTTTTCCTTTTTCCAGTCATTTTTAACAAGTGTATAATCAGGGCTGTTCATGCAATAAAATCATTAAAAGTACTGCCATTAAAGCTACTAACCTCACAGATAGAGCAACTCGAAAGGTTTCTCTAATAACCAGTTTGCAATTGATTTATCCATCCATTTTGACTTATATTACCAATCAGGGCCCCAATAACAATAAATAAGATCAGAGAGAGATGGAGGAGGAGATTGAGTTAGGAAAGAAACAGATTTAAAAAGGGAGGATGATATAGACGCAGAGAGGAGGTGGAGGATATGGATATGGTGTGGGATAAGAGGGAGTGGTGTGAAGGTGATAAAAAAAAACAGGGGGAGGAGGCGATGTGAAAGTAGAGGAGGGAGGAAGGGATAGACATAGGGAGAAGAAGAGGAGAGACTGGGGTATACAACCCATACACATTAGCTACTGCCAAGCGTTGCCGGGTTTGTTAGTTAATGATAAAGGAGAGGAAGGAAGAAGGATTAGGAAGGAAAGGGTTGACAGTGGCTGCTTTAGGGCATTGAAATGAAACAATGGCGACAAGTGAAAATGTGAGCCGGACGGGGAATCGAACCCGGGTCTCCCGCTTCGAGCCAGCGGTCGCCTTAACCACTCGGCCACCCGTGCTCGCCTCCCGTCCGCCTCAAATTTCCACAAGTCGCACGCTATGGCTGTAGCGCCCCTATCGTCCATGCCCTCTTACACTCGCCAGTACGGATTCCCGTGCGAGGTCGGACGTATGACCGCATCTGCGGTGAAATAACTGAAGCTAACGCCGTCGTCGCGTCTTATTATTTTGATGCGGTCTCTGTTCTTTCGGATATGTCCGAAAGAACAGACACTACTCCAAAATAATCTATACCTATAAATGTGAATGTCTGTTCGGTGTACGTTTATCACGTCTGATCCACAAGACATAAAGAGCTAAAAATTTGTACAGTTACTAATGTCTACCCGGGGAAGGCTTTAGGCACGGTTTTACGGCGATCGGATAGCTATTTATCTATATATATTAATGTGAATGTCTGTTCGGTGTAAGCTTATCACGTCCGAATGACAAGACGCAGAGACTTAAATATTTGTACAGTTACTAATTTATACCTGAGGAAGGTTTTAGGGACGGTTTTGTAGCGATCTGATAGATATTTAGTAATTTGAAGAATATAACGCGAAATGCGGAACAATAATTACTCTTTGAAAATTATATGTACTCTTTGAAAATCGTTTTATTGGTTGCATTGGTGCTTGAGGGTTGGTAATGATAAAAGGGTGGAGTATATTGGGATGGAACGTTATCGGTGTATATAAAATTCTACGTGTGAGTGTTAATATTTCGCTCTGCAGCGAAAACTACAGAACGCACCATAGCAGTTGCATGCCGATAGCTATAAGAGGGTACAAGATATGGTGGTTGAAAGTCGTCAAATTATATTAAAAAAAAAAATCGGACTAAAGGCCAGCGATGACGTTTGCGACTCTATAGCAAAGAGGTTACATACAACAAAACGTGATGCCACAGACTATATCTTTGGTCTATGTGTGCTACAATGTCTTCAGCTCTTTCTCTGTAAGGATAAACATACGAATAAGGAAATTTAAGAATAAATAAATGAAGCAATAAAAATACATTTTCTTTTAATACATCTCTTTAAAAAAGAATCTATCTGACATTTCGCGCATTACATCAAGTGATCGATCTCTGATGTTATTACAATCATTATTGTTGAATTTCGTGATTGGATTCTTCGTAACGAGTGCATTTTTACTGCGATTTCTTATTTCTTATATATTCTCTGATAAATGTAACATGTTTTTAGAAAAAAAGGAGATGGACAGACAGAGACTGGATAGGACAAGTACTAACCCAAGGCTTGAATAAATAAATACATAAATACCCGGACAACGCCGGGTTTACAGCTAGTATGTTCTAAATATGCCATCATATTACTTAGAACTGGACGTCATTGGAGATGTCTGGGCGCAGATGAAGAATTACACTGTGTGATCAAACGTATGCGGACACTTTGCTGTAAATTACTTACAATTTGGTGATGCCCTCAATCGATAATACTGAAATTCAATATGGTGTTCATCGACCCTTAGCCTTAATGACGGGTTCCACTGTCGCAGCCATACGTTCAGTCAGGAGCTGGAAGGTCTCTTGGGGAATGGCAGTCCATTTTTCACGGAGTGCTGCACTGAGGAGAGGTAGCGATGTAGGTCGGTGAGGCCTGACACGAGGTGGACGTTCCAAAACATCCCAGAGGTGTTCTATACGATTCAAGTCAGAAGTCTGTGCACAGGCCGTGCATAACGAACAGGTCCTCGATGTAGTCGCCATCCCCAAATTGCTCTTCAACATTGGGAAGCAAGAAGATGTTTAAAACGTCAGTGTAGGCCTGTGCTGTGATAGTGCCACGCAAAAAACAGGGGTGCAAACTCCCTCCATGAAAAACACGACGACACCGTAACACCACGACCTCAGAATTTCACTGTTGGCGCTACACACGCTGGCAAAAGACGTTCACCGGGCATTAGCCGTACCCACAACTGTCATCGGATCGCCACACTGTGTAGCGTGAATGGTGCTCCACAGAACGTTTACCACTGATCAGTCGACAAATGTTTCCGCTTCGTACGCCAAGCGAGTTGTCGTTTGGCATTGACCTGCCTCAAATGTTCAAATGTTTGTAGAGCTTATGGGACTTAACTACGGGGTCATCAGTCCCTAAACTTACAAACTACTTACGAACTAGCTAACACTAAGGACGGCACAAATATCCATGCCCGAGGGGGGATTCGAACCCCCGACCGTAGTTGACGTGCAGACAGTGACTGGAGCGCCGCAGACCACTCGGCCACCGCGGCCGGCTGAACTGCCTCATATGTGACATATTGTTATGGTTAATCTGTATTTTTCTTTATTTACTAGTTAAAGTTTCAGTTAAAAGTCTTTACGATTATGTGCGTGTAACTGCATGTTATACGTTACATATTTGTAAGTCATGCCAGTAAGTTCTGTAAATTCCTAGAACATGTAAATACTAAGTTTGTAGCTAAGCATCATAAAACGATGTGGAGTCCACGTAAGGAGATTCGCAACAGCAACTGATGAATTTACGACCGTGTGAGATGGCTGCAGGCTCCTTGTCAGATCTGCTTTCTAGCTGCTCGCTGATTATAACGTCTCAGGATGTCTGAAACATTCTTGGATGTTTAGATGAGAGTTTTGTTAAGTCTTTTCTTCATTAATAGTCACCTTGATTATGTGTTCGGAATCGCGAAGACGTCTTCTTCTTTCTTGTTGTTGTTATTCTACGAGAAGAGAAACGCGTAACGCGAATTTGTCTTTGACTATTATCTTTTATTACATTTACTTCCTTTTAAGCGATACGAATCAAATGTCAACATTCCTGTCCATGTATCGGAAAACTAGCCTCATTCCGTTAGCAACAGAAAATCAAGCCGGCCGCGGTGGCCCAGGGGACTGAGGCACGCCAGTCACGATCTGTACGGCCACTACGGTCAGGGGTTCGAATCCCCCCTCGGGCATGGATATTTGTGCCGTTCTTAGTGGTAGCTAGTTCATAAGTAGTTTGTAAGTTTAGGAACTGATGACCCCGTAGTTAAGTCCCATAAGCTATACAAACAATTGAACATTTGAACAGAAAATCAAGACCGAGCGAGTCAACAAGCACAGAATAATCATAATCTCAGAATAAGCATATAATCTCTTTGACATAATAATCTCTGATACAATACAATCGCAGCACTGTACTTTGATAAATACTTTCGAAGCACCGTATTTTAGCGTATAATCGCAGCACTGTAGTTTGATAGATACTTCCGAAGCACTGTATTTTAGCAATCCGTGGATATCCAAAATTCCACTACAATATCCGCAGCCGCTCGACCATGAGATTGACGTTTTGTCACCTTCCGCCAACTGTCATAGTACCTGGAGTGGATCCTGATGCAGTCTCGAATTCCTGTGTGATGGTTCGGATAGATGCGTGCATATTACACTGTACGACCCTCTTCAACTGTTGGCGGTCTCTGTCAGTCAACAGACGAGGTCGGCCTGTACGCTTTCGTGCTGTACGTGTCCCTTCACGTCTGCACTTCACCGTCACATCAGAAACAGTGGAGCTAGGGATGTTCAGGAGGGTGGAAATCTCGCGTGCAGACTTCTGAGACAAGTGACACTTAATCACGTGACCTACACCCTCGTGATGTCTGATGACTACTGAGGTCGCTGATATGGAGTACATGGAAGTAGGGGGCAGCACAGCGCACCTAATATGAAAAACGTATGTTTCTGGAAGTGTCCGGATACTTGTGATCACATAGTATACGTGGCTCTGTAACGTGAGTATTCAAGTTGGGCGGGAGTTGCAGTTTGTAAATCTATAGGACTTACCTTCTTCGGTTATTAGCCCCTAGGCTTACAAACTACTTAAAATAAGTTACACTAAGCTAAGAACAACACACACACACACACACACACACACACACATACACACACACACACACACACACACACACATATGCCCGACGGAGGACTCGAACCTCCGACGGCGGACTACCGCGCGGTCCGCAGCTAGGCGCCTTGGACCGCTTGGCTACTCCACCGCGGCAGAGATAGAGTCGCAGTGTGGCTCCCGAGTCGAGGCTTGCCAACCACTGCAATTCAGCGATCAACACAGGACGCCAACAGAAACATCAGCATCAGTGTTCTGCAAAAGGCAGGTTTCCACATGGCAGTTCTCCACGCCGTCCAGTCTCCTGCCGTCCTCTTCAGGTCCGCATAATTTCCGCTTCCCCTTATGTCATCTATCATCGCACGTTTTTCCTCTCAGTCTTCTCCCACAAACCAGTCCTTCCAAGGCATCCGCTAACATGCACTCCCTTCTCAACGAATGTCCCAACCAGTTCTTTTTCCTTTCTCTTATAACCTTCAATAGACATCTTCTCTCCCCAACTATTTCCATCCATCTCTCATTACTCACTCTTTCCATCCAGCTTACCCTCTCCATTCTCCTCCACATTCACATCTCAAACGCTTCTAAACTTTTTTTCATCCTCTAGTCTCAACGTCCATGTTTCTGCCCCATATAGTGTCACACTCCTGAAGAAACATTTTCCAAGCCTTTTCCTTAGATCTTTATCTAATTTGCCACATAAGTCTCCTTTTTGTTTTGAATGCTTCCTTCGCTATGGCAATTCGAGTTTTCACCACCTGGCGGCATCTTAAGTCTTCAATTATTGTGCTTTCAAGATATTTAAATCCACTTACATGACTAATGGTAAATATTGGCCAGTCTGCGTCTGGTACTGATGACCGTACTCCTTGTTTTTGCTGTGTTTATTTTCAACACATATTCCACACAAGCGTCATTCAGATCTTTCAACATGTTGTTCGCTACCCGCTCACTTTCTGCGAATAATACCATGTCATCATCAAATCTTATACATTGTATTCCGTTTCCACCTATGCGTATTACTCTTTTCCCATCTAAACCTTTCGCAATAAGCTCTTCGAGGTACACGTTAAACAACAGTGGGGAAAGACAACAACCTTGTCTAACACCTCGCCCAATCCTACTTGCTTCTGATATTTCATTACCAATCCTTCTCCTCACTTTCTGGCGTAAATAAAGATTCTGTATAAGTCGTCTCTCTTTCCAATCTACTCCTTTGCTCTTCAGAATATCCATCAGCTTCTCCCACTAAACTCTGTTAAAAGTCTTTCTCTACCTTTTTCCATATATTTCTCCCCTGTAGTTCTTGAAAGGTCAGTAGCATATTTTGTTCCCTTTCTAAACCGGAACTGCTCCTCTGCAATTCCTCTATGCATCTTGGCATCTTGGCATATATTATTCTCAACACTCTCAGCAACACTTTAGCTGCATGAGAAATTACACTGATGGTCCTATGCTCTTCACAGCAAATTAAAAAATGAAGTATCAAATATTTTTTGTCCCAAAAGATATCAAATATATGAAATTGAAGGAGAGGCATTGAATTTAAATTTGTGCCGCGACAGAGTTTCGAACCTGGGACATCTTGATTTCTGGGCAAGCTCAATAACCACTTAGTTACTACGAGGTTGGATATGGTGATTGTACGTAGAAATGGAAATGTAGTTTCTATACGATGCCGTAATAAGGGAGACGAGTATAGGGTAAGATGGTACAGAGCCGGCCGCGGTGGCTGAGCCGTCTGCGGCGTGCCAGTCACAGTCTGCACGGCCACTACTGTCGGGGGTTCGAATCCCCCCTCGGGCATGGATATTTGTGCTGTCCTTAGTGGTAGCCAGTTCATAAGTATTTTTTAAATTTAGGAACGGATGACCCCGTACTTAAGTCGGCATAAGCTCTACAAACATTTGAACATTTCGGATAAATGTTATTGTAACTTGAAATACAGTGAGAAAAGAAATAATTTTAACTGTGGTACTTGTTCTTGGATGTTTAATGAATATGTAACACAAATATTAGAAAATCTGAAGTGTTGATACAAATTGTTATAGAATTAAGAAAAATCGATCGAAAATATACCGCACTAGGTACAATTGTGATCACTTCCTGGTACAGTTTTGATCACTGGCATCTTCCACATAAAAAGCACCTTTAACGCATAATTTGTGGTACCAAACATTGTATTTTTGGCAGCGAATCCAGTCACCCTTAACTAGAAAATTTATAAGAGCGCGTTAGACTTAGTAGCTTCACTTAACGGGAAAAAATTATATCTCCGTAGCACAAAGTGGTGTATTCTTGAAAAAGACAGGAGCAGTTGTAGACTACGACGCCACATAAAGGTATGTGCTACCAACACTACGAGACTGATAAATGGCACTAAACCTTATTTTTATCGTAATTTTACCTATTTCGAATTTGTACCACCTTACCCTGCTGAAGGTGTGGAACTATACGTACCTCGGTGAATAAAGTCGTTTCAGAAAAAAATAATAGTTTCCATTTCTTTTCATCCAGCCCTCGAATTTTCGCATATATTTTCACACTCCACTCTTCGCCGCTCTGACTCCCGGCGAGTACCTCGCTCTCGTCCAGAGCGCCAAATTAACACCTCCTGCTAGCGGCGCGTGCCCGGCGCGCCGCACTGCGCAACTTTTTTCATTTGCGCCAACTAGCGCACTCCAGCGCTGCTACAAAATGAAACACACGCGGTGTTGCCAGAGGGAGAAAGAAAGAAAGAAATTTGCAAGCAGCTCGCCGTGGAATTCCGACAGCGGGGGGTGGGGTGGGGGGGGGGGACGGAAAACTGGGCGGTCTAGGGGCGAAGACGTGGCGACGCCGAGCCACGCGGTTCTGACGTCATCGTCCCGATGAAAATATAAATTCATATGAGGGGCGTGACCGGGATGGCGGCCCCACACAGAGGGTGTGTCCCTCAACCCTGGTAGCAGTATTGCCGCGGGACGGATTCCGATCGCGCGTGACGTGGGAATTAAAATCCCCGAGCCGGTAAAAGCAGCCGAGCGGGGCAGAAATGAAACTGAGGCGACGGGGGCCGAATGCAGACGGCCTTTTCGGGAGGATTGTGACGGAAGACCGAAAAAAAAAAAAAAAAAAACATCCGTACGGTATTCGTATTCAATTTCTCGCTTTCTTTGTCTCCACCATCAGATGAAAAAAAGGAAGACTTGTCGATCTGTGGAAGGGCCATCTTCATCTACATGGGATACTCTGTAAATCACGTTTAAGTGCCAGGAAGAGAGTTCATCGAACTACCATTACACCATTTATCTCCCATTCCATTCTCGAATAGCGCGCGGGAAGAAAGAACATCTGAATCTCTCCGTTCGAGCTCTGCTTTCTCGTATTTTATTCTGATGATCATTTCTACCTATGTAAGTGGGAGTCAACAACAAATTTTCGCATTCCGAGGAGAATGTTGGCGATTGGAGTTTCGCAAGTAGCCCACGCCGCAGCGATAAGCGCCGTTGTTCTAATGATTCCCATCCCAGATCCTACATCATTTCCGTAACGCTGTCTCCCCTGTATCGTGACAATACGAAACGAGCTGCCCTTCTTTGGTCTCTTTCGATGTTCTCCATCAAACCCACCTCATAAGGATCCCACAATGGGCTGCAGTACTCCAAAAATGGACAGACAAGCGTTGTGTATGCAGTTCATTTGTAATTCTGTTGCATGTTTTAAGGATTCTGTCAATAAAACGCAGTCTCTGGTTCGCCTTTCCCACGATATTATCTACGTGTTCCTTCCAATTTGAGTCTGAAGTAATAGTAATTCCTAGGTATTTTGTGGAGTTTACGGCCTTCACTTTTGATTGATTTATCTTGTAAACAAAGTTTGACGGATTTATTTTCGTACTCATGTCGACGACTTCACACTTCTCATTATTTAGAGTGAATTGCCAATTTTTACACCATACTGATATCTTATTCAGATCGTTCTGCCATATATAACGAGGTGTATCACCGAATTTGGCACACTTCAGGTCAGTAACTAAGGACCGACCAAATATGCGGTTTCGATTATGGCCAGTTTTTGGCCAAAATATTGGTTTCGCCCAAAAATCAGCCGAATCCTTGGCTTGGCCGAAATTAGCTTTCTTGAACATCATCATCATTAGAGACTGATTATGCCTTTCAGCGCTCAGTCTGGAGCATAGTACCTCTAATAAAATTCCTCCATGATCCTCTATTCAATGCTAACATCGATGTCTCGTCTGATGTTATGTCTTTTACTTCAAAATCGTTCTTCGCCGAATCTAAGTACTCTCTTCTTGGTCTACCTCGACTCCTCTTACCCTCCGCTGCTGAGCTCATGAGTCTCTTAGGTAACTTTGCTTCTCCCATGCGTGTAACATGACCCCACCATCTCAGTCTGTTCGCTCTAACTGTCTCATCTATGGTGTTCATTCCCAGTTTTTCTTTGATTTCCTCATTATGGACACCCTCCTGCCATTGTTCCCATCTATTAGTACCTTCAATCAGTTTTGCTACTTTCATATCTGTAACCTCTACCTTATAAATACGGTAACCTGTATCCACCCAACTTTCACTCCCATACAACAAAGTTGGTTGATAGATAGAGCGGTGCACCGCTAACTTAGTCTTAGTACTGACTTCCTTCTTGCAGAAAAGAGTAGCTCTTAGCTGAGCACTCACTGCATTAGCTTTGCTGCACCTCGATTCCAGTTCTTTCGCTATGTTGCCATCCTGTGAGAAAATACATCCCAGGTACTTGAAACTATCTACCTGTTCTAACTTTGTTCGTCCTATTTGGCACTCAGTCTGTTTGAATCTCTTTCCCACAGACATTAATTTCGTTTTCGGGATGCTTTCTTGAACTTACTGATGAAATCCGGTCGCGTTAAGGATGCGTTCAGTCAGCAATAACGCTTTCCCTCAGTTGGTACCCCTGCTACCTTTAAAATTTGCAAGCTGTCTATTCCAGTCAACAAATGGAAAGCTTTCACCAGATCTGACATGCTAAAAATCTATGTTTGCCTTTCCTTACTCTATCTTTCAACAGAAGTCTAATGTACTGCATCGCGTGTTACTACATTTCTCCTAAATCCGAACTGATCTTCCCCGAGGTCGAATTCCACTGGTTTTTCCATTCGTTTGTAAATAATTCGTGTTAGTATTTTGCAAGCATGACTTATTAAACCGATATTTCTGTAATTTTCACAGCTGTCTGCACTTGCTTTCTTTGGAATTGGAATTAAAATATTCTTCGTGAAGTCGGAGGGTATTTCCTCTCTCATAAATCTTGCATACCACGTGCAACAATTTTTTCATGACTGGGTCCCCTAACGATATCAGCAGTTCAGGCGGAGTATCATCTATCCCAGGAGCCTTGTTTCGACTCAATTCCTTCAGCGCTCTGTCAAATTCTTCTCGCAGTATCATATCTCCTATCTCATCTTCCTCCACTTCGTCTTCCATTTCTAGAATACTGTCTTCAAGTTTATTTCCATGCATAGGCCCTCTACATATTTCTTCCGCCTATCAGCCTTCCCTTCTTTGCTTAGTACTGGTTTTCCGTCTGAGTTCTTGATATTCATGCAGCTGTTTTTGTCTCCAAATGTCTCTTTTTAATTTAATGTATGCGGTGTCTATCTTCGCCCAGCTATACAGTCTTTTAGTCTTTCATTTGTCCTATAGCCACTCCTGCTTAACCAGTCTGCACTTCCTGTCAATCTCATTATTCAGACGTCTGTTCTCCCTTTTGCCTGCTTCACTTGCTGCATTTTTATATTTCCACCTTTCACCTGTTAAATTCAGAACCTCCTGTGTAATCCTGGGATTTCTATTACGCGTCGTCTTGCTATCAAAATGGTCCTCTGCGGCCTTCACTACTCCATTTCTCAGAGCTACACATTATTCTTCTACTGTTATTACTTTCCCCCGTTTCAGAAAATCATTGCCTATTGCTTCCTCTGAAACTCTCAACCACCTCTGATTCCTTCAATTTGGCCAGGTTCCGTCTCCTTAAATCTCGACCTTTTTGCAGTCTTATCGAGGTATCTCTTTAATTAGCGTTGTAGGCTAAATATTCTCAGGTATTGTTGAAAGGAGAGTGCGAGTATTAATTAATGACAAGTTAGATGAAAATCACTGTGGTTTTAGGCCTCTTAGAGGCTGTCAGGACCAGATCTTTAGCCTACGGCAGGTAATGGAAAAGTCCTATGAGTGAAACAGGGAATTGTAGCTATGTTTCATAGATCTGGAAAAAGCTTATGACAGTGTTCCTAGGAGGAAGCTACTGTCATTTCTTCAAGATTATGGTATAGGAAGCAAACTTCGGCAGGCAATTAAAGGGCTTTACGTAGATTGTCAGGCAGCAGTTAGAGTAGATGGCAAATTAAGCTCATGGTTCAGGGTAGTTTCAGGGGTAAGACAAGGCTGTAACCTGTCACCACTGTTGTTCATACTATTCATGGAACATATACTGAAAACAGTAGACTGGCAGGGCGGGATTAAAATAGATGAAAACAAAATAAGCAGTCTCGCATATGCGGATGACTTAGTTGTAAAGGTCTATTCGATTGAAAGGTTGCAAACTAATATTTCAGAGCTCGAGCAGAGGTGTAGGGATTACGATATGAAGATCAGCATCTCCAAAACGAAAGTAATGTCTGTAGGAAAGAGATTCAAACAGATTGAGTGACAAATAGGAGGAACAAAGTTAGAACAGGTAGACAGTTTCAAGTACCTGGGATGTATTTTCTCACAGAATGGCAACATAGCGAAAGAACTGGAATCGAGGTGCAGCAAAGCTAATGCAGTGAGTGCTCAACTAAGATCTACTCTCTTCTGCAAGAAGGAAGTAAGTACCAAGACTAGGTTAGCAGAGCACCGCACTATATTTCGACCAACTTTGTTGTATGGGAGTGAAAGTTGGGTGGATACAGGTTACGTAATTCATGAGGTAGAGGTTATAGATATGAAAGTAGCAAGAATGATTGCAAGTACTAATAGATTGGAACAATGGTAGGAGGGTTTCCATAATGAGGAAATCAAAGAAAAACTGGGAATGAACACCATAGATGAAGCAGTTAGAGCCAACAGACTGAGATGGTGGGGTCATGTTACACGCATGGGAGAAGCAAGGTTACCTAAGAGACTCATGAGCTCGGCAGCGGAGGGTAAGAGGAGTAGAGGTCGAAAGTACTTAGATTCGATGCAGTATCATTTTGAAGTACATACCTTAAGATCAGACGAGGCATCGAAGGTAGCATTGAATAGGGGATCATGGAGGAATTTTATTAGAGGAACTATGCTCCAGACTGAACGCTGAAAGGCATAATCAGTCTCTAATGATGATGATGATGATGTTTTACAATAGTTATTAACCAATACATTATGGTTAAAGTCTATATCTCCCCTGGATATGTCTTACAGTTTAAAATCTGGTTTTTAAACCTATTTATCATCATTATAAAATCAGTCTGGTATCTTCCAGTGTTTCCTCGTGTCTTCCAAGTGTACGACCTTCTTTAAGGTGATGAACCCAAATTGCTAAATAGCCTATGTTCATTTACTTATTTGCATTTTGTCTCTTACCACTAACGGTGCGAATTATTCCCGTGGGTCATCTAGTAGGTGTTAACTTGATTTTTACACAAGGTAACAAAACGTTTTTCGGTAAAAGGAATGTTTTGCGAGAATTGTATTTTTATACATATTACGTTTTTGACGGGTTTACATAAAAGCTATTCGCATTAATATTTAGAAGTCTAGAATTTTTTCTGAATACTTGTGCTTAAAATTGTAATGAGGTGTGAGTCGGTGCAGGACAATCAGACTGACACACCTATGAATCAAGCCAGTGGTTCTTAGACAGGGAAAGAGCCGTTCCCGCAGAATAGGCGTGTACACCGAAAGCTGACGTTGCGTGTGAATTGTTACTGACTTGCACTTTCGTCTCACCAGTATCGACGTTGCGTACTGATATGAAAGACGCTATTTCTGCAATCACTGGTGTGAATGATTTATTCTCTTTGTATCAGAACGTACGTAGCAAACCTATCGAAATTCACGACAACGTCATGCATGTATCTCAGAGTTTGAGAGGGTATGAGGTGCCCGATGGAACTCTCCGTGTTTGCCTGCCGTATACGGTATTCCAATTTCCATAAATAACCCGTGGCCGATAGATATTTCTTTACACACTGCAGTCCCGTGTCCCACACAAACAACGCCATTTCCGCCTTCTCCATTTATCATCCCCCGTTCTGCATTCTCGCAGACGGGCTACGGTGTTAGCTTTTCTTATCTCGACCGTTGCGAGGCGTGGTTCTCTGCTGTCAGAGTGGAATAGGCTTCTATGTGTCTCATACTCGATTCACGACGCAAAGCTATCGGTGATGTCCACCATTTGAATACCTCGCGATGCCCATGTCTCCTGTTATTGAGAGAATGACAGGTAATGTTTTCCAGATATATATAGTGTCCCCAGGAGTAGTTAACAATATTCAGGGTTATCACAGACGCTGTCATTCGAAGCACGAAAGCTGTAGTAAACAATGGTTCTACAGTGCATGCCGTAACAATGTCAGCTTTTATTAATGTTCGATACTGTGAATGTGAGGGACGCTGAGGATTGTAAATGCAGGAGGAAGGGTATAGTAGAAAATATGACGACTCTGAAAGAATTAGATTAGATGATGGGACGATAAAAGTAGTAGAATTACTTTTGTTGTTAGGTTAGCAAAGTGACTTTGATCGCAGAAGTAAAGAAGATAGGAAATGCAGAATGACTATGGGAAGAAAAGCGTTACTGAAGAAGCGAAATTTGTTGACATCAAACATTAGTTCAAATGTTAGGATGTCCTTTCTGAGAGCATGGGAGCATGGGAGTGAAACGTGGACGATAAGGAGTTCGGATAAAAAGATGATAGAAGCTTTCGAAATGCGGTGCTACAGACCAATGAAGAAGATTGGATGAGTGGATCACGTAACTAATGAGATGATTAACCGAATTGGAGAGAAAAGGAGTTCTGGCATTCCTTGACTAACGAAGGGATAGTTGGTGTGACACATTGAGACATCAAGGAATTGTCAACTTAGCATTAGAAGGAAGCGTGTGGGATAAAACCCGTAGAGGGAGACCGACGGACGAATACAGTAAGCAGATTCAAAAGGATGTAGGTTGCCGAACGTATTCTCAGATGAAGAGACTTGCACAGGACAGGGTAGCGTGGAGAGCTGCATCAAACCAGTCTGCGGACTGAAGACCACAACACCGTGAATGTGGCCCAATTTACGAACAGAATTAAAATTCAGGAGGAACAAATGCAAACTTCCTCGTTTGTGGATGACATCATTATTCTGTCGGAGACATCAAGATACTCGAAAGAGCAGTTGATGGGCGTAGAGACAGTCGTGAAAGGGGGGTATAAGATGAAAATTAACAACAGGAAAAACTGGGTAATGCAATGTAGTAGAACGAAACCAAGGGATGGTAAGGGAATTAGATAACTAAAAAATAACTTTCAAGACGATATGTAATAAAATTTCCAAATGCTGCTTTAATGATAATTATTTCTTATTACTATAGGACGTATTTCGGCAAAACTGCCATCTTCAGATAATCTGTGGAAATGTTACACTGTCAATTACACATCGAATTTCATAAATTTCGTCATTATTATTTCTACATATACATACGTCAGATGGTCGTGACATCCATATTTATTGTTGGGTTTTTGCTGTTAAGCTATTTGGATGTTATTACGGTTTATTAGAGCAATATTTGTTCTCAAAAAAGTTTTTCGATTTTGTTACTGGCCTTTTCACAGCTCCTTGACAGATGACCAGAGATATCATATGGTTATATGTTGTTTTTTATAGTTTAGATAATTTTTGCTATTTGAGTAATTAGTGGACAGTTTTCGTATTTACCATTCCGAAATGGAGGACATAGCAATAGGTATTTCCGGTGTCGAGAAGTAGCTGAGAGAGCTAAATACGAAAACGTCTGCAGGTCCGGATGGAATACCAGTTCGGTTTTACAAATAGTATTCTGCGGCATTGGCCCCCTAATTAGCTTGCATTTATCGCGACTCTTTAATTCAGCGTAAAGTTCCTAGTGATTGGATAAAAGCGCAGGTGACTCCCGTTTATAAGAAAGATAAGAGAACTGACCCACACAAATACAGGCCAATGTCGTTAACATCAGTTTCCTGTAGAATTTTGTAGCATATCCTCAGTTCGAATATAGTAAATTTCCTTGAAATAGAAAAGCTTCTTTCTATGAATCAACACGGGTTTAGGAAACATCGTTCATGTGAAACTCAGCTTGCCCTTTTCTCACATGACATCTTGCGAGCCATGGATGAAGGGCAACAGGCGGATGACAGATTTGTGACTGGCTGGAAGACTTCCTAAGTAATAGAACGCAGTATGTTGTTCTCGACGGCGAGTGTTCATCAGAGACGAGTGTATCGTCAGGCGTGCCCCAGGAGATGTGATAGGACCGCTATTATTTTCTATCTATATAAATGATCTGATGGACAGAATAACTTGTAATTTGCGGCTGTTTGCTGATGATGCTGTGGTGTATGGGAGGGTGTCGTCTTTAACTGACTGTAATAGCATACAGGATGACTTAGACAAAATTTCTAGTTGGTGTGAAGAATGGCAGCTAGCTCTCAATGTAGAAAAATGTAAGGTGATGCGCATGAGTAGGAAAAACAGTCCCATAATGTTCGAATACAGCATTAGTAGTGAGCTTCTTGATGCTGTCGCGTCGTTCAAATATCTAGGCGTATCATTGCAGAGCGACATGGAATGGAACGAACATGTAAGGACAGTTGTGAGTCAGGCGGACAGCCGACTTCGGTTTATTGGGAGAATTTTGGGAAGATGTACTTCACCTTTGAAAGAGACAGCGTATAAAACGCTTGTACGACCACGTCTTGCGTATTGCTCAAGTGTTTGGGACACGCAGGAGGATTAAAAGAAGACATAGAGGCAGTTCAGAGGCGAGCAGCTAGATTTGTTACTGGTAGGTTCGACCATTGCGCGAGTGTCACGGAAATGCTCCGGCAACTCAATTGGGGATCGCTGGAGGAAAGACGACGTTCTTTTCGTCAATTTCTGTTGAGGAAATTTAGAGGGCCGGAATTTGAAGCTGAGTGTAATATGATCTTGCTACCGCCTACTTACATTTCGCGTGGTGATCACAAAGACAAGATAAGAGAAATTAGAGCTCGCACAGAGGCATATAGGCATTCTTTTTTTCTCGTTCTATTTGGGAGTGGAATAGGAAATGAAATTCCCAGTAGTGGTACAGTGTATCCTCCGCCACGCACCTTACGGTGAATTGCGGAAATGTATGTAAACGTAGAAGAAAATTGTCGTCAGGTTTGGAAACACTAGTTTACGTCGTAGTCCTATTAATGCCACTTACCGTGACACCTGCATTTACGTTTATCTGTAAAGATCGGGTTACGCATTAAGCTGTATATCCTGGTTCATGTTGTGGCGTGCATGTCCACGTTCTTCCCGTTGTGACCGAGACGTACTTGTTCGCTAGCAGAGCCCTTCGCTCAGTGCTGGTTGCAGAAATCTGTCCCTCAGGAGTCTTCCTGTGGGAGCCGGCGGTGTGTGATGAGAGGCTGCAAAGGGCCAGCGAGCTGAAAGGCTTCGGAAGTCCCTAAGGGCGCCACTTCTCTCCTGTAAGGGCGCGTGGTGCCCTTCTGCCCTGAGGCGCCTTCCAAGGGAACTGCAGCTCCGATGCTTGTGGGTGGAGGAACATTCCTAAAGAGGACACAACGTTCTGCTTCCTTACAGGGCAGTGTTTAAGATACAAAATCAAATAATCTCTCAGAAATGCACAGATCATGTCTTACTAGGAAAGTACTTGGGCTCGAACAAACACATATACACCAAAATCGTATGAGGGATAATGTAAAGGTCCCTTATCGCACTATTGATACTGCCGCATCTGCAAAACTCTGCAGTCGTCCGTTAGAGGCCTCTGCGTGTGCCATGCCACATTGCACTTTGACCTGTCGGTTCGCCAGTAGGGACGGTGCAGTGTGCCTTCGAAGTTGCGTTTTGTGACGTTATTTGTGTGGTGATGCGTCAGATGGGGCGGCGATTGGTAATCAATCCTGCTAATGTATTGCGATTAGTTGAGGTGAAGTTACGAAGAACCGTTCCTCGTGAAGATGGTATTAGTGTAGAAGATGAATCATTTGCATGCTTTCTCGTATCTGTTATGGTACAGAAATATGAGCATAAGTTAGATACTGTTGTTACACTAACACATAATGATGATAATAGGGATGATAATGATGAACAACTCATTGCTAGCGGTAGTGCTACGGTAAGTGCGGGAAGAAGCGATGGAAGCAGTGTCAGTGAATACCAACAGTCTTTCGGGAAGAAGGTTAAAGTTGCAACTATCATTACGGCTTTTGATGACAATACGCTAGAGAACATGTACGACGATTATTGCATAAGTTATAGTTAAGATATCTGCATTACGTATGGCGTCTACTATTACATCTGCAGTGTTATCTAGAGCATGATTGCAGAGTTTTGCATAAAAACGACACCCACCAGCACATTGAGGTGTACGTAGAGATCCTGTAAGCAAACGTTCATACAGATATGTTTGTTCGAGCCCATGTACTTTCCTTGTTAGAGTATATAAGGGGAAGATGCTATACTTAAGGTTTGGAGGATCCAAAACGGGAGTTAGAATTGGATGTTTAGGATCGACACTGAATAGTTGTACCCTGAAGAGCTTTTCTTATGTAAAGGCCAGTTGGTGTTACGATACCCTTAGTAATTAAATTCGTTTTTAATTATTTTTGCGAACAGTTTCGTTTAGACATCTCACCCCAGGCACCGGGGTGAGATGGCAGTTTTATTGCAAGGAGAATAGAGCACTATTTTTGTGCATTTATGGTACAATAGCCTCTGTCTTCATTGCCACAGCCCTATCAATAGATCTTGTAGTTTTTTCGTAACTAGCGGTGGGTTACGTTTCAAAAAGGACTGTAACCAATCCCAACCTGCCATTTGCTGTTCTGTAGAAAATCTATGAGGAATACCAGTTCTTTCCGCCAACTGCAATACTAGCCTGCGAAGAGTTTCTGCAGTTGGTGGAGATGCATACATCTGCAACTTCCTTATGTAGGTGACCAATTGTTTCTCATTCTCTTCGCCAATGCTACCTATAAACAACAATAATAATAATAATAATAATGTGATACGTATACATAACTTAGAAAAGTTTGAACAATTGAAAAAGTGTAATTCGAGCAAGCAATACTAATATGGAACAACTTTGCTTTGGAATTGTTAAGTAGCTATTGAAGAAGATAGATCATGTGATCCATCTGAAATGTCTGTTTTAAAATTTCGATGGATAACCACCACTCATTCCAACTCAGCATACTTTCACAATAAAGTTCCATTCTTCCGCCAAAAAAACCACCAATAACGTACAAAATATAGTAACAACCAGCACACTTCAGTATACCCAGATGAAGGCCATTGTAACGTTGGCCGAAACGTCGGTTATTGAAGTAATAGCCTTCTTACATCATGACGCGGTACAACACCCAGAAATCTTTTATGTCATCTGACTCTGGCCGCGGAAGCCTACGCAATTATACCAGAATCGAACATAAAGAGTCGCGAAACTGCCAGTGATTTTCTGCAACTTCGCGACTGCAGCGCTGCCAAGCGGCCGGGCCGTAAAATCACACCTCTAAGCGATTGAGTAATGAATGCGTATTTGGACTGAAGCAGCATTTTCAAAATAATTTCGTATTTACGAGCTTATGTGGGGCTATAAATTGTAGCAACTGTCAAAAATATATTTCGGCACTCTCTCATTTGCAAAGGATGCTCAGAAGTAAAAGAATAATGTTATGAATAACAGGTGTTCGTTTACTGTGGTTAGCTATACTTTTAGGCATAAAGTAAATCTTTAACGCCGGTCGCGGTGGCCGAGGGGACTGAGGTGCTCCAGTCACGGTCTGCACGGCCACTACGGTCGGGGGTTCGAATCCCCCCTCGGGCATGGATATTTGTGCCGTCCTTAGTTGTAGCTAGTTCATAAGTAGTTTGTAAGTTTAGGGACTGATGACCCCGTAGTTAAGTCCCATAAGCTATACAAACATTTGAACATTTTGTAAATCTTTAACAATTTATTCACGTCCAAACTTTCTGATGTTAATGAGAATCGCAGATACTTGATCACTATTTAATAATATTACTGCTGAATAAAAGTAATGTATGAATGACTACATTAGGTTCGTACCTCAGCTTCACAAAAATGATAACCCTGTATACTAACATATTTTTTCGGTTACCTACTAATTTGATAAAGTGAATACGTAGCTACAAATAAATATGTTCATATATAAGCTGTTAATGTTAGCACCTCACATTCTTGAAGATATTCAGTTTGATAACTGCCAAAATAGCTAAAATATTATGATAGGTACATGAAAGGCACAGATGCAAGGACGAGGTGAAAAGATGGTTTAAACGACGATGTAAAAATTTGCACTGTCTCATTTTCTACAAATAACAGTTTGAAGAAACACCTCCTACATATTGCCCAAAACATTGAAGATATGTTATCTAATTCCGGCGTTTATAAACTAATCTGTAACGATTGTCCTTGTTATTACATTGGCCAAACAGGCAGGGCGGTGAAAGTAAGATATAAAGAACATCTATTAGGAAAAAATGGAGAAAATGTACGTAACTCCACATTCGCTGAACACCTTTTTATTGCTAGCCATACGCCAAAAAAAGCTAGAAGACACTTTGGCTTTACGTAGAGAAGACAAGTGCCGAAAACTCGATCATTGGGAGGAGTTGGAGATTTTTAAACATTTAGAATCTAAATATGGTAACACATTAAATGATCAGCTCCATCTCGCGTGCAGACAGTTTTTTGAAGGCTTTAAACCAATACTATCAAAAAAACTTTAAGTCAACGGTAACCTCTGCGGTGTCATTTCCTCAAAATTCTATTTTATTTCATTTTAAACTTCTGTGGGTTTCCTGTTTTATATTTTGTTATTAACATGTATTGACTACATGCGCCACGTGTCATGTTTACCTGGCGTCCACGCGTTGCTCAAACGGTCAGGCGGCGTTTAGCACACCACACAATGTGTTACACAGCACATGTTATCAGTTTATATGTTTGACTTGCCTTTGTCTAAAGGGCTACATTATGCATACAAAGATCGACGCATGTAATTTTTCCACAGTAATAATGTAATGTAAGTACTTGTTTCCTGTAAACTAAAATTTGTTGTAAATTTATATGTAAACAGTCTATGGTTTTAATATTGTTGTACATAGCTTGATTGTTACTTATTCACTGTAGGTCCATGTCTCTTCTGAAGAAGATTGTTTTATAACAATTGCAACCGCGGTAAAGTTTATTAAACTTTAAATTGCAACTGGTTGGCTGTTATTTTTACTGTAAAAATCGAGTGTACTTCTCAAAACATTACAATGCCCGAAATTCGCTAAAACAAAACTCGTGCAAGATGTCAGTACGCGTCGAGAATGCGAACATAATAATAATCAGTTCCTTTTATATACTTCAGCACAACAGGTTGCAATTCATTTTTGCTTTCAAAAGGTTTCAGACGATATTAATATGACTCTGGTATTGTGAACTGTATGAATTACACTGCACTGACAGTTTGTTAAATTATAGACTGCCATTAACAGAAGCAGTGATATTACTTAAATGATGTTTTCGTATTTATATTAGGAAGTTCACAGCAACGTTCAGTGACTAGGAAATATGAAAGTAACAGCATTAAAAACGGCAACTTGTTAGTTTGCATCGTGCCATTCCACTGTTATTCCCTACTGGCCGCTTGGAGCGCTAGTATCGCTTCAGCAGCAAATTTTTTTCCTAGAGAGTTTCGTGACTGTCTGTGATAGACTGTGATTATACCGAAAACTGTGTTAGATTATGTAATCACGTCTATTTTCTCATCGTCCCCCCTTAATACAACCGCTGTTAATTCCATGGTGGAATTTGTGCTCCACAACTGTATTTGACTTGTGCAAATTTTTTTCAACAATCAGTCGTAAAAATATATATTTATTTATTGATAGAGCTGAAGCATTGAATTAAAATTTGTGGTGCGGCCGGGAATCGAACCCGGACCTCCATGCTTACTAGGCAGACGTCTTAACCGTTAGACTACCACACCACTAACGATTAAGGCGCCTCGGAATAGTCTATGTACGATTTCCCTCCACAACACAAACTTTAATTCAGCTTCTTTGTTCCAAAGATAATTGCCACTACTGCCAAGGCTCTCCATGCAGCGGAATAGCACCTCAGCAATGGACATGGTGGAACAATCCTGTTATGGTGATATAAATATCAATTAAATACAATGAAAGAATCCCTGAGACGGATTTTCGTCTCAAATATGTCAAAGACATTATTGATAGAGCTGAAGCATTGAATTAAAATTTGTGGTGCGGCCGGGAATCGAACCCGGACCTCCATGCTTACTAGGCAGACGTCTTAACCGTTAGACTACCACACCACTAACGATTAAGGCGCCTCGGAATAGTCTATGTACGATTTCCCTCCGCTGCATGGAGAGCCTTGGCAGTAGTGGCAATTATCTTTGGAACAAAGAAGCTGAATTAAAGTTTGTGTTGTGGAGGGAAATCGTACATAGACTATTCCGAGGCGCCTTAATCGTTAGTGGTGTGGTAGTCTAACGGCGCCGGGCGCCGTGGCTCAGCGCGCCCGGTCAGAGGGCTCAACGCCCTCTGTAATAAAAAAGCTGAGCCAGGAACACTTCGAACAAGAAAGAACAAACACGAACAGCGTCCGCAACGGACAGAAGTACACATAGAACAAAAGAAAAAAAAAAAAAAAAAAAAGAAAAAAAAAGAAAAAAAAAAACGGTTAAGACGTCTGCCTAGTAAGCATGGAGGTCCGGGTTCGATTCCCGGCCGCACCACAAATTTTAATTCAATGCTTCAGCTCTATCAATAATGTCTTTGACATATTTGAGACGAAAATCCGTCTCAGGGATTCTTTCATTGTATTTAATTGATATATTTATTTATTCGCAAATCCAGATTTTGACCATTGTGTGGTCACTATCAGTGCTAAAATAAATACAAATGAACCAGTTAGAATAACATACATGTTATAATTCTTGCACAGTTGACGTCAGCATGCGTCATTTGCGACTAAGGCGTCCTTTTTAAGGTTTCATATAAAAAAAACAAATTCATACGAGGTACGTTTATGGTAGAAATAGTTACGTGTTATTTTAATTTTAGTAGGCACTTTAATACAGAACAGTTTAAAGTTAATGAGTCTCGTTAACTGTTTATGTATAATTGGTGGCATTTCAAGACATTCCTCTTACTAGGCAGTGATACATATTATAAATACAAAAATACGCGTCTGAAACTCGCTGTTTTGAACCAGCACATCAACTTCAACAAGACGTGCCTCTCAAGAAACGTAACGCCAAGGTATGTACAAGCTCACTTCAACAACTACTAGCACAGCAAGAGGAATGTGTTGAAATGCCACCAATTATATATAAACAGTTAACGAGACTCATTAATACAGAACAGTTTAAAGTTAAAGTGCCTACTAAAATTACAATAACACGTAACTATTTCTACCATAAACATACCTCATATGAATTTGCTTTTTATATGAAACTTTAAAAAGTTTGATAATTGATCATTATAGAATTGTAAAAAGATATAAAACAGCCAGGATCGCTTATCATCAATTTTTATTAACGACGACCGGTTTCGCTGAACTATGTCAGCATCATCTGGTCAAATAAAATATTGCTGACATAGTTCAGCGAAACCGGTCGTCGTTAATAAAAATTGATGATAAGCGATCCTGGCTATTTTTATATCTTTTTACAATATTACAAGTGGATCGCCTCCTAAAACGTAAACCGACTCTTATAGAGTTCAAGGAGTTATCCTATAAAAGCAGCTATCTGTAAGCATAGCAAATTTAAAGCCAGTAATACCAATGGGTTGTAGGGGACGCTATATGGATTCTTTGCCCGGATGATATTTTCCCCTTCTGCCGGCCCTGACCACACAGTGGTCGAAATCTGGATTTGCGAATAATTAAATATAAATTTTTACGACTGATTGCTGAAAACATTTCCACAACCGCTAATGACGCCAGGTACAAGTTGCGTCGACGGAAAGTAGGCTGGTCTCCATGACGGACCGTGAGCTGGACTGCGGATTGTGGGTGTAGATGTAGATGCAGATGTAGACTGGGAGCGGGCACTAGCGGCACGCCTGGCGTCATTAGCGCTCGCGCTGCTGTCGATGGGGGCGGCGAAATGTCGTCCGGGGGCGGCAGTTGGGGGCGGCAGTGGGCGAAATGCCAGCCGGGGGCGGAGGTGCGGCTGATTGCTGGGGCCATCAGTTGGCACCACTGGGAGGGGCGGGGAGGAGCGATTAGGGTCATCATTTGGCAGCACTGCACGGGGGCGAGATTAGGGCGCAGGCCGCGCAGATGATCCCATGGTGGGAAGCCGGGACCTGCGCATGCGCAATAGAGGCCACAGCCGTCCCTGACGGCTTCACAGGTTAAACTGTCACAAGTCCAGACATGACAAATCCATAGAAAGTCGCTCGGTTTCTGACATTTAATAAATTACGGGTGGTGTTGGGGGGGGGGGGGAGGAATGCCTAGCCTGGATTCACACAGTAGGCAACGTCATGTCAACGCCAATGACGTCCCAGACCGTCAGAAATGCAAGTGCATTCCCATTGGACGGACGTCAAAAGTAAAGTACGATTTGCACGTAGGTCCACGCGGATTTAGAAAACATCGTTCATGCGAAACACAACTAGCTCTTTTCTCACACGATGTGATGATTGCTATGGACAAGGGTTCGCAAATTGATTCCGTATTTAATGATTTCCAGAAAGCTTTTGACACCGTACCTCTCAAATGGCTTTTAATCAAATTGCGTGGTTATGATAAATCGCCCCAAATTTGCGACTGGATAGGGGATTTCCTGTCAGAGAGGACACAGTTCGTAGTAATCGATGGTATGGCATTGACCAAAACGTGATTTCGGGCGTTCCAGAGGGTAGTGTTATTGGACCTCTGCTGTTCCTTATTTATATAAACGATTAAGTAGCTCTCTTAGGTTGTTTGCAGATGACGCCATCATTTATCGTCTAGTAAAATCATCTGAAGATCAAAACCAACTGCAGAACGATCTGAATAAGATATCACTTTGGTGTAAAAATCGACTCTAAATAATGATAAGTGTTAAGTCGTCGACATGATTACGAAAATAAATCCGTTAAACTTTGATTACAAGATAAGTCAATCAAAAGTGAAGCCCGTAAACTCCACAAAATACCTGGGAATTACTATTACTTCAGAATTAAATTGGAAAGAACATGTAGATAATGTCGTGGGAAAGGGGAACCAGAGACTGCGTTTTATTGGCAGAACCCTTAAGAGATGCAACAGAACTACTAAAGAAACTGCATACACTGCGCTTGTCCGTCCATTTTTGAATATTGCTGCCCAGTGTGAGATCCTTATCAGGTCGGTTTGACGGAGGACATCGAAAGAGTCCAAGAGTTGTTTCGTATTGTCACGATACACGGGAGACAGCGTACGGAAATGGTGCAGGATCTGGGATGGGAATCATTACAACAACGGCGCTTATCGCTACTTACGAAACTCCAATCGCCAACATTCTCCTCCGAATGCGAAATTATATTGTTGACTCCCATCTACATAGGTAGAAATGATCATCGGAAAAAAATACAATTCAGAGCTCGAACGGAGAGATTCAGGTGTTCTTTCTTCCCGCGCGCTATTCGAGAATGGAATGCGAGATAAATAGTATAAAGGTGGCCCGATGAACCCTCTGGCAGGCACTTACATGTGATTTGCCATGTAGATGTAGATATACGTGACCCGTACTTACATATGAATCACAAAAATCGATATTTATTTACATAACCTTTCGGTAGGAACTGTGAAAATTACTAATATGTTCCCGTTAAAATTACTGAGACATTCCGGGCAATTGTGCCATGGTCGGATGGATTCATCATTTCAACGGAACCTTTCGTCCCGTCTTGGCGGAGAACCTTTCTATGAAAAGGAGGACATTGTAGAGATCATGGCTTCCTTGGATGTCGGAATCACACATTGGCCCGCTGTTGACTGCAGACAAATTCCGTTTCCGCATTCTTCTGTGCATTGGCGTGACGTCATGTTTTTTCACCATTAGAGCTCCTCTTTCCTATTGAAATTCTTGGGGCGTCAAACGATTTCCATCGGCCCTCGGTACATCCCTCCATGGTACAATACCTGGCCGGCCGCCGTGGCCGAGGTGACTGAGGCGCTCCAGTCACGATCAGCACGGCCACTACGGTCGGGGGTTCGAATCCCCCCTCGGGCATGGATATTTGTGCCGTCTTTAGTCTTAGCTAGTTCATTAGTAGTTTGTAAGTTTGGGGACTGATAACCTTGTAATTAAGTCCAATAGACATTGCAAACATTTTTGAACACGTCGCCGCAACAGGACGAAATTCTGTAAACTCCTACATCTCTGTGCGGTTTCCGAAAATACTTCTCTATTTTAGGTCGTCCTGTGTCATCCTGGTAGGTTTCTATACTATGGGGATTTCCCGTTTCCGCATGATTTCTCCTATGCGGTCGATAATGTCTTCAAGAAAGGCAAGAAAATTTTAGATTTCATATGAGTTTGTATATTGCTACGATTTTTCGTTGTGGTCTTAGCTCTCTCTTCGTCCCAGTGTACGAATACCCATTCTTGAGAAATGTTGTAATTCCGCGTCAAGTAGTTCTTGTTCGCAGATGTTCTTTACTGAATCCGCCAACTTCTTTACGATCCCTTCTGGTGTGAATGGTGGTTCCAAACTCAGTGTCGTCTATGGTCTCCATGCTTCTCCCGTAATTACCACCCTCTTCCCTTAATTACTGTAAAACTTTATAAGAGCTGAAGGGCAGCTCAAGAAGGGGGAAGAGTGCCAAATCAGCTGTTGAACATTTATTGCAGCCAGGAAACCAGGGAACGGAATTCGAAAACCCCTGGTATTGACAACCAAGAACGGGTATCATGAAGACTATACAGACAGGTCGTAGAAATTGTGAAACACTACAAGAATTCCAGTACGAAGTAGGGGAGGGGGGCCTGAAACGGAACGACATCTGGATTCGGCTGCTGAAGAAGAGGTGTACACCAACAACAGACGACGGCAACCGATTAAGGCGAATGGCGCGACAATACCAAAACAGAACTTGGTGGCAGTCAGTAGCGGACCAGGTTGCGGTGCGGATAATCAGAGAAGCCACGATCCCTCTAGAAAATGTCCTCCGTAGATTGGGACGAAACTTTGTTTCCGTAATAAATCCAACCCCGATAGCAATCGATTACTTTTGAGACGATCGACACCATCCAGAGAGAGCCATATAGTTAGCATAACGTGCCGGCCGCGGTGGCCGAGGAGACTGGGGCGCTCCAGTCACGGTCTGCACGGCCACTACGGTCGGGGGTTCAAATCCCCCTCGGGCATGGATATTTGTGCCGTCCTAAGTATAAGGTAGTTGATAAGTAGTTTGTAAGTTTAGGGACTGATGACCCCGTAGTTAAGTCCCATAGACTATACAAACATTTGAACAGTTAGCATAACGTGATTGGTGGTGCCCTATGTGCACGCTATAAATGCGAGAGTCCCCTCTATCCACAGTAGCAGTAGTCCGTTGACCACAGACGTCAGATGAGGTCTGCCGCAGATGCAAACAAAACGCCAGAGAAAGTTTAACTCGTTGACCACGGCCTCTCAGCCCGAAAGTTTTACCTGAAGACAACGCTTGCCGTGAAAGTATACAGTGTATCGTAACAAATTCAACCGCTCATGACACAATACTGCGAAATATAATTATACAAATAGCCTACTAACATTTTCCTGTCTTGATTTGGGTGTTCTATTTTGAACTGACAGTGCAATAACCTTTGTTTTCTCAGTAGCTGTCTGATATTATACCACGGTGGATCTTTTCCATTCTTAATCGACTTTATAGGCATGTATTTCTGTAACCCTTTAACTGACAAATACATTTAAATTTAGTCCTCAATTCCTCTAGAACCATTCAAGAAGTCATTTACTGCCATTGCCTCACCAAGTTATTATTTTATTTTGCTGCCCGTTGTTTCAACATGATAATGGAGTCGAGTATCCGGCACTGTTAAGGAAGCTGGATGCAGGAAGTTTGTCGAGTTGGCTACGAAAGTTCTGCGAATTTAATTTAAACTTTCTGGGGACTTAGTAGCCGGGTCTTAATCTCGTGTCGCAAGCTTGGCTCTCCGCAATATTATGCACCAAGCTCTGAGCTGCATTATTCCTTTAATCAGAGAAACTTTCACAGACTTAAGCTTCTGTTTATCTCATCTCGCGACGACGAAAGCTTTTTTGCTGGTACAACGTTATGTGGAAAAGCAGTTTGACTCTTTATCCCAAAGAATCTGTAATACGTAGGGGTAGCTTACATATTTTCGGATTAATCAGTTTCTCAACTGTTTTTACTGTTTCATTCCCTCTTGTTATGTGGCAATGTTTCTGCATAAGGAAGAGTTACAGTTTTCGATAACGTATTGTAGCAATATTTATATGTTACTATTTTTCTTTTCCGTATTTCTGCTACCAGTTCAAACTTCAAATTTTATTGACACTGAAGTCATAGAATGAATAATATGTTAAAGAGAATTTATGAGATGAACATAAAAATAAAAAAAAAAATAAAAAAATCACACTGACGTGTTTTACGGACACTTTAGATTTGTAGTTTTATAAGTTTTTGCAAACATTTTGGACCAAAATAATAATTTAAACAATAAAAAATTAATTAACAAGAGTGTCTGAAACCCTTTTAGGAAAAAAATAGGTAGTGGCGGGTTCCGAACCACCGACCTTTGTTATAGTCCGACGTCTTGCCCACTACACAACCTCTATCAATCGAAAAATAAGTCCTTTAATCTCATACTATTGATGACGGTTGTTAACTGATGCTAATATGGCATTTGTAGACATTAGATTATCATTTATCGTAGGAAGAACGATGTGTTTTTGCTAATTCTTCAGTGCGCGATTGCTTTGAAATGACAACGTGTAAGATACAATAAGAAAATCATGAAATACCCAACGCAAGATGGCGTATGCCACAGAGAGTTATGGGCGAGGAATGTCACGTGACATCTCTGAACAGCTGGTTTTTCGTTAATTCAATGGAGGGTGTCAAATCTCCGTTATTTTTGCAAATATGTCTCAAACGATACGAGATATGAAAAAAACATAAGGGAGCTAAGTTGTAGAGAATTTTCTCCTCTACCAATTAGGTTATTCAATTTTCGTGTCAGATGAACGGTTAGTTTGCAATTACAATTATATTACAAACGGCACTTTTTGGTATTACTACCGTATTTTTTGTCAGAAAAATTTGAAAAACGGAGGTTCTGGTCTCTGGTGGCCTACAATCATGTCTGTAAAATTTGGTGATGATCGGTTGAACGGTTCGTCTTAAAAACAGGAAACACGTTACGGACAGCCAGACGGACAGACAGCCATACATCCCAAAATCACCCTTATTTTTGCAAATATCTTTGAAACGCTACGAGATATGAAAAAAAAACATAATAGAGCAAAGTTGTAGAAAATTTTCTCCTCTACAAATACGGTTATTCAATTTTAGTGTTACTACCGTAACCTAAAGTGGGTCAATATAAGGTTACTGGAAAGGCATCGAATTAAATCAGACGATGCCGATAAAATTAAAGATAGAATTAATAAAATATATAACGAAGACGAACTACTCAGTAATGACCGTATTTATGTCCTTACAGAGAAGTGACCCCGCTGCATCCATTTTTCCTACCAAACATTTCTCCAGCTTCTTATGATGTTAGAATGTGCTGTCCTCCTAGATTTATTGCCATCTGAACACGTGTCATAGACAGGTTTGATATGCTTTTTAGAACAATTCGTGTCTGCTATTATCCCTGATACTATTGCTACTATTTAGTCGTATTAGTAGTATTACTACTTTTAGTAGTTCTGTTGCGTCTCCTGACTCCTCTGCCAATAAAATACAGTTTTCTGTTTGCCTTACCTACGATATTCCCATTTAAGTCTATCATAATAGTAATTCCTAGGTATATTGTTGAATTTACGGCCTTCAGATTACATTGCTTTGTCCTCTGAACTGCGCTTAACGATTTCATTTTAGTAATCATGTGGATGATTTCACACTTTTCGTTTTTTAGGGTCAATTACCAATTTTCGCACCATACAAGTTATCTGAAACTGCAGTTGGTTTTGATCTTCAGATGTCTTTAATGGACTATAAATGACTGCGTTATTTGGAAACGACCTTACAGCAATGCTCAGATTTTCTCAATGGTCGTTTATGTGGATAGGGAACAACAGAGGACCAATAACGCTACCCTGGGGAACACCAGATATTACTTCGGTTTTAGCTGATGCCTTTCCATCATTTACTACGAAATGTGCCCTCTCTGGTAGCAAATACCTAATATAGTCACAAATTTGAGACAGTAGTCCACCAGCACGCAATTTGATTGAAAGACCCTTTGAAATAGTGTGAAAAGCCACAAGTAACTCTCGAAATGTGGAATCACGTTTTTTAACCCCAGTCACAGTCCATGCGGTTTCAATTTCCCAATGCTTCTGAGAAGCACATTATTACTACGCCAGGTCGTCTTTAATCGGCTGTAATAGCATGCAGGATTACTTGGATAAAATTTCTAGTTGCTGTGAAGAATGGCAGCTAGCTCTAAATAGAAGAAAATCTACGTGATGCGCATAAGTAGGAAAATCAATCCCATAATGGTCGAATACTGCAATAGTAGTGAGCTTTTCGATGTGGTCGCGTCGTTGAAATATCTAGGAGTAACATTTTCAGAGCGATATGCAATGGACAGTTGTGAGAGCTGACTTCGGTTTATTGGGAGAATTTTGGAAAGATGTACTTCACCTGTAAAGGATATCGCGTATAAAACGCTTGTACGACCAAGTGTTTGGGATCCGCAGCAGATCAGTTTAAAGGAAGACATAGAAGCAGTTCAGAGGCCAGCAGCTAGGTTTGTTACCGGTAGGTTCGACCAATACGCGAATGTCACGGAAATGCTCCGGCAACTCAATTGGGGATCGCTGAACGAAAGACGACGATCTTTTCGTGAATTTCTGTTCAGGAAATTTAGAGGGCCGGAATTTGAAGCAAAACGATCTTGCTGCCGCCTTCTTAAAATTTCGCGTAGTGATCACAATGACAAGATAAGAAAAATTAGGGCTCGTACAGAGGCGTATAGACATTTTTCCCTTGTTGTATTTGCAAGTGGAATAGGGAAGGAAATGCCTAATAGTGGTGCAGTGTACCTTCCGCCACGCAGCTCACGGTGAATTATATAGAGTATATAGATGTAGATCCGAATAGGATACATTTTACACAGATTAAAAAAATAAAATTAAAGATGTTTGTATAGCTTATGGGACTTAACTACGGGGTCATCAGTCCCTAAACTTACAAACTACTTATGAACTAGCTAACACTAAGGAAGGCACAAATATCCATGCCCGAGGGGGGATTCGAACCCCCGACCGTAGTGACCGTTCAGACCGTGACTGGAGCGCCGCAGTCCCCTCGGCCACCGCGGCCGGCTCCACAGATTCTACCAGTGAATTGCAGTCCGATACCTGCTTTCTAGGCTATTTGTGTCATACGGCATTGTCTCACGGAAATGGTCCAGGAACGCAAATGGGAATCTTTGTAGTGAAAGACGACGTTCTTTTCGTGAATTTCTGTTGAGGAAATTTACAGGGCCGGATTTTGAAGCTGATTGCAGAACGACCTTGCTGCCGCCTACTTAACATTTCACGTAAATATCACAAAGACAAGATAAGAAAAATTAGGGCTCGTACAGAGGCGTATAGACATTTTCCCTTGTTCTATTTGGGAGTGGAATAGGAAAGGAAATGCTTAGTAATGGTGCAGTGTACCCTCCGCCACGCACTTAACTGTGGATTGCGGGGTAGGTAGATGTTAGGCACTGCAAGATTGTTTCTGAAACTTCATTACTATTGAACTCTGAGGAACACCACCATGTAGGACGACATAGTAGCTGAGACTGTTGACGAAATATGTCTCATCTGCCCAGCGTCTCGTATATAGATAAATTATAAAGAAATGCAATAAATCAGTTAGTGCAAACAATAATGAAATGTAAACTTTCACGGCCGGAATGATCAAAATTATTAATAATTTCCTGGCTATTATACCGTGGTCTAGTAGATTTATTGTCGAAACCCAACGTTTCGCCCACGACTGCGGAGGACATTTTCAAGGGGTATCGTGGCACTTTTGTATGTCCGATACACACCCTGGCTCGCTACAGTAGCGAGCCAGGGTGTGTATCGGACATACAAAAGTGCCACGATACCCCTTGAAAATGTCCTCCGCAGTCGTGGACGAAACGTTGGGTTTCGACAATAAATCTACTAGACCACGGCATAATAGCCCGGAAATTTTTAGTAATTTTTAAACGATAATGACCCTATGTCTCTAGGTCTCTAGAAGAGCATAGCGTTCCGAAAGATTGGAAAATAGCGCAGGTCCTCCCTGTTTTCAAGAAGGGTCCTCGAACAGATGTGCAGAACTATAGGCCTATATCTCTAACGTCGGTCAGTTGTAGAATTTTGGAACATGTATTATGTTCGAATATAATGACATTTCTCGAGGCTAGGAATCTGCTCTGTAGGAATCAGCATGGCTTTCGGAAAAGGCGTTTATGTGAAACCCAGCTCGCGATATTCGTCCACGAGACTCAGAGGGCCATAGATTCTCAGGTAGATGCCGTGTTTCTCGACTTCCGCAAGGCGTTTGATACAGTTCCCCACAAACGGCTAATGAACAAAGTAAGAGCATATGGTCTATCAGACCAATTGTGTGATTGCATTGAGGAATTCCTAGATAACAGAAAGCAGCAGGTCATTCTCAATGGAGAGAAGTCTTCCGAAGTAGGAGTTATGTCAGGTGTGCCACAGGGGAGTGCCGTGGGTCCGTTGCTGTTCACGATATATATAAATGACCTTGCGGATAACATCGGATGTTCACTGAGGCTTTTTGCGGGTGATGCGGTAGTATATAGAGAGGTTGTAACAATGGAAAATTGTATTGAGATGCAAGAGGATCTGCATCGAATTAACGCATGGTGCAGGGAATGACAATTAAAGCTCAATGTAGACAAGTGTAATGTGCTGCGAATACACAGAAAGAAAGATCTTGTATCATTTAGCTACACTATAGCGGGTCAGCAACTGGAAGCAGTTAATTCCATAAATTATCTGGGAGTAGTCATCAGAAGGGATTTAAGATGGAACGACCACATAAAATCAATCGTCGGTAAAACAGATGCCACACTTAGATTCATTGGGAGAATTCTAAGGAAATGCAGTCCGAAAACAAACGAAGTAGGTTACAGTACACTTGTTCGCCCACAGCTTGACTACTGCTCACCGGTGTGGGATCCGTACCAGGTGCGATTGATAGAGGAAGTGGAGAAGATCCAACGGAGAGCAGCGCGCTTCGTTACAGGATCATTTGGTAATCGAGAAAGCATTACGGAGATGATCGCTAAACTCCAGTGGAAGACTCTGCAGGAGAGACGCTCTTTCGCTCGGTACGGACTTTTGTCGAAGTTTCGAGAACGTACCTTTACCGAGGAGTCTAGCAGTATATTGCTCCCTCCTACGTATATCTCGCGAAGAGATGATGAGGATAAAGTCAGAGAGATTAGAGCTCATACATAGCCATACCGACAATCTTTCTTTCCGTGAACAATACGTGACTGGAAGAGGAGGGAAAATCGATAGTGGTACTGAAGGTACCCTCCGCCACACACCGTCGGGTGGCTTGCGGAGTATGGTTGTAGATGTAGATATATAATTTAGTAAATTTCGAAATGTGAATGTGTTTTGCGATGTAAGTAGGCTAATTACACTCATATTCATCCAGGAACAGGAGGAAAAACGTTATGTATAGAAAAATGTGTATTTTGAATTACAAATTATCGAATGAGGCGCTTGTTGTGCAGTCGGGTTATTGCGGGTCCATGTACGAAACCCTGCGGAACTCCACTGTGTAGGAAGAACTCGGGGCTGAGACGGCAGCTAGAATATCTGTGGCATCCGGCTGATGCGACGTATTTCTTCGTTACCGCACGTCACCCAGAGACACCTGCGGCGCTGTGAGAGCGGAAGACGCCCCTCGAAAGTTGGAGAAAACTTGTCGTCGTCGTCGTCTTGGGTACGCCCGGGGCGGTGCTGATTATGCCACGGCGTCACTCCGCGATTCCCGTCCCGTCCCAAATTGGTTTCCCTTCCGGCAGTGGACCATTAGCCTGCAGGGCGCGCGCTTCCGCCGCCAGGGGGTTGGTCGCCGGCGCGGGGGCGGCGACGTGAATGGCAAAAAGAAACAAGGGGCGCGAGGTGACCTCCCGGGCCGGAGGGGGAAACTTTCCGGCGCTCCGGGAATTACTTTTCTTTCCAGACGCCAGGCAGCCCCGGTGGAAAGTGGGGGCTCGTCCGGGAGGCTAAGAGCGCCAGGTTGCAACTCCGGCCAACTAAGATGGCCTCCCCTGGATCCTCCATTCCTCTACCCCCTCTCTGATACACACACACGCACACACACACACACACACACACACACACACACAGCTTTAGTCTAAGCCTTGCAGTTCTACACCACACCACCGAATACAGTTCCGAACAACTTCGGGGCTCGACTCGACAAACTCTTAATTTGGTTCCTCCGTCTTAGCAACACTGAGTAACTATTCCTTCCCAGAGATGACTTACCACAACAGCTGTCTGCTCTCTGGATACGAGTTGCGCTTTTCGTCCTAGGATTTACTGTGAGTTCTGCATCCAAACCTGGTCTTCTCTCTTACTTTGGAAGCAAAATAATATAAACTCTTATACATAGATTGTGATTACAAATGATTCATCATGATTTGAATTTAATGAATATAATATTCAGTACAAAATAGTGATAGGTACATTATTGGTCGACTGCTGATAAAATCCGGGCAAAGTACCAAAAACGTAAAATTTCTTTTTATTGTCAAAACGTGGACTATGTGCCAGTAGAAACTGCGCCATCATATAATCCGTGTGGAAGTAGTTTAAAACATTGCCACCAGAATGCGACAGGTATTAAGTGCCACCTGTTGTGAAACAAATTCTGGGCTATGTGCCAGTGCTGTTGCTTTTAGTTTGAGGTTAGATTGTGTCTATTCCGTTTACTATTGCGTTTTATATGATGGCTGAAACAAGAAAACATCGGAAAAGAGGCTTCAGGCTGTGTTTCCCAAATAAATAACAAGCTAAGAGCCGTGGGAAAACCATATAAGAACAATAAGATTATTATAATTGTAAAATTATTATTATTATCCTTCCGACACTTATTTGTCGATATAAATGGTGGTCATAGCCCACGTTTTTACGTCAGAGACGTTGGCACATAACCCTGTTTTTGTTTTGTTACATTAAAATTCTTTTGTTGTTGTTGTTAAATGTTGTACAGTAACATTAACCCAAAAAATGTTTATACATTAACTGTCTTCATTTGCTTACGCTATAAAAAATAAGGATATTAAAAATTAATGCTGTCTGGAAGTTATTTGTGAGGAAATTCAAAGAGCCGGAATTTGAAGCTGAGTGTAGTACGATCTTGCTGCCGCCTTCTTACATTTCGCGTAAAGATCACAAAGACAAGATAATAGAAATAAGGGCTCGTACGGAGGCATATAGGCATTCTTTTTCTTTTCCTCTTTCTATTTGCGAGTGGAATAGGAAAGGAAGTGCCTAGTAGTGGTACAGTGTACCCTCCGCCACGCACCTTACGGTGGATTGCGGAGTATCTATGTAGATGTAGACAAGGTTTTAATGTAACAAAATTTTTGTGAAATTCACCAGAAAATTGGAGAAAAACGCAAAGCGTTTATAAATGTGTCTGTATTGCGTAAAGATCTATAGTTTTGTTACCATTTTTAATGAAATTTTTCCACACTTGACCTTCAGAAATTTGCTTCTCTGTGTGTACTTTAGCTCGTAGAATCTCCATCTACATTTACATAGATCTACATCTACATAGAAACTCTACAAATCACATTTAAGTGCCTGGCAGAGGGTTCATTAACCACTTTCATAACTTTTCCCTACCGTTCCATTCCCTAATAGCGCGCGGGAAGAAAGAACACCTAAATCGTTCCGTTTTCGATCTGATTTCTCTTATTTTATTGGGATGGTCGTGTCTCCCTAAGTAGGTGGGTGCTAGCAAAATATTTTCACAGTGACAAGTAAAAGTCGGTGATTGAAACTTCGTAAACAGATCACGCCGCAATGAATAACGTCTTTCTTTTAATGATTTCCACACCAATCCGTGCAACATTTCCGTGACGCTTTCCTCCCCGTAATGTGATAAAACAAAACGAGCTGCCTTTCTCTGAACCTTCTCAATGTCTTCCGCCAGTCCCACCAGGTGAGGGTCCCACACTGGGCATCAGTACCCCAGGAGAGGACGCATCTTCGAAGCGTTCTGCCAATGAAACGTAACCTTTGGTTCGCCTTCCCCTCAATATTTCCTGTGTGTTCTCTACAGTCTAAGTTGTTCGTAATTGTATCTCCTAGGTATTTGGTAGAATTTACGACCTTAAGGTTTGACTGATTTATCGCGTAATTGAAGTTCAGCGGATTTCTTTTAGTGGTCATGTGTATTACTTCACACTTTTCTTTATTTAGTGTCAATTGCCAATTTTCGCACCATGCAGAAATTTTGTCTAAATCGCTTTGCAGTTGCTTTTGATCCTCTATTCACTAACCGATAAACGACAGCATCATCCGCGAACAGTTATAAACACGATGAAGAGTAGGGGACCTATAACGCTTCCCTGTGGAACGCCAGATATCACTTCTGTTTTACTCGAGTATGTTATGTGACGCGTGAATCACCCTCGATGAGGCTCCAGAAATAGGGGCCCCCACCTAATGGAATGCACCGCAGCTAGAGCACCTGATGAGGGCGGTAGCGTTCTCGGGTGGAACCGTCATATGTTGGGGGGGGGGGCCTCGGGATTCCAGTTTTTGCCGTCGACGGCAGAGTGAGTGGTGGCCACCGGGAGCGGAGGTAAATAAGAGGATAAGCCGGGGTAATTTTGCGGGCAGCCTGCTAGCGGCGGGGTGGGCCGAGATAACGCCCCCTGGCGTGTGTGTGTGACCAGAGTGGCGGACCCAGCGCGCACAAAAATTGCCGCCATATTTCTTCATCAGCCAGTGCTCCTGTCACAACGCGTCCCGCCGCTAGATATATGAGGCTCTGCGTCAGCCGGGTTTCATTCCACTGTCGGACGTGCGCGAGCCGTGGCCACCGAGTTCCGTCGTCGGAAGTTTTAATTTGGCGGGAATAGTTCCCATCTGGCAGGTGATACGTTTTCGATATTAGTTCTGCGTGAGATGCTGGCAGGGACAGATTTTTGCATATTGAATTTAATCCTGCAAGTACCAAGCCCTGGCAAAAATTTCCCGTACATGTTTCAAATGTTTGTATAGCTTATGGGACTTTACGGGGTCATCAGTCCCTACATATTCTTTTTTTTTTAAATTAAGAATGATAATAAACATCATTCTTTGTTTTTGAACCTTTTTCTATAGGTCTATCACAGTATAAAGTAATACACTGTACATTC
The DNA here is from genome assembly GCA_026315105.1 of Locusta migratoria. Classification (NCBI taxonomy): domain Eukaryota; kingdom Metazoa; phylum Arthropoda; class Insecta; order Orthoptera; family Acrididae; genus Locusta; species Locusta migratoria. Next base: position 79,444,194 of record CM048754.1, on the reverse strand, counting down.
CTACGGTGACAATTGTAAAAACTGCAACTAAAATATAGACATTAATGATCTACATTTACATGGGATACTCTGCAAAACACGTTAAACTGCCTGGCAGAGGGTTCATCGACGCACCATTATTACTATTCATCTCCCATTCTATTCTCGAATAGCGCGCGGGAAGAAAGAGCACCTCAATCTCTCCGTTCAAGCTCTGATTTCTCGTATTTTATTCTGATGATCATTTCTACCTATGTAAGTGGGAGTCAACAATATATTTTCGCATACGTAGGACAATGTTGGCGATTGGTGTTTCGTAAGTAGTGCACGCCGCAGCGATAAGCGCCGTTGTTGTAATGATTCCTATCCCAGATCCTGTATCATTTCCGTAACGCTGTCACTCCTGTATCGCGACAATACGAAACGACCTGCCCTTCTTTGGACTCTTTCGATGTCCTCCGTCAAACCCACCTGATAAGGATCCCACACTATGCTGCAATACTCCATAAAAGCAGGGACAAGCTTAGAGTATGCAGTTTCCTTTGTAGTTCCGTTGCATCTTTTTACGGTTCTGCCAATAAAACACAGTCTCTGGTTCGCCATTCCCACGACATTATCTACGTGTTCTTTCCAGTTTAAGTCTGAAGTAACAATAATTCCTAGGTATTTAGTGGAGTTTACGGCCTTCACTTTTGATTGATTTATCTTGTAAACGAAGTTTAACAGATTTCTTATCGAACTCATGTGGACGACTGCACACTTCTCATTATTTAGAGTCAATTGTAAGTTTTACACCATAGTGATATCTTATTCAGATCGTCCTGCAGTTGGTTTTGATCTTCAGATGATTTACTAGACGGTAAATGAAGGCGTCATCTGCAAATAACCTAAGAGAGCTACTTAGATTTTCCCCTAAATCGTTTATGTAAATAAGGAACAGCAGAGGACCAATAACACTACCCTGTGGAATGCTCAATATCACCTCTGTTTTAGTCGATTCCTTACCATCGATTACTACGGTGTCCTTTCTGGCAGGAAACCCCTATCCAATCGCAAATTTGGGGTGACATACCATAACCATGCAATTTGATTAAAAGCTGTTTGTGAGCTACGGTGTCAAAAGCCTTCTGGAAATCAAGAAATACGGAATCGATTTGCGAACCCTTGTCGATAGCACCAACACTTCATATGAATAAAGAGCTAGTTGTGTTTCGCATGGACGATATTTTCTAAATCCGTGTTGACCTTGGATCAATAGATCGTTCTGTTCGAGATATTCATAATATTTGAATATACGATATGTTCCAAAACCACGCTACAAATTGACGTCAATGAAATAGGCCAGTAGTTTAGTGGGTTACTCCTACTGCCTTGTGACCTATGCAACTTTCCAATTTTTTGGTACAGATGATAAATCTGAAGCATTAAATTAAATTTTGTGTTGCGACCGGGAATCGAACCCGAATCTCCATGCTTACTAGGCAGACGTCTTACCGCTAGACCACCGCATCAATAGCGATTAAGACGCCTCGTAATAGTCTAAGCACGATTTCCTCCACGTCACGAACTTTAATTCAGCTTATGTGTCCCATAGAACATTGCCACTACTGCCAAGGCTCTCCATGCAGCGTAATAGCACCTCGGCAATGGACATATTGGAACATTCCTGTTTAAGGTGATATAAATATCAATGTAAATATAAATATATAATCCCTGAAAGGGATTTTCGTCTCAATTACGTCAAAGACATATATCCATTGTCGAGGTGCAATTCTGATTGGTTTATACTGTAAATGAAGTTTATGGGCTTCTTTAAGTGGTCATATGGATGGCTGCACACTTCTCATTATTAAGGGTCAGTTGCCAATTGTTACACTATACTTATAACTTCTTTAGATCGTTCTGCAGTTGGTTTTGGTCTTCAGGTGACTACACTAGACGATAAATGAAGGCGTCATCTGCAAACAAAATGAGAAATTTGCTCAGATTTTCTCCCAAAGTGTAGATTACTACGAACTGTGTCCTCTCTGACAGGAAATCCCCTGTAGTGGTTGTGGTCTTCAGTCCGCAGACTGGTTTGATGCAGCTCTCCACGCTACCCCGTCCTGTGCAAGTCTCTCATCGGAGGGCAACCTACGTACTTCTGAATCTGTTTACTGTATTCGTCCCTCGGTCTTCCTCTACGATTTTTACCCCACACACTTGCTTCTAATTCCAAGGTAACGATTCCTTGATGTCTCAGAATGTGTCCATCCAATCTATCCCTTCTCTTAGTCAGGATATGCCAGATACTCCTTTTCTCCCCAATTTTGTTAAGCACCTCCTCATTAGTTACGTGATGTACCCATCTAATCTTTATCATTCGTCTGTAGCACCACATTTCGAAAGCTTTTATCATTTTTTTATCTGAACTCCTTATCGTCCACGTTTCACTCCGATACAATGCTACAAGCCAAACAAGTTCTATCAGAAAAGACTTCCTAACATTTAAATTAATATTGGATGTCAACAAATTGCGCTTTTACAGACACTTTTCTTCAAATGTTCAACTGTCTGTAAATCTATCGGACCAAACTGCGTGGTCATCAGTCCGTAGCTTACAAACTACTTAAACCTAGGTAAACTAACCTACGGACAACACACACACCCATGCCCCAGGGAGGACTCGGAGCGCGCGGTTGCTCCCCATGGTGGTTCAAGTCCCCCCTGGGGCATGGATGTGTGTGTTTGTCCTTAGGTTAGTTTACCTAGGATTAAGCAGTTTGTAAGCTACGGACTGATGACCACGCAGTTTGGTCCGATAGATTTACAAACATTTGAACACACACACACATAAAAAATGTTCAAATGTTTGTAAAGCTTATGGGACTTAACTACGGGGTCATCAGTCCCTAAACTTACAAACTACTTATGAACTACTTACGAACTAGGACGGCACAAATATCCATGCCCGAGGGGGGATTCGAACTCCCGACCGTAGTGGCCGTGCTGACCGTGACTGGAGCGCCTCAGTCACCTCGGCCACCGCGGCCGGCACACACACACACACCCACACACACACACACACACACACACACACATATATATATATATATATATATATATATATATATATATATATATATATATATATATTTGGTACTTCCCCCGTCTGATACATCTTGCATACCAGGTGGAATAATGTGTTCATGACTGGCTCTCCTAACGATAATACTAGTTCAGACGGTGCATCATCTACTCCAGCAGCCTTCTTCTACTCAAACCTTTTAGTGCTTTGTCAAATTCTTCTCGCAGTGTAGTATCTCCTATCTCATTTTCCTCTATTTCGTCTCCCACTTCTATAATACTGCCTTAAGTTTATTTACTTTGTACTGACCTTTTCTTCATACTGGTTTTCCATCTGAGGTCTTGATATTCATAGCGCTGCTTTTCTTGTCTCCAAATGTCTCTCTTAGTTTCCTGTAGGCGGTATCTATCTTTCCCCTAGTTACACATTCTTCTACTGTCTTGCATTTCTCCTCAAGCCACTCCTGCTTAGCCAGTCTGCGCTTCCAGTCAACCTCATTTTACAGATTCTGTACTCTCTTTTGCCATCCTCATTTGTTGAGTTTTGCCTGTTTCACCTGATGCATTTTTATAATTTGTCCTATCCAGTCACAAATCTGGGGCCAAATCCATAACCATTCAACTTGATTAAAAGCCGTAAAATAATTATATTAAAGTTCGTAATGTTACCGTTATTAACATCATCCATAGCGGGTGATCAAAAAGTCAGTATAAATTTGAAAACTTAATAAATCACGGAATAATGTAGATAGAGTGGTAAAAATTAACACTCATTCTTGGAATGACATGGGGTTTTATTAGAATCACATCTACCATTATCGAGCCTTTTTTTTTTCGAGGAACTGCGTGATTCTGGTTTTGTAACTGCTACCGTGACGGGTGAGAGGTACGCCGATATGTTACAGAATCTTATCATCCCCAGCCTGGCTGATAAACACCTGCTGGAACGTACGATTTTTATGCAGGACTAGCTGAAAACCCGGCGTTGCCTGGGTATTTATTTATTTATTCATTTGTATAAGGGCTGTATGTCTGTAAAATCTCTTGAGAATACAATTAGTAGTAAAGAAGTAATCGATTTAAACTTGGTACGTGATGGGGCGGTTTGCCGTGAACCTTACTGTTTATGTGCTCATATCTCATGAACTGCGTGACGTAATATGATACAATTTACAAGGTACACTCATTTAAATGCGTGTATACTGTTTGTAAAATTTCCTGCAGCTAAAATGTGTAGTGTAGGAATTATAAATTGTAACGTCATGCTGAATGCCGTAGTTTTACTCCATGAACAGCGGAACGTTACTGTTTATGTGCTCATATCTCACGAATTACGTTTCGTACTGTGATGCAATTTAGAAGATACATTCAACTATATATGTGTATACTGTCTATAAAATTTCCTGTCGCTACAATTTGTAGTGTTCAAATTATAAATTGTAACGTCATACCGAGAGCCGTAGTTTTACTCCATAAACAGCGGAAAAGTAGTAAGCGACAAACTTTTTTCCTTTCATTATTTTATTATGATTGCCAGCGAGAAAAAGTTTAATAAAGGTTTGAAATTATGTTTAAAGTTTGTTGCAAGTCTCTAAGTACTGTCGTTCTTATACAGTGTGTTTCGAAAGTCTCGCCGCATTATATGGCATTTTTGCGATTTCTGTTGGTTATGACGTAATATATTTTGAACCATGAGCCGTATGTGATTGTTAACCATGCTGCAATTGTTACCTCACGGTAAGGAATGAGTGTACCAAATTTGGTTGAAATCGGTCCAATTGTTTAGGAGAAAATGAGCAGCGTTGTCGCAAAATGCAGCATTTTTTCGCGCATCTCATTGTTTGTGACGTCGTGAACTATATATCGTTTGTGATTATTACACTTACGGCGACCGTTCTGATGGATTGAGTCATACGTGTACAAAATTTAATAAAGATTGGAACAAAACTGTAGATTTGTATGCAACACGTACAAATATATTACTTGGCGCTCCACCCCATATTGCTAGACGCGTGAAAGATCTCTTGCTCGCGTCGTTTGGTGATGATCGTGTGCTCAGCCGCCACTTTCGTCATGCTTGGCCTCCCAGGTCCCCAGATCTCAGTCCGTGCGATTATTGGCTTTGCGGTTACCTGAAGTCGGAAATGTATCGTGATCGGCCGACATCTCTCGGGATGCTGAAAATTCTGGCTTTTCTAATCAGGTGAAGCGACATCTGTCGGATATTTTTTGAACTTTTTTTTTCTAATAAAACCCCACGTCATTCAAAGCATGTGTGTTAATTTTTACCTCTCTATCTACATTATTCCGTGATTAATTAAGTTTTTAAGAATATATTGACTTTTTGATCACCAGGTATATATGAGCAATTGAATTACCGCCAGGTGGGTCGGCCTGTTACCCCCTCCAGAATGGAACCCTCGATTCCCCCCGCCCCCCCCCCCTTCCCGGTGTGTACAGACGCACCGTGTGACGTCACCGCATGCCGTCACTCCTCTCGGCGCCGTCACACTGGCCCAGTGACCCTGGGAGTCGTCGACGCGGCACCTCGTCATTCTTCTTCCTTCTTTCCTCCTCGCTGCCCCCTTCCTTCCGCGACCATTTCTTTACGACCGCTCCCGCCGCCGCCGCCGCCGCCGCCGCAGGAATCCATTCTGCGATCGTTAAACGCGCCCTCCCGCGCGCTTGGCACCGCGCAACACTTTAAAACGCTCGTAAACCTCGCGGCCTGGGCGAGCGCCTGGCTCGCCGCCTACTGCCAGAGGATGCTTCTCCACCAGGGCTGGGCGACGGCGAATGCAGCCCACCGCGGCTTTTAATTCTCGCTCCAGCGCCTGACAATGCGCGGCCGACGCTCCCAGTTGAGTGATAAAGGCGCTGAAGGATCTTCCGGCCACCGCCGTCGCTTAGAGGCTGATTATTTCGCCACTAGTTACACACTGTTCGGCACATTTCCACTCTCGTCGCTGTTTGTTTCGAGAGTCCCAGTGAACTGAACCAGTATCTGGGAGAGCTCTTTAGTCTAGTAGAATCCGGTACACATCCGATCGATTGCATGGTGTCCTAGAGAATGATCCAGTATTTTGGGAAGCATCCTAGTATAGTGGAAATCGATACACACCTGTTCATTTATCATCGTCATTATCATCAACAGACTGATTATGCCTTTCAGCGTTCAGTCTGGAGCATAGTACCTCTATTAAATTTCCTCCATGATCCCCTATTCAATGCTAACATTGATGCTTCGTCTGCCTTTACTTCAAAATCATTCTGCACCGAATCTAAGTACTTCCTTCTTGGTCTACCTCGACTCCTCTTACCCTCCGCTGCCGAGCTCATGACCATCTTAGGTAACCTTGCTTCTCCCATGCGTGTAAGATGACCCCACCATCTCAGTCTGTTCACTCTAACTGCTTCATCTGTGGAGTTCATTCCCAGTTTTTCTTTGATTTCCTCATTATGGACACCCTCCTGCCATTGTTCCCATCTATTAGTACTTGCAATCATTATTGCTACTTTCATATCTGTAACCTCTACCTTATGAATAAGGTCACCTGTATCCACCCAACTTTTACTCCCATACAACAAAGTTGGTCGAAAGATAGAGTGGTGCACTGCTAACTTAGTCTTGGTACTTACTTCCTTCTTGCAAAAGCGAGTAGATCTTAGCTGAGCACTCACTGCATTAGCTTTGCTGCACCTTGATTCATATTCTTTCAGTATGTTGCCATCGTATGTGAAAATACATCCCAGGTACTTGAAACTGTCTACCTGTTATAACTTTGTCCCTCCTATTTGGCACTCAAACTGTTTAAATCTCTTTCCCAGAGACATTACTTTCGTTTTGGAGATGATGATCTTCATATCATAATCCTCGCACCTCTGATGGAGCCCTGAAATATTAGTTTGCAACCTTTCAATCGAAGGCCATTACAACTAAGTCATCCGCATTTGCGAGACTGCTTATTTTGTTTTCACCTATTTTAATCCCGTCCTGCCGCGGTGGAGTAGCCGCGCGGTCTAAAGCACCTTGCTGCGGAGCGCGCGGTTGCTCGCCGTAGGGGTTCGAGTCCTCCCTGGGGCATGGGTGCGTGTGTTTGTCCGTAGGTTAGTTTACCTAGGTGTAAGTAGTTTGTAAGCTACGGACTGATGACCACGCAGTTTGGTCCGATACATTTACAGACATTTTTGAATCCCGCCCTGCCAGTCTACTGTTTTCAACATATGATCCATGAATAATATGAACAACAGAGGGTACAGGTTACAGCCTTCTCTTACCCCTGAAACTACAGAGCCTAATTTGTCATCTACTGTAACTGCTGCCTGACAGTCTACGTAAAGTCCTTTAATGCCTGCAGAAGTTTGCTTCCTATACCATAATCTTGTAGAACTGACAGTACCTTCCTCCTAGGAACACGGTCATAAGCCTTTTCCAGATCTATGAAACATAGATACAATTCCCTGTTCCACTCATAGCACTTTTCCATTACCTGCCGTAAGCTAAAGATCTGGTCCTTACAGCCTCTAAGAGGCCTAAACCCACACTGATTTTCATCTAACTTGTCCTCAATTAATACTCGCACTCTCCTTTCAACAATACCTGAGAATATTTTGCCTACAAGGCTAATTAAAGAGATACCTCGATAGTTGTTACAATATTTTCTGTTTCCCTGTTTGAAAATTGGCTTGATTACCGCTTTTGTCCAGTCAGACGGAACCTGTCCCGATTCCCACGCCTTCTCAGTTATCCTGTGTAGCCATTTGAGACCTGATATTCCACTGTATTTGACGAGTTCCGGCTTAATTTCATCCACCCCAGCCGCTTTATGTTTCCTGAAAGTTTGGCCGAACCTTTTTGTAAAACCCTGTAGTAGCAGTAGATAGAAAAGCTGAGTAAGACTGAATAGGATTTAAAACGTTCTGTGCGAAGATCGCCAATATGATGTCATGCCGAAACTTTCTGGTGAGCAAAACAGAGTGAGTATTGAAGCAGGTTCAAATGTTTGTAATCCTATTGGACCAAACTACGTTGTTCATCAGTCCCTAGACTTACAAACTACTTAAACTAAGCTAAAGTAACCTAAGGACAACACATACATCCATGACCGATGGAGGATTCGAACCTCCGACCGGGGGACCGCGCGATCCGTAATGTGACGCCCCAGACCGCTCGGCTACTCCCGCGCGGCTTTGAAACAGGTGGTTAGACTGTTTTCAGTGAGATTCCTATAAACAGGAGCTAATTCGCCCTTCGTATGCCCAGCATTTTTCAGTTATTTGTGAACTGCATTCCTTTAATTAGCGCCTATTCCAATTTGCCTGTGATTTTAGAAAACTTAACTTGTCTAATCGTAGTTTCAGGGCAATAAATTGTACCAGTTTTCTTGATCGCCGTCTTCCTTAACAAACACAGTGTATCGACTGTATGCTGTATTTCGGCATTCCTGAGTGCTTTAACTTTTCCATTAATCTGCAGATTTAAAGTCAGTAAAGAACTAAAATCTTTCCTGAAAGAGTCTTTCCTCGTACACTCTGCTACTTTGTTTCTGTACTTCACAGTCGGAAGGTGCAGCAAATGATTAGCATCTCGAAACACGCTCCGCGTCGTACTCATCTTTTCTGTTTCTCCTCATTGGAGGAACAGCTAAATCAGAGAACGTTACAACTTTCCTTAGACATATTTCGCCTTTAAGAACTTGAAGAGGCAGGAGTTCTTGCGTCTCATACTACGTAGCCAGCATTAGCACGCTGGAAACGCATTTGCATGTCAAGGTCGTGCCACGCTGAGACGCCTTATTACGAAACGAAATGTTTTTCCTATCGCTCGCGTTCTTAGCAAACGCATTGCAACTAGAATGAACAGCCTACTTCATCGGCGAAGGTCCAAAATAGACCAATATCAGCTGAGGCGACGAACCGTACCGATAAAAATCGCGTTTTAATGTCTGCAGCGGCGCTTGTTAATATGCATTAGCAGCAACATTCCACGGCTGCAGCGCAACTTTTTTTAATTGGCAGTCCGCGCGTTAGATGCCAGCGAAGGAACGGCCTTAGACTCTTGTATAAACGACTCCTTCTTACAAAGAAAACAATGAGTACCGCGTTGTTAATCCACGTGTATTAAGAAGGAACTGTACGCCTGTTTTCTGCGTAGTGAATGAATTTAACTCGTTTGATCGTAGTTCCGATGTAAGTGTTAGTAAACTTGACTGTTACAATTTAAGATTCTTATTTACTTCGGCAGTGTCGAAGATTTTTGGTGCAGTCTTACGAGAAAGAGGTACCTTGTATGTTCATAGCAAAGAATTATTTTTCATTGCCATAACGTCGTACTGCTTCCATGTTTTTCTGTCGGTATACGTCACTCCACCTGTGACACAAAGGTTACTGTTAGTGTGTCAACGTACCTGTCAAAATCAATACAAACATGCCCGTCGCCTCCTATTCCATGTAGGGCCGATTTTTCAATGTCTCGTTAAGTTCCAGGTAAGATTTTAACTTCTCGTTAGCAGAGAAATGCGTTTGTCAATGTTTCGTTATGATTTAACCTGACGTTACAGGACCTCAAACTGGCCGTTAAGTTAACGTGCAGAATTCTGCTCGTCACACGGCTAACGATCAGTTAAGTGAGACTAGGTATGAAAATGGCAGATTTCCAAAGCGCTAAAATACCGCAATATATTCACGTGAAAAAGACTTATTTATCGAACAAAATAACAGATGCAATACATGTATCAAAACCTAGTGTGGAAAGCAGCTTTATTGGAAAATGTATCATCATCATTTCTCGCCCTATCCATGTCTGCAGCGATTAGATAAGTTTGATATGTTGTATATACGCAACATAACCTTAAAATTATTGTTGCGATATCAAAATACAAACTTATGGGTAACGACTAGTTCAGTGAGTATCGGTATGATGAAAATGTCTGGAATAAGAGATTTGGTTGAGAATTACGACGATGTCAATATTTTGGACGATCTAGAGGTCATTGCCCTTATAAGGCGTCCTGGACTTATTTATGTTCGTCCAAATCATTTTGAATGCTGGAATGATGCAGAATTTGTTACGCGATTTCGTCTTCGAAAAGCCACTTTCGAAACGCTGCATGAAAAACTCCACGACCATCTGAAAAGTCCAACAGATAGTTATGTATTTTGTGAGTTATCTGCCGTAATAGAAAATTGAAATCATTATTTACGTCTGCAAGCTTATTAATTCAGTATTTACGTATTCTTGTTGCGCCTATTGTAAGACCTAAAATGTGATATGTTCCTCCGATCTACGGGAACAGTGCACTTTCGCCTATGTGCAAGTTATTGCTTGCACCAAGGTACTACGCACTTGGCAGTATGTTATCGTGTTTAGCACTTTTGCTTTCCTACATGTTACAAGGACAGCATTTAATTCATTTGCCACAATGTCGCTTCCTTTTCCTTCCGTGTCGAAGCGTCGGTTTTTTACATTTCAATGTGTTATATTTCTCTATTAAGGACACAAGACTCCCGCACTAACTTGTTGTAAAATTCGAGCTTCTTTCACGTTTGTTTGCCATAGCGGCAAACAACAACTGTCTGCTAACCTCTTCCCTGATAGTCAAATATGGCGAACAGCTATTTATTCCGACAGCACTTTCACTTGTTTCTATTACCAACATAGTCGAAATATATCGCACCTTCTCGTTTTCTCCAGGTTAGCAAACGAGAGGTGTATCTCGCAGTGACAAACGCAATGCACTAAACGAGCACATTTAACTGGACGATGAAGGCATCTTCTCGTTTACTAACGAGAAGTTTAACGAGAGATGGACGAACAGGCCCTAAATAACGCTGTCGGTGTACAAACTGACACAAATCTCAGTGTAAGATAAACTGAGCTTTTTCTTTTTTTTTTTTTTTTTTTTTGTATGATAAGCTTTTATTTACTGTGGTTCACTGCAGCATTACATAGGAGGTGTCGCCATTGCCACTGATCGTACCTGGTTTTTTCCTATGTTTTCCTACAGGTCTGAAGACGTTCATCTATGACCGAAACTGATAGTCTATGGGCGAAAAATATTGATTGTAGGTGTAAATCAATGAATTTGCTGAACATCTTGATCCCATTTAGAGTGTGGCGGTGATCTCGTACGTCCAGCCCTCCGCTAGTGAGGAGGGAGTGTGGGGAAGTGACAATCTGTCAGCTGTAGACAATGCGGCCGATAACTCAGATGTCCTTTAGTTCATCGCCGTCACTCGATCAGTTGACCCAGCACATAAATAAATTTAACGGATCTCGCGTAGATGGACGAAGATATACAGTTCTGTTAGATGGCCGATACATCAGTGGAAAGTTCAAAGAGCATGAAACACCTAAAGTCGAAGGTCGATTGGCCATAAAAGACAGCAGATACCAGACTGGGATTCACTGGTTCGAATAAATGGAAAATGTAACTTATTCGGATGTGACAGATGGCACAGCATCACGGTATGGACAGATGGAAGCGCACACACAAGGAGAAAGATAGGTTTTAAATATGATTTTTTAGTCTCAACTTCTGGTAGGTGTTGTATGATTACAGGGTTTGGATCGATCGGGATACGTGATAGCGTAGTTCGCCAGGTGTGTTAAGCCCGTGTTTCTGGGGTCCTGCAGAGGCTTAGCGCAACTGCCTAGTATGATGGAGGTCCCGAGTTCGAATCCCAACGTCATTATGAGCACTAGACAGGAATTCATAGCCACTAAAACTCCCACCTACCGAACAAACGGACCGGATGGTGTTCAGATCACAAAATCTTCCTTCAGACGATAAGGAACTCTACAGACTCTTGGAAGAAATATGTCTACATAGAAACGGAAGTCAAAACGTAATGTGTACATGTGTGGAATACGTATAAGGATTTCTGGTTAACGAGACCGAATTCTGTAGACTACTTCAACCTTCTGTCAGTCATATTTCTTTTCGGTGACAGAGTCGTATGTGTTTTCGATCATCTTTCTGATTGCAGACACATCGGCTATCCAAATTTTAGTTTAGAATTCATTGAAAGCTTCTCTGATCGCTCGACTTTACCCATCAGAACAGTAGCTCGCTTTAACAGAAAAGGTACGATTGTATTTAACGTATCTCGTCTGTCAGGTGTACTTCATGATGTGGTTTGCGAATGAAATTATGGAATTAATCTTTCAGTCTCCTGGATAGATATGGTAAGCAGGGTGGCCAACCAAATCCACACGCGCTACCTAACCAAACGACAATCTCGTTCGACTAGACTCTATGTTCTTGTGATACTGTTGCTGCAATGCGAACCGAAGGCCAAAATTTGCCTCGTGTATGTCTGTACGTTTATATGAGAGATAAATGTAGGCTTCGTATACTGGTTTTGTAATCTTTATCTATATAAAAGCGAAAGGACATTCACTCACTAATTGACTGACTAAACACGAAACTCGAAAACTACTTCACCCATGAAGCTGAAATTTGGCAGGAATGTAGTTTATAGGTAGAAGACGTCAACTAAGAAAGTATTTTGCAATAGGGCCGATAGTTCAGGAGATATGACGTCATAAACCATGAAAACTTCCCCGTCTTTTGGCACGTGATAGTGTGACTTAATCAGTCAACTATTTCAGAAGAAGAACAATTAGCGACTTGCAACAAACTTTAAACATAATTTCAAACTTGTAGAAAAGTTTTTCTCGCTGACAACCCTAGCAAAATGATGAAAGGAAAAAAGTTTACTGCTTTCTACTTTTTCGGCGCTCATGCAGTAAAGTTACGGCATTTGGCATGACGCTACAATTTATTACTCGTACATTATTAATAGTATTCACGAGAAATGTTACAGACAATATACACACATACTACTGAACGTACGTTCCAAATTTTATAATAATACGACACATAGTTCATTAGATATTGAGACATAAATAATCAGGTTTATCAAGAACCGCCACATCACGCATGACGTTTTGGTTTGTTAAGTCTTTCCTACTAACTCTGTTCGCGACGTATTTTGCAGACATTTTACATATACACCACTGGATGTACCCTGGAAATAATACGGTGTTAAGACATATGGTTCAGATGCTATGATGTCAAAGACAATGAAATACATGAAAATTCGCCCTAATAAGCATGAGGTTGTAATTTACTACGTCTTTAGAATCAACTCCATTTACAACACATTTTGCAGGCAGTTTCCTAATATTCCACTCTACGGACCTGGTAAATAATGTTTTTGCAGAACACACAATTCAGGAGACGTCGAGTAAGAACATGTTGTGATGGGACAAAATTAAGGTGCAAGACGGAGGATACTTTTCCTATAGACTAACGAAATCGACAGTTTCGTTCCGATCTTAACGAAATTGTGCACGCTTGTCCTTCAAAACAAGAGGAAGGTCACCGCCGGCCGCGGTGGCCGCGGGGACTGAGGCGCTCCAGTCACGGTCCGCACGGCCACTACGGTCGGGGGTTCGAATCCCCCCTCGGGCATGGATATTTGTGCTGTCCTTAGCTAGTTCATAAGTAGTTTGTAAGTTTAGGGACTGATGACCCCGTAGTTAAGTCCCATAAGCTATACAAACATTTGAACATTTGGAAGGTCACCGTCCACCTGAGGTTTCAGACAGTGCATGGGGGACGGTACTTTGCAACATAAAAATGGATCGCTAAATTTCTTGGTCGCGCCATAACTTGAGAACGGCACAACCGATTTCACAGATCCTGTTTTTTTTTTTTTTTTTTTTTTTTTTTTTTTTTTTTTTTTTTTTTTTTTTTTTTCGTTATTCTCAGATCAAGGGTTGAATGAAATTAAACAGGAAAATTTGAGTACAAAAAAGTGCGTTATTCAACGTGAGCCTGTCTTTCTATTGCGTACATATCTATAGTTTTGTTCTGATATTCATGAAATTTTGCACACTTGAGCTTAAAAACAAGAGCAATTTCACTGTGTAAAATTTCGTTCGGTACATGGTGGAGCGTACTTAACTTACAGAATTTTACAAAATGCATAGTTTTGCTCCAATCTTTATGAATTTTTGCACACATGATCTTCAAACGAAGAGGAAGATCACTGGGTACATAAATGTTTGTAATGTTTCATGACAGAGGGTACCTTGCAGAAAACTTTGCCGAGAGAGGGAAAGGTGGAAACGAACAGAGAGATGGGAGAGAAAGAGGTGGATACAGAGAGAGGGGGAAGGGGATGTGGTCTACGAGAGTGTGGGATAAATAAACACCCGGGCAACGCCGGGTTTACAGCTAGTAAAAATATATTTGCACGTGCTTGCGGTGGTTTGGATGACAAACAACCTTAAGTAAATAAAATCTTACTGCGGTTGTGTACGTATGATTTAGAAGTGAGACGGCGACTGCCATATAAATAATTATGCCTGCAATCTCTGCGAGACTAGTTCACCGTCGGCGTTCAAAGAAAACACTCTCCTCATTTCGCTACGGGAAGTGCTCACATACCGACACAGGTAAAACAGAAAAAAGAAACATGTAATATTTCTCGTGCTAATAGTACCTTACAGGAATAAATCTTCAATAAATTGGTGATGCTGCACTACTCATGGTAAATGGAGGCAGACACACCCAATAAACAACGTTAAATTTATAGCTACCATCTGCCTCTGCAAATGCAGCATTAACATAAAATATTGCTACGAATTGCGAGACCACTTCCTTGTTGTAAAATAATAATAAAATCAAATTCTAGGTAATTACTCTGGCAACGCTACTAGTCGCTTTTGCGGTATTAATGAGACAAGCGACATGTTAGCTCACTTTAAAACAAAATATTTGACATCTCCAAATGGACGTACCTTGTCGGATTTTTAAGTGTCTTGTTTGCCTTGCAGAATATTAAACAGAATCCAAAGGTCATCCATTTTCCGACCACATCCATTTTACATATATTCATTGCACACCCTTTGCGTTTTCATTTATTTCTGTGAATTGCTTACTTCACACCAAAATTTATGTTAAGTCTCTGAATTATTTTCTCTGACTACGTAGTACAAGGTGTGTTACAGTGTAAGTTCCGTTTGGATATAAAACAAACGTCTACAGATACAGAAAATATATTTATTGTACAAAAATCTACAAGTTTTAAACTACTTTTCAATATAGCTTGTCATAGCGTGGTACTAGTTTTTGTTTGCTTTCTTCTTAGAAGTTTGCTACCTCTGTTTTCAATAATGTGGTATCATTTTCTTTCAGCTCATCATCGTTGAAGAGTTATCCACCAAGCATGGATTTTAAGTGAAAGAAATATATATATATATATATATATATATATATATATATATATATATATATATATATATATATATAACTTTTAAGAGTTGTAGCTCCCAAACTAACAGTGATAGGAAAGTAGTTTAAATTGATTTGGACGCAGCTGGTTTCAACGATTCCAATGCACGATACAAAAACTATTCTTCCATTTAAAAATTATATCTTTGTGGTGTAACTCTTTGGAAAATGATACAATAAACTATCTTCATAGTTCCGCAGAACACATTTCTTGTGTTGACCTACCGCATTAAAATTTCCCGTCACCTATTACTTTATAAGTTACAAAGGCAAAACACTTAGTGAAACACCCTTTTTGACGACGTTACAGCGTTCATTTTAATGAAATAAATCGCAATTTGCGATCACTTATTGCATCTCTGTACAAGGTTTAGATGGAATACAAAAGTGCGGTGGCGGAGTGGTCAACGCGTCTGCCTAGTAAGCAGGAGATCCCGGGTTCTAATCCGCCGCACTTTGGTATTCCATTTAAACCTTGTACAGTAATGCTATAAGTGATCGCAAATTGCGATTTATTTCATTAAAGATGAAAGTTGCTAGGACGGGATCCGAGCTATATGGACGATATCAAACATGTCTCAGTGAAATTCCCGTAAGAGTTGTTTGGTCACATTCGCCTTGTGAGGTCTGGCAGTCTGACACATCTTCTAATCATTGAATCACTCATAGCATTTTGTCCGTAAACGTCGCAGATTTGCCGGTGAATTTCCTTTTGTGTAACTTTCTTTGGGTTTCGAAAACGAATCACATATCTGATTTCACATGCGGCTGCATTTTCAATTACGGCTGACATTATGAAGAAGCACTACAAGGAACACGTCGGAAGCAGCGATCTGACAATGGCGTACATGTCTTCTCCTTAAGTTAGAGTAACTGCCGCCATGCTCGGAACAGCGATCGCAGCTCTGCCGCGGATACAAATAGAAACGGAACTTACTTTGTGGCTGTCTCTCTTATGAACGTATTTAAAACCTACAAACACATTTGTCGCAAGATGCGAGTCGGCAGTCAGTGCTACCGTGGAATCTGTCAGTTACACACAACAGAGAGCGCGAAAAACGATCTTGTGCGTAGTACACCTTCAGTGGGAAACGCTGCTGCTACAACACAATAAAACACAAATATGTTGTGCCCAGGGTCAGAGACGTAAAATGTAGGCATTAGCTACTTATTTCACAGTTTCAAAAACTTGTACATCCAAAACTCTATTCACGTGTAATAGCAAGTCTCCTTGACTGGAGATTCCGTGATACATAGTGTTAAATTACTGGACACAATGGAATAGTGTATGATATGATTTGACATGATGTGGCAAATGATGGAACATACTGTGTTACATTATACTGTATAATTTCAAGTACCTAATGGACGATAAAGAAAATCTTATCACTGATGATGATAAGATCAAAGAAAATTTTAAAAATTTTTTCGACAACCTATTAAAGGTTAGTTATATACAGCCCCACAAGAATACAGTACTGTGCCACATACACTCACCCTTGACATGCGACGACGTAGAATGGGCCTGGAAATAAATAAAGGCCGGAAAATCAGCTGGTGTTGACGAAATAACTGGAGAAATGATCAAATCCATGGGGGTCGTTGGGGAGTAGTGGGTCTACAGGCTTTTTCGTGCTGTGTGAAAAAAAAGGGGAGATAAGTATTGATTGCAAAACAGGCATCATAATTCCAATTGTAAAGAAAGGGGATAGAAAAATGTTCAAATATTTGTAGAGCTTATGGGACTTAACTACGGGGTCATCAGTCCCTAAACTTACAAACTACTTATCAACTACCTTATACTAAGGACGGCACAAATATCCATGCCCGAGGGGGGATTCGAACCCCCGACCGTAGTGGCCGTGCAGACCGTGACTGGAGCGCCTCAGTCCCCTCGGCCACCGCGGCCAGCTACGAGCTAAACCTGAGAGACAAGAGACTAAAGAACGGCCACGACTGACGTACAAAGACGTGCTGAAGTCGGATATAGAACAGAGGGGATACACTGTGGCGTGGGATATGATTATGATGACGGTATACGGTATGATGTTACTTGTTCCATTACAATGTACAATGTTCCATACTACACTGAAGTGGCAGAGAAACAGGTACAGACATGCGTAAGGGAAAAAGAAAACAAAGGGCAAAGAAGAGAGGGAGAGATAAGATACGTAAACACTGAGAGGACTGCGTTGCTGTCGGCTACAGTCGTAAGGCTATATGAGCAGCCGTTATATCTGTTATGGAGTTGAGTCTAAATGTGGCCTTTATGTCGGCGCACGAGAGACGGGATATATCATGAGGTGGTTCAAATGTTTGTAAGTTTAGGGACTGATGACCCCGTAGTTAAGTTCCATAAGCTATATAAACTACTTATGAACTAGCTAACACAAAGGACGGCACAAACATCCATGCCCGAGGGGGGATTCGAACCCCCGACCGCAGCGGCCATGCAGACCGTGACTGGCGCGCCGGAGTCCCCTCGGCCACCACGGCCGGCCATCATGAGGTGGGGAGTTACTGTGCAACCATTTCACGAGTGCTCTTTTAATGTTGGAAATCCGGTGAAACATCAAATTTCCGACATCGATGCGTCCGGAAAGAGATCCTGCAAGAACAGGATCAACGACGACTGATGAGAATCGTTCAGCGTGACAGAAGTGCGAACTTTCCACTGCGGGAACAATTCAACGAAACATCATCGGTGTGGGATTTCGTCGCCGAAGATTCACTCGTGTACCATTTTCTGACTGAACACCACATAGCTTTACGCCTTGCCTGGGCCTGTCAGTACCGAGATTGGACTGTTGATGGCTGGAAACATACTGTATGTTTTCACGTGTCTGGTTTCTAATTACGTCGATCGGACGGACATGTACGGATCCATAGACAACCTCTTGAATACATGGACATATCTGTAGGGAACTTTTGAAGCTGGTGTACAGTCTGTAATGGTGTGAGTCGTGTGTAGTTGGAGTGATTTGGGACCCGCAATACGTCTAGAGACGACTCTGACAGCTGACACGTACGAACTCATCCTGACTGATCACTTGTATCCATTCTCGTCCGTTGAGCATTCCGACGGACTTGGGCAATTCCATCAGGACACGTCCAGAGTTGCTACAGAGTGGCTCGAGGAATACTCCTCTGAGTTTAAACGCCCCCGCTAGCCACCTGACACCCGAGAAGTGAACATTATTGAGCGTATCTGGGATGCAATGCAACAGGCTGTCCAGAAGAGATCTGCACGCCCTATCGTACTTTTACGGATTTACAGACAGCCCTGCAGGATGCGTGATATCAATTCGGTCCAGCCCTGCTTCAGACATCAGTCGAGTCCTTCGCACATCGTGTTGCGGCACATCTGCGTGCTGGAGGGGCCCTAGCAGACTTGGGATGGTGGATCAATTTAACTCTTTGGTGTATTAACTGATGTTACAAAGGGGATAATGCTGCACCTTTCGCAAAACAGCGTGATATGTTCAGCGGCATAATGTGCCATCCGATTCATTATATCTGCCGGATGTGATAGGTTACAGAACTGGTCGTGAAGGCCTCCGGAAAATGTAAAGACGATGCAATTGGCGACCTCGCTGAGTTAGGACGGTTAATCCACTATGGTAGCAGTTTGGAGCCATAATTAAAACGCTCTTATAACAGCACAACAAAAGGCGATCACGTCCTGTTTAAAGATGTAGAAGACTACATTTAGCTTCTAGACTAATCTGACAGATGTAAAAAGAGCTTTTCTGTCAAAAATTCTTGACATATCCACGCATTTGTAGTTGTTAGTACAGTAGTTGCCGAAATGAATATCGTCGTTTGAAAGCTTTGCACGGATTATTACGGTGACGTTACACATTATACATCAAACGAATGAGTAACTCAGTTTGTTGCACAAGTGCTGAATGTAAGCACTCTTGGTTACGCAGTACACATCGCGTCGATAGCTTATTTTGTCCCAAACCTATCTGAGTGTGTTTCGAGCAACTGATGCAGCCACAGTTTCAATCGTATGTCCTAGGCAGCTTAAATCAGCTGATAGCCGAGGCGCACACACACATACCCGATGCCTTACGAGCCCCGTCTGGTGGACGTGGAGGCCAGCTGTTTGACCCAGGGCCTTGCAACCAACTCAGCGGTCGGAATGAACGCTGTTCAAGCAATCGCGTACGAACCAGATCATACGTACGTGGTCGAACACATGTAGGACGAGTAAATGTCATTTGTAATGGTAAGCTCGCCGTAATAAATTGTCCAGATCTTTAAAACTCCGATGTTCATTTTTATACAACCTGTATTATCAGCAATTATGCATGTTTAATTATGCCACATCTCCCATGTTATATTTCCTGCTACATATTCTACATACCGTATCACTCCATACGTGCAAGCTTGAAGCATCTGATTTGACCCAGTATTGGTCCGAAATATCGACAGCTGCGGACACGAAAAAATAACTAGTAAAACTGTAGCGACGGTTAAAGCTGTTCGTGTGGTTAGTATTGGTTGCAGTGTGCTGCTGTAATAGTTACCGTGCAATTTAGCGCGGCAGTCTTCATAGGATAGGGGTTGAGGGCCGACACTCTAGTCTGCAGTGCCCAGCACTGGTCCAGATCTAGATTGGTTTCGAATTAATTTTATTGGTAAATTTTTCCCGCTGTCAGCAGGTGGCTACAGCTTGCCGGTGGCAGCGCTACCGGTGTCTGCAGAGCCTCGCAGGTCATCAATAACAGCTCGGGACTGGAGGCGTGTCCCCGCAGTCGGGTCACGGCGCGGCCCGCCACCCGCGGCGAATGTTTACGGCCGATTAAGGGGGGCGTGGCCGCTAACCAGGCGCAGACGGACGGCCGGCCACCGGCGCGCCTGAGCGGCTGATGGCTATCGGCGTCCGGCCAGGCGGGCGAGGAGCAGGGGGAGGGGAGGCGCCGTGGCGGAATGCCGCCACTGTGCGGGGGCGGAGGGGAGGGGGGGGAAGGTTTACGGCCCATACGTCACCCGACGACGCATGCGGCGCCTGCCGATGGCTCACTGGACCCCACACGATCTGCCGGCGCTTCAGGCAGAGGCGGTCGCGACAGGTGGATCAGGCGGGCAGAGGAATGGAAGACAATGACTCGGCAACAGGTGGGGGGGGGGGGGGGCAATGGGGAGCGGATAGGGCAGGTGCAGTGTGTTTACTGGTTCCTTGAACCACCGCGGATAAAAGTAAATACCGTATATTTCAGCAGATAAGACGATGGCTGAATCATAAAACAGGCCCCAAAATCCGAGGTCGTCTTATACGGCGGTACAAAAAATACTTAGATTGAAATTTAGTCTGAAATTGGTAACTTCGCAAAATGTTCAAATGTTTGTAGATCTATCGGGCCAAACTGCGTGGTCATCAGTCCGTAGCTTACAAACTGCTTAAATCTAGGTAAACTAACCTACACACACACACACACACACACACACACACACACACACACACAGCCATGCCCCAGGGAGGACTCGAACCTCAACGGCGAGCAACCGCGCGCTCCCCAGCGAGATGCTTTAGACCGCTCGGCTACTCCACCGCGGCGCGACAGGTGGATCATGCAAATAGGTGGATCATGCAAGTAGAGGAATGGGGAACAATGACTGGGCAACAGTTGCGGGACAGTGCCGGCGCGTCCTGTGAGTTTACTAGTTCAGTGAACCACCGGGGAAAAAAGTAAATAACGTATATTTCCGCAGGTAAGACGATGGCTGAATCATAAAAAAAAGGCTCCAAAACCCGAGGTTGTCTCATACGACGATAGAAAAAAAAATAGATTGAATTTTAATGATAGTTAAGTCCCATAAGCTTAACAAACATTTCAACAACATTTTAATGATAAACATGAAGCTTTGAATTAAAATTTGTCATGCGCCCGGCAATCGGACCCGGGCCTCCATCCTTACGAGGCAGACGTCTTACCGCTAGACCACTACACCACTAGCGACTAAGGCGTCTCGGAATAGTCTAATCACGATTTCCTGTACGTCACAAACTTTCATTCAGCTTCTGTGTTCCATAGTTCATGACGTGAAGAAAATCGCGCTTAGACTACATTTACATCTACATACATACTCCGCAATTCACCGTAACGTGCGTCGCGGAGGGTATACTGTACCATTACTAGGCATTTCCTTTCCTATTCCACTCCCAAATTAAACGAGGAAAAAAAAGAATGCCTATATGCCTCCGTACGAGCCCCAATTTCTCTTATCTTGTCTTTGTGATCTTTACGCGAAATTTAAGTAGGCGGCAGCAAGATCGTACTACACTCAGCTTCAAATTCCGGCCCTCTAAATTTACTTAACAGAAATTCACGAAAAGAACGTCGTCTTTCTTGCAGCGATCCCCAATCGAGTTGCCGGAGCATTTCCGTGACTATTCCGAGACACCTTAGTTTCTAGTGATGCGGTGGTCTAGTTGTAAGATGTCTGCCTAGTAAGTATGGAAGTCCGAGTTCGATTCCCGGTTGCATCACAAATTTTAATTCAATGCTTCATATTTACCATTGATGTCTTTGACATATTCGAGACGGAAATCCGTCTTTGGGGTTGTTTATTTGTATTTAGATTGACATTTGTTATTTCGCAGATTTGCTACATAGCATGGCTTTGTCCTCCAGATATATATCGAAGCAGTTAAGTATCGAAACGAATGGTATGAGTTTTATGAATCTGTCGTGATTTTAAAGGACGTGGTTAGTGTACAGCTTTCTGGATAATTTACAAGAAAGCTTACACTGTTAAGTAGCTCGGCCTGAAAACGATATATCTCGAAAGTAGAACTGTAAATCGATTTAGTGTTTCTGAACCGTGGATTCGGACGCTACGCGCCCTCAAGTACTAAAAAAAACTTCTTGTTAAACCTAGACCTAGCCTTCCTAAGGCTACGCCACAGTTAACTTTTTAAAAGTGAAAAAGAAAGTTAGGTTAAGTATAGTACAAACAATTTTCTTTTTAGTACATGAGGGTGCGTAGCGCGCGAATCTCCGGCTCAGAAAATTCGCTTATCCTATACATATCGTTGCGAAACATATCGATTCGATATATATCGTTTGAATATCGACGCCTCGCTATAGCTCCGCTATGTAGCACATCTGCGATATTACCCTGACGAAATATACATCATAGAGGAAACATTTAAGAAAACAAAGTTGTGCGCAATTATATACATATATTTGCTTTTCGAGCTTGATTAATTTACCGAGTGGACAAGGGTACATATGATAATATATATGCCATAAAGCAGGAATAGAATTACTTACAATTCAGCTTGATTTTACATTGTCGCTTGTCAAAAATAATTTGTTAATATATACAGAGTCTCACTGAAACTATTAGAGTATATTTACGTACGGAGCAGTGAAAGGGTTAAAATATTTCCGAGCTATACACAATTGCGGCGGCTTCCTTCGAATCCCTTATCTTCTATTCTCGGGCAATTTCGTGTGTTTTCACCTCCATAATATGTGCATCGCAGCGATTAAAAGTCGTATCGGCGAGAGAAGTTACTTAAAAAAAAAAAAAAAAAAAAAAAAAAAAAACCTGCTTGTTGACGATCGGATACAACGTAGCATTACCCGCACGAAAGTTCAAAAGCAGACCGCAAACACTGCAACAAAGGTGCACCAATCACGAGAGCTGCTTATAGTGGCTTCTAACGACATTTTTCCGAACTTCCTGAAGCTTTGCCCTCAAATCTAAGTCGCAGGGCGTATTTTTAGGTACCGAAAACTGGAAAAAAGTGCGGCATGCATTCAGGTAAAACGGGAACTTGGGGTCGTCTCATAGGCCAGATATATGCTTAAACTATAAAATTTTGATGAAAATCTGTACCTCGTGTTATCTGCGGAAATATACGGTAAATACATGAAATTGTTTTCAAACTATCATTCTTCGTTTCGTT
This sequence comes from Locusta migratoria, assembly GCA_026315105.1. Classification (NCBI taxonomy): domain Eukaryota; kingdom Metazoa; phylum Arthropoda; class Insecta; order Orthoptera; family Acrididae; genus Locusta; species Locusta migratoria. The sequence goes on along the minus strand of CM048754.1, from coordinate 79,420,917 downwards.
CTTCTATCATATCATTTTACATGCACATTAAAAGTATTTTTATCGCATGAAAACGTTTTACGTCGCGGAGACAGCACGTATACGAGTCGCTTAATACAGGCCGCAGTGTTGCAGTGCGCATGCGCGGCTGAGGTTCAGATTCTCTGCTGAACCCCCTGGAGGCAGCATATGGGCGCTCCCGCGGTAGGGAGGGGCGAGGGGAAACGACGCTTTCAACACTGTCGTTGGAGCTGGTGGAAACGCCAGCTCCTGGCTACCCGAGCTCTGGCGGTTACGCACGAATGGTCCCGGAGCAAAGACCATGGAGCTACTGCGCACCTCGCCTTGCGCATCGGCAAATCCTCCATTAAGGCAACATACGCCCTTCATATTTGTTTATGGCACATTGGAGATTCATCAAAGACACGTCATATTTGGTAAATTATCTTATAACTATAAGTAAAAGAGCCATCAACTGTAAAAGCGTTCAGAAGATCCGATCATAAATAATAAACAATGAAGTCACGGCTCTGCACCTGACAACAATAGTGGTGTGGCTAGCGGCATCGCGTTGCGCCGTCGAAACTAGTGGGTTCGAGACCGACTGCAAGCAAATTTTATTTTAAACCCAAACTTCTTTACGGGAACAACGATGACTTCATTTGCCACACATCTTTGGACGTTTTAGCAAATGTATCGCGATTTTGAGGGTAAGCAGCCTTTGCTCAGGCGTAAGGTTACTGAGGGGTGCTGCTAACATTGTCACGTGACCCGAAGGTAGCTTGTCTCTTCATCGTAACAGATTCATCTTGTGATGGTGCAGCTCTTTTGTCGTCCGTGCTTGCAGTATTAGATTTGTGATTGATTCCGCCTTATACAGGACACTTATTTTGTTTTTGTTTTAACACCCAAACTAGTTTCGGCACTTATTGTGCTCATCTTCCTTGGATTCCTGGTGTTTATTTTCTATAATAACAAGTTACATGTTTTGCTTATACAATCGTTTGCACACGTTGTTTGGTTTGACAATTTTGTTTGATGTTTTACGCCTGATTTATTCAAGGTACTTACATTGTGTCATTCGCAGGATTTGCATGAGCATTTATTTGGGAATGACAAGTTTTGACAGCTTGTCTTCTGCAAACAACAAGGCGTTTTTGTTGACAAAAATTGATAGATTTTTTGTAGGCATACATTACCCTGGAAATTATACTGAAATTATTTTTATGTGGCTGCTTTGGCTTACTTACATTTGAGCTTTAGTGTTGCTGCTTACTTGTTTGTGGCGTGTTGTTATGTTTTATAGTCTTCAATCCGATTTTTGCTGTGAAACAGCGCTGTTTACATCGTCATTTTTCACACACAACAAAAACATACACATTACACACCCACAAAACAATGCCAGTATCAAAACCATTCAAAAATCGCGCTCCACATTAGAGACACGCCTCACAAACAAATGCAGCATCATACAGTCACCACAACAAGAAAAATGGCGATATAAACAGAGCTGTTTCACAGCAAAACTCGCACTGAAGACCATAAAACAAAAAAACACGCCACAAACAAACAAGCAGCAACACTACAGCTCAAATGTAAGTAAGCTATAACAGCCACATTAGAAATAATTTCAATATAATTCCCAGGCTAATGTAGTCCTACAATAAATCAGTCAGATTTCGTAAACAAAAACGCCTTGTTGTTTGCAGATGACAGGCTGTCAAAACTTGTTCAAAAATGTTCAAATGTTTGTATAGCTTAAGGGACTTGACTACGGGGTCATCAGTCCCTAAACTTACAAACTACTTACGAACTAGCTAATACTAAGGACGGCACAAATATCCATGCCCGAGGGGGGGATTTGAACCCTCGACCGTAGTGGCCGTGTATACCGTGACTGGAGCGCCTCAGTCCCTCGGCCACCGCGGCCGGCTCAAAACTTGTCATTCCACAATTAATGCAAATCCTGTGAGTGACACAATGTAAGTACCTTGAATAAATTAGGCCTAAAACATCTAACAAAATTGTCAAACTAAACAACTTGTGTAAACTATTGTATAACCAGAACATGTAACACGTTGTTATAGAAAATAAACACCAGAAACCCACGGAAGATGGCACAATAAGTGCCGAAACTAGTTTCGGTATTAAAACAAAACAAAACAAAACTGTCTTGCATAAGGCGGAATCAACCACAAATGTAACAGATTCATTTTGGTAGAGTTACTTAACAGTGTAATCAGTTACTTAGTGTGTTTTAGAGTTCATGTTATCATTCTTATGTTCTTGGTGTTTTATAATAAAAGAGAACTGAACAACGTACAGTATCTTTTAGAAATAAATACTCAGCTTTAAACTTGGTACAAAAGTGTGAAATAAAGACGCTTGGTAGGTCGACGCCTCAGCTCGAGTTGAAGCAAGCGGAAACAAGCCGAGGTAAGACAGTCTGCAGATCTTTTAAGGAAAATATATCAAAGGGGTGGAGCGAGGGGGGGGGGGAAGGGGGCGCTTTTCCCCTCGCAGAGGAGCGGGAGCGCCAAATTGTCTCTTTGAACGCCTAGTGGGGAAAGGGGGAGGGGGTGCCAGTATCAAGATCCGACACTCAGAGAAGTGAACCCCCTGTCATCTGAACCACCAGCCTTCACTGTGCAGGTGCGTTATTCGAGCACTGCACTCCACCCTGTGACAGTTCCAGTCAAGGGCAGCTAGAAATTCTATCATGTACGAGGATTGGAACTAAAATAGGGGCAACAATTTATTCACAGCCGATACAAAACTGTTGCGTGTTTAAGGTAACTACCGGCCCTAAATAGTAAATCTGGGTTCGAATCCCGGCCCACCACAAACTTGTGCCGCAATCGGCACTTTTTCGCAAATGATCGATACGATAGCGGTCGGCCTTGTCAGCTGTGCAGCGGAGAGTAACCTCGCTGGTAGGGTAGGTGTTTGGCGAGTGCACGGGCAGAGAGAGAGGTCGCACTGACAGGCGGCCGAGGTTGTTGTGTTGAGGGTGGCGAGTGGCAGTGCACTGGGTGAGGGTTGACGAGTCTGGCCGAAGGCATCCTGTGGTGGCGACCGAGGAAGGTGGGCATGCGAAGGGGAAGAAGGTTCCCAACGTGACTGCTACGTGGCAAGCTGAGGAGTACGATCACGCAGTCCTAGTTTATTTGGTACTGCTACTATGCGTATACTGGACTCGGGTAACGAGCGTACGTTATTGTTATGTTGACATTCTGCTGTTCCTGTGCATATGCTGATTTCGTATTTATGTGTCTGATCGGACCTGTCTTAGGACCGAAGATTGCTGGCCTACAGTTATGACATTGTCCGACTAGGTTGTGTCTCTGTAAAACCGTGCTTGATCTGTAATATTTGTTCCCTAATTTAAGCTACGACTCATTGGTAGCTATTAAGAATATTTAGTTAATAGTTTGTAATATTTAGGTCCTGCAGCGTTAAATATGTCACTTAACGACATAATATAATTTTTAATGATTCCAAATCTCTGCGTATATTTTATATTTATTTAACAATGGCAATTTCGGGTACAAAGCCGTCATCAGGTTAACTGCAATTGTGTAATTCAAAAGTCGTGAGATAATATAAAAGACATAGGATACGATATTTACATAAATTTTTATAATACACACTTCCTGTAATGTGGTTTTCCAAATAAGATCGTTGTCATGCCACCAATATGGTACAGTTATAATAAATTTCTGTAGCTAGTTATAATAAATTATTTCCGTATATCGTTCGTTAACAAACCGTTGCAGGCATGCAATATCATTGCCAATCATAATCAGAGACAAAATGTAATACACCTAACAGAGGTAATAACTGTGACCACAAAAATTCACAGATAGAACCTTATTCTACTTCGTTTCCAATCATTGTGTCCCTTTAATGCCGTTACACTCTTATAACTGCTATCCGGTTTTTGTTTCCAGTATTTTACCCTTGTCACCTTCACAATTCCAAAAATGTATTCAAATCAACACTGTCTAAAGTTTCCTTCAAATCTACCTTAAACTATCTTCGAAGACAAGTCGTAATGTGAGTAGCGCCTGACGTGTTTCTAAATTTCTCCTAAGTACAAACTGATCTTCTCCGAGGTCGGATTCTACCGCTTTTTCCGTTTTTCTGAAAATAATTCGTTTTAGTATTTTGCGGCATTGACTTTCTAAACTGACAGTTCTGTGGTTTTCAAATTTCTTTTTAATTATCAAATTCACACGCCACATTACATAGAAATATTACATATTTGAAAGCTAAATTCAGGCTGTTACATAAGGATATTTGGCAAACACAAACACAATACATAAGATAGGATTTATAAAGAACGACTTTTGGCTATACCAGATTTATTTCTCAACATTTTAAAAACTGAAAGAATTTTGCACAGCTGGAAATCATATTGAATTACGGAAGCTCTAAAAATATGTAGTGAATTTATGATCCATATCCAATTTACTGACGGGCTATCCTGAGATGGTCGCTATCTTTCAGTAAATTAAAGCAGCAGTAGTTTCGATATCTCCGTTACGTGTGCACGTTTTCATGTTCAGGTATTCTGAATCGCTTATAACAGGCTTTCAGATTACCAAGACCTTTTAATGTAGCTGTAAAAATCGGAGATATTGACAGTTTAATCATTAAACCGTGTTGGGGCACAGGAAAATAAGGTTTATCGCTTTCCCCGTTTCTAGTTCTTGGCCACTCAATCTCCCATTCGCTCCGAAAATCCTGGTGTCTCATTTTCCATCGTAATTCTTCAAGCAATAAGTTGTAGTTCTTCGTATTTCGTAGCGAATCGAGAGTCATCGTGCTATTGGTGTGAATTACTGCAGCCCTAACAATATTCCACATATTGGTTATTAACTCGGGGGGGGGGGGGAGGGGGAGCGAGAATAGAAAAATATTCCGCTTGATTTCTGGAGCGTTCGTGAGGCAGTTTAAGTGGTGTTTGACAGGTAAACTTCATATAAACAAATACTGCATTTCCCGTACTCACTCCGATGCTAAGTGTGAAGTCCTCCACATGAGTACGAAAAGAAATCCCTTAAACTTTGTTTACAAGATAAATCAATCAAAAGCGAAGGCCGTAAACTCCACAAAATACCGAGGAATTACTATTACTTCGCTGCGTTTTATTGGCAGAACCCTTAAAAATGCAACAGAACTACTAAAGAAACTGCATACACTACGCTTGTCCGTCCATTTTGGAGTATTGCTGCCCAATGTGGGATCATTATCAGGTGGGTTTAACGGAGGACATGGAAAGAGTCCAAAGAAGGGCAGCTCGTTTCGTATTGTCACGATGCAGGGGAGACAGCGTTACGGAAATGATACAGGATCTGGGATGGGAATCATTACAACAACGGCGCTTATCGCTGCGGCTTGGGCTACTTACGAAACACCAATCACAAACATTCTCCTCCGAATGCGAAAATATATTGTTGACTCCCACTTACATAGGTAGAAATGATCATCAGAATAAAATACGAGAAATCAGCGCTCGAACGGAGAGACTGAGGTGCTCTTTCTTCCCGCGCGCTATTCGAGAATGGAATGGGAGATGAATAGTATAATGGTGGTTCGATGAACTCTCTGCCAGACACTTAAATGTGATTTGCAGAGTATCCCATGTAGATGTAGTTCGCGAGCGATCGCGCATAGTATAGTTCGCGACCGATCGCGCATATTTTAGTTCGCGACCTTTTAATTCGCATCTCGGCTGCGAAGTAGGTCGCTCTTTTTAGTGCGTCCGCTCTTTATGGCTTTTGCTACAAAATACGGCAAATGGACCTATTTTCGTGAATTATGAAACTACAGATGAGCTGCATCTCAGCTCGAAATGACGGCGGCTGGCAGAAGGGAATCGCGCGATTCTGCGCGCTCTCGCGTCCTCTCGCTGTTCCCCGCCAGTCTTCGGAAAAGGAACGGACGACTTGAGAGGCGAGGGATCTGCGAAATAGTTCGCGTAGTTCGCCTGTGGGAGCGCTCTTCCGAACTAGTTCGTTGGCGAACTACACGAGACTAGTACTTACGTGTACTTTCTAGAATTTCAAAGTCAATTTTCTCGAGATGTTTTTGCAGTTGCGTTGAATGGCTTTGGCTGGTGTCATCTGAATTTCACGTACCGTAAATATCAAATTATTCTAAAATCCGATACCCATGTGGTCTCCTTGTGTGAGACAAACTACGCGCTAGTGTTTATGTGAAAACCGTTGCCGATTGTAGCGGTTGCTTTTCTTGCAATCGTTTGACGTTTAGGCCGCCGCCAAGCTGTGAGACTGTGGCAGACAGAGCGCCGTGTGAACTGCGCAGTCGCCGCAGTATTGATCCCACGGGCCTCCTGGCCGGCGTCTGGGTCAGCCCCTGCAGGCCGCCGGGTAGGCACGCCCGCAACGCACACACTGTGCACCCGCGGCGGAAGAACTGGAATTCCTGGCAATTTCCACTCTGAAAAGAGGCGCTAATAATGTCTTTTATAAACGGATTTACATTCAAATTACATCCAATTCTAAAATTTCGTCTTCGAAATACAAAACACTAAATACATTTATGATTCGTTGTGTAAAAAATCGCACTGACTTGTTTTACGGCCCACTTTGAATTTGTAGTTTTATAAGTTTTTGCAAGCATTTTGGACCAAAATGATAATCTAAATAATAAAAGAATTAATTAATAAGAGTGTCTGAATCCCTTTTCAGAAAAAAAATTAGGTAGTACCGGGTTCCGAACCAGTGACCTTCAGCGTCGCAGTACAACGCGTTGCCCACTGCACTATGGCTAGTATCTTGGAATCACGTTCATTAGTATCGTACTATTGATGGCCGTTGTTAACTGATGCTAATATGGCATTTGTAGACACTAGATTATCATTTATCGTACGAAGAACGACGTGTTATTGTCAATTATTCAGTGCGCCATTGCTTTGAAATAACAACGTGTAAGTAACAATAAGACAGTCATCAAATACGCAACGCAAGATGGCGTATGGCAGAGAGAGTTCTGGGCGAGGAATGTCACGTGACATCTGCGAAAGGCTGGTTTTCGTTAATTCAATGGAGGCTGTCAAAACTGCATTATTTTTGCAAATATCTCTCAAACGATAAGAGATATGAAAAAAAAGAAAGAAAGAAAAAAACCATAAGTGAACAAAATTGTAAAGAATTTCTCCTCTACAAATTCGTTTATTCAATATTCGCGTCAGATGAACGGTTTATTTGCAATTAAAATTACATTAAAAACGTCTTTTTTTGGTATTACTGACGTATTTCGCGTCCGAAATATTTCAAAAAGCGACATTCTGGTCTCTGGTAGCCAACAATTATGTCTGTAAAATTTGGCGCCGATCGTTTGAACGGTTCGACCTAAAAAGTGGGAACACGTTAGAGCCAGACAGACATCGTCAAATTGCTGTTTTTTGGCAAATATCTCTGCAACGATGCAAGATATGAAAAAAACATAATAGAGCGAAGATGTAGAGAATTTTCCCCTCTAATAATTAGGTTATTCAATTTTCGTGTCAGATGAACGGTTCCTTTGGAATTACAATTATATTACAAACGTCTTTTTTTGGTTTTACTACGGTATTTTTTGTCTGAAAATGGGAGGTCCTGGTCTCTGGCGGTCTACAATTGTGTCTGTAAAATTTGGTGCTGATCGGTTGAACGGTTCAAATGTTTGTTAAGCTTATAGGACGTAACTACGGGGTCATCAGTCCCTAAACTTACAAATTACTTATGATCTAACTAAGACTAAGGACGGCACAAATATCCATGCCCGAGGGGGGATTCGAACTCCCGAACGTAGTGGCCGTGCAGACCGTGAGTGGAGCGCCTCAGTCCCCTCGGCCACCGCGGCCGGCGGTTGAACGGTTCGTCTTAAAAACAGGTAACACGTTACGGACAGACAGACATCCCAAAATCGCCGTTATTTTTGCAAATATCTCTGAAACGATACGAGATATGAAAAACACATAACAGAGCAAAGTTGTAGAGAATTTTCTCATCTACAAATAAGGTTATTCAATTTTCGTTTCAGATGAATGGTTAAGCCGTTATTTTCAATTAAATTTCGAGTTGTCAAAAGACCATCGCAAAGGCCCAATTTTAGTGTTACTACCGTAGCCTAAAGTGGGCCAAAAAAGGTATATTTTAAATATTTCCTTTTAAAAAACACAGTCCCATAATATTTGAACATGAATAGTTTCTCGAACAACTCATGATAAATTTTCTTTTTGTGATTGCTTACGATCATTTCCCAAACTGAAAGGAAAAGAAATATATTAATAAAAATGCAAAAATGTGTGCTATCAATTAGGAATGTAAAATAGATCTCGTATTTCTAGATTTGCGAAAGGCTTTCGTCGCTGTACCTCACAAGCGTCTTCTAATCAAATTGCGTGCTCATGGAATATCGCCACAGTTGTGCAGTTTATGGACTGATGACCTCTTAGTTAAGTCCCATAAGCTTAACGAACTTCCGATAATTTGCTCTTCAATTGACTTGCAGATTATTTATGTAGATGTAGATAAGCAAAGAACTAGAGTTTTAGTGTGTTGCATCTTTATTGAACATGTTTGCAACATAAGCACTGGAGTTGCTCGTCGACGCCTATCAAATTTTTACCTGAAGATAGCCTAAAACCTCCTAAAACTAGTTCGTAAATTAACAAAAATTAGTAAAACAAAACCAGATTGTTTTCAACCTGAACCATTTTTATTACAATTTTTTTAATACAATTGCCGCGCCCTATACAGGGTGTCTCATTTTAATCTACTCCGGCCGATATCTGTGGAACGGCGCAGTTCTGCAAAAAAAGACTCCACCGAAAATTGTAAGGTTTAAAGGGAGTCATGGAGTGGTTACCTCAAAATGACCTTGAACCCTCTTTTCAGGTCAAACCAAGGTCAAGTTCACTTTTTCAAATTGTAACCCCTATTTTTCATTCCATATTTGTATTCTGCGGGAAAAATACGAATTTTTGGAAGGGAACATTTGTTTTGAAAAACCAGTTTTTTGTAGGAACATCATTTTCTTTTTGAAAAACCAATATTTTGTAGGAAACATTTTTTTCGAAAAACCAAAGGGCATTTTAAGGTCGTTTCACATGTGGACAGAGTTCAGAAACGACACAAGTTTTTCACTGAAAATGTTTCCCGATCTTGCTTCTTTCTCGAGATACTGGTGACCTGGGAAAGTTACAATGAAGTGCCGTTTGACGATAACTGATTGTTTTTTTTTTTTTTTTTTTTTTTTCGAAAAAAAAATGTTCCCTATAAAAACGCCTAGTATTTCGTGTAGAATACGGATGTTGTTGTTGTGATCTTCAGTCCGCAGACTGGTTTGATGCAGCTCTCCACGCTACCGTGTCTTGTGCAAGTCTCTTCATCTGAGAATACTTTCGGCAACCTACATCCCTTCGAATCTGCTTATTGTATTCGTCCATCGGTCTCCCTCTACGATTTTTACCCCACACGCTTCCTTCTAATGCTAAGTTGACAATTCCTTGATGTCTCAGAATGTGTCCAACCAATCTATCCTTTCTTTTAGTCACGGTATGTCAGAAACTCCTTTTCTCACCGATTCGGTTAAGTACATACCTCCTCATTAGTTACGTGATCTACCCATCTAATTTTCATCATTCGTCTGTAGCACCACATTTCAAAGCTTCTATCATCTTTTTATCTGAACTCCTTATCGTCCACGTTTCACTCCCATACAATGCTACACTGCAGACAAATGCTTTCAGAAAGGACTTCCTAACATTTAAATTAATATTGGATGTTAACAAGTTTCGCTTCTTTAGAAACGCTTTTTTTCCCATAGCCATTCTGCATTTTATACCTTCTTTACTTCGGCCATCAGAAGTAATCTTGCTGCCCAAATAACAAAATTCATCCACCAATTTTATTGTCTCATTACCTAATCTAATTCCTGCAGCATCGCCCGATTTTCTGACATTCTATTACCTTCGTTTTACTCTTGTTAATGTTCATCTTATATCTTCCTCTCGATACAATGTCAGTTCCATTCAATTGCTCTTCCAAATCTTTTACGGTCTCTGACAGAATTACTATGTCATCAGCAAACCGCAATGTTTTTATTTCTTCTCCCTGAACTTTAATGCCCTCTCCAAATTTCTCCTTCCACTCCTTCACTGCCTGCTCAATGTACAGATTGAACAACATCGGGGAAAGGCTACAACCCTGTCTTACTCCCTTCCCAACCTCTACGTCCCTTTCTTGCCCTTCGACTCTAATAACCGCTGTCTGGTTTTTGTATAGGTTGAATATAACTCTTCGCTCCTTATATTTTACCCCTGTTAGCTTCATAATTTGGAAGAGTGTATTCCAGTCGACATTGTCAAAAGCTTTCTCCAAATCGACAAACGCTAAAAACGTGTTTCCTTTTCCTTAGCCTAAGATAAGCCGTAATGTATTCCTACATTTCTACGGATGTGGAATTAAAAAAAAAAAAAAAAATAGGAGTTACCATTCGAAAAAAAGAACTTGCCCTTGGACCTTTAATACAGAGTTCAGGGCCATTTTGAGGTAACCATTCCATTCCATTGATCGTTAAAACCTTACAACTTTGACAAGAGACATTTTTGTGCAGAACTGTGCCACTCCAGAGATGTTGGCCGGAGTAGATTAAAATGGGACACCCTGTATATAAAGATGTTGATAAGGATCCTGTCTTCTTTAATTCCGAATTTAATGCTTCGCCACGAGTTTACAACGAACAGGCCACGGAGCGGGGGCACCAGAGACGGCTCTGTCAGACGCAGCGGCGACGCCCCACAGCGCTGCGAATCGAAGTACCAGACGCCTCTACCGCCGGGCTGCGTTCTGCACTCTTCGCTTCTCCTCGCGGGCTGCAACTTCGCTCATTCCAGCTGCGCCACTCGCCTCTCGGGGAAGAAACCTCCCCCGTTCCACCCCCGATGCTAGCAGACACCACCTGTGCACCCCCCCACCCCCGCAGTGGCCCACCTGCCGACCGATCGAGCCATTTTCTTTTAGGGCGCACGCCCCTAACAACCAGCGCCCTCTCTGGAAACGGAGAGGAAAAAACTTTCGCGGAGGGACTCCTGCCCTTAGGACTTCAGATTGAGTCTTTGTTTCTGAGCATCCTCCTCGATACCAGTGGGAGAGGGAGGAACGCTACACACGTCCCTAGCCCTGTGTGTGTGTGTGTGTCTGCTTTTCCTCCTGTCTGTCTGAGATTGCGTGGACGCCTCTCTTCGCCGACTAAACAGAAAACGAGATTGGCTGGTTTTGTTTATTCTGTGCTGCGCTTGTCTTTTTCCGCAGCTTGCAATTTTCTCTGGCCCGCGGGTTTACCCCCCCCCCCCCCTCTCTCTTTCCCCTGGGGAGAGTATTTCCAGAATATCGTTTCCGGTTCCGACGTGACCTGCGGATAACTACAAAGAGTTTTACTGTGTAAACTCGGCGGACGCTAGGCTCACTTCAAGTGAGATAGTCTACCTCTCTTACGTGGAGAGGAATCGATGGAAATAGCGAGGCAGTTATGATGGAAATTAATGGGTTTCCACCTGGTTTTAGTACAGCTGATTCGCGATTATGTCGGAAATTAATGGGTTTCCACCTGGTTTTAGTACAGCTGATTCACGATTATGTCGGAAATTAATGGGTTTCCACCTGGTTTTAGTACAGCTGATTCGCGATTATCCGACAGTTACGTGAACGAGGAGGTGTCGTATTGTTAAAAAAAATTCGGATTAGCGAAGACAGAGTTTATAAATTAAATTTTGACTCTGAGACTAGACATCGCAAACCGAGCGAGGTGGCGCAGTGGTAACGCACTGGACTCGCATTTGGAAGGATGGTGGTTCAAATCCACCTCCGGCCATCCAGATTTAGGTTTTCCTTGATTTTCCTAAATCACTCCAGGCAAATGCCGGGATGGTCCTTTTCAGAGGGCACGGCCGATTTCCTCTCCCATCCTTCCCCGAAAATCCCAGTGTTAGCTCCGTCTCTAATGACCAAGCTGTCGACGGGACGTTAAACCCTAAGATTCCTTCCTTCCTTTCTAGACATCGCAAGTTCTTCTGTATAAATATTGTCTACTGTAAGTACTCCAATACCACTTTCCTTACAATTTATATTGAGTATTTTAAGAACAATGAGGTTTAAAAAAAGTATGTACATATAAAACGAATTTTATAAGGAAACTTAGGGTTTAACGTCCCTTCGATTGCGTGGTCATTAGAGACGGAGGTTATGCTCGGATTTTGGGGGAAGGACGTAGAAAGAAATCGGCCATACATTTTGAAAGGCACCATCCCGGCATTTGCCTTTAGTGATTTTGAGAAATCTCGGAAAAGCTTAATCTGGATGACCGAAGGTGGATTTGAACCACCGTCCTCCCGAATGCGATTATGTTTACCACTGCGCCAGCTCGTTAGGTGACGAATTTTATAATGTCCATTATAGATGTGTAAAAACATACATAATTGCGTAGAAATGCCGTTTTTATCGCTCAAAAATATTTGATAGTCTGCTTTTTTTCTTTCATAGAGTGTCCGTCATGGCGTTTTCTTGAGTGACTTTTAACGTTAAACTGTACCGATGAGATTAGATTCCATTTCAATATAACTAATACGGTATAACACATGGAATAAACAGCATTGGCGGCAATCCACACTTCATTAATAGGAAATCGGTTTCAATCATAGAGCGCCCATCAACGGTGCTGAGCCGGCCGCGGTGGCCGAGAAGACTGAGGCGCTCCAGTCACAGTATGAACGGCCACTACGGTCGGGGGCTCGAATCCCCCCTCGGGCATGGATATTGTGCCGTCCTTAGTAGTAGTTAGTTCATAAGTAGTTTGTAAGTTAAGGGACTGATGACCTCGCAGTTAAGTCCCATAAGCTTAACAAACATTTGAACATTTGAACATCAACGGTGCTGAACGTCAAGCGCTCATACTGAGTTGGTTACGTAATTATATTATTATGTTGTAGGATGATATACCTGTTTAAACTTGTTACCTGATACAATTAACCGTTTAATGCATAATTTTTTGACGCTATAAAATTACCACGATTAATGTATAAAGCGAATATACTGTGTAAAATATTGAAAAATGTCCTTAAAACTATTATGCACTACGAGCAACAAAAAGTTCATGCATGGTCAGCTATATAGTGCTTCCATGATGTACCCGATGCAGTAAATGTCAGTATTATGCCTCTCATCTTTCCAGAAAGTAACTCATAATGCAACAGCAGTATGTGAATGACTTCTTTGAGATGGCAAAGTAGGAATACTAATGTAAACAAACGCTCATGTTACGAGTAATTAAATGTAGCTGTCTCAATGGTTCAGTACCACTCTGCAATCTATAATCTCTAGGAAAAGATACCTGCATGCAAATTCTGCATTCATAATGGCATCCTTAATGTATTTTTTCCCTCTGAGGATATTAACAGAGTAGGAGCTTTTTGTAACGTGCTGTCCATTTTTCCATCCATCGGCTGAATAAGTGCAGTCGTATTTCCTTGGCAAATACAACTTCCTACCATTTAATATTGGATCTCAACAAACTTCTCCTCTTCAGGCATCCTTTTATTCCTAGTGTCATTGTGAATTTTACGTGCAGAACCCTAAATAGAGTACTTTCCGTAAGAGTTTCGCGAGCTCATCGCAATAAATATTGTACGTGCCGCAGGTGTAGCACGTACTAGAGTGTGCTGCTCCGTGTCAGACCTGGCCTTGCGATCAAGTGTGTGTGTGTGTGTGTGTGTGTGTGTTTTTCCTTTAGGTTTGTTTGTAGGCCTAGGAACTGGTGTACATGTGTACATTTGACAACAAAATAAGGGAAATTAAATGGTAAATTAACCTAAAATAAACAGACTTTTCAATACTTTCAACAACAATGACGGCATAGAAAGAGGTCTAAAGGTGTTTTTATACGATCCCTTCGTCTCTTTTTATAAAGCGGTTCACTACTAACTACTTCAATGTGTCAGGAAAGTGACCATTATAAAGCACTTGTCTGTGGGCTGTGGCACCACATTTAAAGAGCTTCCATCACCTTATTTTCTGAACTCCTTATCGTCCACATTCCACTCCTGTCGGTGCTATAGTCCATTTAAATACTTCCAAACAGAACTTCCTAACATTTCATATTGGATCTCGACAAACTTCTCCTCTTCAGAAATCCATTTATTCCTAGTGTCATTGCGAATTTGACCTACAGAACCCTAAATAGTGTACTTTCTGTAAGAGTTTCACGAGCTCATCGTAATAAATATTGTACGTGCCGCAGGTGTAACACGTACTAGAGTGTGCTGCTCCGTGTCAGACGTGGCCTCGCGATCAAACGTGTGTGTGTGTGTGTGTGTGTGTGTGTGTGTGTGTGTACGTGTGTGCGCTGTTAGCCGCCAGTAAAGAAGCCGAGTTTATCGCTCGGCGACGGCCTGCTGGCTTAACCCTTAACTTAGGCCCGCCGCCCGCGGGGGCGAAATCCCCGAAGGGACTTGGGCCGTGGCTGCCGCCCCCGCTGCCCCCACTCCAGACTCCGGCGGCGGAGGCGCGATACCAATATTAAACAAGTCACATAAAGTCGCCACTTTATGCAGTTGACGGCGAGCCTCCCCCAGGAAAGGGGTTGCGAAATATATGCCCGCCCCCGCCGGCCACCTGCGCCCCTCTGCCAGGGGAGGAAAACTCGGGAAAAGCGACCGGCCCGGAAAACTTTAGTGTCCGAGCTGCGCGTTAACTACCGATCTGACGGTAGCGCCTGCCTGATGCATTATTCAAGGTGGACGCCTGTTTGTGGTGGACGGTAGCGTAGCGGAACAGTTCTGCTGCTGAAAGGTGTTGTTACATCATCACGTATCTATGCTAAACTGTCAGGTGATCCTAGAAACGAGTTAGAAAACTGGTACAAAAGCAAATAGAATACTGCAAATATGAAGGTGATCCTGCCCCAACAAAGAAACCACAAAAATTTCGGAAAACGTATATTTATTTTTTCAACACAATATCCTTTCAGCAGTCTGTATATAGACTCTGACCATAACTTGTTAGTCATGAACTGTAGGCTGAAACTGAAAAAACTGCAGAAAGGTAGGAAAATAAGGAGATGGGACCTAGATCAATTGAAGGAAAGTGAAGTTCTTGGGAATTTCAGAGGGAGATTTAAGCAACAATTGACAGAAACAGGGGGAAATAAAACAGTAGAAGAGGAATGGGTAGCATTGAGAGATGAAATAGTGAAGGCAGCAGAGGACAAAGTAGGTAGAAAGGCAACACCACCAAAAATTCCTTGGATAACACAGGAAATACTAAATTTAATTCATGAAACGAGAAAATATAAAAATGAAACGGGCAGAATGGAGTACAGAAGAATAAGAAATGAGATTGACAGGAAGTGCAAAATGGCTAAGCAGCAGTGGCTTGAATGCAAATGCAAGGATGTAGAAGAATGTATAAATAGGGGAAAATATATACAGCTTACAGGAAAATAAAAGAGATTTTTGGTGATAAGAAAAACAGCTCTATGAATATCAAGGACACTGATGGAAAACCACTTCTCAGCAAAGAAGAGAAAGCTGAATGGTGGATAGAGTGTATAGAGAGGCGCTACAAAGGAGATGAAACTTAGAGGCAATATTGTAGGAACGGGTGAAGAAGTAGATGAGGATGAAATAGGTGATACTATACTGAGAGATGAATTTGACAGAGCACTGAAGGACCTAAGTCGAAACAAAGCCCCTGGAGTAGATGACATTACCTCAGAGCTACTGAAGTCTCTGGGAGAACCAGCCATGACAAACCTGTTTCACCTGGTGTGTAAGATGTGTGAGACAGGTGAAGTACCCTCAGACTTTAACAAAAATGTTATAATCCCCATTCCAAAGAAAGCAGGCGCAGACAGGTGTGAAAATTACAAAACCATCAGTCTGATAAGTCATGGTTGCAAAATTTTAACACGAATTATCTACCGGAGAATGGAAAAGCTGGTGGAAACTGACCTCGGGGAAGATCAGTTTGGATTCAGGAGGAACGTAGGAACCCGGGATGCAATACTCACTTTACGTCTTATCTTAGAAGATAGATTAAGGAAAGGCAAACCTACATTTTTAGCTTTTGTACATTTGGAGAAAGCGTTTGACAATGTTGACAGGAATACACTCGTTAAAATTCTGAAGTCAGCAGGGGTAAAATATAGGGAAAGGAGAGTTATTTACAACTTGTACAAAAGACAGACCGCAGTGATTAGACTCGAAGGGCATGAAAGGGAAGCATCAGTTGGGAAGGGAGTAAGACAGGGTTGTGGCCTTTCTCCGATGTTATTCAATTTGTACATCGAGCAGGCGGTGAAGGAAAGCAAGGAAAAATTTGGAATAGGGATTAAAGTTCAGGGTGAAGAAATAAAAACATTGCGTTTTGCTGATGACATTGTAATTCTGTCAGAGACAGCAAAGGACCTGGAAGAGCAGTTGAATGGAATGGACAGTGTGTTGAAGAGAGCGTATGAAATGAACATTAACAAGAGCAAAACAAAAATAATGGAAAGTGGTCTTAGAAAATCATGCAATGCTGAAGGAATTAGATTAGGTAACGAAACAATGAAGGTGGCAGATGAGTTTTGTTACTTGGGTAGTAAAATAACATGCGATGGCCGCAGTACAACTGATATAAAATGCAGAATGGCAATGGTAAGAAAAGAATTTTTGAAAAAGAGAAATTTGCTAACATCGAATATTAATTTAAGTGTAAGGAAGTCTTTTCTGAAGGCATTTGTGTGGAGTGTTGCCTTGTACGGGAGTGAAACATGGACGCTAACCAGTGCGGATAGGAAAAGAATAGAGGCTCTTCATATGTGGTGCTACAGAAGAATGCTGAAGATTAAGTGGGTAGATCGCATAACTAATGAAGAGGTACTGAACAGAATTGGCGAGAAAAGGTCTTTTTGGCATACCCTGACTAAAAGAAGGGATCGCTTGGCAGGACACATTCTTAGACATCGGGGAATCGTAAATTTAGCATTGGAGGGAAGTGTGTGGGGTAAAAATCGCAGAGGGAGACCAAGAGACGCGTATAGTAAGCAGATTCAAGTGGATGTGGGTTACCGTTCTTATGAGGAGATGAAAAGGCTTGCTCAGGATAGAGCAGGGTGGAGAGCTGCATCAAACCAGTCTCCGGACTGAAGACCATAACAACATCCTTTCAGCTCTATACACATTCACGAGTGATGCAGTAACGGACTTAAGAGATGGTGCTTTGTCCTGAACAAACAAGACGTCCTTCTTGGCCAAATGCAGCCGTTTTTACTTTATTTATTTGCCCAAATGTTGCAACATGTTCACATAATACTCGCCGTTGATAGGTTTTCAAGGTAGTCAAGCAAAATTATGGCACGCACATCCCAAAAAACCTACGCCATGACTTTGCCTGTAAATGAAACGGTCTTCGCATTCTTTGGAGTCGGTTCTAAAATTTGTGTCAATTGTTTTGATTGATCTCTTGCCTCGGCAGTGAAGTAGTGGATTCATATTTCATGCATGTTTATGTAACGGCGTAAGAAAAAAAAAGAAAAAGGAAAAAAAGCCCTCTGTTGCTGCGAAACGTCGCTAAACAGTAAATTGAAACATCTCCACTACCCTGTTTTTGCTTGAGTGTGAGCGAAGTCGGCACAAGCATTATACACAGTTTATACAAGCCTTATTTTCAGATATTCCGGTAACATACAATGTACCGCACTTTTTCAAATGCACAGTATGTCTGCTAGCTGGCGCACTTTCATTCGCTGATCCTTCATTAGAGCTTTGTGGATTTTCTTCACCATTTCTGGAGACGTCACCTCAGTCAGTCGGTCCACTGCCATGCTCGTCTTGGCAGCTCATACGGCCTCGTTTAATCTGAGATACCCAATGTACTCTTGTAAACGAAGGAGTCGGCTCTCTTAAAGTAGACCCTACCTCAGCAGTGATGTTCGTTGCGCTCAGGGCTTTTTAAAAAATAAATCACATAATCATGACCAATTTTCTCCATTTTCACAAGTTCACTCACAACGTTCACTATTGAAGTCTACCAAATAAATACTAAACAATATTGTGTCTTTTCATATTTGATAAAATCTTTATTTTCATCTGGATAAAGGACGACAGTATTTACCGTTATTCTACCCACGGTTTGTATTTAAACCGAAAATTTGAAACTTTTATTTTGATGATCTTGGTCATAACTTCAAAACAAAGTTGCGAATTGTTGTACTTTGAGACGTATAGGAGGACGTCAGTGCGATCGAAGCCGCTTGTAAAAGCTAGTCTACTTCTAAAACAGGTATGATTGATATTCTGTTACATCCTCTGTCCGAAAAAATCTGCATCACTTTCTTAATTCCTGGTGTACAAGCGAAGTCTGTGAAGTAACTCAGTTGACACGTTGACCCAACAACTACAAACAGCAGCTGAACATTCCAGCAGTTAGTTGCGATCAGGCAGTGCGGTCAGGGTGTATTACCGTTCTTCTCAAATAAAGTGGATAGGGGGTGTCATCAGTTACATGAGGTGTCTAGGATGGTGGTTGGGGGGGGGGGGGGTAGTCGACCCAAGGGATGTCAGCAAATCTCACGTAATTTTTTTTCCACAAGAAACAACCTTGGCCCCAGAACAGAACCCTGTAGCAGCTCCCACTTAAGTACCCCATTGGGAGTGCATATCGTTGCCATTTTAAACAGTGCATATAATTACGTTCTGCTGTCTACCAGTACAGATACGGCAAAGGTTTAGGTGAAATGCATTTATGTACTTGTATATGTAAAGGTCAACAGTTCTGAGCTACACCCCTTACTCCATAATATTCCAACTGTTTCAAGAAAGTCCTGTACATCTACATACATATTCCGCAATCGATAAAAAGGTGCGTAGCGGAGGGTACACTGTACCACTAATAATTATTTATTTTCCTGTTCCACGCCGATGTTCAGCATGGAAAAATTCAATATTTGTATACATTCGGATCGGAAACTTTCTAATCCAGGTTTTTTTCCAACAACGACAGCCCTCTTTTGGTCAGGAGACGTATTTTCGGGAACACCCTCGTACATCAAAGAGGTACCTGAAGATCATCCCTCCTGGCTCGAAACTCACCTTGCGACCTTTTTTAGTGACTGAAGACTAGTTAGTTTTAATGCACCAAATTCTCTATGTTTTCTAGATTCGGGTCACAAATTGAGAGAGACACTAACAGATATTTTTTAAACTGAGGTGAATTCGTCTGTCTAAACAAGGACTTACTAATTTACGTGTTTCTTTGTTTTTGTTTTCCCAGGTTCAGTGGGACTTCTCGAAGCAAAACTGCATGGACCTCCGTGAATCACAACGTACGGAACCAGGTACATGAGGCATAATTTCTGATTCGCTGTGGCAGAAACTGCCCCATCATCAATGTGTCCTCTATTATAAAGTCGATGAAATACTGCAACATTGTTGTTCCAATCTGTTTTTTATTGTTCTTATCCTGATCATTAACTAAAAGTAATATTCATACCGGACATTGCGCAAGTGTAGGCCTGTATTTATTCCATCATGATGCATTGTCTCCTTCTCCCCGTCTTTCTATAGCCCTCTTCTCTAATCTCTGTCCATTTCACCTCAATCTGAGGCGAATTCTGTCTGCAATGACTTTCTCCCTCTCTTAATTCTTACATTATATCTCCTTGCGAACGTGTCTTACATCAATACATTCTTTTCAGGAACCTGTAGTGACATAGGGTGGCTGTGTTTCATGCATCTCATTACGACTTCAGATGCCCTGAATTGTATCGCGTACTACAATATAGTTCTGCGTATTCCTTTGCATATGGTCATATTCTGTGTACAAAAATAAATAAATAAAATAAAACACAAAAAGGAAAAAAAAGCATAAACGTCGCGAATCAACTAAGTAATAATGACGTAATCCATACCCCTTCCCTGATATGGAGGTTTTTCGTCAATATTATTGTTTGTGACTCTTTACGTCCTGAACTGTATGGCTAATTATGGTGTAATTTCGAGGGAAAATTCACTGTTGTGCCTGTGTAGTGTCAGTATATATGAGTAAAGGATCCGACGATTACAGTTTGTAGCGTGTAATAATCAATTGTAGCGTCGTTGTACTGTATGAATAGCGGAAAAATATTGAAACTGTAAAACTTATTTCCTCATTTTGTGATGACAGCGAGAATAAGCTTCGTAAAAGTTTATAATCATCTGTAATGTTTGTTGTAAGAGGTGAAGTGCTCTTATACTTAACTAATGGATTAACTGAAGTCTTGCATGCCGCGGTGGAGTAGCCGAGCGGTCTAAAGCGCCGCGCTGCGGATCGCGCGGTTGCTCGCCGTGGAGGTTCGAGTCCTTAGGATAGTTTAACTTAGGTTAAGTAGTTTGTAAGCTATGGACTGATGACCACGTTGTTTGGTCCGATAGATTTACAAACATTTGAACATTTTGAAGTGTTGCATGATGAGCTACGTCACACTACTTGAAGTACCTCTCTTAGTTGGATCTCAACCCCACAGCGGTTGTTTCTTTATAGTAAGGAATACGGACGCTTCAAATCGGAACAGTAGTCTCGGAGGAAATTTCAAACACTACTTTATGATGGGGGCATTTTTCTTGCATTTGTTCTTGTAGTTGTACTGTAATATAGTTCCGTAGGTATATTCGTTTGTATGTGGTTCGACTATCTATAAAATAAGTAGCGAATAAAGTTAGTAGTAAAGCCACAATAAATTAAAACCCAATTCAGGATTGTAAATGAGAATGATGGGTGGTGTTTTAGGGCTACTCTATTTTGAGCAAGTCTCTCCATCTGCTCATAAGAGCAACAACCGCCGTTATAACGTGATTGCTGTAATAGTCTCTTTGTCTCCCTCTGCGATTTTTACCCCACACACGTCCCTCCTATGTTAAATTCACAACTCCTTCATGTCTAAGAGTATGTCCTACCAATCGATCCCTTCTTTTAGTCAAGGTATGCCAGAAACTCCTTTTCTCCCCAATTCTGTTCTGTACCTCCTCATTAGTTACGCGATCCACCCACCTAATCCTCAGCAGTCTTCCGTCTCACCACATTACAAAAGCCTCTATCCTCTTCCTGTCCGCGCTGTTTATCGTCCGTGTTTCACTCCCATACAATTTTTGCTGACAGATTAAAATTGTGTGCCGGAACCGGGACTCCAACCTGGGACCTTTGCCTTTCGCGAGCAAGCGCACTACCGACTGTGCTATCCCGACACGACTCACGATGCCGCCTCACAACTTTACTTCTGCCAGTACCTCGCCTCCTACTTTCCGAACTTCACAGAAGCTCTCCTGAGAACCATGCAAGACTAGCACTCCTGGAAGAAAGGATATGGTGGAGACATGGCTTAGCCACAGCCTAAGGGATATTTCCAGAATGAAAGGCAAAGGCCCCAGGTTCGAGTCCCGGTTCCGGCACACAATTTTAATCTGCCAGGAAGTTTCATATCCGCGCACACTCCGCTGCAGAGTGAAAGTTTCATTCTGGAAAGGTTTTATAACTTGTCAAGAATGTTTACGAAAACTCGTTTTTGCATTATATTTCGCAGTATACACCTATTCACTTTATCGAAGGCGTTTTCATATTCTACAGGTGCTACTTGAGTGTACACTTAAGTTTAGAACTGGAATTCTCGCAATAGACGTGCGTTCCTTCTTTGGTTCGTTCCTTCCTCTGCGCTGGCTCCGTCTTGCCCCGGCACGAGGCGAAGCTTTAGTTTCTCCGCGGTTTCAGACGACTGCCTCGCCTCGTCCTCAGGAATGTCGCTCGCTGAGGGGACAAGACCGCCAGGCGCCGCGTCGCTTTCCCTCCGAAACCCCTCAGGGGTGTACAACCAGTCCGGAAGAATCTCGCCTCGCATCGAGAAAACGGCTCATCTGAACCTGACATTACCTGATTTGGAATTACAGTACGAGGTGCATTCAAGTTCTAAGGCCTCCGATTTTTTTTTTCTAATTAACTACTCACCCGAAATCGATGAAACTGGCGTTACTTCTCGACGTAATCGCCCTGCAGACGTACACATTTTTCACAACGCTGACGCCACGATTCCATGGCCGCGGCAAAGGCTTCTTTAGGAGTCTGTTTTGACCACTGGAAAATCGCTAAGGCAATACCAGCACGGCTGGTGAATGTGCGGCCACGGAGAGTGTCTTTCATTGATGGAAAAAGCCAGAAGTCACTAGGAGCCAGGTCAGGTGAGTAGGGAGCATGAGGAATCACTTCAAAGTTTTTATCACGAAGAAACTGTTGCGTAACGTTAGCTCGATGTGCGGGTGCGTTGTCTCGGTGAAACAGCACACGAGCAGCCCTTCCCGGACGTTTTTGTTGCAGTGCAGGAAGGAATTTGTTCTTCAAAACATATTCGTAGGATGCACCTGCCCTTTGGAACGCAATGGGTAAGGATTACGCCCTCGCTGTCCCAGAAAGTGGACACCATCATTTTTTCAGCACTGGCGGTTACCCGAAATTTTTTTGGTGGCGCTGGATCTGTGTGCTTCCATTGATCTGACTGGCGCTTTGTTTCTGAATTGAAAAATGGCATCCACGTCTCATCCATTGTCACAACCGACGAAAAGAAAATCCCATTCGTTCTGTCGTTGCGCGTCAATATTGCTCGGCAACATGCCACACGGGCAGCCTTGTGGTCGTCCGTCAGCATTCGTGGCAGCCACCTGGATGACACTTTTCGCATTTTCAGGTCGTCATGCAGGATTGTGTGCACACAACCCACTGAAATGCCTACTCTGGAGGCGATCTGTTCAACAGTCATTCGGCGATCCCCCAAAACAATTCTCTCCACTTTCTCGATCATGTCGCCAGACCGGCTTGTGCGAGCCCGATGTTGTTTCGGTTTGTTGTCACACGATGTTTTGCCTTTATTAAACTGTCGCACCCACGAACACATTTTCGACACATCCATAACTCCATCACCACATGTCTCCTTCAACTGTCGATGAATTTCAATAGGTGTCTCACCACGAAAATTCAGAAAACGAATGATTGCACGCTGTTCAAGTAAGGAAAACGTCGCGAGTTTAAGTATCTAAAACAGTTCTCATTCTGCCGTACGGTGCTGCCATCTCTGGGACGTATTGACAATGAACGCGGTCTCGTTTTGAAACAATGCGCATGTTTCTATCTCTTTCCAGCCCGGAGTAAAAAAATCGGAGGCCTTAGAACTTGAATGCACCTCGTAGATCCCAGACTTGGATCCGTTGGAAAACTCCTTGGGAAGTGTAGTCCGCCAGCAAAAGACTAGAGAAAAATCACATTATCACATTGAACATTTGCCGCGGTGGAGTAGCCAAGTGGTCTAAAGCGTCTCGCTGCGGAGCGCGCGGTTGCTCGCCGTGGAGTTTCGAGTCCTCCCTGGGGCATGGGCGTGCGTGCGTGTGTGTGTGTGTGTGTGTGTGTGTGTGTGTGTTGTGTCCTCAGGTTAGTTTACCTAGGTTTAAGCAGTTTGTAAGCTACGGACTGATGACCACGCAGTTTGGTCCGATAGATTTACAAACATTTGAACATTGAACATTTTCATCACCACTGGGAGAAGATTCTGAATTAATATATTGACTGCGAATGATTTTTCTTATCATTTAAACACAAACATCAGTTGCGTTTGCAATAGAAGAGCTTCGTTTTTTTTGTCAGCATTTCTTGGACAAACTTTGCATCTTCCAGATGTACATTTATTTCTTTGAACTGCTAGAATAAACTCTTCCGCGTTTGAGAACTTAGCTGCCTTCAGTGGGATGGATCTTGATACAGCCGAACTTGTAGCTCTTTTTGAGACCTGAGGATAAATATAAAGGTTGGTGCACTCTGCTACTGAGCGAATTGTTTGCGCTTTTGTGAGCACAGCAAAGCATTCTACAGCAGTCTTGCAGTTTTTAGCAGTAAGTTTGGTACCAGGAAGCTGAGTTACTATATTTTGCTTCCTTGTTCTGATATTATTATTAGTTTTCGGTATAGTCATACATTTAGTTACTTTATCGTCACCAATCATATACCTCTCCGGTGTTGCTGAAAAGGAGGATGCCATATCTCCAGCAGCATCTCCATGAGACTGATTACTTTCGGTTAGCACTGCTCTTCTTCTTTATTGTCATCGGAATCTTCAAACTCTGGAATCTCACCGCCTTCATTATCATTAAAAACTTCCTCCAACATCGTTCTAATAGGTTTTTGGTCCTCCACATACGACATCATGATGTGCTCAGCTCGACACAGAAAGTCGCACTACTAGCTACGTGGGGTGTTACCAGCACCCTTGCGTTTAAAACTTGTTGTGTACAGAGTTACGTACTTTTAAAAACACGAACAATGGTTTCACAACAATGTACATCCCTTTGAGCGAACTTAACAAGCCGCTCATGAGTGTGATCAACATGCGTCACTAAATACCAGTAAACTTTTACAGCTGGGGAGCTGTGAACACCCCACATCGCCAGTTGAGGTTAATTGTCGTAACACCTACATTCAGTTCCTTTGCAATTTTTTCAGAGCATTCTCCCGTGTCCAGTCTTTGTAGCACTGCTACCCCACACACTTCCCTCCAATGCTTAATTCACAATTCCTTGATGTCTAAGAATGTGTCCTAGCAACGGATCCCTTCTTATATTCAAGGTATGCTAGAAATTCCTTCCTTTTCTCCCCAATTCTGCTTCGTAATTCCTCATTAGTTACGCGATCCACCAATCTAATCTTCAGCATTTTTATGTAGCACCACATTTCAAAAGCTTCTATCCTCTAACTGTCCGCACTGTTTATCGTCCACGTTTCACTCCCATACAAGGCAACACTCTATACAAATTCCTTCATAAAGGACTTCCTTATGCCTAAATCAATATTCGATGTTAACAAATTTCTCTTTTTCAAAAACGCTTTTCTTCCGATTACCATTCTGCATTTTATATCCACTGCCGTATCTAATGACCAAGTTGTCGATGGCACGTTAAACCCTAAGCTATGACAATCATATGTTATTTTACTGCCCATGTAACAAAACTCATTTACCAACTACCACCTAAATTAATTCCTTCAGCTTCGCCTGATTTTCTAAGACTGCACTCCATTACCCTAGTTTTGCTCTTGTTAATGTTCATGTTATATGCACCTTTCAAGACACTGTCCATTCCGTTCAACTGCTGTTCCAGGTCCTTTGCTGTCTCTGACAGAATTACTATGTCGTCGGCAAAACGCAATGTTTTTAATTCTTCACCCTGAACTTTTAATTCCTTCTCCAAATTTCTCTTTCCATTCCTTCACTGCTTGCTCAATGTACAGATTGAACAACATTGGAGAAAGGCTACAACTCTGTCTTACTCCCTTCCCAACCACTGCATCCCTCTCATGACCTTCAACTCTGACAACCGCTGTCTGGTTTTTGTACAAGTTGTAAATAACCTTGTTGTTGTGGTCTTCAGTCCGGAGACTGGTTTGATGCAGCTCTCCAAAATACCCTATCCTGAGCAAGCCTCTTCATCTCCACATAAGAACGGCAACCTACGTCTGTCTGAATCTGCTTACTGTACCCATCTCTTGGTCTTCCTCTGCGGTTTTTACCCCACACACTTCCCTCCAACGCTAAATTCACAATTCCTTGATGTATAAGAATGTGTCCTACCAATCGATCTCTTCTTTTAGTCAAGGTATGCCAGAAATTCCTTTTCTCCCCAATTCTGTTCAGTACCTCCTCATTAGTTACGAGATCCACCCACCTAATCTTCAGCATTCTTCTGTAGCACCATATTTCAAAGGCCTCAATCCTCTTCCTGTCCGCACTGTTTATCGTCCATGTCTCACTCCCATACAAGGCAACACTCCAAATGTCTTCAGAAAGGACTTCCTTAGGTTTAAATCAACATTCGAGGTTAACAAATTTCTCTTTTTCAAGAATGCTTTTCTACCCATTGCCATTCTGCATTTTATATCCTCTGTACTGCGACCATCATTTGTTATTTTACTGCCCAAGTAACAAAACTCATCTACCTCCTTTATTGCTTCGTTTCCCAATCTAACTCCTTCAGCATCACCTGATTTTCTTACGCTGCAATCCATTACCCTAGTTTTACTCTTGTTAATGTTCATCTTATATGCACCTTTCAGCACACTGTCCATTCCGTTCAATTGCTCTTCCAGGTCCTTCGCTGTATCTGACAGAATTACTATGTCGTCGCCAAAACGCAATGTTTTTAATTCTTCACCCTGAACTTTAATTCCTTCTCCAAATTTCTCCTTGCTTTCCTTTATAGCTTGCTCAATGTACAAATTGAATAACAATGGAGAAAGACTACAACCCTGTCTTACTCCCTATCCAACCACTGCATCCCTTTCATGCCAATCAACTCTGAAAACCGCTATCTGGTTTTGGTACAAGTTGTAAATAACCTTACGCTCCCTATATTTTACTCCTGCTTGCTTCAAAACTTGAAAGAGTTTATTCCAATCAACATTGTCAAAAGCCTTCTCCAAATCTACAAAAGCTAGAAATTTAGGTTTGCCTTTTCTTAATCTATCTTCTAGGATAAGCCGTAAAGTGAGTATTGCCTCCCGTGTTCCTACATTTCTCCTGAACCCAAACTGATCTTCCCCGAGGTCGGCTTCTACCAGCTTTTCCATCCTTCTGTATATAATTCGAGTTAATATTTTGCAACCATGACTTATTAAACTGATGGTTCTGTAATTTTCACACCTGTCTGCACTTGCTTTCTTTGGAATGGGAATTACAACATTGTTCTTAAAGTCTGAGGGTACTTCGCCTGTCTCATACATCTTACACACCAGGTGAAACAGGTTTGTCATGGCTGGTTCTCCCAGAGACTTCAGTAGCTCTGACGGAATATCATCTACTCCAGGGGCCTTATTTCGACTTAGGTCTTTCAGGGCTCTGTCAAATTCTTCTCTCAGTACAGTATCTCCTATTTCATCTTCATCTACCTCCTCTTCGCTTCCTACAATATTGTCTCGAAGTTCATTTCCTTTGTAGAGCCCCTCTATATACTCTTTCTACCTTTCAGCTTTCCCTTCTTTGCTGAGAACTGGTTTTCCATCAGTGTCCTTGATATTCATAGAGCTGTTTTTCTTATCTCCAAATGTTTCTTTTATTTTCCTGTAGGCTGTATCTATTTTTCCTCTATTTATACATTCTTCTACATCCTTGCATTTGCCTTCTAGCCACTCCTGCTTAGCCATTTTGCACTTCCTGTCGATCTCATTTCTTAGTCGTCTGTACTCCATTTTGCCTGTTTCTTTTACTGCGTTTTTATATTTTCTCCTTTCATCGATTAAATTTAGTATCTCCTGTGATATTCAAGGATTTTTTGTAGGTCTTGCCTTCCTACCTATTTTGTCCTCTGCTACCTTCACTATTTCATCTCTCAATGCTACCCATTCCTCCTCTACTGTTTTATTTTCCCCTGTTTCTGTCAATTGTTGCTTAAAGCTCCCTCTGAAATTCTTAAGAACCTCAGGTTCCTTCAATTTATCTAGGTCCCATCTCCTTATTTTCCTACCTTTTTGTAGTTTCTTTAGTTTCAGCCTACAGTTCATAACCAACAAGTTATGGTCAGAGTCTATATCTGCCCCTGGGTACGTCTTACACTGTAAAACCTGGTTCCGAAATCTATGTCTTACCATTATAAAATCTATCTGGTATCTCCCGGTGTCTCCTGGTCTCTTCCACGTATACAACCTTCTTTTGTGATTCTTAAACCAGGTGTTTGTTATTACTAAATTATGTTCTGTGCAAAATTCTACCAGGCGGCTTCCTCTTTCATTCCTTTTGCCCAGACCATATTCACCTACTATCTTCCCTTCCCTTCCTTGTCCTACTACCGAATTCCAGTCTCCCATAACAATTAAGTTTTCCTCTCCCTTAATTGTCTGAATAATTTCCTTTAGCTCCTCATATATTTCTTCGATTTCCTCATCATCGGCAGAGCTTGTTGGCATATAAACCTGTACTACTGTTGTCGGTGTTGGCTTCGTATCTATCTTGACAATGATAATGCGATCACTGCGCTGGTCATAGTAGTTTACCCGCATTCCTATTTTCTTATTCATTATCAATCCTACTCCTGTGATACCCCCAATTGATTTTGTATTTATAATCCTGTACTCACCTGACCAGAAATCCTGTTCATCCTGCCACCGAACTTCACTAATCCCCACTATATCTAAGTTCAACCTATCCATTTCCCTTTTTAAATTTTCTAATTTTCCTACTCGATTAAGGGATCTAACATTCCACGCTCCGACCCGTAGAATGCCAGTATTGTCTTTCCTGATGATCACATCCTCCTGAGTAGTTCCCGCCCGGAGATCCGAATGGGGGACTATTTTACCTCCGGAATATTTTACCCAAGACGATGCCATCAACATATGTTCATACAGTAGAGCTGCATGTCCTCGGGAAAGGTAACGGCTGTAGTTTCCCCTTGCTTTCAGCCGTTCGCAGTAGCTGTGTGGCAAAGCCACATTAGCTGATGTTACAAGGCCAGCTCAGTCAATCATCCAGACTGTTGCCCCTGTAACTACTGACAAGGCTGCTGCCCCTCTTCAGGAACCACACGTTTGTCTGGCCTCTCCACAGATACCCCTCCGTTGTGGTTGCACCTAAGGTACGGCTATCTGTATCGTTGAGGCACGCAAGCCACCCCACCTCGGCAATGTCTGTGATTCAGAACTTGAAAGAGTTCATTCCAATCAAAAGCCTTCTCCAAATCTACAAAAGCTAGATATGTATTTTTTTTCCTTTTCTTAATCTATCTTCTACGATAAGCCGTAAAGTCAGTATTGCCTCCCGTTTTCCTACATTTCTCCTGAACCCAAACTGATCTTCCCCAAAGTCGGCTTCTACCAGCTTTTCCATCCTTCAGTAAATAATTCGTGTTAATATGTTGCAACCATGAATTATTAAACTGAGGATTCTGTAGTTTTCACACCTGTCTTCACCTGCTGTCTTTGGAATGGGGATTATAACATTTTTCTTAAAGTCTGAGGGTACTTCGCCTGTCTCATACATCTTACACACCAGGTGAAACAGGTTTGTCATGGCTGGTTCTCCCAGAGACTTCAGTAGCTCTGAGGGAATGTCATCTACTCCAGGGGCCTTATTTCGACTTAGGTCCTTCAGTGCTCTGTCAAATTCATCTCTCACTATAGTATCTCCTATTTCATCCTCATCTACTTCTTCACCCTTTCCTACAATATTGCCTCTAAGTTTCATTTCGTTTGTAGCGCCTCTTTGTCTTATCTCCAAATACCTCTTTTATTTTCCTGTAGGCGGTATCTATTTTCCCCCTATTTATACATTCTTCTACATCTTTGCATTTGTCTTTTATCCACTACTGCGCAGCCATTTTGCACTTCCTGGCAATCTCATTTCTTAGTCGTCTGTACAGTCTGTACAGTGAAGCCATAAGTGATCGCAAATTGCGATTTGTTTCATTAAAAATGAACGCTGTAACGTCGTCAAAAATATATAATAGAAAGATCTAGGTTTCCTTTTTCCCCGCTAGCTATTAGAGAACGGAACGGTAGAGAAATATCACAAAAGTGGTCCGATGAACGCTCTGCTGTGCTCTTCCATGTGACTTGCTGAGCATTTATGTAGATGTAGATCTACTATCCTCCAGGTGGAATCTACCGCAGCCGGCCGAAACCGACGCCGCCTTTCCGAGGTGGTACCACATTATTTTTTTCCTCCCCTGGCGGTGTAATTTCAGCCTCGAGCTAGTGCCCTAGCCACCTGGCCAGTGACATAATTACGCGACTGCATAATTCATTCGCAACTTTTCACCTCCCACGCCGTGAAACCGCAGCATCGCCCGTCTGCCGCGCTGATGAATAATTCGCCGGCGAGTTAGCCCAGAGAACGGCTGAGGCGTCCACCCCTAAACAAACTCTGCACCCCCTCAGGTGGAGCCACGGGGGTTGGTTCTGCAGCGAGTAAACAAACAGCGCCGGTCTTTGCCTAACCTTCCGCCTCCGCGCTCTCTAATTCCACCCACACCACTGCACTTTTTCACTCACGGCTGCTACGCGAAATTCTCATTTCCTCCTCCGTTACTTCTCCCCTACTCTCGCCCACCCACCGTTGCAATCTTTACTCATTTTTCCGGTTGTTTTTCTTTTTTTTTTTTTTCTTTATTCCGTCTCGTTGCCTGTACCTTGCACAGTCGCTACGTGGTAGCGCAAAATTTCCCCTGAGATCTTACACTGTGCATCATTTTCTTATCCTTGTCTGGCCCTCCCTTTCCCTTCCCCTCCCCCCACCCTCCCCCCATCTCTCCCTCCCTCTCTCTTTCTCTCTCTCTCTCTCTCTCTCTCTATCTCTCTCTCTCACTCTCCCGGCAAACCTCGCCTTTCCGGGGAACTAAGCGTATTGTGCACGCACGAGGAGAGGAAACGGGAGGCAGAAGAAAAGCTCCCCAGCACACGTATGCGGAATAATTCCCCACGGCCACGGAAGGATATTGCGGGTTCCTCGCTCCTCAGACGCGACACAAATTCTCCTCCTCCCAGATGCCCAAATGTTTGCTGCCAGCTCCCCTCGCGCAATAGCAGCTTAGCAGGACTTGCCTTATTGCGGGTCCGCACCAGCAAATGTAAAACAATTTGTAAGTCCGACTGCGGATTTCACCAGCTGCGACTCTGCAGTCTTAGGAGCAGAGGGGTCGGACTGAATATCTTAATTTTTTCGTGAAAGACACAAAAAAAAGCCGCACTGACGTGTTTTACGACTCACTTCAGATCTGTAGTTTTATAAGTTTTTTCAGTCAATTTGGACCAAAATAGTAATCTAAATAATAAAAAATTACAAGTTATTTTATAATTGGGGCATCCGCATCTGAGTAAATACATTTTCTTTAATGAATTTATCAATTGTTTTAAAAAATCAATTGTTTAAAAAAATTGATTGTATGACTTTGTATAGTAAAAGAAGCTATTTTGAAAATTCAGTTAAAAATGTCCTCTTATAAAACAATCAATAAATTCTGGAGCCGCTTCAGCTGTTTTTACGAGGTCCTTTTACATACAGGTCCACTACCGGTTTCGCGTCAATAGAGGCCCATCTTCAGGTGTTTTCTCTCCTCATAATTCGATACTGAGTCCCAACATTCTACTGTGTCTCAACATTTCTGAGTTTACTTCGCCACTTCGCAATGCACTCCTCTATGCCTCCATAGGTCTGCTACAACTTGATGTTTCTAATTAAAGACCTTCAGTTTTATTTTTTTATAGTGGCCACCTTCACTCCATTGGCGATCTACGAGTTTTATCGACAATACGGTAGTCAAAATCACGCGACTACATGTCCCACATTTTAACGTCCATGTTTTTAATCCTGAAAGACAATGTTTTGATTTTGGACTTTGACCTATGTATTTGGCTCTATTGAATTTTTAACCAATTGACGGATGAAAGAAACTAGAATGTTGGGACTCTGTAACGAATTATGACGAGAGAAAAAAATTTAACACCTGAAGATGGGTCTCTATTGACGCGAAACCGGTAGTGGACCTGTATGTAAAAGGACCTCGATAAAAACAGCTGAAGCGGCTCCAGAATTTATTGATTGTTTTATAAGAGGACATTTTTAACTGAATTTTCAAAATAGCTTCTCTTACTATATAAAGTCATACAATCAATTTTTTAAAACAATTGATAAATTCATAAAAGAAAATAAAAAAATTTATTAATAAAATTGTCTGAAACCCTTTTAGGAAAAAACATTTAGGTAGTGGCAGGTTCCGAACCACTGACCTTCAGCGCCACAGTCTAACGCGTTGCCCACTAAGTTTTTATATTTTTTATTATTATTATTATTATTTCTTTGTTCTTTTATTGTGAGGAACTGGGATTTTAGTTTTATTTATTTATTGATATAGGTTATATGACATTTGCCTTTCTCAGCTTCCTTCGCCAAGGTAAATAAGGAACAGATTTGCCCCTCTAGCGTGACGCATAATTTCAAACGTCAACACTGTGTAACGATACACTATTTTTTTTTTTTTTTTATCTTTGATCAGCGATGCTTAAGTCCTCCGGTTCCCTCTGACTCGCAATGCAACCAATTTAATTTCGTTCGTCATTTTTTACTCCCAAACAAGCGAGAAGACGGAACCGTGATAGTAGTTTGACTCACTCTCTGGTCTCTATCTGATGTGATAAGACGTCTTTCATACCTGTATCCACTCATGTAACTAAGAATGATGCAAGTTGTTGCTGAAAATATATTATTTAAATTTAAAAGCATTCCCTCTCCTTGGGTCTCATTTAAATCAAACTCCTCCACGTCAAATATTTAATTTCTTGATGTTTTTCAGCTCCTCGTCAACCGTAATAGTTTAATGTTCAGACGCCATTACAATCGCTTCGCATTGTCTGCAAAATTTCAATCAATCAATGAATCATCTTTATACTATACTTTGCTTGGTTTTAGAACCTGCAGTCATTTCTTTCGTAATTTCACCAAGTCTGATCATTTTTTTTATTATTCTATCGTTACCAGTAACTTCATGTTCCACCCACGGTCACACAACAATGAAAAGCGAAGTGAACAGAATGAACATTGATCTCGTACGGAAAGTATCTCGAATTTCACGGCTTAAATAAGAAAAAGTTATCCTTTCCAGCTTCTAAATACGAAGTGCAGGATCCAGCTAGGTCTGTCTGTAAAATTTGGTACTAATCGGTTGAACGGTTCGTCTTAAAAACAGGGAACACATTACGGACAGACAGGCAGAGAGACATCCCAAAATCGCCGTTATTTTTGCAAATATCTCTGAAACGATACGAGATATGAAAGAACATAAAAGAGCAAAGTTGTAGAGAATTTTCTCCTCTACAAATTCGGTTATTCAATTTTCGTGTCAGATGAATAGTTAAGTCGTTATTTTTATTTAAATTTCTAGCTGTCAAAAGACGATCACAAAGGCCCACTTTTAGTGTTACTACCGTAACCTAAAATGGGCCAAATGATTCCTTTGGACTCTTGGACTCTTCGAAAGCGGTAGAGGGAAGAGTGAAAAAACTAGCCTTGAGATTCGTGATCCGTCGACGTCTAGGTCGTCGCCAGATGCTACTGCAGTTTCTAATAGTATTTTAAACTCGATACACTGTAAAAGGCATTAAAGATAAAGGTGAAGCATTGAGTTAAAATTCATGATGCAGCCGCGAATTGGACCCGGATCTTCACGCTTCCTAAGTAGACGTCTTACCACTAGACTACCGCATCACTAGCGATAAAGTCGTCTCGGAATAGTCTAACAAGGAAAGTACTTGGGTCGAACAAACACACATACACCAAAATCGTATGAGAGATAATGTAAAGATCCCTTATTGCACTATGATACTCCCGCATCTGCAAAACTCTGCAATCGTCCGTTAGAGGCCTCTGCGTGTGCCATGCCGCATTGCACTTTGACCTGTCGGTTCGCCAGTAGGGACGGTGCAGTGTGCCTCCGAAGTTGCGTTTTGTGACGTTATTTGTGTGGTGAAGCGTCAGATGGGGCGGCGATTGCTAATCAATCCTGCTAATGTGTTGCGATTAGTTGAGGTGAAGTTACGATGAACCCTTCTTCGTGAAGATGGTATTAGTGTAGAAGATGAATCATTTGCATGCTTTCTCTTATCTGTTATGGCACAGAAATATGAGCATAAGTTAGATACTGTTGTTACAAACTCATAATAATGATAATAGGGATGATCATGACGAACAACTCATTGCAAGCGGTAGTGCTACGGTAAGTGCGAGAAGAGGCGATGGAAGCAGTGGCAGTGAATACCAACAGTCTTTCGGGAAGAAGGTTAAAGTTTCAACTATCATCACGGCTTTTGATGACAATTCGCTAGAGAACATGTACGATGATTATTACATAAGTAATAGTTAAAATATCTGCATTACGTATGGCGTCTACAATGACATCTACAGTGCTATCTAGAGCATGGTTGCAGAGCTTTGCAGAAAGACGACACCCACCAGCACATTGAGGTGTACGTAGAGATACTGTAACCAAACGTTCATACATATATCTTTGTTCGAGCGCAAGTACTTTCCTTGTAATTAAGACTTCCCTCCGTATGACAACTCTAATTCAGCTTCTGTGTTCCCTGAAATATTGGCACTACTGCCAAGGCTCTCCATGCAGAGGAATAGCACCTCGGCAATTGACATATCGGAACATTCCTGCCTTTTAACCTTAGGCTAAGGTGATATAAATGTCATTATAAATAAAAACCTACAAACCCAGATACTGTTTTGCGTCTCTAAAATGTTAAAGACATTAACTATGTGTAAATTTAGCCCTTAAAATTTCTTGAGTCTTATTTTGATTTTTGCAGTCTGTGGTCATGTGGGACCCTTTCTACGTAGATGCGTACTGGTAGCGTTGTCATCTGCAATCAAATGATGTATTTGAAACTTGAACTAGAAGTGTCGTTTCTTAAAATCCTCACAATTTTCAAACATATCATTCGGTTGCAGATGACAACGATACCGGTAGGTAACTACGTAGAGCTAGGTTTAAGTAGTTTGTAAGCTACGGACTGATGACCAAACAGTAGAGTCCGATAGATTTACAAACATCACATCTACATACATACTTCGCAATTCACCGCAAGGTGCGTGGCGGAGTACACTGTAGCACAACTAGGCATTTCCGTTCCAATTCCACTCCCAAATAGAACGAGGAAAAAAGAATGTCTCTATGTCTCTCTACGGCAGCGGCAGCAAGATCGTACTACACTCAGCTTCAAATTCCGGCCCTCTAAATTTCCTCAACAGAAATTCACGAAAAGAACGTCGTCTTTCCTCCCGCGATCTCCAATTGAGTTGCCGGAGCATTTCCGAGACACTCGCGCATTGGTCGAACCTACCAGTAACAAACCTAGCTGCTCGCCTCTGAACTGCTTTTATGTCTTCCTTTAAACTGATCTGTTGCGGGTCCCAAACACTTGAGCAATACTCAAGACGTGGTCGTACAAGCGTTTTATACGCGGTCTCCTTTACAGATGAAGTACATTTTCCCAAAATTCTCCCAATAAACCGAAGTCGGCTGTCCTCCTTACAACTATCCTTACACGTTCGTTCCATATCATATCGCTGTGCAATGTTACGCATAGATATTTGAACGATGCGACTGCATCAAGAAGCTCACATCTAAAGCTGTATTCGAACATTATGGGGTTGTTTTTCCTACTCATACGCATCACCTTACATTTTTCTACATTGAGAGCTAGCTGCCATTCTTCGCACCAACTAGAAATTTTGTCCAAATCATCCTGTATGCTGTTACAGTCAGTTACAGACGACACCCTCCCATACACCACAGCATCATCAGCAAACAGCCGCAAATTACAAGTTACTCTGGCCATCAGATCATTTGTATAGATAAAAAATAATAGCGCTCCTACCACACTCCCCTGGGGCACGCCTGACGATACACTCGTCTCATATATTCATCATCACGTCAGCTATGTAGGAAGGGTCCCGCATGACCACAGAAAGTAAAAGCAAGGTAAAAACAAAATACGTCTTTTTAGGCCTAAATTTACATGTAGTACAGTACTAAAATCAAAGTATTTTGTTTTCACAGCAATAAATAAATGGAAAACACACTGATGATAGCACAGAGGTTCCGAAACTATGAAACTACCTAGCAGATTAAAATTGTGTGTCGGAACCGGGACTCGAACCTGGGACCTTTGCCTTTCGCGGGCAAGCTATCCCGACACGACTCACGGTCCTTCCTACTACTTTACTTCCACCAGTACCTCGCCTCCTACGAACCAAACTTCACAGAAGCTCTCCTGCGAAACATGCAAGACTAGCACTCCTGGAAGAAAGGATATGGTGGAGACATGACTTAGCCACAGCCTATGGGATGTTTCCAGAATGAAACCTTCTCTCTGCTGCGGAGTGTGCGCTGATATGAAATTTCCTAGAAGATTAAAACTGTGTACAGGAACCGGGACTCGAACCTGGGACCTCTTCAACTCCACATAAGAACGGCAACCTACATCTGTCTGTATTTGCTTATTGTACCCATCTCTTGGTCTTCCTCTGAGGTTTTTACCCCACACACTTCCCTCCAACGCTAAATTCACAATTCCTTGATGTCTAAGAATGCGTCCTACCAATCGATCTCTTCTTTTAGTCAAGGTATGCCAGAAATTCCTTTTCTCCCCAATTCTGCTCAGTACCTCCTCATTAGTTACGCGTTCCACCCACCTAATCTTCAGCATTCTTCTGTAGCACCACATTTAAAAATCCTCTATCCTCTTCCTATCTGCACTGTTTATCGTCCATGTTTCACTCCCATACAAGTCAACACTCCACACAAATGCCTTCATAAAGGTCTTCCTTACGCCTAAATCAATATTCGATGTTAAACAATTTTCCTTTTTCAAAAACACTTTTCTACCCATTGCCATTCTGCATTTTATATCCTCTGCACTGCGACCATCATTTGTTATTTTACTGCCCAAGTAATGTTTCGTTACCTAATCTATTTCCTTCAGCATCATCCGATTTTGTTAGACTGCATTACCGTAATTTTGCTCTTGTTAATGTTCAAATAGGACACTCAGTATACCATAACAATAGTTTACGTTCTATAATTAAAAGAAAAGGATATTTTATGACACACAATATTCATATGGAGAAAAACGTTCAAATGTCTGTAAATCTATGGGACCAAACTGCGTGGTCATCAGTCCTTCGCTTACAACGTACTTAAACCTAGGTAAACCTACCTACGGACACACACACACACCCATGCCCCAGGGAGGACTCGAACCTCCACGGCGAGGAACCGAGCGCTCCGCAGCGAGGTGCTTTAGACCGCTCGGCTACTCCACCGCGGCTATTCATATGGAGAAATAAGCCTTAAATTACTACATTTTTGCCAGTAATGTCTGGCGAATATCTTGTGACGTTTAATTGCCTAGTGGTAAAATTCGATTATTAGTCATGTACACGTACAGAGGTTGTCCTGTATGCCGGGCTTTGGAAGTACGGAGGAGGGCGTGAAGCCCCGCTACTGTGCTGTGACGTCACAGAGTGGGACGGCCTTGAACCACGGCCTTGACGAAGGCATGCTGAGGGCGCCCCGAACAGCTGACGGCGGAGCACTGGAGGCTTAATGGCGTGTGATGGAAGAGGGGGGGGGGAAGAGAAAGGGGAGGGGATGGGTGACTGCCACCCAGAGGGAGTGGGGGGGATGGCTTTACTGCCGCTCTGATAACCGCGACAGGCGGCGGCTGCGACCTTGGGGCAGGCGGACAAGGTCACCACTGTCTGCGTGGGTGGAGTGCGGACCTGCCTCTGCAAGACGGTGGAGAACAGAGGCGCTGGCGGTAGCTATTCATTGAGCAGGATTATTGTTTACTTTTTGCATTTTACTAGCTGTCGCGTTGCTGTGACCTGTTATCTCCACATATATAAAAGCGAAAGGACACTCATACACTCACTCACTGACTAAACACGAAATCTCGAAATCTCACCTATGAAGCTGATATTTGGCTGGGGATATACCGGGTGATCAAAAAGTTAGTATAAATTTGAAAACATAATAAATCACGGAATAATGTAGATCGAGAGGTAAAAATTGACATATAACGCTTGGAATGACATGGGGTTTTATGAGGAAAAAAAAAAAAAAAAAAAAAAAAAAAAAAAAAAAAAAAAGAAGGAAGTTCCAGAAATGTCCGACAGATGGCGCTGGACATCAAAACGTCAGTGACAGATACCGTGACGGGTGAGAGGTACGCCGATATGTTACAGAATCGCATCATCCCCAGCCTGGCTGATAAACACCTGCTGGAACGTACGATTTTTATGCAGGATGGCGCTCCACCCCATATTGCTAGACGCGTGAAAGATATCTTGCGCGCTTCGTTCAGTGACGATCGTGTGCTCAGCCGCCACTTTCGTCATGCTTGGCCTCCCAGGTCCCCAGACCTCAGTCCGTGCGAATATTGGCTTTGGGGTTACCTGAAGTCGCAAGTGTATCGTGATCGACCGACATCTCTAGGGAAGCTGAAAAACAACATCCGACTATAACTCCGGACATGCTTTACAGTGCTGTTCACAACATTATTCCTCGACTACAGCTATTGCTGAGGAATGATGGTGAACGTATTGAGAATTTCCAGTAAAGAACATCGTCTTTGCTTCGTCTTAATTTGTTATGCTAATTATTGCTTTTCTGATCAGATGTAGCGCCATCTGTCTGTCATTTTTAAACTTCCTTTTTTTTCTAATAACACCCCATGTCATTCCAAGCATGTGTGTCAATTTTTACCCCTCTACCTACATTATTCCGTAATTTATTAAGTTTTCAAATTTATACTAATTTTTTTATCGCCCGGTAGTTTATAGGTAGAAGACGTAAGCCAAGAAAGGATTTTGCGATAGGACCGATAGTTCGGAAGATATGACGCCATAAACAATGAAAACTTCCCCGTCTTGCGGCTCATGATAGTGTGACTTTATCAGTCCACTGTTTGAGCAGTAGTGCACTTAGCGACTTGCAACAAACTTAAATATAATTTCAAACCTTTAGGAAACTTTTTCTCGCTGACTACCACAGTAAAACGACGAAAGAAAAAAAGTTTCTCGCTTACTACTTTTTCGACGTTCATGCAGTAAAATTACGGCATTTGGCATGACGTATACTATTAATTGTATTCGCGAGAAATGTTACAGACAGTATACACACACACATAAAACCGAATGTACGTTCGAAATTTTATCATAGTACGATATGTGGATAACAACACCATTCTGATTGGTTGACGCAACTACCAGGATTTATCTTGGAAATGAACTGTATTTTTGGTCGTGGAAATAAGCACCACGTGATCTCGGCATAAACCTCCCGATCGCACACTTTTAGTTGGCCTCTGAGCGGAGGATGCTGGGAGTGGAAGCTTACGACCAGAATTGACTGCTGAAACTTTCCCATAGCAGCCAACTTACGCCTTTAATTAACGAATATCGAAAGTATTAATAAGAATACAATTTTCTCTTAAGTTATTTCATATGTTACACAGAAGCAAATATTCTTTCTATCATGTTACCAGAGACCTACTTCAGAAAGCATTTTTACTGTTGAATTGGAAATTAATATTAATTATCATTTACTCTCCTTTTTGTATGAGTGTTCGCTTTCGCATGTTTCAAAGTGTTTCACTACCTAATAGTGGACAGCATCACAATACAACCAACTTTTTAAATTCTCCCGGTAGACTACCATTTCAGGAGTGATTCTTTCCTGAGAATTTCATAGCAACTAATAATATGCGATTGTGAATAGTGGAACTTACGTTATTAACTAGAAATGTCATGCACCGCTTGAAAGACGAATAAAGTGTTTTCATTACATCAATAATTTATTGCATAAAAGTGTTTCGATATGAAAGCTATTTGCTTTTAGTAGATCAATACTTTTATTGTTAACGAAAAAATTTTCAAAACGAAAAGTGTCACTTCATAGTATTTCCATAATTCTATTGTTACGAAAAATTTTCAAAATAAACGTTGTTTGTATTTAGAACGTCAGTAAGTTCATTGTAACAAATCGAAAATTAAGGGTGACTGACTTTTGTATGTCAATGATTTTATTGTTAAAAATGAAGGGTGTTTGTTTTTAGTTTATTAATAAATTCTCTGTAAAATATAAGAGGTTTGCTTTTTATTACGTCAATAAATTGATTGTTAAATAAAGGAATGGACTATTTAATTTCGTCAAGCGAACTAAGTCGGGGAATACTTAGATGTTTTAAGAAGTTCACTAATTTTGTTTCATACCATAGTGACATTCTAGTATTCAGACCTTGGGAATGAAATATGTATACTCTTGTGGGTTTGTGGATCCGCCTCGTTGCAAAACACTTACGCTGAAATAACATGGTTACAAAGCTGTGAAACATATTGCAATATCAGGTATACATTTTTTTTTCGCCGTATCGTGTAAACATTCGATTTCGTACCGTTATATCATTAAACTATAGTACATTCTATAATGTCGTCTTTCTTTGCGTCGTACACCATTTCATCAAGGCGGATCCACAAACCCACATTTGTAACTCAAACACGGACTAACAGAAGAGATTCAAATCACAATGATTATGTATACGGTGTTCGTACCGTTTGTT
The DNA here is from genome assembly GCA_026315105.1 of Locusta migratoria. Classification (NCBI taxonomy): domain Eukaryota; kingdom Metazoa; phylum Arthropoda; class Insecta; order Orthoptera; family Acrididae; genus Locusta; species Locusta migratoria. The sequence goes on along the minus strand of CM048754.1, from coordinate 79,380,715 downwards.
ATACTAAGAGTACACTTTGCTGAAAGAGTTCGTAACGTAGTGAGCTGCTGTCGGTTGGATATTGTGTGTCTAATATCATGCCTACCTTGTATGGGCCCCCACACACATGAACAGTACTAAAGAGTTATAGTGCTTACTAAGGTGCTTCCTTTCGTGACGGATTAAGCTTTCTTTGCATTCTTCCGGTCTTACTCTGGCATATGAATTGCCCCTGATTAACTGTATTTAGTCGTTCCATTCTCCTTACACCTTCGGCCACATATTTCATGCTGACTTCAGAATTTGAACTTGTGTATTCCAGTTAACGTTTGTAGAGCTAAGACTTTTCCCAGACCAGCACAAAGGTGTCATGAACCACATGGCCAGCCTTTAGGACAAAGAGAGTGGGCATAAATAAAATAATTCTAAAATTTCTGACGACGGATTACAATCTAATGAAAAATGACGATTCGTTTGAAGTATTACAATAGTTAGGCCCCATTAATATTCAAGAAGTTGGTAAAATTAAACGCCAATGAAATCATATAAAAATAATTTTTTCCGACAATCTAAAACCACCGTTTGCTTGCCTGACCAGAGGACCATCATATCGTGGGGACGAAATAATTTTCCATGTCCTGTATTAATTAATGTATCAAACTGGCAAGATGGCGATCAGCCACAAAGGCTACCGGAGCCGTTAAGTTCAAACCCGGAGAGCCAACGTCTTCGGGGAAGGACACTTCTGTTCCCGCCGTCTTTGACGAGTTGCCGCCAAGACAGACCGCCACCCTAGGAGGCGTGAAACCGGCCCTTGCGGCCCAGAACTCTAACTGTGCTCTGGTCAGGATGGTAACACGTCACTAGTTTCGCCGGCGGAAGAATGAGCGGTGCGAAACTCGCGTTAACAAACCTGTCGTGAGCGACGTGGCCGCCCTCAGCTCGGCAGTTGCTTCAGACGCTGGCAGTCCGCGATCGCCTGTTGTGCAGAAGCCGCCATGCTCAGTCTCGGTGATATTTCGTTGACAGACAGGAACTTCACAGTTCCACCGAGCAGGTATTCGCGATTTAAGTGAAGTAATTGCATTCGATCGCGAGTTTAATAAATACGCAATGGTCTGCATATCGGGCGATAGGTGCGATGATTACTAATATGCTTTTCCTATAGCATTTGTGCCGCCCTGTTTCGGGCTCAGTTCAAAATGTTCAAATGTTTGTAGAGCTTATGGGACTTAACTAAGGGGTCATCACTCCCTAAACTTACAAACTACTTACGAACTAGCTACAACTAAGGACGGCACAAATATCCATGCCCGAGGGGGGATTCGAACCTCCGACCGTAGTGGCCGTGCAGACTGTGACTGGCGCGCCGCAGACCGCTCGGCCACCGCGGCCAGCTCGGGCTCAGTCTACTGTTCTCATGACCAACGGAAATTTTCATGAAACTCAATATGCTACCTCGTAATTCTATATGCTACTTTCAGAAGACAAAGATTATTTGAATCAACTGCCCGACTTCTTGTCTGTAGCCTTCCTCTGTTGCTATCATTTTTATTCATTTACAAAATAATAGAAACCCCTGCTGGAAGAGAGGTCACAGCAACAGAAAATTAACAGGTAAGACACCTGTGAATTGGGAAGTGAAAGTCAGGAAGACTGATTTAAGTCATAATCACGTTTCTTTCGCCCCACAACCAACCACACGAAGAGACAGGCGCTACACGTTGTCCAAAGATTTCTCCAGAAGTTACAAAAGGTAGAAATGTAGGTTTGCTTTTCCTTGGCCCATCTTCTAAGATAAGTCGTAATTTAAGTATTGCCTCCCGTGTTCCTATATTTCTCCTTAATCAGAGATGATGTTGTTCGAGGTTGGCTTCTAGCAGCTTTTCCTTGCTTCGTGTTCTCAAGGAATGTCGTCTACTCCACGGACCTTCCTTCGCCTAATGTCACAGATGAACCTATTCGCAATTCAAGATGAAATTGCAACACGTACCCCTTTCTTTCCCATCTCTATTTCTTGGTTCCTTCTTTTTAGTTAATTACTTTATATTGGAGGTCTTTCTAGCCTATCTTCAATGATTACCATCGCTCTGAACATCAGTAGGGGAAGGATGGGCATAGTGAACACTTTCGGGATGTTTGCCACTGGCTTCTTTCTTTACGTTAGAGTGCTGATATCGAGCGGCGAACACCTCAACTACTCAGACATTATTGTAGTGTTCGAGTAAGAAGCCGCGGCAGAGCGGCCGAGCGCATTGAGGCGCTATGCTTCGATGCACAAAAGCCGTTCCCTCTCGGGGCTTCGAATCCCTCCCCCCCCCTCGGGCATGGATGTTTGTGCCGTCCTTAGTAAAGGCTAGTTCATAAGCAGTTTATAAGTTTAGGCACTGATGACCCCGCAGTTAAGTCGCATAAACTATACAAACATTTCAACATTCAAGTAAGAAGGTATTTCACCTGAATTTCCTGGCTTTGGACGTACTGAGATCTAAGTAAGATCTAAATAAGATATCACTATGGTGTAAAAATTGGCAATTGACTCTAAATAATGAGAAGTGTGAAGTTGTCCACATGAGTACGAAAAGAAATCCGTTAAACTTCGTTTACAAGATAAATCAATCAAACGTGAAGGCCGTAAACACCAGAAAATATCTAGGAATTACTATTACTTCAGACCTAAACTAGATAGAACACGTAGATAATGTCGTGAGAAAGGCGAACCAGAGACTGCGTTTTGTTGGCAGAACCCTTAAAAGATGCAACAGAACTACAAAAGAAACTGCATACACTACGCTTGTCTGTCCATTCTTGGTGTATTGTTGCCCAGTGTGGGATCCTTAACCTGGAACTGGAACTATCGACTATTAAAACAAACTAATAATATATATAACTTCCTTGATAATAAATTTTAGTTTTATCAAGGCAATTATTTACATACATTTATTAGCATCATTATTTTGTTTATAATAGTAGGTAGTTGCAGTTCCCAGGTTATGTTTAAATTTATTCCTTGTTTTACCCTCCACACATAGTATATTCATCTATTACTGTTTAGTTTCTAAGTTGCTAATTCTAATAACATTATGTCAAAGATGAGTTATATTATGTATGTCAATAAAAAAATCAAATGTTTTTAAAGCTTATGGGACTTAACTGCAGCGTCATCAGTCCCTAAACTTACAAACTGCATATGAACTAACTTACACTAAAGACAGCACAAACATCCATGCCCAAGGGGGGATTCGAACCCCCGACGGGGAAGGGCCTCGCGCATCGGAACATATCGCCTCAATGCGTTCGGCCGCTCCGCCGCGGCTGTCAGTATAATTGTAGACGTTTGTCATCTCTTTCAATACAGTATCAAAACATTGTAACCTCTTTGACACAGCAGTCAAAACTCTGAAGATGGCCTTATAAGCCGAAAACCAATTATGTAAACAAAAACAAATTCGTAGAACACACACAAAATTATGAAAATTCATCGTGAAGATGGGGCAGGATCAGCAACTGGATATGTAATGAAAACCATTTATTTTTTATTTTTTCGTCCCAGTTGCACTGTTTAGAAGTTGGTAACTAGTTTCGGACTTGTTCGTCGATTTTCAAACCATAGGCCTTATTCCAACCGCAACAATACACTGCATCAAGCGAATGACTGATAAAATTTGTGAATACATGATTACATTGAAATTTAAAATAGTTTTTAACCTATTTTAAATTTCAATGTAATCATGTTTTAACAGTGGACATCGTACAGATTTTATCAGAAATTTGCTTCATGCATTGTATTGTTACGGTTGGAATAAGGCCTATGGTTTGAAAATGGACGAACAAGTCCGGCACTAGTTACCAAGTTCTAAGTAGAGCAACTGTGACGAAAAAATAAAAAATGAAATTGCGTGCTTATGGAATACCTCCCCAGTTGTGCGATTGGATTTACGATTTCCTATCAGAAAGGACACAGTTCGTTGTAATTGACGGTACGTCATCGAGTAAAACAGAAGTGATATCTGGCGTTCCACAGGGAAGCGTTATAGGCCCCCTACTCTTCCTCGTGTTTATAAACGATTTAGGAGACAATCTGAATAGCTCCCTTAGACTGTTGGCGAATGATGCTGTCGTTTGTCGGTTAGTGAAGTCAACAGAGGATCAAATGCAACTGTAAAGCGATTTAGACAAAATTTCTACATGGAGCGAAAATTGGCAATTGACAATAAAGAAAAGTGTGAAGTAATACACATGACCACTAAAAGAAATCCGCTGAACTTCAATTACGCGATAAATCAGTCAAACCTTAAGGTCGTAAATTCTACCTAATACCTAGGAGTTACAATTACGAACAACTTAGACTGGAGAGAACACATAGAAAATATTGTGGGGAAGGCGAACCAAAGATTACTTTTCATTGGCAGAACGCTTCGAAGCTGCACCAGCTCCACCAAAGAGACTGCCTACATCACACTTGTGCGTCCTCTCCTGGAGTACTGTTGCCCCTTGTGCGACCCTCAGCAGGTGGGACTGACGGAAGACATTGAGAAGGTTCAGAGAAGGGCAGCTCGTTTTGTTTTATCACGTTACAGGGTGAAAGCGTCACAGAAATGTTGCACGAAGGGGGGTGGAAATCATTAAAAGAAAGGCGTTATTCATTGCGGCGAGATCTGTGTGCGAAGTTTCAATCACCGACTTTTACTTCTGAATGTGAAAATATTTTGCTAGTACCCACCTACTTAGGGAGTCATGACCATCCCAATAAAATAAGAGAAATCAGATCGAAAACGGAACGATTTAGGTGTTTTTTCTTCCCGCGTGCTATTAGAGAATGGAACGGTAGAGAAAAGTTATGAAAGTGGTTAATGAACCCTCTGCCAGGCAGTTAAATGCGATTTGCAGAGAATCTATGTAGATGTAGATGTAGAAATGGTTGTCATTGCACACAAAATTGTTTTATTTTTTTCATTTATTTACATAAATAATTGAGCTAATACTTTACTTTCCTTTCTGGCAATTTTAAATAATCGAATTAAATTTTCGCCGCGGTGGAGTAGCCGAGCAGTCTAAAGCGTCTCGCTGTGGAGCGCGAGGTTGCTCGCCGTGGAGGTTCGAGTCCTCCCTAGGGCATGGGTGTGTGTGTTTGTCCTTAGGTTAGTTTACCTAGGTTTAAGTAGTTTGTAAGCTACGGACTGATGACCACGCAATATGGTCCGATAGATTTTACAAACATTCGAACATTTTTGAAATAAATTTTCCCAGGCGTGTCCACTATGCCCACCCGTTCTCTAGGAAGGAAAGGACAAGACAGAGAGAAAAAAAAAGGGGGAAGGAAGTTTACGGATGGGCGGAATCGCGTGTCGTGTGGAGGTGTGGGATTTTCGCGTCTGCCGGTCACGTTTCAGAGGTGCGACCTCGTAAGGCCGGCGAGATAGCGCAGGTGCGTCCGGCTATCCCCCTCCCCCCTCCACCCTTATCAGTCCAGCAGCAGCGCTGCGTCGCTCCCCCCACCGCCGCGGCCCGGCTGCGCAGACCGCGTGCGCAGTGGCCCCGCCGTATTGGCGTCGGCGCTGGCTACTGCCCCCTCCCCCAGCTAGCGGGGAGTCGGTCCGGGGGCTGAGGCGGCCACTGCGCATGCGCGGGCCGCTGGGGCAGTATCGACTCGCGCAGCCCTCTGCCGCGTCCTGTACACGTGGCCGCTCATGTCTGCGCCAGAAACACCGATAATTGCCGCCGAAAATATCTTTTTTTTTTTTTTTCTCTAGTTGTTGCGTGAAATTGGGTCTATTACACGACGAATTTTTTTGCCTTAAAAAGTGGAAGTTAATATAATATTTAACCCTTTAATTACTGTTCAAATTAAATTACAGTAAATTACTGTAAAAGTTAAATCAAACTGTTCCAAGATCAAAGATCACCGCACTAATGGAAAACATGCTAAAACCGCTCTTTTCAAGTAAACGTAGGAGATAACTTGCTCAGGATAGAGTAGGGTGGAGAGCTGCATCAAACCAGTCTGAAACCGGACTGAAGACCATAACAACAACAACAGGAGATAACACGAGTACATTCTATACTAAAAAAAAAAAAAAAACGGTTTCCGCATGGCTCGGTCCTGGCTCCGCTTTTATTCAACTTGTACATCAGCGACATAGTTACCACTGACTCTGTATAAAATTCAGTTACGCTGACGACCTAGCAATTGCAACTTAAAGCAACACATTCGAAGAAGGTGAGGAAACACTAACCAACGACCTATAAAAATTCTATGAGTATTACAAAAAGTGGGGACTTTGCCTGAACCATAATAAAACAGAAGTCAGTTCATTCCACCTATCCAACAGAATGGTAAATAGAGAACTAAATGTTATCTTTCGGAACAAAAAATTACAACATTCTCGACACCCCAAATATTTAGGTATTACTCTCGACAGATCCCTGACATTTAGGAAACAACTAACAGGGCAGAAGCTAAAGTCAAGAACCAATATACTCAGGAAATGGGCTGGTGTTAGCTGGGGATATAATGCAAACACCTTAAGAACCACAGCACAAGCACTTGTGTATCCTGTCGCCGAATACTGTTGCCCCGTTTGGAACAGAAGTAATCATGTCAACAAAATAGATGTCCATCTAAATGATGCTATGAGAATAGTGACACGAACTCTAAAATCTACACCAACTTCTTGGATGACAGTACTTGCCAATATTACTCCTCCAAATCTACGACAACAACAAGCAGTAACAGATGAATGGATGAAACTCAAACGATCCAGAGACTTACCTATTCACGAAACATTGAACAACGTACCACACACCCGACTAAAATCTAGAGAACGAATATGGTTAGCACTGGCCAACTCACCCCAGACTGCTGCAATCCAAATGACGAATGTAGAAACCAGTGGGCGTACTTCCATACACACAATAATTTAGACCCGACTATCCAACTTCCGGGTGCAAGCCTGGACTCCCTCGATATCCAAATATGACGAGGAAAGGAGCTTTATCTGCTACAGCTCTACAGCACTTTTTATTTATTTTACATACTTGTGAACTCACCCATATCTCCTTGTAATTACACATATCATGTTTATATGAATTATTGTATGTACTCAGTCTACAATTCTGTAAGCCATACGCTAAATAATAAATAACCCTTTAATTGGCACACACAGACATCACACCAGCAATTAAATTAGACGTGTATGCTCGTGCGAATACTTCAACAAGATTTTTTTTTCTTATTTTTAAAATATACACATCGCTTGTCCGTCCTCATTTGGAGATTTGTTGCCGACTGTGGGATCCTTATCAGGTGGGTTTGACGGAGGACATCGAAAGAGTCCAAAGAAGGGCAGCTCGGTTTCTATTGTCACGATCCAGGGGAGACAACGTCACCGAAATGATATAGGATCTGGGTTGGGAATCATTACAACAACGGCGCTTCTCGCTGCGGCGTGGTCTACTTACGAAACTCCAATCGCCAACATTCTCCTCCGAATGCGAAAGTATATTGTTGACTCTCACTTACATAGGTGGAAATGATCATCAGAATAAAATATGAGAAATCAGAGCTCGAATTAAGAGATTCAGATGTTCTTCCTTCACGCGCGCTATTCGAGAATGGAGTGTTAGATGAATAGTATAAAGGTGGTTCGTTGAACCCTCTGCCAGGCACTTACATGTTATTCTAAGAGTATTCCATGTAGGTATTGCCTGTAAGTAATGCTGCCCCTCCCCCCACCCAAAAAAAGGGGCGTTGGTGCTAAAATATGTATAGGCTACTACTAAAAGCTGATGTTGACAGTGTCTTACAGAGTCCAACAGTGAAAAATCAAGTAATGTAGTACTGTTACCTAATCACAAGGAGACCCATGAAATGGAATTTATTGTAAAAAGTCGGCCGTACAGTCACAAACCAGACCCAACATTACGCTTAAAATGATACTGTAACGCATGCACCGTCTGAAGATGAACCTAAAAAGGTTCTAAAACCCGTTAATGGAATAAAACAGTATCATTTGTGAATTTGTGCTGCTGTCAGCATTCCACATACGCAGAGGTGTGTTGGTGCATGTCAGAATACGGTACAACGAGTAAGTGTGCAGACGTTTATGGACCTGGTAATGGTGACTGTGTGTTGAAAAGGGCTCAAAGAACACATTATAAGGGGTAGAATACTGGGGTGACTGGAGGCTGGTCAAACGCAGCATGTCCGCAAAGTGTAATCTCAAGATTATGGCGACGTTTCCAGCAGACAGAGAAGTGTCCAACCGCTAGTGTATGGGACGTTCACAGTGTACAACACCACAAGAAGACCAATACCTCACCATCAGTGCCCGCAGGCGACGACGGAGTACTGCAGGCAGCCTTGCCGCAGCCACTGGGACGGTCGTCTCCAGCCACACAGTCTGCAGATGACTGAACAGACGCGGTTTATTCGACGGAGACCTGCAAGGTATCTTCCACTGACAGCTGGTCACAGGAGAGACCGTGAAGCCTGGTGTCGAGAACACGTACATGCTCATTGGAATAAGTGGTCCCTGTTTATGTTCACGGACGAGTCCACGTATAGTCTGAACAGTGATTTTCGCCAGGTGGTCATCTGGCGTGGACCAGATACCAAACCCGCAATGTCCTTGAAATTGACCTGTGTGGTGGTAGTGGTTTGATGGTGTAGGGTGCTATTTTGACCGGTTCACGTACACCCCTGTATGTCTTTGACAGAGGAACTGTAACAGGTAGGTGTATCTTGACGTCATTTGGCACCAAGATGTCCGCCTCTTCAGGGGTGCAGTGGATCCCACCTTCATCCTGATGGATAATAACGCACTGCCCACCGAGCTGCCATCGTGGAGGAGTACCTTGAAACAGAAGATATCAGGCGAATGGACTGGCCTGCCTGTTCTCCAGACCTAAGCCCCATCGACCACGCCTGCGATGCTCTCGGTCGGCGTATCGCTGTACGTCTTCAATCCCTTAGGACACTTCAGGAGCTCTGAGAGGCACTGCTGCAAGAATGGGAGGCTATACCGAGGCAGCTGCTCCACCAACTGATCCAGAGTACGCCAACACGTGTGCGGCCTGTTTACGTGTGCGTGGTGATCATATCCCATATTGTCAAGACAGTGGCGGTAAGGGTGGGCGGGGTGCGGAGGGGGTGACCACCCCGAACCTCTCGTCTTGGGGGCCTCGAAATTCCTCGAAAACACTTTTTTTTATCTTGATCTGGGGCATCCAAATCTCGAAAGCTATTTTTCAGTAGACTGTCCCGTGCCTCTCGTCCGACTCGTACTACTTTCTTGAAGTAATTCACGTAATTCCGAGTGGAAGGGGGACCTCATTTTGTTTTGCCGCCGCCCCGGGCCTCCGACAGCCTTAGTCCTCCACTTTGGCGATGTACCGGATGATCATAAAGTCAGTATAAATGTGAAAACTTAATAAATCACGAAGTAATGTAGATAGAGAGGTAAAAATTGACACACATGCTTGGAATGACATGTGGTTTTATTAGAAACAAAAAGAAAAAAAATAAAGGTATTGCTAGGCGCGAGAAAGATCTCTTGCGCGCGACGTTTGGTGATGTTCGTGTGCTCAGCCGCTTGGCCTCCCAGGTCCCCAGACCTCAGTCCGTGCAATTATTGGCTTTGTGGTTACCTGAAGACGCAAGTGTATCGTGATCGACCGACATCTCTAGGGATGCTGAAAGACAACATCCGACGCCAATGCCCCACAATAACTCAGGACATACTTTTTACTGTTCACAACATTATTTCTCGACTACAGTTACTGTTGAGGAATGATGATGAACATTTTGAGCATTTCCTGTAAAGAACATCATCTTTGCTTTGTCTTAATTTGTTATGCTAATTATTGCTTTTCTGATCAGATGAAGCGCCATCGCGCCATCTGTCTGACATTTTTTGAACTTTATTTGGTTCTAATAAAGCCACATGTCATTCCAAGCATGTGTGACAATTTTTACCTCTATATCTACATTATTCCGTGATGTATTAAGTTTTCAAATTTATACTTACTTTTTGATCAACCGGTACATGCGCAGGAAACATTGGCGTTTGTATCACATGTGTTCCGGGACGGTTTTCTCAACTCATCACCAATAACGTAGAATAACAGATCTGTGTCATGTGTTCCCTCTGTGTCTATGCTATGAGCGCCAGTTGTGTGGCACCACAATCTGCAATTATCCTTAATTCATGAGCATGAGTGAAAATGTCTATTCCGTTTTTTATGTTAAGTTCATCTGCATCTACAACCATACTCCGCAATCCCCCCTCCCCCCCCCCCCCGGTGTGTGGCGGAGGGTACCTTGAGTACCACTATCGATTCTCCCTCCTATTCCAGTCACATATTGTTCGCGGAAAGAAATATTGCCGCTATCCCTCTGTGTGGGCTCCAATCTCTCTGATTTTATCCTCATGATCTCTTCGGGAGATATACGTAGGAGGGAGCAATATACTGCTAGACTCCCTGGTAAAGGTATGTTCTCGAAACTTCGACAAAAGTCCGTACCGAGCGAAAGAGCGTCTCTCCTGCAGAGTCTTCCACTGGAGTTTATCGATCATCTCCGTAACGCTTTCTCGATTACCAAATGGTCCTGTAACGAAGCGCGCTGCTCTCCGTTGGATCTTCTCCACTTCCTCTATCAACCCCACCTGGTACGGATCCCACACCGGTGAGCAGTAATCGAGCTGTGGGCGAACAAGTGTACTGTAACCTACTTCCTTTGTTTTCGGACTGCATTTCCTTAGAATTCTCCCAATGAATCTAAGTCTGGCATCCGCTTTACCGAAGATTGATATTATATGGTGGTTCCATTTTAAATCCCTCCTAATGACTACTCCCAGATAATTTATGGAATTAATTGCTTCCAGTTGCTGACCCGCTATAGTGTGGCTAAATGATACAAGATCTTTCTTTCTGTGTATTCGCAGCACATTACACTTGTCTACATTGAGATTTAATTGCCATTACCTGCACCATGCGTGAATTCTATGCAGAACCTCCTGCATCCCACTACAATTTTCCATTGTTACAACCTCTCTATATACTACAGCATCATCCGCAAAAAGCCTCAGTGAACATCCGATGTTATCCGCAAGGTCATTTATATATATCGTGAACAACAACGGACTCACGACACTCCCCTGTGGCACACCTGACATCACTCCTACTTCGGAAGACTTCTCTCCATTGAGAATGACCTGCTGCTTTCTGTTATCTAGGAATTCCTCAATCCAATCACACAATTGGTCTGATAGACCATATGCTCTTACTTTGTTCATTAAACGTTTGTGGGGAACTGTATCAAACGCCTTGCGGAAGTCGAGAAACACAGCATCTATCTGAGAACCCGTGTCTATGGCCCTCTGAGTCTCGTGGACGAATAGCGCGAGCTGGGTTTCACACGAACGCCTTTTTCGAAACCCATACTGATTCCTACAGAGCAGATTCCTGGTCTGGAGAAATGTCATTATATTCGAACATAATACTTGTTCCAAAATTCTACAACTGACCGTCGTTAGAGATATAGGCCTATAGTTCGGCACATCTGTTCGAGGACCCTTCTTGAAAACGGGGATGACCTGAGCCATTATCCAATCTTTCGGAACGCTATGATGTTCTAGAGACCTACGATACACCACTGCGAAAAGGGGTGCAAGTTCCTTCGTGTACTCTGTGTAAAAACGAACTGGTATCCAAATCAAATGTTCAAATGTTTGTTAAGCTTATGGGACTTAACTACGGGGTCATCAGTCCCTAAACTTACAAACTACTTATGAACTACTTACGAACTAGGACGGCACAAATATCCATGCCCGAGGGGGGATTCGAACCCCCGACCGTAGTGGCCGTGCTGACCGTGACTGGAGCGCCTCAGTCACCTCGGCCACCGCGGCCGGCAACTGGTATCCCATCAGATCCTGCGGCCTTTCCTCTTTTGAGCGATTTTAATTGTTTTTCTATCCCTCTGTAGGTTATTTCGATATCTGTCATTTTGTAATCTGTGCGGCAATCTAGGGAAGGAAGTACGGTGCGATCTTCCTCTGTGAAACAGCTTTGGAAAAAGACATTTAGTAATTCCGTCTTTAGAGTGTCACCCTCTGTTTCAATGCCATTTACGTCACAGAGTGTCTGGACACTTCGTTTTGATTCACCTACCGCTTTGACATAAGACCAAAATTTGTTAGGATTCTCAGCCAAGTCCGTGAACCCTTAGAATGGCGCTGCTGCAACACTGTTTTGAATTGTGTAATTGCATTCTCCGTAGGCAAGGTGTAGTGGTGAGGCTTAAGAAGGAATAGCCGCGCTTCTGATTGGCCTCGCCTGGCGACGGTAGCCCTGTGCTGTGCTGTGCTGTGCCCTCCCGACACTCGCTGCATACGAAGAGCGGCAGCCTGCGGTATCGCAAAACAGCGCGCGCTGCATTTCCAATCTGGGCCCCTGGGAGCAGGCGAGCAGGCTGGCTCATCCAATAGCGGTGGATGGGACGCGGTCTCGACTAGAGCCCACGCTCGCCTTTATTCGCGCCGCGCAGTTCGCGGCCCTGCGCCTTATCGCGATGGCGGGGCTTCCCCGGGAGGCCATCTTGCCTCCCCCGCCGGCGTCTTCCCCGCGATCGCTTCTGTTTTCCATCTCAGCCGGTGGCAACATTTGCGTTCCCATCGCGGCGAATCGGTTTCCATTCCGCGGCAGCAATACGAATCTGCCGGGCCGGGGTTCGATTCCCGGCGCAATCTCCTCGTCTCTCGTTGTCTTCCTGTTCTCCCTCCCCCCCCCCCCTCCCCAACGCTACACCTGGTCGCTGGTGGAGAGCAGCGTACTTTTTTTATCGTGTTACGATCGTAGCTTTTGCAGAAATCTGTGCCTTTCAGTAATCCCGCCATTGACAGCCTTGTACTAAATTACGGCACAGAATACCGATCGTGTACCAAGAGGCTTCGGGAGATGTTTATTTCTGATGATAAGGAAATCTGCGGAATTTAACAACAGCATTCTTAAATGTTTAATCCATTGTAGCCACTGTGTTTTATACGTTGGAAAGTTGCGAACTTATTTACAACCGGTTTCGAGCAATTGTTGCCCGTCTTCAGATATAAAAATTTTGCCCTGTAGGTTTACACAGAGCATTTTGTAATTACACTGAACATAAAGTGCAGAGATTATGCTAGAACTCGTAACTAACAAGGAAAGTACATGGGCTCGAACAAACATGTCTGTATGAACGTTTGGTTACAGTGTCTCTACGTACACCTCAATGTGTTGGTGGGTGTCGTTTTTCTGCAAAGCTCTGCAACCATGCTCTACATAGCACTGTAGATGTAGACGCCATACGTAATGCAAATATCTTAACTACAACTTATGTAATAATCATCGTACATGTTATCTACCAAATTGTCATCAAAAGCCGTGATGATAGTTGCAATTTTAACCTTCTTCCCGAAAGACTGTTGGTATTCACTGCCACTGCTTCCATCGCCTCTTCGCGCACTTACCGTAGCACTACCGCTAGCAATGAGTTGTTCGTCATTATCATCCCTATTATCATTATTATGAGTTTGTAACAACAGTATGTAACTTATGCTCATATTTCTGTACCATAACAGATACGAGAAAACATGCGAATGATATATCTTCTACACTAATACCATCTTCACGAAGAAGGGTTCTTCGTAACCTCATCTCAACTAATCGCAAAACATTAGCAGGATTGATTAGCAATCGCCGCCCCATCTGACGCTTCACCACACAAATAACGTCACAAAACGAAACTTCGGAGGCACACTGCACCATCCCTACTGGCGAACCGACAGGTCAAAGTTCAATGCGGCATGGCACACGCAGAGGCCTCTAACGGACGACTGCAGAGTTTTGCAGATGCGGGAGTATCACTAGTGCAATAATGGATCTTTACATTATCTCTCATACGACTTTGGTGTATATGTGTTTGTTCGAGCCCAAGTACTTTCCTTGTAAGTTGTTCTATTATTATATGTATGGGACCCGCATTGTGTGGGCTAAAAGGGTTATTGAGCTCTTAGCTCTTAAGAGATGTTCACAAAGAAAATTAAAAATTCGAAATGAAAATCCTGTTATTTGGAAAACAGAATTCCGCTGTCTTTTATCTAAGGTCTATATATGCCAAGATCTCTTGTTCTTTACTTACTTCAGAGAACCGGCTCGACAAACTAAGTTGTCATCTTCAGATGACTACATTTTTCAGAATAGCACCTCTCCATACATAATTCATCACTGCACACTTCAGTCGTCATGTGCCATAATTTATAAGAATTTGCGTCATATAGAAGAGTCGTAGTTCACATTCAAAGACAATCACATTTTTTGAAACTTCCTGGCAGATTAAAATTGCATGCCGGAACCGAGACTCGAATCGGGGACCTTTGCCTTTCGCGGGCAAGCACACTACCGACTGAGCTACCCGGACACGACTCACGACGCCGTCCCACAACTTTACTTCCGCCAGAACCTCGACTCCTACTTTCCAGACTTCACAGAAGGCAAATGTCCCAGGTTCGAGTCCCGGTTCCGGCACACAATTTTAATCTGCCAGGAAGTTTCATATGAGCGCACACTCCGCTGCAGAGTGAAAGTGTCATTCTGGGAACATCCCTTAGGCTGTGACTAAGCCATGTCTCCACCATATCCTTTCTTCCAGGAGTGCTAGTCTTGCATGGTTCGCAGGACAGCTTCTGTGAAATTTGGAAAGTAGGAGGCGAGGTAGTGGCGGAAGTAAAGTTGTGAGGCGGCATCGTGAGTCGTGTCGGGATAGCACAGTCGGTAGTGCGCTTGCCCGCGAAAGGCAAAAGTCCGAGGTTTGAGTCCCGGCTAGGGACTGATGACCCCGTAGTTAAGTCCCATAAGCTTAACAAACATTTGAACATTTGAACATTTGAGTCCCGGTTCCGGCACGCATTTTTAATCTGCCAGGAAGTTTCATATCAGCGCACAATCTGCTGCAAAGTGAGTGTTTCATTCTACTTATGAACTAGCTACTACTAAGGACGGCACAAATATCCATTCCCGAGGGTGGGATTCGAGCCCCCG
The DNA here is from genome assembly GCA_026315105.1 of Locusta migratoria. Classification (NCBI taxonomy): domain Eukaryota; kingdom Metazoa; phylum Arthropoda; class Insecta; order Orthoptera; family Acrididae; genus Locusta; species Locusta migratoria. Next base: position 79,365,658 of record CM048754.1, on the reverse strand, counting down.
ACCGCAGTGGCCGTGCAGACCGTAACAGGCGCGTCGCAGTCCCCTCGGCCACCGCGGCCGGCACCTGGAAACACATTTTTTTCACTTTAGAAGCAACTGACAAGCAATGGAACACGATTTTAAATTTGAACACATTGTAGCTTATGTGCCATTGTAGATATCATAGACAAGAAGCAGATGCAAATTCTTATAAATCATGACAACCCGTCTGAACTGTGCAGTCAAGTATAGTGTATGGAGCGGTGCTATTTTATTTTATTTTATATATATATATATATATATATATATATATATATATATATATATATATATATTTATTTATTTATTTTTATGTCGAGATCTTAACACGACAAGTAAGTCTATCGAAACCTGTTATCTGAAGTAAAATTCTGAACAAGAGATCTTGGCATATATACTTGTCAACGAATAACGATTTAGATCGCCCTCCATGCTTTGAAAAATATCAAGCACATACAACCTCTATTATCCTATGGGTGGTATCGGCGTCATCGAATTGATATCTTCGTACTATTTCCAAGTGTACTACACTCCAGGAACATGAAAAAAAGAACACCATGTATTCCTCGAGCCAGAAGAGGGAAAGTTTGTTGACACATTCTTAAGAAAGTACACAACACACGCAGACAGAGTCATAAGCACGCTAGTACACTCACCAGTACCTGCGCAATGTCAACGCTAATACAGTGTATACCCTCCATATGCAGCAATGCAAGCTGCAATTCTACCATGGAGACGCTTGCAGAGGTGTCGAGCGTAGTCTTGCTGAATGGCCTGACGTGAGGTTTCCGCCTGGTGCCTCAGGTGGACCAGATTTCGTGCCGGTCGTTCAGGTCCCAAATATGCTGAACGGGGGAGAGGTCTGGGGACCGTGCTGGCCAGGGTAGTTGATGTACACCTTGAAGAGCACGCTTGGTTGTTCGGGATACAGGTGAACGTACATTGTCCTAAGTTATATATACATGTGGTGTCTGTGTATATATGTCGTTGTTGTGGCCTTCAGTCCGGAGACTGTTTTGATGCAGCTCTCCACAATACCCTATCCTGAGCAAGCTTCTACAACTCCACATAAGAAGGGCAACCTACATCTGTCTGAATCTGCTTTCTGTATCCATCTCTTGATCTTCCTCTCCGGTTTTTACCGCAAACACGTCCCTCCAATGTTAAATTCACAACTCCTTCATGTCTAAGAGTATGTCCTACCAATCGATCCCTTCTTTTAGTCAAGGTATGCCAGAAACTCCTTTTCTCCCCAATTCTGTTCTGTACCTCCTCATTAGTTACGCGATCCACCCACCTAATCATCAGCATTTTTCTGTAGCGCCACATTTCAAAACCCTCTATCCTCTTCCTGTCCGCACTGTTTATCGTCCAAGTTTCACTCCCATACAAGGCAACAATTTGCCGATGACGGACAATGATCCTTTCTTCAGTGCAGTGGCACTGCTAGGCCCTTACTCTTACGGCAATCAGTACTAAGTGACTACGAGTTTGAGTTCTAGTGGGCAGGGTAAAGCTGCCAATTTATGTCTGATGGGAGGCGTGCTTGCGTAATTCCCTGCAGGTGTGATGATCGCCGTGTCCCCAGTGGTATAAGGGGTCAGTGCAACTGCCTAGAAAGCAGGAGACCCGGGTTCGAATCCCGGCTGGGTACACATTTTCAACTTTACCCAATCGCAGTTAAAGTCATACATGCCATGAATGTGAGTACATTGTCTTGTTGGAAAACCTTGTCGCCTTGTTACTGCCTAAACGGTATCTAGACGGGGTTGAATGATGGTTTCAGTGTACCTTGCGCTGTTCAATGTTCCCTGAACGATCACCAGAGAACAACGGCCAGTGTAGGATATGACTCCACATACCATGATGCCCTGGTGTTCCTCTGTCGAGTACACTCCAAATTTTCGCGTTCCACTCTACAACGCTACCCAAACGTACGACCATCACTGGCACCGAGGCAGCGACGACTCTCATCACTGGAGATGACACGTCTCCATTCGTCCATCCGTAAGTGCGTACCGTGACACCACTGGAGGCGGGCCGAACGATGTTGGGATCCTAACCTAACCCATGCTTTGGGGAGCCATAGCCTACCCTAGCCGTTCTCCTCTGGCACGGTGCATTGAAATCATCATTCAACCCTTCTTCCTACAGTTCATGCACCAACAAGGCATATGCTATCCCAACAGGACAATACACGTCCGCGGCTACCCCGTACCACCCAACGTGCTGTTCAGGGCCTACGTCAACTACTCTGTCCATCATTATCCCCTGAACTATCCCCCATTGAGCATGTCTGGGACCGGATGAAACGTCATCTTGGCGCGGTCTACACGATTGACGCTAAATCTGGCCCAATTGAGGCACCAGTTGGAAACTGCATGGCAGGCCATTCAACAAGACCACATTGGGATCCTCAACGATCGTCTCCATGGAAAATTGCAGCTTTTATTGCTGCAAAAGGTACACGATACAAGTACCAACGTTGTGGACGTTCTGGTGACTGTACCCCGTGCGTACGGCTCTGTCTGCGTCATCATGTTTTATTTACACCCTCAATAATGTGTTAAATTTCGCTCTGCTGGCTTGACGAGTTCATGGTGTTCTTTTTTCATTTTCCAGGAGTGTGTTTCTTTTGGCCTACTTTAGATTACGGTAGTAACACTAAAAGTGTTCCTTTGAGTTCGTCTTTTGACAGTTCGAAATTTAAATGAAAATAACGCCTTAACAATTCATCTGACACGAAAATTGAATAACCGAATTTGTAGAGGAGAAAATTCTCTATAACTTTGCTCTGTTTTCATAACTCGTACCGTTTCAAAGGTATTTGCAACAATATCCGCGATTTTGGTATGTGTGTCTGTCTTTCCGTCCGTAACGTGTTCCCTGTTTTTAAGACGAACCGTTCAACAGATCAGCACCAAATTTTACATACATGGTTGTAGGCCGCCAGAGACCAGAACCTCCCTTTTTCAAATTTTTCGGACAAAAAATACGGAAGTAATAAAAAAAAAGCTATTTGTAATATAATTGTAATTGCAAACGAACCGTTCATCTGACACGAAAATTGAATAACCTAATTGGTAGAGGAGAAAGTTCTCTACAACTTAGCTCCCTTATGTCTTTTTCATATCTCGTATCGTTTGAGACATATTTGCAAAAATAAATAAATAAATAAATAAATAAATAAAACGGAGATTTGACACCCTCCATTGAATTAACGAAAACCAGCAGTTCGGAGATGTCTCGCTACATTCCTCACCCAGAACTCTCTCTGACATAGGCCATGTTGCGTTGCGTAGTGGATGATTTTCTTATTATAACTTACAGGTTTGTCATTTCAAAGCAATGGCGCACTGAAGAATTAACAAAAACACATCGTTCTTCGTACGATAAATGATAATCTAGTGTCTACAAACGCCATATTTGCATCAGTTAACAACGGCCATCAATAGTATGAGATTGAAGGACTAAAATTTCGATTGATAGCCGTAGCGTAGTGGGCAAGGCGTTGGACTATGACGCTAAAGGTCGATGGTTTGGAACCTGCCACTACCTAATTTTTTTTCCTTAAAGGGTTTCAGACACTCTTATTAATTAAGTTTTTATTATTTAATTATTTTGGTCCAAAACTTATAAAGCTATAAATCTAAAGTGGGTCGTTAAACAGGTCAGTGGGATTTTTTTTTCCGTACTGTGGGTTTAGGCCTCTTAGAGGCTGTCAAGAACAGATCTTTAGCTTACAGCTGGTAATGGAAAAGTGCTTTGAGTGGAACAGGAAATTGTATCTATGTTTCATAGATCTGGAAAAGGCTTATGACCGTGTTCCTAGGAGGAAGCTACTGTCAGTTCTTCAAGATTATGGTATAGGAGGCAAACTTCTGCAGGCAATTAAAGTGCTTTACGTAGACTGTCAGGCAGCAGTTAGAGTAGATGGCAAATTAAGCTCATGGTTCAGGGTAGTTTCAGGGGTAAGACAAGGCTGTAACCTGTCACCATTGTTGTTGATACTATTCATGGATGATATGTTGAAAACAGTAGACTGGGAGGGCGGGATTAAAGTAGGTGATAACAAAATAAGCAGTCCGGCAGCAGTAACGGCCGATTCGATTAAAAGGTTGTAAACTAATATCTCAGAGCTCGATCAGCGGTGCAAGGATTATGATCTGAAGATCAGCATCTCCAAAACGAAAGTAATGTCTGTGGGAAAGAGATTCAAACAGATTGAGTGCCAAATAGGAGGAACAAAGTTAGAACAAGCAGACAGTTTCAAGTACCTGGGATGTATTTTCTCACAGGTTGGCAACATAGCGAAAGAACTGGAATCGAGGTGCTGCAAAGCTAATGCAGTAAAGTTCTCAGCTAGGATCTACTCTCTTCTGCAAGAATGAAGTCAGTACCAAGACTATGTTAGCGGTGCACCCCTCTATCTTTCGACAAACTTTGTTGTACGGGAGTGAAAGTTGGGTGGATACAGGTTACCTTATTCATAAGATAGAGGTTACACATATGAAAGTAGCAAGAATGATTGCAGGTACCAATAGATGGGAACAATGTCAGGAGGGTGTCCATAATGAGGAGATCAAAGAAAAGCTGGGAATGAACACCATAGATGAAGCAGTTAGAGCCAACAGACTGAGATGGTGGGGTCATGTTACACGCATGGGAGAAGCAAGGTTACCTAAGAGACTCATGAGCTCGTCAGTGGAGGGTAAGAGGAGTCGAGGTAGACCAAGAAGAAAGTACTTAGATCCGGTGAAGAATGATTTTGAAGTAAAAGGCATAACGTCAGACGAGGCATCAATGTTAGCATTGAATAAGGGATCATGGAGGAATTTTATTAGAGGTACTATGCTCCAAACTGAACGCTGAAAGGCATAATCAGTCTCGATGATGATGATGATGATGTACATAAAATTGAATATGAGCGGACCCAGTATTGATCCCTGTGGAACAACTTTGTTCAGCTTTCCCGCAGCGTCTCCAGCCAGAAATTTTCGACTGATTCATAAGATAGAGGTTACACATATGAAAGTAGCAAGAATGATTGCAGGTACCAATAGATGAGAACAATGTCAGGAGGGTGTCCATAATGAGGAGATCAAAGAAAATATCAGAGTGAGAGATGAGGTACACTAACGCGACGAAGTGCCGAATCCCCTACGACGGAAGGGTGGAGCAGGAGTTAGGCAATATCGGGGATCAGTTGCAGCGCAGAGCTTATCAGCCGAGGACGAAGTTGGCGGCGGAGGCGAGTCGGGGGCAGAACTCGGCCCGGTGAGGACTTATTAAGGGAGCTGGGGCTTATCGCCGGGGGCGGCGGGGGCGGGGCTGATTAGCCGCCTCCGGGCGCCGGGGGCGGAAAAGAAGAAGGCGCTGCGATCAGCGACGGCCGGGGCCGGAGGTGGAGGCGATGAAATTTTCCGGAAGATTCGGCGCCCGGCGTTTGCATACGGCGGGCTCCTAATGCGTCCGTCTCATCAGCCGGCACAATGGGCCACGCTCCCGCTTATTCTTTCTCTGCTGTGCGGAAATCGCTGATAACGGGATTAGCGCCGGCGGGCGAGAAAAGTGTTACACCGGGAGGCGTCGGGAGCTGACGGCGCAGGGCCGGGTTAGTTTTATTATTATTATTTTTTGTTTACTTAGCAGATGCAAAGGGAGGTGCCGTAAAAAAATCTGAACAATATCTGCTCGCAGATTGGAGGCTATCTCACGACCGGCTGGCTTAGCTGCTGATAAAATCTTCTGCATTGTATGGTAGTGCAACTTCAGATGTACACGTTCCAAGTCTATGCAGGGTGTTTCAAGAAAAAAACATGCCGGCCTCGGTGGCCGAGGGGACTGCAGCGCGCCAGTCACGGTCTGCACGGCCACTACGGTCGGGGGTTCGAACCTCCCCTCGGGCATGGATATTTCTGACGTCCTTAGTGTTAGCTAGTTCATAAGTAGTTTGTAAGTTTAGGGACTGACGACCCCGTACTTACGTGCCATAAGCTATACAAACATTTGAACATTTTTGACAAATACACTATGTGATCAAAGGTATCCGAACACCCAAAGAAACATACGTTTTTCATATTAGGTGTTTTGTGCTACCATCTACTGCCATATCAGCGACCTCATAGCCGTTAGACATCGTGAGAGAGCGGAACGGTGTGCTCCTCGGAACGCATGGACTTAGAAAGTGGTCAGGCGGTTGGGTGTCACTTGTGTCAGAATTCAGTACGCGAGATTTCCACACTCCTCAACATCCCTTGGTCCACTGATTCTGGTGTGATAGTGAAGTGGAAACGTGAAGGGTTACGTACAGCAAGAAAGCGTACAGGCCGACCTCGCCTGTTGACTGGCAGAGACCGCCGACAGTTGAAGAGGGTCAAGCCTAGTTATAGAAAGGTCTGCTAATGATATTTCCATAATCATTAATAAACGGTTTAAAGCCAACTCATTGTCATTAAACTATGAAAAGACTCACTACGTGCAGTTCAGAACATTTGAAGAGTGGAATTGCTAAAGGTGCTAAGTGCCGAAAATGAAATTGTTGAGGAAACGAAGAAAACTGCACATCTCTGTGAGAAATGGATATTTCTTTCTATAAAAACACAAATTAACTCTCTACATGGTTATATAAATGTTGACAAAGGTTTTTCTACTTACGTTGAAAAATCAGAAAGTTACCTAGCGTTTTATGCAGAAAGGTGTAAGTGCAATAGGTTTTGTCATAGCTAACAGATCTAAGTGCCACGAGACAACATTGACTTTATGGAGGTAACAGCTGCGGAAAAAGTCGTTGTTGTTTTCGTCCACGTAATCAATAATAGTGGAAAAATCGTTTTCTTATTTTGTACCAGTGGAACAGTAGCTGGACGTCTTATCGATTCCACAGCTGAAGTGTCTTTCATTGTCTTGCCTTTCTTCAGGACATGAAAATTCTCCCAATCACACTGATCGGAAAAGCTTCTTTTGCAGGACACAATACCAGGCTGTTGTTTGCTTATTCTGATCAAAGAAAGCTGTGTCTTTGAAAACTTCAGAACCTGATTTTTTCTTCGTGACAATTGTTTGATTGTTTTAGCAGAAATATTAAAGATATTTAAAAATGTAGCTTGGCATACTCTCCTGTACCATCAGGAAGTGTGTAGCAGAGAGCTGACTGCCTTTTACCTCTCTGCGTCTTCATTACAGGTTGCATGACGTCGTCTTTGAGTAAGAAAAACCTCTATAAGCCCCATCAGATAATTGCTTTTTTGGTTCAGGTCAAGTTGGTGGTATTCTTTAAAGAGCTGAGAGCTGAGTTTTCATATAAACTGTACTTACACTTGCGGAACACCTAAACACAAAGCAAACGAAAATATGTACATCAACCTGCTACAACTGTATAATGTAGGCTTGTTTCATATTATAAGTTTACTTCATATATATATATATATATATATATATATATATATATATGTTTACTTCATATATATATATATATATATATATATATATATATATATATATATATATATATATATATATATATATATATATATGAAGTAAACTTATAATATGAAACAAGCCTACATTATACAGTTGTAGCAGGTTGATGTACATATTTTCGTTTGCTTTGTGTTTAGGTGTTCCGCAAGTGTAAGTACAGTTTATATGAAAACTCAGCTCTCAGCTCTTTAAAGAATGAAGTAACCTATAAAGATGACGGTTGTTTTGCAGCAATTTCCCTTCTTGTTCTGCTTCTTATGCGTGAGGTACGACGATCCGCTTAATGTTGCCTTATCCTGTTTCTTTCTGAAAGTAATGTTCTCAAGCAACAGCTTTTGTAAGCAACACAATAGCGTTGTGGCATAACCTTGACTACAGACTGCTGTTCGGCTAGCGCCAGATGCCTGTGGCACATACAGTAGATCCATTAGCAGAGCAGGTCCATCTGGACATAGGACTAGTGCAATCTCTTGGGGTCAGTAGCAACTACAAGGAATGACTGGAGCACACAAATCTCTTAGCAGAGTATTGGCGCGAAGACATAGATCGGTTAGCAGTGAAAAACCCCGAAAGCCAAGAAATGGCACTTACATCCTTTAGCATTTACACTCTTCATTTAAGAGCTTTCCCGCCATCATATGCATTAAGCATGAAGAAGAGCAGATAGAAGAGGTTGACAGTATTAAATTCCTGGGATTACAGCTTGAGAATAAATTCAGTTGGGAGGAGCACACCATACAACTGCAGAAACGACTCAACAAATCTATATTTTCAATACGAGTGTTATCAGTCATAGGAGACATAAAAATAACAAAGCTAGTATACTTTGCTTACTTTCATTCCATAATGTCATATGGTATAATATTTTGGGATGACGCTTCAAGTCAGTCAACAGTCTTCAGTCCAAAAGCGTGTAATACGTATTATTTGTGGAGTAAATTCACGGAATTCCTGTAGAAGCTCCTTCAAAGAACTGGGTATATTAATTACTGCCTCTCAGTATATTTGTTCCTTAATGAAATATGTCATAAATAATATATCCCTTTTCCCAACAAACAGCTCAGTTCATACATACAATACTAGGAACAAAAATGATCTTCACAAGGACTTAAAAGCGCTTTCTTTAGTTCAAAAAGGGGTCCACTACTTAGGAACACACAGTTTCAATAATTTACTATCAAGTGTAAAAAAATTTAGCTATAAAGAAAGATCAGTTTAAGAGGAGCCTAAAACACTTTCTAGTGGCCAACTCCTTCTACTCCATTAGTGAATTTCTAAAAAAAAAAAAAAAAAAAAAAAAAAAAAAAAGTTTGTATAGTCTATGGGACTTAACTACGGGGTCATCAGGCCCTAAACTTACAAACTACTTATGAACTAACTAACACTAAGGACGGCACAAATATCTATACCCGAGGGGGGATTCGAACCCCCGACCGTAGTGGCCGTGCAGACCGTGACTGGAGCGCCTTAGTCCCCTCGGCCACCGCGGCCGGCTAGTGAATTTCTAAATTGTAGGAAATGATGCATGCAATATTGGTATTATTATATTATCAGCTAAAAAAAACTTAAAAATGTATGTATCTGTAGTTATATTATTAGTATTATATGCTATTCAGCTTGTAATTTTTTTTTTTTTTTTTTTTTTTTTTTTTTTTGTTTTTTTTTTTGACATGTTCCACATCCACGAGGATCTCCTCAACATGGATCTACGGAACGAAAAACTAATCTAATCTAATCGTACAGTTTAATAGGCAGGCACCTATCCAGACCATCACACATGAATTGCAAACTGACTCAGGATCAACTCCAAGTACTATCACAGTTAGGCGGGAGGTGAGAAAACTTGGATTTCGTGGTCGAGCGGCGGTCCATAAGCCACACATCACGCAAGTCAATGGCACACGACGCCTCGTTTGGTCCAAGGAGCGTAAACATTGGAGGATTAAACCGTGAAAAAACGTCGTGTGGAGTGACGAATCACGGTACACAATGTGGCGATCCGATGGCAGGGCGTGGGTATGACGAATTCCCGGTGAACGTCATCTGCCAACGTGTGTAGGGCCGACAGTGAAATTCGGAGGTGGTGGTGTTACGGAGTGGTCGTCCCTAGTTGTTTCGCGTGTGATTATCACAGCACGGGCCTACATTGATGTTTTAAGCACCTTCTTGTATCCCACTGTTGAAGATCAAATCGGGGATGGCGGTAGCATCTTTCAACACGATGGATCACCTGTTCATATTGGGCAGCCTATGGCGGAGTGCCGCGATCGAGTAGCCGAGAGGTCTAAAGCGCCTCTCTGCGGAGCGCGCGGTTGCTCGCCGTGGAGGTTCCAGTTCTCCCTGGGGCATGGATGACTGTGTTCGTCCCTGGGTTAGTTTACCTAGGTTTAAGTAGTTTGTAAGATACGGACTGATGACCATGCAGTTTGGTTCGATAGATTTACAAACATTTGAACATTTTGAACAATTTGTGGCGGAGTGGTTACACGACAACAACGTCCCTGAAATGGACTGGCCTGCACAGGATCCTGACGTGAATCCTACAGAACAGCTTCTTGATGCTTTGGAACGCAGACTTGGTGCCACGCGTCACCGACCTACATGGATACCTCTCCTCATTGCAGCATTCCGTGACGAATGGACTGCCGTTCCCCAAGAAACCATGCAGCATCCGACTAAACGTTTGTCTGAGAATGTGGAAGCTGCCATCCAGGCTAACGATGGGCCGACGCCATACTGAACTCCAGCATTACCGATGGAGGGCGTCACAAACTTGTCATTTTCAGGAAGGTGTTCGCATACTTTTGATCACATGGTGTAGTAAATACTTGACGATGGAGTACAAGAGAGATATTTCAAAATAAAAACTGTTAGTATTTAACCCAGACAGACTTAAAGCAAAGACCAATGAGGACGTTCGAAGTCCACTCTCAAAATTTCCAACACCAACTACGATGCTGTTTTGACATCTCTTGATAACAGCACCTGTAGCGATTCCGTCGTCGCATTTGCGTTATGCCATGACGGCTGAAACATTCGCACTAAAGTTTCCGCTCCAGTTGTCGCAATGTAAAAATGTCCGAACGACATGTTTCAGGCCTACATTAGCCCATTCTCAAGTTCTAAAAAGAAGAAAGCCAAGGAAAACGTTAATTAAAACGAAAACAATAAAATCTTAAATACGATACACGTCAATATAACAAAGTATTATGAGGATTAGGGATGGTTGCTGTCTAACCTGGAGGAGGTTGAAATTTTTTGTGCGTTAAGAAAAGTACCGAATAGCATATTAAATGAACAGACGGAATTGTCTAAAGGACATTTCTGGCCTCATTTTGGTAATGTCCTCCTCGGCAAACAGTGAAACTTCCCCTCGCATTTGGTTCCTTAGGGTTGGGGTTGGCTGATTTACTGTTAAAAGTTTTTTGTATACATCTTAAATTGTGTTTTTAGACGGGTTTACTTTCGACAGTAGCTATACGGTAGGTTTATCTTTGGTAGGGGGTAGCGTTTGGACTATCTCTGATATAGCAGAGCAGATAGTTAGCAGTCCACAACTGTGCCTCCAACTAGAAACATGTTATACTGTGAGGAATGTTTATCTGTTGCTATTGCGCATATGCCGCAAATATTTTACACTTGACGTTGCCTTAGCGCAGATATGTTTCAGAATTCAAGGTAAGCCTAAGATGAACATACTTTGTTATATTGACATGGATCGTATTTAAGGGTTTTTTGTTTTCGTTTTAATTTACGTTTTCCGTGGCTTTCTTCTTTTTAGATCTTGAGAATGGGCTAATGTAGGCCCGAAACAAGTCATTCGGACATTTTTACATTGTGACAACTGAAGCGGAAACTTTAGTGCGATAGTTCATACAGTTGTGAGAGGGCATCCAAACAAACGGGCTGCAACATTGTTAATCCGAATGATCTAATCGGTTCAAGTGTTTACTTTTTCTTTATGGACTTGGCCATTGAACCAGCCCACAAGGAGAAAAACAATAGGGTTAGGTCCGGAGTACCTTTATGGTCAAGAAACGTGCCTATATCTATCGAACTATCATCCATGGACTTCTAGTTTTAGATGATGTTACCTGACGACTAGAATTTTCTGGAGTCGCGCCAATGCTGGAAGAAAACACGCATTGTTGTGGCCAAAGGAATCTGTTCCAATAACACCGGAAGTTCATTTTCAAGAACGTGAGGGTAACAGGGTTCCTTTAAGGCCCAATCAACTCACTGTCTATCGAACAACACCACACATTCACAGGGACGCGGTTATTGACATTATCTCTCCTCAATGGCACGTGGGTTTTCTTCGAACTACTGCTATGAATTCCGAGCATTATTGATGCAGTCACGAATGAAAGTGCCTTCATTAATGGAAAGTAAAATAGGATTTCAAGTATCCAACGAAAAAATTCCAATGCACTATTTCATCAAGTGCTGGGAGGTTCTGAACAAGCACTAAATGAGACAGATGGAACTTGTGTGAATGCGTAATATGCAGCATACCTTTACATGTGAAACACCTATATGTGCAGAAATTCTCCGTGTGTTTGTTGACCGACTACGTTGTACCTTATAAGTAATATCTTGTAGTTAATCCAGTCTATTCATTTATAAGCTCATACCCAAAGTGACTACTTGCCACTTGGAGTGTTGAACACACAAGTCAACACACTTTAATCTTACAATCTTTAACGTAGCTGTTGTCACTGTACAAAACTTCAGATTAACAATTACATAATCCTGGCATATTAAAATTGTGTGCCGTTACCGGGACTCGAACCTGGAACCTTTGCCTTTCGCGGACAAGCGCTCTACCGACTGAGCTAATCCGACACGACTCACGATGCCGCCTCAACTTTACTTCTACCAGTACCTCGCCTCCTACTTTCCAAACTTCACAGACGTTCTCCTGCGAAACATACAAGACTAGCACTCCTGGATGAAAGGATATGGTGGAGACATGGCTTAGCCACAGCCTAAGTTTCCGGAATGAAACTTTGACTCTGCAGCGGAGTGTGCGCTGTTATGAAACGTAAACCCTGTACCAGTATGTTGTAAGACCCATTTTTACGGCGGGAGGAGGACGTGCTTTTACAACAGGACAATTCTCTCCCGCACACTCTCTTTGCAAGAAGTTACACTATTATGTCTAGACTCATACTGACTATTTGAATCCATCATTGATGATGGAAACGGGACCGTAGCTGGTCAAGAGTATGAAGGAAGTGGGATACCAACAGCCGTATGTATAATAGAAATATTTATTGTTTCACTACCAGTTTCGGCATTCCACTATGCCATCTTCAGGTCCCTGCATCGGAGCATAATATCCATTAAGTAGGGATATCGAAACTGGTTTCATGGATTTCTGTCTCTCCCAACAACAATCTGAGAGAATTCCACGAAACCAGTTTCGATATCCCTACTTAATGGATATTATGCTCCGATGTAGGGACCTGAAAATGGCATAGTGGAATGCCGAAACTGATAGTGAAACAATAAATATTTCTGTCATATATACGGCTGTTGGTATCCCACTTGCTTCATACTCATCCTGACTACGTGTGCGGTACGGTGACACAACTACCTGGGCAGCACCATCTCCGGATCTGCCTCCTATCGACCATGTGTGGGATATGATGAATGAAACATGTTAATGTAAAAAAAAAAAAAAAAAAGAAAAGAACCCACCCGCTACTGTTGGCTGATAATCAGATCATAAATTTCGAAAAACTTACGGGTATGCTGCCAGGTACCAAATTCGACGACGGCCGATATTTCGGCAGGAGACCACCCTGCCATTTTCAAGGCGAAACTGCAGTAAGAGAGTAATGTGCAACGATCTTTGAAACTTCGGTTTTCAATGAGTAAACAGGAAAGACGACACACACCGAGCGAGCAAGCAATCACACAGCGCAGAGACGGTGTGCTTGCTTGCTCGGTGTGTGTCGTCTTTCCTGTTTACTCATTGAAAACCGAAGTTTCAAAGATCGTTGCACATTACTCTCTTACCGCAGTTTCGCCTTGAAAATGGCAGGGTGGTCTCCTGCCGAAATATCGGCCGTCGTCAGTTTTGATACCTGGTAGCATACCCGTAAGTTTTTCGGAGTTGTTATTCGCAAGGAGAAATTAAGGAATCACAGATAATAAATTGTTTCAAATGTTAGTGCAATTTCTGACTCTGGCATAAAGATTATGTCGAGGTAGACTAAAAATTTCGAGTGAGTTGGAAAATATGAACAGCGTATATTAATTTTCTTTTTCAGGTAGAGATTGAAAACAGTCATGGTACATTGAACATACATCATCATCATCAATTGTATTCTGTTTTGCGACAGGTCTTGTCATGAGTTGATCCTCTTCTTGTCATGGGTTGATCCTCTTCCACTTTTCTCTGTCCAAAGCCAATCTTTTCATTTCTTCATATTTATTTCCTTGGATGTTGTCCAGCATTTGATATTTTGGCTTTCCTCTTCCTCTTTTTCCTTTCAGCATTCCTTCTATTCCTTCCTTCAGTAAACAGTCCCTCCTCAAACAATGTCCAATCCAGATTCGTTTTCTTTTCCTAATGACTTCCAGCATGTTTCTTTCTTCTCCAGCTCTTCTTAATACTTCCTCATTCCTTATTCGGTTTTCCCATTTCACTCGTTCCATTCTCCTCTATATTCACATCTCTAGTGCCTCCAATCTTCTTTCATCTTCGTTCCTCAACGTCCAGGTCTCCGCACCATACAGCACAACACTCCAGATATAACACTTGGCAAGTCTTTTCCTCAGATCTTTCTTTAATAGTCCGCAAAGTAATCTCCGTTTCCTTTTGAATCCTTCTTTTGCCATGGCAATTCTTTTCTTAATTCCTGCAGTGCAGAACATATCATCCGTTAACATACTTCCCAAGCATTTAGCATTTGAAGCTATGCACTTGCCCTATTTCTTCTCCCCCTAATTTTAAACGTTTTGTATTCCTTCCTCCAATTACCATGCTTTTTATTTTCTTCTTGTTAACCTTCATTCCATATTCTTCTAACTTTGTGTTTAGGTCATCTAACATTTGTTCCATCTCTTTTGCAGTTTCTGCCATCACAACCATGTCGTCCACAAATCTAATACACTCTACTCGCCGTCTCCCAACACAAACTCCTCTGCTTCCATTAAAGTTTTCCTTGATTATGTCTTCAAGATAGATATTGAACAGTGTTGGTGACAAACAGCGTCTTTGTCTTACACCTCTTCCCAGTTCAAAGGTCAATAATTACTTGCCATCGGAGGGTTGCAAACGCCACGAGACGATGTTGCCATCAAGGGAGGACACAGACTGTTTAGCTGGGTTGTACATATTCCTGCTGTAAGAATGCTCCCTCGCCTGTTCGTCTCCGCAATCGATTTCAGCTACACGGCGCCCCAGTGCACTTCAGCAGGCATTTAGTGGTGGCACTGGTGTCGGTTTCGTGTTTCTGCGACGTGCGTGCGGTGGACACGGAAACGCGAACTAAGGCGGCGTCATTATTAGACTTGTGCATAATAGTTCGCGAACGGGAGCGATCACTTTAGTTCGAGGCTCTGACGCGAACTAGTTCGTTCTTTCAGTTCGTCTGCTCCCGGTGACGGCTGAGCGGCGTGGTCTGCGCATGCAGGTAGAGGCAGAAGTTCCCCCACCTAGCTGATTCATGCGCTTGCTGCTTGAACCGCTAACGATATCACGCAAACCAAAAGAAACAGTTTGTGGATAATTTCTTGCGTTTAAGTTTAGAGTTATCTCTATATCTTGGCATTATGGGATTTATCAGTCAGATATTGCAGAGTGCAGAATACTTCAAAGCAGAAATTTTGTAGCACTGAACTATCTAATCTAGCAGGCAGGCGCTAACCTCGAAATGGCTCTCATCAGCAGAAGGCAAACACGTGATTTTTAATTCTGTACGCGACCTATCGCGTATATTTTAGTTCGCGATACATCGCGCATATTTTAGTTCGCGACCGGTAGCTCTCCTTTTAGTTCGCAGCTCGGTCGCGAAGTAGGTCTCTCTTTTTAGTTCGTCCGCTCGTTTTGGCTTTTGATACTGCTGCTAAAACTACAGCTGAGCTGCATCTCAGCTCGAAATGACGGCAACTGGCAGAAGGGAATCACGCGATTCTGCGCGCTCTCGCGTCCTCTCGCTGTTCCTCGTCAGTCTTCGGAAAAGGAGCGGACGAACTAAGAGGCGAGGGATATGCGAAATACTTCGCGTAGTTCGCCTGTGGAAGCGCTCCTCCGAACTAGTTCGTTCGCGAACTACACAAGACTACTCATTACCTCAAGTGTCAACGAATGGCCAAGGTGCTGTGCCAGCGCCTCAGGGCAGGCAACCCGTTCGACACAAGTGTTACTTTGCTTGCCTTAGCAGGCAGGCGTCGTGTCCAATACTTTACGTGTCCTAGTCTTGTGTAGTTCGCGAACGATCTAGTTCGGAAGAGCGCTCCCACAGGCGAACTACGCGAACTAGTTCCCAGATCCCTCGCCTTTTAGTTCTTTCGCTCCTTTTCCGAAGACTGAGGGGGAACAACGAGAGGACGCGAGAGCGCGCAGAATCGCGTGATTTCCTTCTGCCAGTTGCCGTCATTTCGAGCTGAGTCAGTTACTTTTAAAATTGATTTATTTATTAAGTCATTGAAGAATCATTACCAACAAAATATCCTAAATGCGATTATTTTGGAAAATAAAAATACTAAAATATATACTGAATACAATTATATCACCTATTTGTGTACATAATTATTTACCCATTTGATGTCAAATTGCCCAAAATAACGGGTTATAGCACACACATGGGCAACACTGATCATTATAAAAAAGCTACCATAAAAAAAGAAAGAGCGCTTGCAGCAGCGCTAGCAAAGGTAAAAAGAGCTAACGAATAACGATCTGTCTCGGGAGTAAGAGCTGAAGAACTGAAACGAGCGACCTACTTCGCTACGGAGCGCGAACTAAAATTTCCGCTACCGGTCGCGAGCTAAAATTTGCGCTATCGGTCGCGAACTAAAATTTCCGCTACCGGTCGCGAACTAAAATTTCCGCTACCGGTCGCGAACTAAAATATGCGCTACCGGTCGCGAACTAAAATTTGCGCTACCGGTTGCGAGCTAAAATTTCCGCTACCGGTAGTGAACTAAAATATGCGCTACCGGTCGCGAACTATTGTCACAAACGTGCCTCGCTCCATAGTTGGTCGTATTCTTTTCCGAAGACCGACGGGCAATAGCGAGAGGGCGCGCAGCAGAATTAAAAATCACGTGCTTGCCTTCTGCTGATGAGAGCCA
The DNA here is from genome assembly GCA_026315105.1 of Locusta migratoria. Taxonomy (NCBI): domain Eukaryota; kingdom Metazoa; phylum Arthropoda; class Insecta; order Orthoptera; family Acrididae; genus Locusta; species Locusta migratoria. The sequence continues at coordinate 79,348,849 of CM048754.1, read as the reverse complement.
TTTCGAGGTGAGCGTCTGCCTGCTAGATTACATAGTTCAGTGCTACAAAATTTCTGTTGTAAATTATTCTGCACTTGCAGTATCTGACTAATAAATTCCATAATGCCAAGATACAGATATAACTCTGAACTTAAACGCGAGAAATTATCCACAAACTGTTTCTTTTGGTTTGCAGCAAGCGCATGAAGCAGCTAGGTGGGGGAACTTCTCCCTCCACCTGCATGCGCAGACCACGCCGCTCAGCCGGCACTGGGAGCGGACGAACTAAAAGAACGAACTAGTTCGCGACATAGCTGCGCTCCCCGTCGCGAAATGTTATGCGAAAGACTAATGTGTTCTGATGCTCAAGGCAAGAGGTCCCTTGTGCGCACAGTTGTAAGCGACGAAAGATAGTTCCACTAGTGGTCAACCGGACTCAAAAGCGTGGACGATGCAGAGATGTCATCTATCGTTCTCCCTTTCGAAGACGCTCAACAACCAGCCGTCTTGTGGAAAGGCCTACTGATTAAGACGTTCTTGACAGTCGACTGCTAATTTAGCTTGGCTTGGGCGTCATTTATTTAACGTAAACTGAACCTGAATGAGGCAGCATACGACATGTATTGTAGAAAACAGTTAATGCGATTAAAAATCAATATTATTTGACGCCGTACCACACTGGGGTACGCACACTGTCAGAATAAACATTGGCGTTGCGTTAGGCAATCTCGCGGAACAGACAACTAACTGTGACCCTCTTTGTCTCCAGAAAAAATGCTTCTGTTCAGTTCTCATTCATATTTTTAACGTTATATGTCGTATTTCGATCTATTTTATACGTTTACTCATTTCCCTTCCCCGTGAACCAGTCGTTGTTTCGACCCCTCCTACCAAAACACACACACACACACACACACAGGTGTATGTATATATACCCGGTGATCAAAAACTCAGTATAAATTTGAAAACTTAATAAATCACGGAATAATGTAGCTAGAGAGGTAAAAATTGACACACATGCTTGGAGTGACATGGGTTTTATCTCTCAATCTACATTATTCCGTGATTTAAGTTTTCAAATTTATACTGACTTTTTGATCACCCGGTATATAAATAAAAATGGATATTGGTAAATTGCAAAATTTTTATATCTGCTGCTCTTCTAAATATGGACTAACAATCTATAACACATTAAAATTTGCTTCAGATCGAGGGTCGATCCCAGGTCTCCCTCTTTATATATTTCAGGGGGTATTTCTTAGGGAACATAACAAGAAGAAGGAATATCAGTGTAATTACTTGGTGGTTTCTAACACGTCTTCAGAAAGAGGGTATTTGGGGAGTTCTTGGTTGGATTAATAAACTATGCCTGGTTCTGAAACCTCATTACTGCTAAAAAAAATCTAACTCATAGCCAGTTCACTTTCGACAGTAAACTGCTAACGACTTCATCTGCAACTTAAGTTTTGCTGTTTGCAGATGAACCGATGAATAGGCTTTCGTACATCGGAAAACATCAGAAGAAGAATAAATGTAAATAATACACCGATAAAATGTTATTTACAGAAAGTATATTGTGATTAATATTTCGTTATAGAGAAGAAAAGTCCCCATTAATGACTATTTGTCGATAATGGAAGAAATAAGAAATAATAAGTATTTATTTATTTATTATGGTCATGGAAGAAGTCCATACATGAATTTTTACACAAGAATAGTAATAGAAAATTTTAAAGTAGTCCTATGCACGCGATACTCTTAAGAATAAGTGAAAAGAATCAATAAAGAAAAAAATTAGCTTAATTGTTTAACTTTTCTAGGAGTTCCTCGACAGAATAAAAGGAGTGAGCCATGAGGTAACTCTTCAATTTAGATTTGAAAGCGTGTGGGTTAGTGCTAAGATTCTTGAGGTCTTGTGGCAGGTTATTGAAAATGGATGCTGCAGAATACTGCATACCTTTCTGCACAAGTGTTAAGGTGGTGTGATGCAAATGTAGATTCCACTTCTGTCTAGTATTCACCGAGTGAAAGCTAATAACTCGTGGGAATAAGATGATATTATTAACAACAAACGACATTGAAGAAAAAACGTATTGTGACGCCAGTGTCAAAATTCCCGGACTACTGAAAAGATTCGTGAACTTACACCACATATTGCTCGAACCGCCCGTTTCTGAGCCAAAAATATATTTTTTGCATCAGGCGAGTTACTCCAAAAGATAATGCCGTACGTCACAAGTGAATGAAAGTAGTAGACTACTTTTCGTGTTAACAAATCACTTATTTCAGATATTGTTCTAATGGTAAATATAGCAGAATTTCGTTTTGGAACGAGATCCTGAATATTGTCTTTTCACGACAGCTTACTATCTGAATACCTAGAAATTTGAACTGTTCAGTCTCACTTACCATATGCCCATTATGTACAATCAAAATGTCAGCTTTCGTCAAATTATGTGTTAGAAATTGTGGAAACTGAGTTTTACTGTGATTTAACATCAACTTGTTATCTACAAGCCATGAACTTATCTCTTGAACTGCATTATTTGATAATGTCTCAATATATTGACTACCAAGCTGGTATCATCAGCAAACAAAAATACTTTACAGTGACCTGTTATACTCGAAGGCATTTTATTCATATAAATAAGAACAGCAAGGGTCCCAAAACAGACCCCTGGGGCACTGCAGACTTAATTGTGCCCCATTGCGATTGTACGTCATAGCCATTTTCTACACTGCGGAGAATTATCTTCTGTTGAGTATTATTGAAGTAAGAGGTGAACCAGTTGTGAGCTACTCCTCATATTCCATAATGTTTCAACTTGTGGAACAATATTTTGTGATCAACACAATCAAACGCTTTTGTTAAATCAAAGAAGGAGCCTAATGTCCGAAGCCTCTTATTTAAACCGCCAAGTGCCTCACAGAGAAACGAAAATATAGCATTTTCAGTAGTTAAACCACTTCTAAAACCAAACTGTATGTTTGACAACAAATTATGGGAACTGAAATGATCAATTAATCTTTCGAAATGTGGTCACAGTGAAAAGTCATAAGTATCGCCTAGAACTGATCTGAGCGCCCGGGTAGGAGACTGACGTGGGAAAAAAATTTTAAGCGACTTTCTCAAGTGAGCCGACATAGCACTAGGGTCACGTCTGTCTGCAGCGCTCCTAGCGGCCAGTGTCCGCACTACTTCCCTCGGAAGCGGGCGTGTTTGGTCTCCTGCTGCAGAGAGAAGATGGCTGGCGCTTTCTGTGTGTGTGTGTGTGTGTGTGTTGGCAGGAGGGGTGGATTCCACCCCTGGCACACGGGGAAGGGCGATCTCTGGCTGGAGGGGTGAAAAGTGGTAGAAAGAGAGGAAAGATACACGAGAGGGGGAAGAGCAGAGGCGGCCATGCTTGGTGTCTGGCGAGGGACTTAGCGGCAGGTCGCGCTGGCCACACTTAGGCAGTCAGCCGACGCTGCTCTCTGTACTGCAGGGGGGGGGGGGCAGTCTCATTCATTAGCAGGTTCCGCCCCAGTAGTAATTATCTACAGCTACATCCGTAATCCGCAAACCATCTCACTCTGTGTGGCGGGAAGTACCTTGCGAACTTGTGAACCAAGGCCACTTCCTCTTCCCATTCCAGTGGCGTACGGTTCGTGAAAAATATTTAACAATATTTATTAATGAATAGCTTATTATCAAAGACGGACATCTGTCGTTTGCCAGAAACTGAGATAAAAGTCATTTTATATTGTGAAACGTAGAGCTAATGTATTTATAAGCTGATATGAGCATTATCAACTTTAATACTCGAGAATTTATACCTGGAAGTGGCTAATATCAATTTGATTATTCAAGCACATTCAAATTGTGTTTCATAAAACAGATGCCCGTCTTTGAAACCAAGACGTGGTGGTGTCCACTTTTGATGTGAACACGCTTTCAGATGTCCGTTTTTGATACATAGAGATTCGCTTACTGCTGACGAGAATCTTTTACAGGTGTATAATCTGGGAAATTATAGGAATATACACATAAAGTATTAAATGTTAAACTCTGAACTCTATTAGATATTGGAAAAATGAAGAATTGCGATAATCATAATTTAATAATGATTTTGCAGTCGAGATCGCATTTTTCATTTATTATGTTACCGGTTTCGGCGTGCTCGACGCCATTTTCAGACCTGTCGTAATTTACATAACTTCAAGGCATTTTTATATACTAAAAGAGTACATCCAGGTTGAGGCATCACCAAACATTAGTAATTTTATGTTTGGTGATGCCTCAACCTGGGTGAACTCTTTTAGTATATAAAAAAATGTCGTGAAGTTATGTAAATTACGACAGGTCTGAAGATGGCGTCGAGCACGCCGAAACCGGTAACATAATACATGAAAAATGCGATCTTGGCTGCAAAATCATTATTAAACAATTATAGATCGCCCCATCGAACTATGAGTTCCTTATATAAATCATAATAATGTTTTAATTTTTAATGAAATGTTACGGCACTGAATCTCTAAAATTATTAGCATAAGGTCTGTTGAAACTGCCGCCAGATTTGTCCTTAAACGTCCTTACGTTATTTCTGACATAAAACTTCTTTCCAACAAGTGATAATTTCGTACAACACACCTTACAATAGAACAGTGTAGTTCACAAGCTAGTCTTACCTTTGTTTGTTTCCAATGTTCATTTTCCACTTTTCAGGTTGTCTCAACCGCTTCCTAGCTTTTCCTTTAGACGCTGCTGATATGTTCTATTTCACTCGGTTTAAGATGGTTACTAGAAATAATACTATAAAAAATTACTGAAAAACTTAAGTACGGGCTAATACATCTTAGTATCTGGCGCATACTGTCGTCACATCTAATATTTGAGGTCATGTGATCATATACTGTGTTCCCATTGGTGCACACTGCTTCATTCAACAACTGTCCGAATTTGATATCAACCTCTTATGTAGGTGTTCGCTTTTGATGTGGACAGTCAAATTTAACGTGTGATTTATCAGATTTACGTCAGTTTTTCGAAAAAAAAAAAAACGGGTTTCACCAATGAAAAGAGCGGAAAAACTTTCTTCGGGATCGACTGCTAACTAAATTTCCAGGTTTGATATTAGGCTACTCATATATTTCACTCTGCCACCAAAACTACACATCGCAAACAAGTAGTGTTTGTATGTGGTAGTAGGTATCAATCTCCCATTTTGCACTATGGTGGTACAGGGTTGGTAACGATAAGGGGGTGGAAGATATGGCAGTAGAAAGTTACCGACTTATATAAAATTCTACTGTGGGTGTTAATATTTTGCTCTCGAGCAAAATCTACACAATGGTGACGAACGATCCCTCTGTATTGTTGTAGTACAAAGTCTCTCATTTCACAACACTGCAGTTCCGTGTCGATAGCTATAATAGGGTGGAAGATATAGTGGTTGAAAGTTGTCAGCTGATAGAAAATTGGGACTGAAGACCAGCGATGACTTTTGACACTATAATGGCAAAGAGGTTATATGCAGCGAAACGTGAAGCACATTCAAGAGTTGTTTTTCTGCAACAAGCGTACGAATAAAGAAAAATAAGTATAAGCTGCACTTTGAAAAGTAATACTACCAAGAATGATGCCAAAGTGTAAGAAAGAAATTTCGCGTTCTCGATCCGTTTCTAAAAGCCTTTGTGTGGCGTTGTAGTGTAGCAGGTTTCTACAGCTCCTCCTGTCTTTTCCAAGAATACAACAGTCTGTGCTACGGAGAAATAAACTTTCTTTTCTGTTAAGGGGTAAGTGAAGCTACATAGTCCAACGAGCTCTTATAAATTTTATAATTAATGGTGACTGGATTCGCTGCCAAAAATGCAACGTTTGGCACCGGGAAGTATGCGTTGGTGCCCAAGGGAAAAAGTGCTTTTTATGTGGAAGATGCCAGCAGTCAAAATTTAAGCTCATGTCATCGAAAATAAGCTTTAGTATTTTCAAAATTGATATGGGTTGGAAGTCCGCGTGGACAAAGACGCGGGCAAGGGTCAGAGAATGAATAACGCACAGTTTTTCAAACATTATAAGAAGATTTAACATATAGTACAGCTAAAAGTTTTCTTGAGCAACTAGAACATAGATAAGCCATAGTGGTCACTGTTGGGTGGAACGGAACCACCAACATTAATATTTTGTAGTCCAGTCTACACACGGACAGGTTGTACATTTTTTTTTGTACTAACTGATTTATTATCATCAGCATTATTGTTTCTGCCGTATAAGGTGAAGTTAAGAAAAGTGAACACCGATATAGTTAAACTGATGTTGTAATTAATGCAATGTGAGTCCAAACAGCTAATTTTAATTCCCCATCCATGTTTCACATTCTTTCTTTCTTTCTAACACAGCTTCATCTGTTTACTAAGTTTCTTGTTTCTATCTTCAATTTTGCACCAGTCTTTTTAACCCATCCGGCCAGTACTTATTCTCGAAAGACTTTTATGTTGTATATGTATCTTCTGTTTTCGTATAGTTTCTGTTTAAACCTCTTTTACTTCGTGGACCCAGCTTCATTGAATAGTTTGACCCATCTCCTAACCATTGAATCACTCATAGCATTTGTCCGTAAACCTCGCAGATTTGCCGACGAATTTCCTTTGGTTTAACTTTCTTTTCATTTAGAAAACGAATCACCGATCTGATTTCACACGCGGTGGCATTTTCAATTACGGCTGACATTATAAAGAAGCACTACAAAGCACACGACGGCAGTAGCAATCTGAAAATGGCGTACATGTCTTCTCCTTAAGATAGAGTAACTGCCGCATATGATCGAAACTGCGATCGTAGAGCTGCCGCGGATACAAATGGAAACGAAACTTACTTTGTGGATGACCCTCGTATTTATCATCTATCTAAATTATACTTTAGTGCAAGACATTCCCTTGCTAAAAAGCATTCCAGCATCACTACTATGTCATAGTACGCTATTTTTATATTTTGGATAGGTCCTTTTTTTTATTGAAGAGGTCTTTAGTGATACCAGATGCTCTCCCCATTTGACGCGATCTTTCCTCTCTTGCATATTTAGCCAGTGAATTTTCTTGGATCATCTCCCTGACATAATTTCCAATGGTGGAAAGAGCGGAAGAGCCTAGTGGATTGAGCCACGAAAAAGAAAATACAATTTCTGACCAAGGGTCCGATCTTATATTGGAATTTAATTCTTTATTTGGTATATAATACAAATTCTGTCCTGGTTGATGTCGTTTTATAAAACTACTAGCTATAAACCCGGCGTTGCCCGGATATTTATGTATTTCTGCCATTTTTCAGGTATATAATCATTTATATAAGGGCTGTATGTCTGTAAAATCTCTTTGAAATACAATTTGTAGTAAAGAAGTAATAGATTAAAACTTGGTGCGTGATGGGGCGGTTTTCACAAACGTTACTGTCGCTAAGTACTGTCATTCTCATACAGTGTATTTCGAAAGTCTCGCCGCATTATACGGCATGTTATGCGATTCCTGTAGTTCATGACGTCATATCTTCTGAACCATGTGCCGTATGTGATTCTTGACCCTGCAGCAATTGTTACCTCGCGGTAAGGAATGTGTGTACCAAATATGGTTAAAATCAGTCCAATGGTATAGGAGAAAATGAGCAGCATTGTCGCTAAATTCAGCAGTTTTTCGCGCATCTCATTGTTTATGTCGTTTTTTATGTTTATTTCGTGAACTATGTATCGTACGTGATTCTTACACTTACGGCGACCGTCCTCGTGAATTGAAGCTTATGTGTACAAAATTTCTTAAAGATTGAAACAAAACTGTAGATTTGTATGCAACACGTACAAACAAACATACGGACACTCTGATTTGTATATTACACTTCTGTCCCGATTATTCAGTGTCGTGATATGGACAAAACCTCGTGAAGCTACATAAAAATATTTTTGGCAATTTTACTCATTTCGTGGACATTTCAAGCTTGACGTAAAATTTGTTTATGTCCTAATTGTTTTCATATATAAAACTCCAAAAAGTTTCTAAGACCTTTCAGTGTACCCTATGGATTGCTGTTTACCTTACTTGGCTGTTACATATATTGCATCAGAAAGAAACGGTACCAATTTTAAAAAATCAGCTTTTATGGCTAAACTATATTATGACACTATTCTTAAAAGAGATATATACAAGTGTATGTTACCCCTATATCGTGTGATTTTTTTTTGATATTATATAAATTACCATGATTAGTTTACAGTTTTTCTATACTGGGAGAAATAACCAATTTTTGTCTTAATTTTACCACTCTGTATTAACAATCAACTGTTAGTAGCTGATTATATACATAAATGTCACTTTTGCACTGTTTCATTTTTTAGAAATTCACTCGTAACGCGACTGTTGAATGCGATCAACTATTTCTACATGGCAAAAGAGAAATAGTAAACAAACACACATGTTAGCAGTAATTCCACGCAACTAACTGTCAAACTTCTTCAGTTCCACGCTGCTATTTACAATCATTAGTTGCCTATTGACTAGGCCTACTGTGTGTACAAGAAGCTTAGAAACATATTTGTGGTAAAATGTTTACCTGTTTGAGAGATGTCGAAAAGAAATCTGTAGGTTATCAGGTAAATAATGCATTAAATCGTTACTATTTCGTGTATTACACGCGTACACAGTACTTAACTCGCAATATTTAGCCAGTTTTAGTTTCTATTTCAGACCACAGAAAGCAGCAAATGAGAAAATGTCGGTTGAATAGACAATGGGCATGGAGCGCATAATCTAAAGATCACAAATATTTTTGAATTGAGTTTTAAAAATTAAAACCATTGCTGATTAATATCAACTGTTAAGCATTATCACTACAACTACAAAATAATTGGGTCAAATACGAGATGAGAAAAAAGTAACTCGGTTTATTTATAAACAGGGTTATGTCTAACATGGTACAAGTTCTCAGGCACGTGATTTTTTACTTCTCATCTGTCCGTCCTGTTGAAAGAAAATCTTGGTAATTGCAGCTTATCGGGTGAACTCCGGTAACGGGCAACGCTAATTGCCAATATTCGATAGTATTTTTCTTTCTTCTGTTTTCGCTGTGAAACGCCGAACGTGATTGGAAGTACAGCAGAAGAAAATATCTCCACTAGATTTAGTATAGTTTATGTTGCTTTGTTCGCGATATGACGAACGATGTGTGCGCACCGCACGTTTAGCGTTCAGTGATAAACAAGTTCTAACGCGTCCCTGGTTCGGTTTCGCATAAACAACAAATAACAGTGCGTTTCAGTTATTTTCGACGAGGATATATTCTGTAACGTGATGTATGGCGAAAAGGAAAGGCAAGTTAGAAACCAAAAGAAGAATACTTACCGAAGAATTCAAGGGCACTAGCTTGTAACAAAGAAAATACTGATCTTCTGAAAGATCGTCCCTAACTGTGGAAGCTCAAATCATTAGCGTATAACTGCATATTATACAGGAAGGAGAAAGCCAACAAAATATCATGCGATTTTGGGGTTCAGATGGCTTCACTTTTCCGCCTTTAGTAGAATTCTTCCAAGCCCTCTATTTGACAATGAAGTATGTGCTGAAAAAGAATGACCTTCTAGTCCTGATTACTGTGCAACGTTAAGTTCAGATCTACAATTTAAATGCGTACTATGCATCACGGTTTAATAAAAAAAAAATACTGTATAATTTTGGGGTTCAAACTGACTTGACCTTTCCCTCATTACAAATACGTCTCCCCTACCATTTGCCAATAAATTAAGGACTATGAAGAAAGCATCTAGCTGTTGTCAGTTTTGTTGAAGAGAAATATGCGGACTTTTATCTCTCGGTGGTAGGTAATACTGTGCACATTTTTATACTGTAAGTCGTAAATGATTTGAAAGTATTACAATACCTATTCCTTCGAATAAAATGATGCAAAATCTTAATCACTAATGACTTTTTCTGTTTTTTTACTCCATAACATGTGGCAAGTTTGGGGTTCACAATTTCTATTGCAGAATTCAGTCTTTTTTTGAAAACTGTTCTCTTGTCCTTCTATTTCGAAGTGCCGTGTATATAATAATAATAATTACTATTATTATTATTATTATTGTTGTTGTTATCGTACAGTACCCATAAGGAGAGCGCTAAAACACACAAATCTAACTTTTACTTTCGTTATTTTATTCTTATTTTCTTCCCGAAAACCTTTCATTCTTTCACTTTGTGCCTTCTTTTGTTCGTCGGCGCAGTTTCGTCTCTTGTTTTTGTGTTGTGATTTAAAGGCAGTTAATTTGTTTTAGATTTTTTTCTACAGGTTTTGCGGTCTTAGATGTCTTCTATAGAAATGTTTAATGTTTGCATGTCTTCGGTGGTCTCTCTGTATAAAGATGTGCCCAGTTTCAATGTAGAAATTATGTTGAATATTCTTTGAGTTAGTCTGATGTCATTTATTCTGGCGATATGAGTGAAAAATTTTGCTTTGCGTTTTCTGATATGTGTCTGTTTCAGAGTCTCTGTATAGTTCTCCTGTGCGTCTTGTTTGCCAGATATTTCTCTAAAAACTCCACCCTGAATTTTTCTCAGAATTTCCATTTACTCGACTGAGTAGCCCGACAGCCAAGTGTCACAATTCCTGTGACAGTTCTTGTCCATACCGCTATATCATACCTATACAATGTGTAAATAAAAATTAATTGCAGCATGCAGAAATATCATCTCTTGACAACGACTCCATAGATTTCCCCCCTTACTTTTCAGGATAAGGTTAGGATGAAAGCAAAATTGGAAATGATAGCTGGAAAATTATTCTATGGCATTTTTGTAGACAATACGTCACCATTCAAACAATTTATATGTCTAATTATTGTTTCGTTTTCTTCATTATTGTCCTCGAAAATTATCCAGGAGCAAATAAGTTAGGGAAAATTAGAAATGAGACTCAGAGAAATCGGACACACAACAAAAAATCATAAGTTTTCAATGCACTCTCGGTCATAGCTCACGTTGGTGATACATCTGTCAGATCAACACGACATTTGGTATATGTATTCTTTCAAGTACATGGTTTATTTACTCCAGTGGAGCAACTGAGTGGTGCTAGGTGGAGGGCACATTATAACGGACTTCGATAGCGTTTGACATATCACCCTGAAAACTGTCAGACACGTGCAATTTCTCGTAGAACAGGTGATAGAGCAGACATAACTTCATTTTTAGTTCTGACTAATGACTTCAACAGTTTTTCGAACGGGTAGCAGTATTTGCGTGGGGTAGGAGTAATATATATATAAATGTGTACGTATGTGGACTCCAATACCAATTATATTAAAAAATTTGGAGTTTCATTTCGACCTGAGGAAACTCATATCACTAAAAGTCCCAGCAAATACATACCACTGATCAACACACAGTTAACCGTTTAATAGCTACATACCTTATTTTTCTCATTATCACTCAAACTGATCAAAGTTTTACCACAAACTAGTTTAATTCCCGCTGCTTCGCACGCCTAGACTGGATGGTCACCATTGGTTGTTTCTACTTCTAAATATAATTTTCATAGTTCTAGCTTTAAAAATGCTTTCCTGATCACAACTTGCCACTCCCTATTGCACCATTGTTGGCAGAATTCAAAACATCCCGAAACGCATTTTTTAAAATTATAAACATGGTTCCAAACCCAAATTTTAACATTTCTAGCATCAAAAAGTCTTAGTAGCACCCTTAAAAATCTTCCCTTATTTCACTCGCTTAATGGTTGAATTTCCATAAAAATATCGAAGCACGTGTTTTTAAAATTGCATTCAAAAATCTAAATCCGAAGTTTTGTATTTCTTGCTTCAAAATAGCCTGAATAGTAACGTATTTTCGAAAAATCGTTCAGCTCCTATTTCACCCCCTTAAGGATGGGAATATCGATAAATCGCTGATGCCTACAGTGTAAGATAAACAACGTCTACAAATTTAAAGTTTCCATCGTCTGTAGATTCACTTTTCAGCGCCCTTTTCTGTCTTTTAGAAACGGATCAAGAACGAGAAATTTCTTTCTTACGCTTTGGCATCTTTCTTGGTAGTTTTACTTTTCAAACTGCAATATCCACTTATTTTTCTTTATTTGTACGCTTACTGCAGAAAAACATCTGAAGAATGTGCACCACGTTTCGCCGTATATAACCTCTTTGCTATTATAGTGTCAAAAGTAATCGTTGGAGTTCAGTCCGAATTGTATATAAGCCGACGATTTTCAACTAGTATATCATCTACCCTCTTAAAGCTATGGACACGGAACTGCTAGTCCAGTTTGTCAGTATTTGGATCCTAAGCACTACAGTTGTCTTTCCAGTGTTTATATTGAGATCGTTGGTGTATTGCCATTGTAGTTAATGGTCAGTTAATGTATGTCTGTGTTTCCCAGTGTTTTATCTTTTAGTCTTTTTATCTTTGAGCATCTGTTTATCGTCATATTGCTCCACATTTTACGCATTATTGTCCGCCAGACTCACCCTCCGCCACACACCGCGACCAAAACACCCACGTATAACTGCCTTTGGTCAGCAGTGAATAATTTTGGCTACCAAGTGAAATATACGGACACACGTCCCACGATCCATTTTTTATATATGTATATTGATTCATTTGTAGCTGCTTGTATAAATAGTGTTACATATGCAAGTAGCTCGTCCTAGAAATTACAAATTTCAGAGTGGTACTGAATCAGTTCAATAGTTAGCTGCATTCAATGACTCCTAACATGTGCGGTTACTTACTTCAGTATTCCTCCTTTGCCATGTAAAAGTAGTCAATCACATACTGCTGTTGCATTATGAGTTACTTTCTGGAAAGAAGTACCGTATAGCTGACCAGCCATGAACTTTTTGTTGCTAGTAGTGCATAATAATTTTAAGGAAGTTTTGTTCGATATTATTCTCGCTATATACGCACCATACAATAATCGTGGTAGTTTTTATAGCTTCAAATTAAAACTCATGCATTAAAGCGTTAACCCTTTCATTTCCAGTGTTGTTTCTGAACAACAACGTATTAAAAGTTGATTCATACCGTATTTTGTGCATCAATCCTTAAAGTAGCAGTTTTGTTGATGAACAACAAGCCTCTATAACGACATTTTGCCGCTTGGTACGGCGTGTAGCCTCTTCTGAGGCATTAATCTGTTCGTCATGGAGGTTGTGTTGCTGTATACCGGGAGTATACCGAGATTCAACACTGTGCTACGCACCAATCACCTCACTAATTTTTGGCTTGGAGCTGCTAGGAGACGAGTTCACATTTTCAGCAGATGTTCTTACTTCGTATGGAGCCTCATTGCTGGTTTGTCGTTGTTCCTCACGTCTTCTATTCACTACGTTATTCAAACGCAGTTTATCCAGTTTTTTATACACTCTTTGTGATCGAGGCAAAACTGAATGATAAAAGAATCAAACACTTGTATAAATTAAAAGGCACTAAATAAATAAAAATAAAATAAAATAAAAGGAATTGGTTCGTCATAAACGATGCACCTAGTTTGTTATTGTTTATAAGATACTGAACAGAGACAAAGATGATCTATACAATCAAAGAGTATGTATCACGGCCTTCTGCATGTATCCCGCACATATTTGAAAGTAATGTACAGAATCGTCGTTCACTGAGCTGGTACTGAAGTGCTGCTTCAAAACGTGCAGGGAGGCCGAGTCACACTTTTGATTATTTTTCAGGCACTTCGGATGCGATTTCAACACTGAAACTTTAGGAAGATACTCCATGAGTTGTACTAACAAATAATAAATAAATCGAAAATTGACATTTTTTGGTCCATTTCATCAACGTTCCTCCTTAAATAGAAAATTTCGGCCATTTTTGGACCGACTGATTTTAAAGTTCGACACAACGTAACTTTGTGCTTCTTCCCACCGTACATCGTATGTTCACTGTGAACAGTGTTGATAACACGCAGGCCTATCTCATTGACGTCGATTTGCAGTAGGATTTTGGAACACATAATTTGTTCGAACATTATGAACTAACTCGAAGAGAACGACCTATTAACCAATAGTCAACACGGATTCAGAAAGTACCGCTCTTGCGAAACACAGCTTGCCCTTTATTGACATGTGATAAGTGCCATCGACAAGGGATCTCAATTTTCTGGATTTCAAGAATGCTTTTGACACTGCAGCTCACAAACGGCTTCTAATGAAACTGCTTGCTTATGGAATATCGCACCAATTGTGCGATTGGATTCACGATTTCCTATCAGAAATGACACAGTTCGTAGTAACTGACGGTAAGTCATCGAGTACAACAGAAGTGATATCTGGCGTTCCCCAGGGAAGCGTTATAAGTCCCCTACTCTTCCTTGTGTTTATAAATGATTTAGGAGACAATCTGAATAGCTCTCTTAGACTGTTCGCTGATGATGCTGTCGTTTATCGTTTAGTGAAGTCAACAGAGGATCAAATGCAACTGTAAAGCGATTTAGACAAAATTTCTACATGGAGCGAAAATTGGCAATGAACACTAAATTAAGAAAAGTGTGAAGTAATACACATGACCACTAAAAGAAATCCGCTGAATTTCAATTGCGCGATAATCAGTCAAACCTTAAGGTCGTAAATTCTACCAAATACCTAGGAGTTAAGATTACGAACAACTTAGACTGGAGAGAACACATAGAAAATATTGTGGGGAAGGCGAACCAAAGATTACGTTTCATTGGCAGAATGCTTCGAAGCTGTACCAGCTCCACCAAAGAGACTGGCTACATCACACTTGTGCGTCCTCTCCTGGAGTACTGTTGCCCAGTGTGGGACCCTCACCAGGTGGGACTGACGGAAGACATTGAGAAGGTTCAGAGAAGGGCAGCTCGTTTTGTTTTATCACGTTGCAGGGGGGAAAGCGTCACGGAAATATTGCACGATTTGAGGTGGAAATCTTTAAAAGTACGTCATTCGTTGCGGCGATATGTATTTGAAAAAATTCAGTCACCGATTTTTACTTCTGAATGTGAAAATATTTTGCTAGAACCCACCTACGTAGGCAGACATGACCATCCAGATAAAATAAATCAGATGGAAAAAGGAACGATTACGGTATTCTTTCTTCCCGCGCGCTATTAGAGAATGGAACGGTAGAGAAAGGTTATGCAAGTAGTTAATGAACCCTCTCCCAGGCACTTAAATGTGATTTGCAGAGTAATCTATGTAGGTACGTAGATTAGAATCTTTTGTACAATATCCGCCACATCTTATCCATTGCAACAACAATGATGATGCTCAGCCAAGTGTTTTCATTACGGTGATAACCCCCAAGCGCCAAGTGGCAGTCAATTATCTTGAGCGTCATTCGGTCCCCCGCTCGGTATCCGGGTGTTTGTTTACCTTGGCGTTAAGGAGCTGCAACTCAAGGCTAATCAGTGCTGACAGGCGAGACGTGACCCTCCTGTAGACACCGTCTGCTCAGTCAGACAGACAGTTGATACTCTGGCGGCCGCGTGTTTGGGGAGTCTCAACGAGCGGTAACATCAAACAAACCCGAGGTAACCAGCCGGGGCAGAAATGCTTGCATGGGCACGTCCGGAATGCAACGACGTGTACCGAGACACGCACGAGGAGAGAGAGGGGGGGTGGGGAAGGGGGGGAAGTCGTGTGACAAGGGGAGGGGGCACGTGATATAAGCGCCTCTGCTATTGGCCCTCTCCCTCGCTCTGATCTCGCCAGCGAGCTGCTACCTGCTTAGCCCACACTGCTTCGGCCATCCGTGCTCGGACGCACCGGTTCGCCATGGAATTGCCTCCATCTACATCTCCGTGGGATATTCCGCAAATCACATTCAAGTGCTTGGCAGACTGTTCATCGAACCACCTTTATACTATTTATCTCCCATTCCATTCTCGAATTGCGCGCGGGAAGAAATAACACCTGAATCTCTCCGTTCGAGCTCTGATTTCTCGCATTCCATTCTGATGATCATTTCTATCTATGTAAGTGGAAGTCAACAATATATTTTCGCATTAGGAGGAGAGTGTTGGCGATTGGAGTTTCGTAAGTAGTCCACGCCGCAGCGATAAACGCCGTTGTTGTAATGATTCCCATCCCAGATCCTGTATCATTTCCGTAACGCTGTCTCACCTGCATCGTGACAATACGAAACGAGCTGCCCTTCTTTGGTCTCTTTCGATGTCCTCCGTCAAACCCACCTGATAAGGATCTCACACTGGACAGCAATACTCCAAAAAAGGACGGACAAGCGTAGTGTATGCAGTTTCTTTAGTAGTTCCGATGGATCAGTTTAGGCTCCAGCCAATAAAACGCAGTCTTTGGTTCGCCATTCCCACTTCATTATCCACGGGTTCTTTCCAGTTTATCCTTTCAGGCCTGATTTTTTCCTCTGTCAAGGAAATTTTTTAAAATGCTGTAATACTCTTAAGTTAAATTTTCAATGATTTTAGAAGCAAGATTTATGCAATTATATGCTCTGATTTTCATACTACAACACTGAGTATGCTGAAAAAACAAGGCTTT
The DNA here is from genome assembly GCA_026315105.1 of Locusta migratoria. Classification (NCBI taxonomy): domain Eukaryota; kingdom Metazoa; phylum Arthropoda; class Insecta; order Orthoptera; family Acrididae; genus Locusta; species Locusta migratoria. Next base: position 79,332,359 of record CM048754.1, on the reverse strand, counting down.
TTACGGAATATATTAATTAATTTTGTAGTACCAACTGTTGTACTAAATAATCTGATCGTTCAATAACTACATCGAAAAATAACAACTGCTACTTTCAGTTAAACAGTGGAATACAAGCAACCCACAATTTCCGTGTTCTCTGAAGTTCGCAAACTGCTGCGCAGTGCAACACCCGCTTTTTAATATTTCTATAGTGATCTTCCGCAGGTGGCAGTAATTGTGCATGATGAAATGATTGAACACTCAGGTGTCGTATACATGTTCTTCCCATTGAGAAAAACGCTTCTGAACCATATTACACACCGTAGAAGTTATGTACACATTTGTAGCCAAAGGGTCCGAAACGGTTAAGTCTGAAGTGTTGGTAATTTGTTAGTTATTTAGTGGAGTTTACGGCCTTCACAATTGATTGATTTATCTTGTAAACAAAGTTTAACGGATTTATTTTCTTACTCATGTGAACGACTTTATACTTCTCATTATTTAGAGTCAATTGCCAATTTTTACACCACAGTGATATCTTATTTAGATCGTTCTGCAGTTGATCTTCTGATGATTTTACTAGACGGTAAATAACGGCGTCATTTGCAAACAACCTAGCAAAGTTGCTTAGATTTTCTCCCAAATAGTTTATGTAAATAAGGAACAGATGGGGACCAATAACATACTTTGCATCCATAGTCCGCAAGCCACCTGACGGTGTGTGGCGGAGGGTACCTTGAGTACCACTATCGCTACTCTCTCCTATTCCAGTCTCCTATTGTTCGCTGAAAGAAAAATTGTCGGTATGCCTCTGTGTGGGCTCTAATCTCTCGGATCTTATCCTCATGATCTCTTTGTGAGATATACGTAGGAGGGAGCAATATACTGCTAGACTCCTCTTTGGTAAAGCCCGTACCGAGCGACAGAGCGTCTCTCCTGCAGAGTCTTCCACTGGAGTTTGTCGATCATCTCCGTAACGCTTTCTCGATTACCAAATGATCCTGTAACGAAGCGCGCTGCTCTCCGTTGGATCTTCTCTACCTCCTCTATCGACCCCACCTGGTACGGATCCCACACCGGTGAGCAGTAGTCAAGCAGAAGGCGAACAAGTGTACTGTAACCTACTTGCCGCAGTAGAGTGACCGAGCGCATTTTGTGGATTAATAATCTGAAAAGTTGATGCAATGGATAAAATACTTCAACAAATACCGTAACAGATAATTTGTAAACTCCTAACTCTGGTTTTCGCTCTCTATACTTAAAGACGCTAACTCACCTTACCTTCCTACTAATTTGCGTGAGCAGTCGAATGATGTGGGCAGATTCACATCGAGTACGAGAGCTTAACAGGGGCACCCTCGAGGATTGTGTGCAGTACTACATTGACGGTCTGTTGTGTCAGACATTCATTTGATTAGAGGAAGCGCATGAGATCTGTGAACCCACCATTTTGACTGTAGTGAGACCAATCAAAAGAACAGAACACGCAATGCCTGAAAAATTTATTATGGTACAACATCGACACACGCACCATGAGTGATATTTAATATCTGTGTCCGTGATGAATATGTGATCGCGAAACATTTCTATGATAGGAGGAGGAACAAAAAAGTTAAATAAGAAAACAACTTCATCCGGGCGATGAAAACTCTACTGGGAGTGCGTCAATGAGAAAATACTGCGCTTCAAAGCTATTCTTTGTGTACCGTGTGCTTCTGCCTAATCTTAGAAAAATGTAATTTGTTGACTAATGGATTCGGAACAAACGGCGTGTAAAAATATTCCCCGTGCGTATATCAAATTTTATGGACCGGCCTCTTAGATAATTTTTCGTCTGTCTAAAGTGGCAGCATACAGAAACGTGTGCTATTTACTTCTACTAGCTGTGGGAAAGATAAATATTATTTAACAGAAAGGGAAATGTAAAGTACATAGATTACTTTTTTTATAATTAGCCCCTAGATTACTTTTTATTGAGAAGAAAAAAGGGCTGCAAAGTATGGAATGGAGGATTAGAAGCCGGCCGCGGTGGCCGAGGTGACTGAGGCGCTCCAGTCACGGTCAGCACGGCCACTACGGTCGGGGGTTCGAATCCCCCCTCGGGCATGGATATTTGTGCCGTCCTAGTTCGTAAGTAGTTCATAAGTAGTTTGTAAGTTTAGGGACTGATGACCCCGTAGTTAAGTCCCATAAGCTTTACAAACATTTGAACATTTTTTTTTTTTTGAGGATTAGAATTGGGGTGTCAGCCACTGTGTTCAATATATTTGTTCACCATTTGGAGACAACGTTATTAAAGAGAACATTACATATGAAGGTAAGGTTTACTGTTTGCAACATTAAGTTGGCGACACTTTCATTTTATTATATATCTGCAGTGACGAGAATAAGCGGTTCATCAGATGCTGTTGTCTACAAATGTTCTTTCCAACAGGACACTTCGAAACATGATTGATTCTGAACTCAGTTATCATGTGGAAGAATTACAAGAAAATGGACATTGCGGTGCACGCGCTTTCTCCCCGACCGAGGTTCGAGTCCTCCATCGGAATTGTGTGTGTGTGTGTGTGTGTGTGTGTGTGTGTGTGTGTGTGTGTGTGTGCCCACGCGTGTGTGTTGTCCTTAGGTTTGCAGTTTGCAAGCTTAGGAACTCATAACCACAGTAGTCAAGTCCCACAGATTTACAAAAATTTTAAAATGACCAAATATGAATACAAAACGGGCGGTTACGGATCGTATTGAAACGAATGGAGGACGAATCAAATGTAACTTGAGGGTATGATAAAACTTTCCGTATTAATTTGGTCTTAGCTGCAATTCTAGCGGAGAATAACACTGAATAAGCTCTAACATCAAATGAAATTGTGGCCATATTAACGAATGGTGGAAAGAAGCGTACATTCTGAATTAAATTTAAGGAAATGTTAGTTTCCAGTTTTTAATACCACAAGATCGTCTATACGTGACAGATTTTAATGCGATAGAAAATTATAATATGTGGCTCACAGAAATTCGCTTGAAGCGCTAGATAGAACATTACAAGATCTCCTGAAAAATAAGAAATTATTGGGAGGTATTTCACTGCTACTATCAGTACAATGCATAACGTAATGTATAAGATAGTTGTGTACAAAACTAATAAATGAAATAAGAAGTATTAGAAATGAAAATACTTAAAATGTCTTTTATACAAAAACTGTACCAGATCTTAATATACGACAAATTAAAAACCTAGCGAAGAGTGTATTTGCAGTTACTTTTATAAATCAAATTACGTTGCAAAAAGTTCTCGTTCGTCCAAAAATGTTTGAAAATAAGCCGTAGTGGGTATGTGGAGGTGAATAGACTCAAAGATTGGGAGCTGTTGTTAGAACACTTGCTGAGACACCAACGAATTTGGTGGGAACACTGTGTATGTTTGTATTTTAAATATTGTAGAGGAAGACTCGATCAAGGTCTGTGGGCTTTAATGAGGTGCAATTGAAAGTACACTACGCCAGTTTCACCGGTAGCGTGGTGACCTACACGAAGCCAGCTTGACAGTGGGAATGCTCACTTGTAGTTAACGATGTTTATGTTCTACGCACAAGGTAACTTTCATATGCACAGGTTTTAATAAAATTATGTCCTACTTCGAAATATTTTAATAGTGACGACGATAGTGGTCAAAGTGGTTTTCACTTACCGCTATTTAACATACTTGTTCTTGAAACTTCCTGGCAGATTAAAATTGTGTGCCGGAACGGGGACTCGAACCTGGGACCTTTGCCTTTCGCGGGCAAGCGCTCTACCACTGAGCTACCCCGACACGACTCACGATGCCGCCTCACAACTTTACTTCCACCAGTACCTCGCCTCCTACTTTCCAAACTTCACAGAAGTTCTCCTGCGAAACTTGCAAGACTAGCACTCCTGGAAGAAAGGATATGGTGGAGACATGGCTTAGCCACAGCCTAGGGGATGTTTCCAGAATTAAACTTTCACTCTGCAGCGGAGTGTGCGCTGATATGAAACTTCCTGGCAGATTAAAATTGTGTGCCGGAACCGGGACTCGAACCTGGGACCTTTGCCTTTCGCGGGCAAGCGCTCTACCACTGAGCTACCCCGACACGACTCACGATGCCGCCTCTTGTTCTTGGTACGTGTTCCTAAAGAACGTAGTTATTTGACGGCTTGAAATAATGCTGTGGTCAGTATTATCATTTTTTTTCCTTTTTTTAAATAGGAAGCCGTCCGTCTCCATTTTCTTATATCGATCAGGTGCGATTCTGGATTGTTTCCTCGTTATGGAGACGAATTCTCGCAATACTCGAACTTTCGTCGCAAAACTGCAACAGTACTGATCTTGCAGATACTACGCGTCTGCTTTCTGACACTACGAAGAATAAAGGTGGATTCAGGCGACAAACCGAAATCCAATTTGCCTAAAATACACGCCATGATAAGAATTGAAATTACCTAACATAATCAGTAGCTGCAAGACAGGACGAATAATATTGTACTGTGTGGATGAGCATCCCGCATGTCATTTTAATTCCTCGAATTTCTTCTACGTTCTTATAGTGGTAAAAATTATTGCATGGTCTAAGCACCCCTGCCAGGTTTTATGGATCTGAAGACAGAAAATAACATTAGTGTAACTAGAAATCCAGTAATGCGTTAACATACCGATCCTCGTAAATCAATAAAATATTTTCATAATAAGACTATAGTACAATAACAAGAATTATGGTGACCTGATGACATAACGTTAGTTGTTTTCCTTGTATTCTAGCCTGCCTAGGTCTTCATCTACGATAATGATCATAACCTGTCATCAAACATACCGTCCAATGAAGCACTCTACAAACATAACTATAGGCATCATATATATTTTGATGGAACTGTGTTCGTATATGTACAAGGTTATCCACTACAACATAGCGCCGTCACGGTTCAAAATCCATGTCTAGTATCTCTTATGTTGAACGACCTTATTTTTAACGGGACATTACACTTCTGTTCCCGTATGTTGCGCTAAATTAGAGCACATTCTGCCACCAGTTAAATCGGGAAATGAGGAACTAATTAAGAACAGAGAAAAAGTGTTGAAATTGTCTTTAATTTCCGTACACGTTTTTGCGGTTCAAAACACAAAACAAAAGCACAGGCAGTTTGTAGTCGATAAATAATTAAATTAACGAAAGAAAATTAGTCGAGATTATAATGTAATTACGGGTCTCAAGAGGGGAAAAATGTTAGAAGTTTGCTGCGTGTCAGAACAGTGAAGTTGGATAAAAAGTGATCCGAAAACAATGTACTGAACGCCTACGCCTACAGTTTCTTCTAAAGCTGGAAATAATTATTATTACACTGATATCTTGTTTATCCGGTGTAGGTAATCAGTAGTTCATCCAGATAATCCAAAACACGTTTAAAAAAATTAAAAATGTTCTTGTATTACTTTACTTTTCTTGTAGCAAGAAATGCATTAATTTCACCTTCCAGTTCGCCGCTTTTGAAAATAAGAGCAACAGGGACGTTAATTGTTTATTCCTACGGTGAGGGGGAAAACGAAGGGGTACAGAACAAGAAGTTTTCAAATCGGTATCGAAAATATCTAACGGTGAAGCCGTGTCCATTTTGAAAATTAGATAACAGGTTACATTTTGAGTGACTTGAAAAATAGTAAAGTAAAATAACTTCATAGATATGCCTGAGGAGAGGGGCATTGGGTTTCTTGCTCCCCAACCCTCTTCTTCTGTTACCTAGGACCGTGAAGGGCAATAAAATCTAAATTTCATTCGAACGGTATTCGTAGGCCTACGCCTGTATGTACCGCTACAACACCAGTGAGACTTTTCGGTCCCCCAACAGTAAAAATGTATATGAAAGTTTGAAACGATATCTGTATCTGTGGTCGATAGCTCAGATTAGTAAAAACACCCCTCAAACATTGACAATTTTCCCTCTCCTTACTTTAGTGGAACACCACGAATTATCCTGATCAGATTTTTAACCAAGCTTTATGTAAACTTTAATGTAGGTATAATGTAAATCACGAGACGATTGCATTCTCATATACTCTGAAGTTATAAAAAAGACATACGTTATACGACAGTTTTTACCACACACTCGTTGTCACTATTCTACTAATTTCGTTCATACTAGCCACTGGTAGCTGTAGTCGTCGTCGGAATGTAAAAGCGCAAATAAGCCACGGACAGTTATTTGTTCGTATTCAAGAAAGGCAGTCTTCTGCGAAAATCTTAGATGGTTAAACAGTATAGAAAGACGGGAATGCGTGTCTCTGTAAAGTATTTTGTTTCAACAGGCCCTCGATTTTAGACTAATTGAGATTATGTCATTAACATTGAACGAAAATTTTTCGTTTTTCTGAAAGATGTTCAAAATATTGAAATGTTTGTAGAACTTATGGGACTTAACTACGGGATCATCAGTCCCTAAGCTTACAAACTACTCATGAACTAGCAAAGACTAAGGACGGCACAAATATCCATGCCCGAGGGGGGATTCGAACCCCCGACCGTAGTGGCCGTGCAGACCGTGACTGGAGCGCCTCAGTCCCCTCGGCCACCGCGGCCGGCTCTGAAAGATGTCAATCAAATCTTTAAACAAACAGGAATAGTCTCATTTAAGAAAGTAACAGCAAAAAATGCTCAAATGTTAGTAAAACTAAATGAGCAATGTGCCTAGACTTACAAAATCAACTTATACTAAAGACAACACAGACGCCATGCCCGAGGGAGAGCCGGAACCTCCGACGGGAAATGCCGTTCGTGACATGACACCTCAAACCGCGCAGCTATTCCTGCGCGAGATAGTAACGTTCAGTGATAACCTGGATATTACATGAGCTTACATTCCATTGAGATACTTGTGCACAATGACCGAAATACAAACATTGTAAGCGAGCAAAATACCATCGGCCGTTGAAGTTTTGACATGATTTACTGAACATGGAAATGGATTTTCTCTTTTTGAAAACCTTTAGAACTGATGGTGCTACTTTACTTGTTTACAATACAAGATATTACAGTTACATGTCTCTATGGATAGTTACAAGTGAATATTACGTTACAAGCGCTATTAAGTGTATCATTATATGACAGTTCTTCCTAATATGACGGCTTATGACTGAGTTCTTTTGCAAATATTTCTAAATAGTGACAATCGTCGTTATTCAGTTCTGAAGATAATCACTTAATGAAGGAGACTAGTAACTATTTCTTAAAAATACTGCACTGCAGAAAAACATGACAGAAATGAAATGTAGGATGATAAACTTGCTACGGTGTCGAGAAATCTCATAGATTTTAACATGGCTGACAGAAACAAAAATCGATTTCGTAAAATATATTCCAATAAACAAGGCCAGAAATTGGCGTTTATTTATGCCTTTATTTCAGTCTCTATAGCCTAAGCCATATGTCTGGTCGTTCGTAGTGCTTAGTAGGTTACACCAGACTTTTGAACGTTTTTGACTCATTACTTTTTTTTCACTTAGGTCTTCTTTATGTCGTACATTACTCGTTGACGCAATGTCTGTACACACTTTAGCCACAAGGGATCTAAACCCTCGATAAATTTGTTGTTATTTTGACACGAGTGGTGCGATGACTTCGTACGCAATCATGTTTGACTTGATCATTTATACGTACCGTTCCCCGCTTGGTTTCACTCGGTTTTTGTAGTGGCTGGTGATGTCATTTACATTCTTAAAACTGCATCGTGTCTATTATTTTATCCAAATAAAGGATTTGTTTGTTCAACTAAAGCGCGTTTACTGATAATGTATTATTCTAATACGCCGTGACTAGTTTTCAATACCATTAAAGCAAGAGTTCCCAAATTTGTCTTGTAAAAAACAAAAAAACAAAAACAAAAACAAAAAAAGTCAGAACGCCTTGTTTCAGTTGTTGACTACTTGAATTGTTGATCGTAATCAATAACACAGAAACCGTATTAAAGTTTAAAATATATTTTGAATTGGTGTAGTGAAAATATCGAAACAAAGATCTGTTAATAGCTGTTGGAACGCCCTTATTCTATGGAACGCAGTTTTGGGAATCCCGCACAGAATGTACCTTCTTCAGAAGGAACAAGGTCATACGATTCACATTACATTAAAGGTATAAGCTTATTTTGTGAGCTAAAAGGCTTAGGTAAAATAAAATAAAAATAAAGAAAAAATGAATTATAAATTATGTCGCAGGTACAGGTTATTATAATATCAAGTATTGAATCAACACGTCCAATATGTAGGCCTAACAGAGAGCTTGTTGCAATTATTTTAAGCCCAAAAGCAGTTTACATAAGTAGTACAAAGTATTATAACAAGTTTCGGTCGACCGACCATCATCAGGTTCTTAAAAGCAGTTGTTACATATTAAGTGACTTCACAATCATTGAAATCAGATGATAACACTATATGAACAGCTGATTTAAGATGTAATATGAAAGAGTACACTCTCTCGCACTATACGCAAAGTCATTGTAATTAGTACGATATGAAATCAGACACAAATTCTTAGCTTTATCAACTGACATCAGTGATTTAAAAGTTGCATTATACGTAGATGGTTTTAAGAACGTGGTGAAGGCCAGTTGACCAAAACTGGTTGTTCATAAATTTATAAACAACTCGTGGCGTACTCGTGGCACTTTTTTCGAATTAGCAACGGTTAATTTGCTGATGGAAGCCGTCTCGTTTTGTTTGTGAACGGGGGGAAGGGATGTCTATAAATAGAACTGACGCAGGTTGCAAATAATTAGTCCTAACTTTTTTATTATTATCATTCCCTTAGAACTGGTTTGTGAAAGCCTGAGATTGCGGAATCAAAGAGTTTGTAACTAACTGCCAACAGTCACTATTTCACTTTTCATTTATGATTTAAACGACGCTTTTTTAAAATTAATTCCCATTTTAAAGCAAACGCCACGAAATAAATGGTTTATAACTGAGTGCAATGCACTTGAAAATGGGAATTATTTCTCGAAACGCATCGTGCAAAATCTTGATTGGTAGGAGTAATTTATGAACAAATCAGTCAGGGAGGCACGATGAGACCCGAACAGAATATGGAAGTTTAACACATTAATTTTTAGTCCAGATTGCAGTTGTAACAACATTGTATCCAATTCACATCTCTCAACCTGGGGAAGCGATGTAATAGTTTCTAGTAAAACTCTGTGTGTGCAGATTAGCTGAGATCAAAAACTATAACAAATGAAACTTTTTTATTAATCTTTCTTCAGTGTCACTACCGGAAAATCTCTGTTGCCGTATTCAGAAGTTAAATAGCTCCAATCATATTTAGTAACATTACGTCATCTTCCAATTATAATTTTGGCTTGCAAATTGACGTATGTCAATGAAACTGTTCGTCATATGAAGATGGTAACACAGACTTGTTGAAACCAATAATGAATAAAGTTAAACTGAAATGATATCTGTAAACTTTTGAGGGCGATCTCGGTTTATAAGCTCACACAGAATTTCATTGAGAACACATTAACTGATTACTACTTTCGGTTGGATTTTCATCCATGTTAAGTCACAAAATCGAGTGCGATGACTAGTTATAAGAATAAATTATTTTATGATTACTGTAAATCCAGCTGATACTAGTGACCAATGAATGTTTTTACATTTTTTATCTAGACTAATACAATATTTCCTTATTTCCTTAGATGGTGATGTTGAGACTACTGATCTTCTTGAGCTTCACAGAAAATAATATTTTATATAAGAACTTCAATGGTCAATGTCAAAAAATGTTTATTTGATAACTAGTTTCGAGTTAATTTTAAGCAATACTCAAATCAACAGTGCAGCATGTTGATAAAACGGTAACTAGTCATGAAGACAAAACGCTGATGGAAGCCTGAACCGTACCTCTGCTTGATTTGTTGCTGTTCTGTTTGACAAACATGTTTTTCACTCATTCTGAGATCAAAAAGTAAAATGATCATAAGACGATACCTTGTCATCAATGTGTATGGTCTTGGTCGACTGAACCATTGTCCCGTTTGATAACAGATTAAAATGGTGCAGTGTCACCATAAGACGACGCCTTGTCATTAAATGCGTCCTCTTGGACAACTGAACCATAGTTTTGTTTGATGGCCGGGTGTCGTCTACTCAAAACCGTACACGACTGTTAATTTCTGATTTGAGTGTGGCTCAAAAGTAGACCTAAACTAGTAACAAAATAAAAAATTCTCGGTTTTTAACTATTAAAGTTTCGGTTTAAAACATCTCTGTGAAAAACAAAATTTTGCCTCTATTTAAGTTGGTTCGTGGTTTTTCTAAATAAAGCTGCCGGTTAACGGCGTGATACAAAGCATCCGACGGCTTATCGAAATGGATTGTGTGTCGGTCAACGTGGCTGTGGTTTTTCGGCGGTTTTCGATGCCCCAGTAGGTAAAATCGGGTTGATACCGAAGTCCCACATCAGTTACAGGCGATGTTGATAGTATTTTATTGGTGCATTGTTATCGGCGAAATAGGCTTATTTTGGCTATTAAACGCCATCGTCAGGTGTTGTGTGATTTTCTTCAATTCCGTTCAATATTGTTCGATATCGATCTGTCAAAATGTCGTACACTGTTCTTCTATTCTATCAATCTGTTTTTACGTTTATTTATGACTGGATCTTCATTTGAAAATTGTGTCGACGATATCAAATCAAGATCCAGTCAGAAATAAACGTAAATACAGACTGATAAAATAAAACAACATTGTACGACATTCTGACAGATCGATATCCAACGATATATAATGGAATTGAAGAAATTGTCACAACTGAGGATGGCGTTTAATAGCCGAAATAAGCTATTAAATATTAATAGCAGTGTCTTGGTTCAAAAGTTTAATATGTCATTAAAAGACATTTTTTACTCTGCGGGCCCCACACAAATCAAAAAAATTTCGATGTGTTGAATTATGTCACGTAAACAGGCACTACATTGGAGCACGAAGATGGGTGAAATGTTCAAATATCTTTAAGTCTAAGGGACGTAATTGCTGCGGTTATGTGCCTGGGCTTAGATACTACTTAAACTAACTGACTCTAAAGACAACACGAACACGCCCAAGGAAGGACTCGAAACTCCGACGGCGAGCAACCGCGCACTCCGCAGTAAAGTCCCATACAGTGCTCGGCCAATCCACTGGCGAAGTTGGAGTTACGTACTATATACTTTTATAAACGTTTTTGTTTCCTCTGGGAAAGACTGCGCTGTTATGATAATTTTTTTAATATTTCGACAGTCTAGAGCACAAAATTTACTTTTTATTATCGATAAGTTTCGACCCAATGTTAGCCCATCTTCAGGATGTAGTCTGAAACGGTGCGGAGTAGCGCAGGAGCTGCTAGGTCCTCAACTGCTGTCATTTCCTCTCCTCTCACACCATCTCCCAGCAACATTCTGAAGATGGCCCAAAACTGGGTAGAAACTAGTCGGAAATAAGAAAGTCAGTTTTGCACTTTAGACTGTTCACATATTTAAAAAAATTATCATGTGGGCACAGTTTTTCCCAAAGGAAACAAAAGTGTTTCTGAAAATACATAGTACATAGATCCATCTTCAGAAAAGCTACGTACTAGTTCAGCAATACCCTGTTTCAAAAATGTCACATTGTTTGTATAGCTAGTGGACTAAACTGCTATCGTCATCAGTCCTTACACGTAGAAACGATATAAACTTACTTATACTAGGGACAAAACATACACCTATGCACGAGGGAGGACTCGAAATTCCGGCAGGAGCGACCGCGCAGTTCGTAGTATGATGCCTTAGACCACACGACTGCTCCAGCGTGTTTACGTGACCAAGTCCAACACATCAAAATTTTTTGTGGAAATATTTCAGCAATCAGTCGTAGTATTAATTTAGTCACAGATCTACATTTCGACCACTGTGTGGTCATTATTAATGCTTAAAATAAAACGGTTAAAACACATAAAACATTTCGACCTCCGTGTTGGAGGTTACGTTCATATTCTACGTGTTTTAATCGTTTTATTTTAAGCATTATGACCACACAGTGGCCGAAATCTAGATATGTGTATAAATTAATATTTACGAATGATTGCTGAAAAATTGCTATGCTCCGATACGCGAGACCGTTCTCCGTCGGGGGTTCGAATCAATCGCGCATGGATGTTTGTGTCCTCTTTAGTATAGGCTAGTTCATTACGTAGTTTGTAAGTTTAAGGACTGATGACCCCGCAGTCCCATACGCTTTACAAACATTTGAATTTTTTTTTATAAAAGTAATAGCTGCGTACTAGTTCACCAATCCCCTGTTCCAAAAATATTGAAATGTTTGTATAGTTATTGGACCAAACTGCTATGGTCATCAGTGCGTAGACTTACAAGGAACTTCAGGCAACTTACACTAAAGATAACATGTACACCTATGCCCGAGGGAGGATTCGAAACTCCGGAGGGAGAGACCGCGCAGTCAGTTGCATGATGCCTGAGACCACGGGGCCACTCCAGCGTGGCAGTGTACTCTGTTTTCGTGACCTAGTCCAACACATCAAAATATTTGTAGCAATTTTCCGGAAATCAGTCGTAAGTATTAATTTATTCACATATCTAGATTTGGACCACTGTGTGTTTTATCAATGCTTAAAATAAAACTATTAAAACATTTCGACCTCCATGCTGGAGGTTACGTTCATATTTTACGTTTTTTAATCGTTTCATTTTTTTAAGCACTGAGAATGACCACACAGTGGTCGAAATCTAGATCTGTGAATAAATTAATACTTACGACTGATAGTAGAAAAATTACTGCAAGTCAAATAAACAGTCGTTGAGCCCTAGTTCAACCATGGAATAACGCCTGATAACATAAAAATGTCTTGGTAAATATGAAGCAATGAATTAAAATTTGTGGTGCGGCCGGGAATCTATCCTGGACCTCCATGCTTAGTACACATACGTCTTAACCGTTAGACCACCACACCAATAACGATTAATGCGCCTTGGAATATATGTCTTTGACATATTTGAGACGAAAATCCGTCTCAGGGATTGTTTATTTGTTTTAAATAAAAGTTTCTGTTCTGAGCAGTCGCATCAAGACGTATCATGGGACCCATATCACACCAGCTGTTAAACGCCCTACACCATTACAAAGCCTCAACCAATTTGAACAGCCTCCCGCTAACACACATCGTCCATCGAGTCATGAGGTTGTCTCCATACCAGTACACACACATCCGATCGATACAACTGGAAAAAGAAACCTTTCAGAGCTGGAAACATCAACAGTCCTATGTCGGTGTTGACGGGCGGTGGCGAGGCGTAAAGATTTAGCTCGTGCAGTTAGCGAAGTTAGAGTTGGCCTTCGAAAGCCCAAATCGATGTTTTGCTGAGTGATTCGCACGCTGATTTCCTATGATGGCCTAGCATTGAGAACGGCAGGAGTTTGCAGAGTCATTAGAACGCTTCATAACATCGTCTGAAGGTGTTCCTTTATAAAAGTAATAGCACAGGCGGAATACCAAATGAGCGCGGGTCTAGATGAACACAGACAGAGAGTGGTGCACTTACCGCGACTGCGTCGGCGAGACGTGCTTGGTGACCCAGTGCCCCCGGCGGACTGGAGTATCCCCGCGGGATGCTGGGCGCCGGAGAGAAATCTGGGGATACTTTTGGAAAGTCGTCGGCGTTCCTCCCCCTCAGAGGTTGCGCCGGCCTCCCCCGCCACCCTCCACCCCCGTAACCACTGCAATGGCGGCGGCGGCGGCAAAAACAGGCCGGGGGCATCGCACCCCTATTGTGATGGCGACAGCGTTCGGTTCCGACGCGGAGAAATCCAGGGCGAGACTTTCTCCTCCAAGCTCAACCCTTTAGCTCCGCGGGGGCGTATTGTGAGTGGGGCACCTCGCCTGGACTGACCTGCATAACGAATTGGGCGTTGCGCGTGCCGTCTTTCGGAGCGAGGACACTTTTGTCCCTGGGCTTTTGTCGAGCAGGTGAACTGCTTTTCCCTGGTGGAGAGAAGAAGACGACTCTCAAGAGCACCCCAATGTGCGCGCTAGCGATGGACGCCCACCTACGAAAACCACGTTCACAGTGCAACGTATACCAGGCAGTAGAGTCCGACCGAAACATTCATTTTTTTTTTTTTTTTTTTTTTTTGCAGATGATACCAGCTTGGTAGTGAAGGATGTTGCTCATAATATTGACACAGTGTCAAATAATGCAGTTCAAGAGATAAGTTCATAGCTTGTAGAAAACAAACTGATGTTAAATCACAATAACACTCAGGTTTTTTTTTCTAACACATAATTTGACGAAAGCTGTCATATTGATACACATAATGGGCATATGATACGTGAGACCGAACAATTCAAATTTCTAGGTGTTCAGATAGACAGAAAGCTGTCGTGGAAAGCCCATGTTCAGGATATTGTTCCGAAACTAAATTGTGCTATATTTACCATTAGAACAATATCTGAAATGAGTGATTTTGCAACACGAAAAGTAGTCTATTACGCTTATTTTGACTTATTTATGACGTACGGTTTTTTTTTTTTTTTTTTGTTTTTTTTTTTTTTTTTTTTTTTTTTTTTTTTTGTAACTCGCCTGATGCAAAAAGGATATTTCTGGCTCAGAAACGGGAGGTTCGAGCAATATGTGGTGTAAGTTCGCGAACGTCATGTCGACTCCTTTTCAGTAGTCTTGGAATTTTGATACTGGCGTCACAAAACGTTTTTTTTCTTTAATGTCGTTTGTTGTTAATAATATAAGCTTATTCACTCGAGTTAGTAGCTTTCACTCTGTGAATACTAGACAGAAGTCGAATCTACATTTGCATCACACCACCTTGACACTTGTGCAGAAAGGTGTACAGTATTCTGCAGCATCCATTTTCAATAAGCTGCCACAAGAGCTAAAGAATCTTAGCACTAACCCACACGCTTTCAAATCTAAATTGAAGAGTTACCTCATGGCTCACTCCTTTTATTCTGTCGAGGAACTCCTAGAAAAATTAAGCAATTAAGCTAATTCATTTTTTTTTCTTTATTGATTCTTTTCACTTTGTCTTAAGAGCGGCGTGTGCAAAGGACTACTTAAAAGTTTCTATTACCAATCTTGTGTTAAACTTAATGTATTGACTTGTTCCATGACCATGGAGTCATATTTACTTTACACCACAAATCACTAGTTTTTCCACATTTTTCAAGATCCCCTCGCAGTACTAAGCCTTGTTGAGCCTATGTAAGCCTAATCAGGAGTCCATACAAGATGACACGTGGGAGGCGAACAGGTGTAGACAAATCGACTGTACTTTCATAAAAGTACTTCCAAATTGCATTATTTTCTCCTCGTTGTGACATTTTCTACCCAAAAAAGAAAAAGTAAAGGGAGTAAGACAATAACAAACCTAACTCTGTACAATGGAGTTTAGATATTTCGAGTATTCCAATTACGAATTTACCATACGTAAGTGTTTTAAAAACAACTGCGGCTACGTTCTATCTTCACAGAAAACGGCACTCCACCGTTATAGCGCGAAGTTAAAAGTGACTAGACATTAAAACCTTTAGGCTGCCAAGCTAAATGACTTTTCAAACACTTCATTAAAAAGAAGTCATTTTTTTTACACGCGTATTCTTTCCTTTGTCGATTTTCTTCTTTTCACACATAAATTTCGATAATTTGATGTGATACCGGTCCCTTTCACCTCGAATTAAAGAGACTACTGTATACCTACCACAAATTTCACAGTACTTCATACCTTCTTATAGGAAGACAGTCTTTAGGTACACAACAAAGATGCCAAATAGATACTACGAAATGACAGAGCCTCAACATGATCCAACAATAGGAAATACGCAGACAGTAATCATTTGTTTGCTTCCGTAAGCAGCCTTCTCGATTTTGTTCTTGACAGCTCTAGCTGTATATTGCAATCTTCATTTCTGTTTTCCTTTTTTCTTTTTATGCAATTGACAAACAACTGTTTATCATTCTTCGCATTGCTGAGTATATCGCACATTAAATAAGTGCTGCAGAATGTCTTTCGAAAAACAAGGTCACAGTTCCGACTAACAGTATGATTGCAGTCAGCATAACTTTGCGCAAACTGAACAGGAAGAGAAGTGCACCACACGATCAATGTTTCCTAAACCCATATTAGTTATTAAAAAGAGGCTGACTTTCAATGAAACTAATCAATAACAGTTTACAGCATATCAATAAGATAAGTCGTTTCATTTCGTACAATACTGATTACGTTGAATTGTTACTGACGTAGTATGTCATTATAAGATACGATTGCTTTATATTGTGCTTAACAACAAAATAACCACATTTTTTAAATGGGAGGAGAGACTGCCAGCCGTCAGCTGAGGTGAAGCGTTGCTGTTGACTGAATCCATCCTAAACGCGACCGGACTTCATCAGCAAGTTCAAGAAAGCTGATTTCGGCCAGGCCGAAGATTCGGCTGATTCCTGGTCGAAACCGAAACCGAAACTGAAACTGCCGGCCGAAACCAATTATTTGGCGGAAACTTGCCGAAACCGATACCGAATTGTCGGCCGGTCCTTCCCAGGCAATGTCGGATCCAGGAGGTCATAGCCTCCCAAAATAACCATCTTTATTTTCAAAATTTTTTGTTTTTGTTTTTACAAAGAAACCATGCACGAAAAGTTACAGAAATACCGGGAGATCAAAAAGTCAGTATAAATTTGAAAACTCAATAAATCACGGACTAATGTAGATAGAGAGGTAAAAATTGACACACATGCTTGGAATGACATGGGGTTTTCTTACACACACACACACACACACACACACACACACATATATATATATATATATATATATATATATATATATATATATATATATATATATATATATAAGGTAAACCTACATTTTTAGCTTTTGTAGATTTGAAGAAGGCTTTTGACAATGTTGACTGGAATACACTCTTTCAAATTCTGAAGTCAGCAGGGCTAAAATACAGGGAAAGGAGAGTTATTTACAACATACAAAAGCCAGACCGCAGTTATTAGACTCAAAGGGCACGAAAGGAAAGCATCAGTCGGGAAGGGAGTAAGACAGGGTTATAGCCTTTCTCCGATGCTATTTAATTTGTACATTGAGTAAGGTATAAAGGAAAGCAAGGAGAAATTTGGAGAGGGAATTAAAGTTCAGGGTGAAGAAATAAAAACATTGCGTTCTGCTGATGACATTGTAATTCTGTCAGAGACAGCAAAGGACCTGGAAGAGCAGTTGAATGGAATGGACAGTGTCTTGAAGAGAGCGTATAAAATAAACATTAACAAGAGCAAAACAAAAATAATGGAATGCGGTCTTAGAAAATCAGGTGATGCTGAAGGAATTAGATTAGTTAACGAAACAATGAAGGTGGTAGATGAGTTTTGTTTCTTGGGTAGTAAAATAACATGCGATGGTCGCAGTACAGAGGATATAAAATTCAGAATGGCAATGGGAAGAAAAGCATTTTTGAAAAAGAGAAATTTGCTAACATCGAATATTAATTTAAGTGTAACGAAGTCTTTTCTGAAGGCATTTGTGTGGAGTGTTGCCTTGTACGGGAGTGAAACATGGACGATAAGCAGTGCGGACAGGAAAAGGATAGAGGTTTTGAAATGTGGTGCTACAGAAGAATGCTGAAGATTAGGTGGGTAGATCGCATAACTAATGAAGACATATTGAACAGACTTGGTGAGAAAAGGAATTTTTGGCATACCCTGACTAAAAGAAGGGATCGCTTGGTAGGACACATTCTTAGACATCGGGGAATCGTAAATTTAGCATTGGAGGGAAGTGTGTGGGGTAAAAATCGCAGAAGGACACCAAGAGACGCGTATAGTAAGCAGATTCAAGTGGATGTGGGTTGTCGTTGTAATGAGGAGATGAAAAGGCTTGGTCAGGGTAGAGTAATGTGGAGAGATGCATCAAACCAGTCTCCGGAATGAAGAAAATAACAACACACACACACACACACACACATATATATATATATATATATATATATATATATATATATATATATGTGTGTGTGTGTGTGTGTGTTGTTATTTTCTTCATTCCGGAGACTGGTTTGATGCATCTCTCCACATTACTCTACCCTGACCAAGCCTTTTTTTTATGCAAGTAATGCATAAATTGACACATAAAAATTAAAATAAATTTCCCATAATAGGATTCGAACCCACATTCATCGCGTCAGTTATTACCGATCTCACTTCTTCCCACAACACCAACCGCAGCTTGATGACAGCGTTCACTTGTCATACAGCGTTCCAGATTCGCGCTAGAAATGCTATTTATTTCCTAAACGCTTGGCCATCTAGAGCTCGCAGTGCTATCACGCTCATTTCTGGCCATGAACTGCATATACCATAATTCGAATTAGGCGATGACGAGTAGGCGTCTTCTCCACATGGAGGATACGGTTGGCAACGCTGCCTCTTGCGGGCTGTTCGAATTTGCGCGCCAAACGACGTGATTGGCTGACTTCTATGCAAAATAACTCGGAAACGGCGCGATGTATCAACATTTTTTCTTAACATTTATTTTGCATAGAAGTCAGCCAATCACGTCGTTTGGCGCGCAAATTAGGGCAGGTTGTACTGGGACATAAATGTTAAGAAAAAATGTTGATACATCGCGCCGTTTCCGAGTTATTTTGCATAGAAGTCAGCCAATCACGTCGTTTGGCGCGCAAATTCGAACAGCCCGCAAGAGGCAGCGTTGCCCTAATATATATATATATATATATATATATATATATATATATATATATATATATATATATATATATATATATATATATATTAGGGCAGGTTGTACTGGGACATAAATGTTAAGAAAAAATGTTGATACATCGCGCCGTTTCCGAGTTATTTTGCATAGAAGTCAGCCAATCACGTCGTTTGGCGCGCAAATTCGAACAGCCCGCAAGAGGCAGCGTTGCCAACCGTATCCTCCATGTGGAGAAGACGCCTACTCGTCATCGCCTAATTCGAATTATGGTATATGCAGTTCATGGCCAGAAATGAGCGTGATAGCACTGCGAGCTCTAGATGGCCAAGCGTTTAGGAAATAAATAGCATTTCTAGCGCGAATCTGGAACGCTGTATGACAAGTGAACGCTGTCATCAAGCTGCGGTTGGTGTTGTGGGAAGAAGTGAGATCGGTAATAACTGACGCGATGAATGTGGGTTCGAATCCTATTATGGGAAATTTATTTTAATTTTTATGTGTCAATTTATGCATTACTTGCACTGAAAATAAATGAAAATTATGCACAATATATCGTATTTATTAATATTTCATAAAAAACGTGAAAAGGAAAGGCACTGGAATATTTGTTATTGCAAATCCATGTCCAAGACAGGACAGTATCACAGCGTCGACGAGGACTCTGGAAATAACTTTCCGAAAACGGATTGTAATTGAAGCGTACAGGACTTCGTATTTCGTTAATTTAATTTCCAGTAGACCTCGACAGGTTCGTGGTTCCAGTAAAATCGGCCAACTGGTCGATGTGGATAATAGTTACGGTTGCCAGGAAACCTACTTGCAGTTGCACATTTTTGTTGGCCTGTCCTTGTTATACCTTTTATGAAATATTAATAAATACGATATATTGATCATAATTTTGACATATTTGCGATGTACGTAATACATAAACTGACGTGAACAAAATAAAAGTAAACACTCCCACAAGCGGATTCGATCGTACGCCCATCGTGTGTTCAATTGCCGAACTGTGTTCTTGCCATCCTTGTCAGATCGAACAAGGGACCAATACAAAAACAAACACGTGAAAATATTCGACGGCAGTGGGGATCGAATTCGGGCCAATGCATCGGCAATCCCTGCGCTACGATGCACCCTATGCCGACATCCGACGGTAGTCGTGCTCGGTGGTCTTGGGGTAAAGTGCTCGACTGGAAACCGAACGGTCGCGGGTTCAAAACCCGGTCGGGCCTCGGATTTTTTCAGTCTGCACTTTAACGAATCCTTCACCTCTCAACGATGTGAGGAGTCGCCAGAAACGACACGTGGTTCGCATTCCATGTTAAGCTGTAGGTGCCCTGTCCTTTCCCCGGTTGGATAACTGGGGTAGGCTAGGGTCACGCAAGTCGCCGAAGTGGTGTCCAATCGAAAGACTTGCACCAGGCCACTGAGCCACACGAAGTTATTATTATTATCCGACGGTAATTGTATCGGCCGTGTAGTGACCCTATTTCTACTTGTCATTAGATCATCATTGCGAATCGTATGTATGCAATCGATCTTTGCCGGAAGAGTTCGTGTAGCTGCGAAGGTACAAGGAAGGAGGTGCCGTAGAGCAGTGACGGACGTCGTCGTGGCACACAAGTAGTGGTGAAATGGCGCGTCATCGGTACTCCTTCAAGGAATTCGCAGATATGCATTTAGCTTACGGCGCTGCGGGTCAGTATGCACCAGCTGCCCGCGACATCTGTCACGCAAGATTTCCCTGCCGCGTTATTTCGTGTGTAAACACCTGTTTAGCTGTTGATAGACGGTTAAGGGAGTCTGGAAGTTTTGCTGTACCCAATGTTGACGCTGGACGAGAACGTTACATACGGAACGTTCAGTTCGAAGAAAACATTCTAGAAATGGTTGCTGCATCACCTAGTACCAGCTCGAGGGCCATTGGTACTGCTTTGGGAGTAAGTCACGTTATTACTACAATCTTAAAGAATGTCTGCAAACTACACATGGCAAAATGTTCCTTTTGTTTGTCATTACAGGTTTCGCACGTTGTAGTATTGGACGTCTTACACGACGTATCACGATTTGGTGCACGATTTGGTTGAAGAGGACTACCCCTCTCGTTACCAATACTCTGTGTGGTATTTAAATAAAGGTAACGAAAATCCACATTTCGCAAAGATGGTGCTGTGGACAGACGAGGCATGTTTCACCAGATCAGGACCATTCAAATCCCGAAACAGCAGCATTTGGATGGACGCAAATCTGCATGGCACTTACGTTGAAACCTATCAGCATAGGTTTAGCGTCAACATTTGGGCAGATATCGTAGGCGACTTTTTGTTGGGGCCCGTGCTACTCCTTCCCCATTTAAATGGAACGACGTATTTAGCATTCTATGAAAACGCCCTTCCGCTATCCTTAGAAGACGTTCCTGTGGCGGTCCGTCAGGGAATGTGCTTCCAACACGATGGCGCAGCGCCGCACTTTGCTTTTGCGGTACGTAAGCATTTAGATGTGTTGTACCCGCAAAGGTGGATTGGCCAAGGCACTCCATTCCTCTGGCCAGCTCGTTCACCAGCTCTGACACCGTTAGACTTTTATTTGTGGGGCCATGTGAAGCAAATTGTCTACGCGACCACCCGTAGACACAACTGAATAGCTTCTTGCGAGGATAATTTTAGCCTTCGATGAAATCAGGGAAACCTTTGATTTCGGAAAGCTTGCGGAGTCAATGACGCAGCGTCGCAATGCGTGCCGTCAGGCTGGAGGAGGACACTTTGGGCAGCTACTGTGAATTTAGTGTTGCGTTTCGCTGCTGAAAATAACGTTCTTACGTTAAACAGCTGCCAAATATATCAGTTTATTGTTTTATGTTATACATTACTTTCCCTGCATTTGTTACATGTATGACCATTGACTGTGTATGACGTTTATTGTTTTTCCTTATTGATGTCCAAACAGGTACATATTGTTAGACCTTTGTCGGATGCATTTATGAAGAATTATTGAATGTTATGGATACTGTAGCTTTCGGAATAAATGTGCATACTTGGGGCCAACGCCAATGTGTTTATGCAAAAAAAAGATGTATAGTTCCGTTACTTACATGAAATCCGTACATAAATGATTAGACAAAAAATACAGAGGTGTTTCCCCATTTGGATAAGAAGAAAACGATAACCCACGATAACCCTGATGGGGATCGAACTCAGGACCTTATGTTGCACATGTCCACAGCTGTCTAACACTCTCTCTCTCTCTCTCTTTTTATTATTATTATTATTATTATTATTATTATTATTTTGCTCTATGTGTTGTTCTTGTCCTTGCGGATCGTGTTTCTTCGTTTTCGTTCTACATGTTCTTTGGGTCAGCTTTTTTATTACAGAGAGCGTTCGGCCCTCTGACCGGGCGCGCTGAGCCACGGCGCACGGTTTTTTTAAACTAGTTAAACCTAGGTAAACTAACCTAAGGACAACACACACACCCATGCCCCAGGGAGCACTCGAACCTCCACGGCGAGCAACGGCGGGCTCCGCAGCGAGACGTTTTAGACCGCTCGGCTACTCCACCGCGGCACCCCTAGACCACAATGTTTCACGTTACAACGGCCTTTTATATACACGTTTATACCCATATGACTACAACATGGAGGATACGTTTGGCAACGCTGCCTCTTGAGGGCTGTTTGAATCTGCGCGCCAAACGACGTGATTGGCTGACTACTATGCTAAATAACTCGGAAACGGCGTGACGTGTGTTACAAAAAGGTACGGCCAAACTTTCAGGAAACATTCCTCACACGCAAAGAAAGAAAATATCTTATGTGGACATGTGTCAGGAAACGCTTAATTTCCATGTTAGAGCTCATTTCATTACTTCTCTTCAAATCACATTAATCATGGAATGGAAACACACAGCAACTGAACGTACCAGCGTGACTTCAAACACTTTGTTACAGGAAATGTTCAAAATGTCCTCCGTTAGCGAGGATACATGCATCAACCCTCCGTCGCATGGAATCCCTGATGTGCTGATGCAGCCCTGGAGAATGGCGAATTGTCTCACAGCCGTCCACAATACGAGCACGAAGAATCTCTACATTTGGTACCGGAGTTGCATAGACAAGAGCTTTTAAAAGCTCCCATAAATGAAAGTCAAGAGGGTTGAGGTCAGGAGAGCGTGGAGGCCATGGAACTGGTCCGCCTCTACCAATCCATCGGTCACCGAATCTGTTGAGAAGCGTACGAACACATCGACTGAAATGTGCAGGAGCTCCATCGTGCATGAACCACATGTTGTGTCATATTTGTAAAGGCACATGTTCTAGCAGCACAGGTAGAGATGAACACTAACCAGTTGATGCTACGTACTGATGTGCTTGATGCTAGTACTGTAGAGCAACGAGTCGCTTGTCAACACAAGCACTGAAGCCAACATTACCTTCCTTCAATTGGGCCAACTGGCGGTGAATCGAGGAAGTACAGTACATACTAACGAAACAATTGGGTATTTTGACAATTGTCTGCACGAATTAATTCAGTTTACATTTAAAGAGAAATACTAAAATGAGCTCTAACATGGAAATTAAGCGTTTCCGGACACATGTCCACATAATATATTTTCTTTCTTGAGGTATGTTTGGCCGTACCTTTTTGTAACACCCAAGATATATATATATATATATATATATATATATATATATATATATATATATATATATATATATATATATATAGGGTTCGAAAATGCCCGACAGATGGCGCTTCATCTGATCAGAAAAGCAATAAAGGAATAATTAGCATAACGAATTAAGACAAACCCATGATGATGTTTTTTTACAGGAAATACTCAATATGTTCACCATCATTCCTCAACAATAGCTGTAGTCGCGGAATAATGTTGTGAACAGCACTGTAAAGCATGTCCGGAGTTATGGTGAGGCACTATCAGTTCCGATCGGGAGATTCACTTGAACGCCAGTCTTGTTTAAACAACTATATTACAGCACCGGTGCATACGCTGTTACCGAAACATTCAACACCAGATTAATCGAGGGCAGAAAGCTATGACCTAGAAGCATTTTAGTAGTGAGAGCTTGTCATCTGCTGCGACTCTCATTAATGTTTCTACTCAGTCTTTTTTTTTATTAATTTTTTTCCCCTAATAAGACCCCATGTCATTCCAAGTTTCTGTATCAATTTTTACCACTGTGTCTACATCATACCCTTATTTATAAAGTTTTCAAATTTATACTTACTTTTTGATCACCCTGTACATATAGTGATAAAATAAATGCATTTATTTTTTATACATCACTTTAATGAGTTAAAATATCCTCATTAAGTAATATTTATATTGGTCACTTACGCCAACGCCGCCTCTAATCTGTTCCTCGTGACATAGGCGTCTGAAATAATCATCTTTCCTCTGCTCGTACTGCCACACTTCGCATAACAAATTCCAATAGTAGTACTAACAAGGGACGCCTTCGACCTCGAACGTTCGGAATCGCGCGAGACAATGCTCAGAATAGCAAATTATCGTAAACAAAACACTAGTGTGCGTCATTTCGATGCAAAAAGTCGCATTTGTCGTCTAGCGCCACTACATGGTGGCATGCCGACAACGTCATTAGAAAACGTAATTAGTGAGGCTTTTGAAATTGAACTGTGTGACAACGTGGCTTTAGTGAGGTGTGCATATTGTTTCCTCCCATTTTGCTTTAACCACACAATCGAAATTCCGCATCTACACTTTGAGGACTAATATAAGCACTCTCAAGTGTTTTGTGCTGCTGTATATGTGTGTTTTGGGCAATTATCAGTACTTCAAGCAGAGTGTTTTTGGCGCTGCTGATGTAATATGTAATTATACACTGACGCCATTAAACTACAAGTAACTTCCTTCCTCTGGCAATGCTATCTTGTTGTTCTGTTTCTATATGTTAAAATGTTACTTGAGGTACAATGCATCGGTCTAGAGAAAGCTATCCAGTCCGCACGCTACTACTGCTGCTACAGCTGACAGTGCTGTTTTGCGAAATGAACCCGTGGAACATTATACACATTCTCTTTCAACAGTTTTCAACGTACTGCAGTTGAGGAAAAGTCTCCAGATAGGGCTTCAATCCACGACCTTCTGTTCCATGAACTATCGCTCTACCAACTAGCCCACGGTAGCGCAACGTGATAAGCTCCCATAGTTATGCTTTTCCTCTACTCCGTGCCGGCCGCGGTGGCCGAGCGGACTGCGGCGCGCCAGTCACGGTCTGCACGGCCACTACGGTCGGGGGTTCGAATCCCCCCTCGGGCATGGATATTTGTGCCGTCGTTAGTATTAGCTAGTTCATAAGTAGTTTGTAAGTTTAGGGACTGATGACCCCGTAGTTAAGTCCCATAAGCTCCTAAACATTTGATCATTTTTTTACCTCTACTCCGTCGGTTAGGTGTTATTTAATATTGTATTCAATATTGAAGGATGATTTGGGTTTGAGGAAGCCCGGGGTATATAATATTGCCTGCCAATCTGGGAAAACGTATATTGGTCAGACGGTCCGTACCATTTAGGACAGATGTATTGAACATCAACGCCACACACGTTCTCCTGGACGGCAGCACATAGCACGAATTATATAGACGTTTCGGCTGATACTCTATCGATGTACAACGTTTGAGAAGTCGGCGGTAGCTGAGCATTGTCTCGAAGAGGGACATCGCATGTTGTATAATGAAACTAACACGGTTGCTTCAGCGTCTCGTTACTGGGACTGTGTCTTAAAGGAATCGATAGAGATCCGATTATCTGACAATCTGATTAAAAGAGACAAAGGCTACCTTCTTAGTAAACTTGGAACCCTAGGTTATCAGATGTTAAAAAACAACGGTTGGTACTTCAGCAATCTGAATAATAATTTTATTTATCATCATTTATCGATTTCGCCGGATTCACATCGTTTTATTTGAAAGTAGCAAACTTCTAGAGTATATTCGTAGAAGAAAGAAATAATTGCACAATACTTGCGGAAGTATTAAAGTAATAAAAATAATAAATGGCTGCTAGATAGATAGCATCGCCGTGTTGTAGCTAGAGCGCTGACGTAAGCGAACAATATAAATAATATAATGTGATTCTTGAAGTTTTCCCGGCGGACCTAATATTCCATCACCGGATTCTACCACCGCAGCGCTGTATGTCTTGTACACCAGAGGGCATTTACTGTCACTTCTTGCGCACGCGCTATGGGTCTTCCGCGATGTATAAAGGAGCTGCCGATGGCACTGGGAACTCAGTTCCGGCGAGATTGTGTATCAGCAAGCTCACCTGGGGATGGCGGGCAATTCCGACGCTGAAGTATTGTGTCAAGCTGACTTTAGTATCCGGCTGCAAACCCGAGAAGATTACAAACAAATATGAGATGCTTTGTATTTGATGATGGCAACATAGCATTGCCGAAACTGGTCATAAATTTCTAACCTTTCCACTGTTGAAACTAGTCAAAAAAAAATTTTCTTAATCTTTTAATTGCGATCCAGAAGTTCTGGCTACATATATTATAGTCAGTTGATGGATAAAACATTTACGGTAACTCTCCTCGTCGACGAGGTCGACTGATAATAGCAGGTAGAATAGCTGATTCGAGAATGAAAGGAAGAATATTTAAAATACAGCTTTTCCCAGTGTTACACTGAAGCGAAGAACACGTATGACGTGCTGTCACTGGGTCGATCTTCACATCTGAGCTATCCATAACACAACAAGTAACGGGCTCCGTAGATCAATGTTTGTCATTAGCCAGAACACGGAATTACCGTACACAGGCTGCCGTCTACGTCACCAAGACAAAGCGGCTGCTCGAATAGTGGTATCATGACAGGGACGGAAGCACTAACGACGAATGGCGTCACACTTTCAGCAAAGAGTAGCGCTTCTTCACCAGAATGACGGTATTTGCAGAGAGGCGCAATCGTTGGATTTGGAGGGGTACGCGGTGTTATTTAAGGCTTCCTGATGTGTAGGCAGCTATCGGGCACAGCGATGGGATGACCGAGTGCACTAATGCGCCTTGCTGCGGAGCGCGCGTTTGCTCTCTGTCGGAGGTTAGAGTCCTCCCTCGTGCGTGTGTGTGTGTGTGTGTATGTGTGTGTGTGTGTGTGTGTGTGTGTATGTGTGAGTGTGTGCGCGCGCTGTCCTTTGGTTGGTTTAATTTGGTTGAAGTACTTCGTAAGCCTACGAACTGATAATAATAGTTAAGTTGTAAGAAAATTGCCTGTTGGAGGTCGTCAAATAATCTCAAAATTTAGAATGCGTAATAGTATACTCTAGTAATAATAATTTCGTTATTGAATGTTGCAGCAAATCACAAGTAATGGGTCGCAACAACACTTTCGCAGTGAAAGTTAAAAATTTTGAATAAAAAAAAGATATTAATTAACTTGAAACAATCACTGTGGTAATTAATTAAGCTTGGCCCTATCTGACTTAGCATTGACTACAGCCTCCAACTAGCACCTCTTACGATTCACGAACAGCACAACTTCACTAATAAATGTGTGAGAATTCATGTAGTGGTGATGGCGTGTTCGTGTTATAATCAAAATTGTAATAGCAGATAGACTCTGATTGCAATGATAATAGCTCAATACAGTGAAATTCCGTGGTTCAATGAGCTTCACAAATACTACAGTCAAAGTTCTCAATAACTTTGATATTATTGTTTAAAGCATTCAAGTTCCTTATAAAACTTAACGTAAACTATTTTTTTTTAATTGGTTCCAGGGCCTGGGTAGCGTACGCGTGAAACTGGTTGAGCAGAGTTTGGCATTTAACGTATTTCATAAAAAATTACTTCAGTCAAGTCTGGTAAAACTACTATAATACTTTGACTACTGTTAGTCTGGTTACTTTCTACATAAATGAAACTAACTTTACTTTACTTGCAAACTCTCTTGCACTCTCTTGTACTTTAATTACTAGTCTCTGTGGTTGTAACACGTTTAGCAACTCTTTAACTTATCTAGCAATTTCTTTAAAACTGAACGTAATTACTTTGAAAATGATTGAACTTGTTAGTCAATGTACAGGCTTGCATAATCAACATAATCTAATAATGGTGATAATGGGGTGACTACAACTACTTACAAAATTAAGACTGGTTTCAAAATAAGTCATGTATAATTTGAACCAAAGTTCTGATTGGGTTGACACTACATTTACATGCATACAAAATGAAATGTTACAATAGTACTCATCTGTTTTCGTCGTCTTCGTCGTGAAGTCCAAACAAGACAGATATGATTACAATAGGTACTCTTACTACAACAACGATCACACTCGGTGACAATAGACTTGATACCAAACAATTACTTTTCTTGCACACATGAAAAAACATTACTCTGATCACTTTCGAAGATAAATAAACTTGTTTCGCACTTCCTTCAATACATTAAACAGTACGCCTCTCAGGCTTATTGCAATTGCATTAAACTCGCGCCACACTGCGCCTACCGTGCCTCTGCACTATCAACAAAACATTTATGTGTTTACTATAGCGAGTCCGCTCCGCGACTGCATTTATGTCTTTACTTTGGCGAGTCCGCACCGCGACTGCTTCAGCAGCGCGACACTCACAGCTACTACTTCTGTGCCAAAGACAGTCTTTACAACAGGTTCAACATTTTCTCTGGCGCATTGCTAACTTACAACATAAGAATGTCCGTGCATTCATGCGGGTTTACACATATAGTACATGTTTACACTAAATGATTCAATATAGAAAATGACGTTACATAGGAAATATATCTAGCATACAAGAAATGAAAAATACATGAAATAAATTTAAGACAATATATACATTACGTTAAATCAAATTTTAAGATACAGTGACAGGTGTCCCTCTTACAAAGTCCCATAGAGTTATAAGCATTCCAACATTTGGGTTATCGGGAATGGCAGATTCTAGCTAAGGAAGCTTTGAAGGCACAATGGTACCTCACCCTGGGTGCTTATGCGATTATACCATGGTCACATATGCCTATAGAACAACGCTGTCCCTCAAACGAGACGTGTCTCAAAAATACCGTCGCCATAACGTTGAGGTGCTCCAACGTTCCAGAGAAATCCACGTGTTTGTACCCTACAGTACGTGTGTGTTTGTGGGTTTGCGGGGAGGGGGAGGAGGGGGTTGGATGGAGGCTTTCTCGGACGTCCATCGCAGGATCAGTATTTCATATACTCGGGGCATATGACAGCATTCTGCGTCAGTTTGTATCAAGAGAGGTTAGCGCGGATTGAGGGTAACAAGCGTACGGAATCACTACGTGTGCACTAGTATGGTTTATTTATTTTTAATTTTTTTAACGTGGACTGTATTGTTGTTGTTCTGCTCTTCAGTCTAAACACTGTTTTGATGCCGCCCTACACGCTACCTTACCTCTTGATCTCCGAGTAACAACGACAAACCACGGCCGTTTGACTATACTTACTGTAATTTCATCTCACTCTCCCTACTGCACTGTCCTCCAATGCTACGCCGCGTGGTCTAAGGCGCCATGCTACGAACGGGGTGGCCGTTCACGCCGGAGGTTCGTTTGTTAGTCTAGAGACATCCAAATGGCGTTTTCATTTTCAGGATTTAAACCTAGACTGCTACCAGTTTAGACATTTCAATCTTGCCACCTTGAGGATTGGAATAGGGAAACCCCTTGCGTTTTTTTTTTTTTTTTTTTTTTGTTGTTGTCTTCAGTCCGGAGACTGGTTTGATGCAGCTCTCAACCCTGCTCTATCCTGAGCAAGCCTCTTCATCTCCTCGTAAGAACGGCAATCCACATCCATTTGAATTTGCTTACTGTATTCGTCTCTTTGGACTTGTATTTTTAGCCTACATTCTTCCATACAAAGCTAAATTTACGATTCCTTGATGTCTAAGAATGTGTCCTACCAATCCAACCCTGCTTGTAGTCAAGGTACAGCAGAAATTCTTTTCTCCCCAATCCTGTTCAGTACCTCGTCATTAGTTACGCGATCTACACAACAAATCATCAACATTCTTATGGAGAAACACATTTCAAAAGCCTCTATCCTCTTCCTGTCCGCACTGTTTATCGTCCATGTTTCACTCCCATACAAGGCAACTCTCCACACAAATGCTATCAGAAAAGACTTCCTTACGCTGAAATTAATATTGGATGTCCACAATTTCTCTTTCCCAAATATCCTTTTATTCCCATTGCTATTCTGCATTTTATATCCTCTGTACTGCGACCGACATCTGTTGTTTTATTACCCAAGTAACAAAATTTATCTAACAACTTTACTGTTTCGGTACCTAATCTAATTCCTTCAGCGTTGCCTAATTTTCTGACACTACATTCCATTACCCTCATTTTACTATAGTTCTTCATCGTGTACCCTCCTTGCAACCCACTGTTGCTCTTCCGGGTAACTTTGCTGTCTAACTAAATTACAATATCATCGCGCAAACTGCGGGTTAATATTTATTCTCCCTGAAGTTCAATTCCTTCTCCATGTTACTACTTGCTTTCCTTCACAGCTTGCTCTAGGTGCAATCCTGCCTTAGTCCCTTCTCAGCTAATGCGTTACTTTCATGCCCTTTGAACCTACTGATTATTGTACAAGTTGAATATAACTCTTCGCTCCTCATATTTTACTCCTACTGCCTTTAGAATTTGAAGGAGTGTAATCCAATCAACGTTGTCAAAAGCTTTCTCCAGATCTACAGACGCTAAAAACGTAGGTTTGCCTTTCCTTAAGCTATCTTCTAAGATAAGTCGTAATGTATTGCCACGCGTGTTCCTACATTTCTCCTAAATCCAAACTGATCTTCCTCAAGGTCAGATTACACCAGTTTTCCATTCGTTTGTGAATAATACGTGTTAGTATTTTTCAGCCATGACTCATGAAACTGATAGTTTTGTAATTTTCACATTTGTGTGTACTTGCTTTCTTTGGAATTGGAATCACTATATTCTTCTTGAAGTCTGAGGTTATTTCCTCTGTCATACATCTTGCACGCAGGGTAGAAGAGTTTCTTCATGAGTGGCTCTCCTAACGATATCAGAAATTTAGATGGAAAAGGAAATGAACTTGAAGGTAGTATTCTAGAAATGACATTCCGTCTGAATTGGAAAGAGCTAATCAAAACACGAGGGTTGGATCAACTATTAATTCACAACCGATACGAAAGCGATGCATGTTTGCACTTGTTACTGTCCTTCAAAGTAGTCACTAGCGTCGTATAGAACCCGTTGCCAGCGAAATGGAAGTCGTCGTATACCGGTAGCAAAGCCTGTTCTGTTGATGGTGAGAATGGAGCGGTCTACTTCTGTGGAACACATTTGAAGCGAGTGCCACGAAGTCGATTAGCTCGGAGGTAAGCGAGGTACGTCAACAACGTGTGCTATCAGCGACAATAGTAGACTCCATTGCATAGTGTCTCCACAGTAGGGTTGCCACTATTTAAGTTCTTACCCTCGTATATTTCTTATCGTAACTTAACAAGAACAAGTCTTCTGGTCCGGACTGTATACCCATTAGATTTCTATCTGATTATGCTGGAGCGATGGCTCCTCACTTAACGGCCATATACAACCGCTCGCTCAAAGAAGGATCTGTACCAAAAGATTGGAAAGTTGCACAGGTCACACCTATATTCAGGAAAGGCAGTAGGAGTAACCCACTAAACTACAGGCCTATTTCATTGACGTCAATTTGCAGCAGGGTTTTGGAACATATCCTGTAGTCAAATATTATGAATTATCTCGAACAGAATGATCTATTGGCCCAAGGTTAACACGAAATTAGAAAATATTGTTCATGCGAAACACAACTAGCTCTTTACTTATACGAAGTGATGGGTGCTATCGACAAGGGTTCGCAAATCGATTCCGTATTTGTTCATTTCCAGAAGGCTTTTGACACCTCACAAATGGCTTTTAATCAAATCGCGTGGTTATGGTATATCGCCCCAAATTTGCGACTGGATAGGGGATTTTCTGTCAGAGAGGACACAGTTTGTAGTAATCGATGGTAAGGCATCAAGCAGAACAGAGGTGATATGGGGCGTTGCACAAGGTAGTGTTATTTGGTCCTCTGCTGTTCCTTATTTACATAAATGATTTGGGAGAAAATCTAAGTAGCTCTCTTAGGTTGTTTGCAGATGACACCGTCATTTACCGTCTAGGAAAATCATCTGAAGATCAAAACCAACTGCAGACCGATCTGAATAGGATAGAACTATGGTGTAAAAATTGGCAATTGACTCTAAATAATGAGAAGTGTGAAGTCGTCCACGTGAGTACGGATAGAAATGCGTTAAACTTTGTTTACAAGATAAATCAGTCAAAAGTGAAGGCCGTAACCTCCACAAAATACCTTGGAATTACTATTACTTCAGACTTAAACAGAAAATAACACGTGGATAACGTCGTGGGAAAGGCGATCCAGAAAGTGCGTTTTATTGACAGACTAAAGATACTGCATACACTACGCTTGTCCGTCCATTTTTGGAGTATTGCTGCCCAGCGTGGGATCCTTATCAGGTGGGTTTTAACGGAGGACATCGAAAGAGTCCAAAGAAGGGCAGCTTGTTTCGTATTGTCACGATACAGGGGAGACAGCGTTACGGAAATGATACAGGATATGGGATGGGAATCATTACAACAACGGCGCTTATCGCTGCGGCGTCGGCTACTTACGAAACTCAAATCGGCAACATTCTCCACCGAATGTGAAAATATATTGCTGACTCCCGCTTAGATAGGTAGAAATGATAATCAGAATAAAAGACGAGAAATCAGAGCTCAATCGGAGAGATTCAGGTGTTCTTTCTTCCCGCGCGCTATTCGAGAATGGAATGGGAGATGAATAGTATAACAGTAGTTCGATGAGCCCTCTGCGAGGCACTTAAATGTGATTTGCAGAGTATCCCATGTAGATGTAGATGTAGAAGTACTCGTTTCTGTAGGCCTTTTATTTTATTTGAAATTGCTGTTAATGTTTCACGCACGTGTCCCCTTACCTTGCTGAGTAGGCCTACGTCAGCTGTCAGGACGCGCCCGCCTCGACGCCAGCCGCTGCGTTTGCAGTTGTTTACATCGCCAGTTGTCACGCGGTCCTGCCGCTCGTGGCTGGCACCTGAGCAGAATGTCGACGCCCTCCCGTCTGAGTTTACGATTCAAGGACGCCTCACCGCATTTGGCACTGAAGACGGACTCAAGCGCAATGAGCGATACGAAACGTCCGATCCTCAACTACACATTTATACCTAAAAGTTCATTTAGCGAGTAGAAGAAATTTTCTTTTAATAATTCTTTTAATTGAAGGGCTAGGTAGTAAACAATGGTAAAGATTAGTCTGCGACAAACACAGATATTAATTGTAAAATTTCAAAGATGGCATGTTTCATTCATATTAGTAACAATTTCCACGACAAGGCGATAGATGGCACCACTTTTGAAATTTCTGATATTTCGCTGTTGGTAGCTTTTTCGGTAGCTTTCTATCGAAATAGCCGCACACCTATCGACACATCGAACGTGCGCGACGGTCGAGGATGACGTCGCGCGAATTTGAGATGTTTACTTGTGATACACGGGACGCATTCTCTCAGTCTTGTGTTATTGAGTGTGACTGAAGATATTAACGTGTTTGCTACTGCCATTAATATGAGTTCGAGTTATACAAAGTTATACAACTTAGGCGGGTGAAGGCTTAATGTGGAAGAGTTTAATTCCTTCTTTGTCGACGGTAGACAAAAGTGTGGAATTTTGTAGAAAGTACAGACTTCGAATTAGCATTAATTGCGAAGGCGTTCAGACAGTGCGAGTAGGCGTTGGCCAAAGTCTCGATCTGCGGCATGGAGATCATCGCGGTGCATCCTTAGCAGTGTTAGGTTGGCAATGTAGTACACGTCAAGTAGGCAATGGCGCGAACCTTTGATTTTACGAATATGTCACGATGTTAAAGTTTGTGGTTAGGCAGGAACCAAAGAGTACAGATTACATTGTTGCAAGCGTTCCACCAAATTATGAACATTGGAAAAATTATAGTAAATCGTATCTTTTGAGAGACAGACACCTGTATTTCGATATACGTAACAACGAACTGTTAAATCTGAACATAAAGACAGTGCATGAGGAGAAACGTAGTTTTGTAGTGTGCGATGTTCTACATTCGAATACTGTGATTCATTTCGAAAATAAAATCATTGAAACGTGATGTTAACACGTTAATTTTCACATCTTGTAAACATTGTGAGCCGCCATTCATGCACAGTGACTGTTGCCAACACTGCCGCACCACATCACGTAAGTACATTAGGCCTTGCCGTTGATGGAGGATTTTACCGTAGGAGTTAAATCTGCAGATAAGGAAATTCCTTTCCTGTTGGTTTGCAAGAAATAAGGAAAGGAAACTGATAAAAAGAAACATGGTTTTGAGGATTTTGCCGATGGCTTACGCATCAAATGGCTTCGCTCCTGACGAAAACGCCAATCAAGAATAATTACACTATATACATGTATATGTTTTGTGACCGTAGTAAAGCATGCCCTAACTCTTACCGGAACAGTAATCGCACGTTAGATATATCGATAGGTGCGCGGCTGTTTCGATCGAAAGCTTTCTTGTAAATCACCGTTTTTCAATACATTGTGCAAGTAAACAATGGTAAGTGCCTTAAACATGGTGGCAAGTGCGAGTGAAGTTTCCTATGTTCGGGTGGAAAAAAAAAATAGCTTTTCAGTGAGTTTTTGAACAAGTCTGGGCTGGGGATGACCTGGATACTTCCTGGCTCTGATATAAAGACCCGAAATACGTTTCTAAGGATGAAAGCTCGTCCAGAGTTGTTGATAATCAAGTAAATATTAATATTTATTTCTTCAAGTAAACAGGTGGCCAGATTTGTTACTGGTAGGTTCGATCAATGAACGAGTGTTTCTGAAATGCTCCGAGAACTCGAATGGGAATCGCGGGGGGGAAGGCGACTTTCTTTTCGAGAAACACTGTTGAAGAGGACGGCAGAATGATTCTACTGCCGCCAATCTACATTTCGCGTACAGACCACAGAAGATAAGAGGGATTAGGGCTCGTACAGATGCATACAAGCATTCGTCGCTCCCTTGTTTTGTATGAGAGTGGAGCAGAAAACAAGTAGGTAGTAGTGTTACCGCTACCCTCCGCCATCCGTCTTTGGGTGGATTTTGGAGTTGTATGCAGGTGTAACGGTGGAAAGAGGCATTTGTGTCAGCATAATTCCAGCCGTAGGGGTCCCTGTTATATTGAACCTCGAATAGTGAACGCCATACTTCCCCCTAATCTTTTAGTTTTGCACTCTGTTACTTTTGAACTGGATTCGTTTGTAATCAAAAAATTTAATGTGTGATGCACCTAATTTTTTTTCGGTATATTTGGAAAATTACAAATATGATTTTTTTTAAAGTTGTAATATCAGTTGTTTACCTCGAAGAGGGACATCCATTAACAATCAGGTCAGCCCCCACCCCTCTGCACCACCCACGGGGGCGAGGGCAGGGGAACGCTGAGATCTTGGAGTTTCTTTTTTGCAGGTTTGGATTCTGCGTGAAAAAATACGCAACTTTTGTATGAAACATTTTTATTAATTTCGTGATAGATGGCGCTATAATGGGCCAAAATAAAAATGAGTAGAAAATTATTGATAAACTGTAATACCTCAAACAATCAGACATCCGACTCTTTGTTTACGTTTAACACTTCCAGTTTCAGTAAACAGACTATTCTGTGAATGGTTATTGCAGAAGGAAATTTCTGTCAGGGGACAGATTAGCATACCTTTGACGAACTTCAAAGTTCAAATGTATATAAAACTTTGGGATTTCACTACTGTGATTTTGTAACAGGCTTCTGGCTTGTCATTTGGTAGGCTGCTACTCTTGTCTTATTATTTAAGAAATCGCTATCGTCTTTATTAGCATGGTGTTATGCGGATTATATATTCTATATTTATGCATTTGTCTTCCTGAGGTTCGTGATGTTAATAACGAGTATGAATATTCTTTTCTCTCGGGGGCTTGATTTTAATATGACACAAAATTACATGCTGTATATTGGTATATCTTCCCGGTTAGTTCTATTTGAATGGAAGCTTTTGAAAGCTTGAGATTTTATCAAGAATTGACGCGGCACGAAGTGTGAGAAAGTTTTATACAAAACAGTTTATTCCATAGTCTCTAGTCTGATATTGTCCTCGCAGTTAATTAAATCAAATGATATTCTATCCACTGAAACCTCGAAGCTAACAATTCTGTTCTAGCCAAGCATGAGATTCTAAGCGTCACGGATATTGTTTTTTGTTCACTTACTTCCGAAATATTTCACAGATGATATCAAAGGTTCTAACTATTAAATGAATATCTTAAAAGTCCCTTTTATATGTATCTTACATATATTTATACATTACTTAGTTCACAGATATTACACTTTAAAAACTGTTAGTTACGATATTTAATAATCTCGTTAATAAATTCTTAACATTCATTAACTTCTTTTATACACAAATCTGAAATCCTATTTACAGTCCGTAATCCATACCCGATAATTTCCTATTATCCTTCTATCGAAGGGAAACTTCGCAATCGAAATACTATACTAGTATCTTTGAAAGCTTGAGATTTTATCAAGAATTGACGCGGCACGAAGTGTGAGAAAGTTTTATACAAAATATTATACTATTTTTGATAGCTACAACCAGTGATCTCTATACTACTGGATGTTTAACTACAGG
The DNA here is from genome assembly GCA_026315105.1 of Locusta migratoria. Taxonomy (NCBI): domain Eukaryota; kingdom Metazoa; phylum Arthropoda; class Insecta; order Orthoptera; family Acrididae; genus Locusta; species Locusta migratoria. The sequence goes on along the minus strand of CM048754.1, from coordinate 79,295,841 downwards.
TTCACATTCTGTTTCTTGACTAATTGCAACATGGTCGCTATGAAGTATTACAAGAAAACGAAAAGGAAATGTGTTTCGATTCCGTACTCACGTGAGTCTATTAGTTCATATATTGACATAAATTTCAAATCCAGAGGTAATCTAGCTATTCTTTGCCACATAGTAACTGATGTAAATTCGTTTGACTAATTAAAACATGGCGAACAATGCAAATTCATGTGCAAAACAAATGTATGTGCAGGCACGCTACAGTTCTATGCTCAGACACCAGAGTTAAACATCCAGGTTATATAGAGATCACTGGCTATAACTATTCAAGTCGATCTGAAGAAGGTAATTCTGAACTCGGGAGGCAGAGCTACACACGTTATATCACTGAGATGAACCTCATAGATCAGATCTTTAGACAGAGCTAAACTCACAGATGTCTAAACTTAATGAGAGCTGATCTTGCAGGGATGTAAACTTAATGAGGACTGAACTTAGAGAGAGAGAGAGAGAGAGAGAGAGAGAGAGAGAGAGAGAGAAAGCTGCTGGTTCTATTCATACTAATTTTTACAGACAAAAAATTGTTATAATTCGGTGTGCTTTGGCCCACTTATGCTGTGTTTTATTTATTTCGATTTAATTAAAAAATTAGCTCTGCCTCCCAAAAAATATTAACAAATGACTAAAATTTTGAAATTCTAGTGCCACCATCGCGGTGCAATGTTATAGTTGTTAGTTCCTACCTTATAAACTGATGTAACTAAACTAACCTAACGTAAACACACACACACACACGGGCACTCGGCCATTCCACCGCGGCTTGGCGAGTTTCTTCAACATTTACATGAGCCTCAGAGTACGAGGTAACGGCATGTACTCTGCCTGGAACCGTTCACATCCGAATCACTGAAACACAATGGACTGTCTGACCATGGGCTGGGACCATGACTACAGCCTGTGCTTCATTCCTTTACGCGAGATGTCGCATGACAGCATTATCAAAAAAATAAATAAATAAATAAAAATAAAAAAATTATGAAACTGTTCTTCTAATGTCCTAATATGTTGTTATTTGTTAGAGACATTGCAGTTTTTGAACAATTTTCAACACATTTTAATTTTTGAATTGTACAGCGCCATCTAACATGAAACGAAAAAATTGTTTCACACAAAAGTTACGTATTTGTTTATGAAGAATCCAAATGTGCAATAAAAATAAGAGATTTCAAAGTCACCCTCCCCTCCACTTCTCGCCCCCATGGGGTAGCGCAAGGGTTCGAGCTTAATGTTAATGGATGTCTCTCTTCGAGGTGAACAACTTAAATTACAACTTTTTTCAAATCCGATTTGTATTTTTCCAAATATTCCGAAAAAAGTTTTAAGTGTCTGAACCTGTGTATTATATTTACTGCGCAGATCCCTGCATGGTTAAACAAAGGACTGCAGGATTATCTTTGATGGTCTCTAGCGATTATTCTGATAACAAACTGTTCTCCAATGAATACTTTCTTACTTAGTCATGAATTACCCCAATATATGATGCTCTATCAAAAACACCATTAAAACAATATCTGAAATAAGTGATATGTCAACACGAAAAGTAGTCTATTACGCTTACTTTCAATTAGTTATGACGTACGGCGTTATTTTTTGGGGTTACTCGACTGATACAAAAAGGATATTTTTGGCTCAGAAACGGGCGGTTCGAGCAATATGTGGTCTAAGTTCACCAACTTCATGTCGGCCCCTTTTCAGTAGTCTGGGAATTTTGACACTGTCGTCACAATACTTTTTTTTCTCTTTAATGTCGTTTGTTGTTAATAATATCAGCTTATTCCCACGAGTTAGTAGCTTTCACTCGGTGAATACTAGACAGAAGTCGAATCTGCATTTGCATCACACCACCTTGACACTTGTGCAGAAAGGTGTACAGTATTCTGCAGGATCCATTTTCAGTAGGTTGCCACAAGACCTAAAAAAATCTTAGCACTAACCTACACGTTTTCAAATCTAAATTGAAGAGTTACCTCATGGCTCACTCCTTTTATTTTGTCGAGGAACTCCTAGAAAAATTAAGCAATTAAGCTAATTCATTTTTTTTCTTTATTGATTCTTTTCACTTTGTCTTAAGAGCGGCGTGTGCATTGGACTACTTAAAAGTTTCTATTACCAATCTTGTGTTAAACTTCATGTATTGACTTGTTCCATGACCATGGAGTCCTACTCTTCAATTAGGTCCTGTGGAACAGAAATCCATATTATTACTATTATTAGGCCCACTTCTCTTTTCATTGTACGTAAATGACGTATCATCGGTCTTGTCCTTTTGTAAATACCACATGAATGCCGTTGACCTCCAGTTGTATTTAAGTGCAAAACCAAAAAACCTGAAGACAGCAATCGAAAATTTTAATTCTGACCTATGTGCACTATCAAAGTGGGCACAGAATATAGGATTAAAGCTCAATCCAAGTAAAACACAAGCGATTCTGGTAGGTCATCCTAGACTCATCAACCACAAATACCGCGAATCTCAACCATCATTAATATTAAATGACACACCTATCTATTTTCCGCCCTCCTACTGCCATTGCTCTCGCCGGGTACAGCTCTCTTAACTTCCTTCTTTCACAATTCGCCATGCCTTAACCATGTGTTATCAGAATAATCGCTAGAGACCATCAAAGATAATCCTGCAGTCATTTGTTTAACCATGCAGGGATCTGAGCAGTAAATATAATACACAGGTTGAGACACTTAAAACTTTTTTTCGGAATATTTGGAAAAATACAAATCGGATTTGAAAAAAGTTGTAATGTAAGTTGTTGACCTCGGAGATATACTGAAAAGTACATCTTGTATCTGCTAATATCAATGTTGTTACTTCTGTTATTACACCAACAGCAGCAGAAGGTGTCTCAGTGGTACTACTAGTATTAAACCTATTAGAGTTAAGTCAATACCTTTTATTTATACCCTTTTACATGTAATCAACTTGTATAAATTATGTTATTAATTGTTTATCTGTAAAATCATTGTTATGTTATAGGTAACTCAGATGTAAAGAAATACTGTATGTGTAAAACCCTGGTCCGATCTAAGAGATGGCCCTAATATGATCAGGCTAAATAAACAAACAAATAAAAACAAATTATTATTATTATTATCTATCAAAGACGTGAATGCAAATAGGCACAGTAAGATAATTGTGATTAAACGAATTTCGTAATAGGTTCATACAGCTAAATGGAATAGGTACGTAAATAATAATAATAATAATAATAATAATAATAATAATAATAATCTATAGGTGGCACTGGTACCGGTCATTCCTGTCAAATTATTACACTACTATCTATAACGCTGAACAACATTTTCAAGTGCCTCTATGATCAGCTAAAATTGTATTATTCATCATTGATTACACTTTGGTGAAACTTTTTACGAATTTAAAGCGTCAGAAAAATTGAAAATGGAGACATCATCGGTCGCAACTTCCTGTGGTACTGGTGTTCACTCTTCGTGGTCGCAGTGGCGTATTTCCCAACACGCCTCCACTCACTGTTTGACAGCTGTCTGCAGACTTCGCCTTTCCGGTAGCGTCGCCAAGCGGCGGAAAGGGGAACCACGAGCACCGCAGGTAGCCAAGGCGACGCGCCTCTTGCCTGCCAATCCTGAATCCTGTTGCCTCACTTGTTAACATCCTACAACGGTGTGCACACACTGTGCGTTGCAACCTCTTCCTTACAGGCCAGCAATAAAATGTCTCACAAAATTTCGTTCCGTGCTGCGCGTTTCTCCGACAGTAAACGAACGCCGACGACTCGTGTATGTGTGATTAGATTAGATGTACTTTTCGTTCCAGTAGATCCGAATTGAGGGAATCCTCTTGGACGTGGAACATGCCAGAACAAAATACTCAATATATACTTACAAAAAGAGAGCGTATGTGTTAATGTATCTTCCACAGACCCCAAATGTAATTGCCCTTGTGGATGTGGAATTGGTCAGGTAAAACAATTATCTTAAAAATATTTACATTTTAAAGGACACAAAAACTTATTACTACTTCCTAATTTACTAGGTGCATATTAAAATTCTTAGCAATTACTTTCTTTTTTATTTTTTGTTATTTTTTTATTTTTTATTTTTTTACACTGATTACATTACTGTACAAGACTTGTACTGAAGTCAAACTGAGCTCAGTATTCGTATTTGTGAATATTATATACAATAAGTTACAATCAATCACTTCTGGTAAGAAATTCATCAATGGAATAGAAGGAGTTGGCCACCAAAAAAGTCCTTTAGACTCTTTTCAAACTGTACTTTATTGTGAGTTAAATTTTTTATGGCTGCTGGCATGTTATTGAAAATGTGTACTGCTGAATATTGGACACCTTTCTGAGCCAAAGTAAGTGACTTTAAATCTTTATGCAAGTTATTCTTGTTTCTAGTATTGATTCCATGGACTGAGCTATTGGTTTGAAAAAAAGATATATTTCTAACGACAAATTTCATTAGAGAATAAATGTATTGGGAAGCAGTAGTAAGTATCCCCAGTTCATCAAATAGCCCTCTACATGAGTCTGAGTTGACACCACAAATGATCCGTAACGAACGTTTTTGTGCTCTGAAAACTTTTGCTTGCCCTGATGAGTTGCCCCAGAAAATAATCCCGTATGACAGTATGGAGTGAAAGTATGCATAATATGCTAGCTTTTTTACTTTTATATCTCCTATATCTGACAACATTCGCATAGCAAACAGGGACTTGTTTAGGCGCTTCAGCAGTTCTGTGGTATGCCCCTCCCTGTTAAATTTATTATCAAGCTGTAATCCTAAGAATTTGACACTTTCAACTTCTATTTCCTTGTTGTCATACTCTAGGCATATACTGGCAGGAAACGTTTTACAAGTCCTAAACTGCATATAGTGTGTATGTTCAAGGTTTAGCGACAGAGAATTGGCTAAGAACCATTTATTAAAGTCCATGAAAATTTCATTAGCCGATCTTTCTAATGCTAATTTGATTTACTATTTATTGCAATATTTGTGTCATCTGCAAATAAAACATACGTCAGTGCGTTTCAGTATTACACAATTACCCCCAAAAAACTTCTAGGGGATGTAGAAGCCGATTTGAGGATCTAGTTGAGCATAGAAATCCACACTCGGAAACGCCATTCAACGACGATACGGAGAGCCCATCCCCTCCAGCAACGTCAACGTTCTGCTGCGGCGTTGGATGAGGTTTCCGGGCTCGGTTTTGTATCTCTATTATCGAAAACGTATACACACTTTCTTAGTGCAATACTCTTTAAAGTTCTAATATTAATTCATTTATTTATCATATTGTGGAGGGCCAAATTGGGAAACAACTCTACATGCTCATGGAACTAGTCGCACATAAAATTGTAGCAAAAGAGTATTAATAGATAAAGTGAAACGTTTAGTAATCATATGCACACAGCAGACTTACGTACAAGTAAATACAAGCTGCTCTGAAAAGTTAGGTGTATGGTCTCAGGGAATATAGGAAACTAGCTTAAAACCGCGGCCCCGCTCGCGTGTTGGTTGATTGTGATAGATAAGCTATCTTTCAGTAGTGTGCTATGAGACTGGTTTTGAAGGATGAAATGAAATACAATACCTTCTTTAGAAACAAACTGAATTTTTATTCTAATATTTCCTTATTCGTATGCTTATCCTTATAGAGAAAGAGCTGAAGACATTGTAGCACGCATAGACCAAAGATATGGTCCGTGGCATCACGTTTCACTGTATGTAACTTCCTTGCTATAGAGTCGCAAACGTCATCGCTGGCCTTCAGTCCGAATTTTTTTTTATAATTTGACGCCTTTCAACCATCATATCTTCCATCCCCTTATAGCTATCGGCATGGAACTGCTATGGTGTGCAACGGGAGACTTCGGACAACAATTACACACAGACCATTCGTTTGCGTTCTGTAGTTTACGCTGCAGATCGAAATGTTATCATACACACACACGTAGAATTTTATACACACCGATAACTTTCCATCCCAATACACTCCACCCTTTTATCATTATCAACCCTCAAGCAACAATGCAACCAATAAAACCATTTTGAAAGAGTAAATATAATTTTCAAAGAGTAATTATTGTTCCGCATTTCGCGTTATATTCTTCAGATTACTAAATATCTATCAGATCGCTAAAAAAACCGTGCCTAAAACCTTCCTCAGGTACAAATTAGTAACTGTACAAATAGTTAAGTCTCTGCGTCTTGTCGTTCGGACGTGATTAGCGTACACCGAACAGACTTTCACATTAATATACACATATAAATAGCTATCCGATCGCCATAAAACCGTGCCTAAAGCCTTCCTCTGGTAGACATTAGTAACTGTACAAATTTTTAGCTCTTTATGTCTTGTGGTTCAGACGTGATAAACGCACACCGAACAGACATTCACATTTATAGATATAGATAAGCTGAAAACCGGGCGTTGTCCGGTTATTTATTTATCTATTCAAGCCTTGAGTTAGGACTTCTCCTATACCTTCTCTCTCTCTCTCTCTCTCTCTCTCTCTCTCTCTCTCTGTCTTAATCGTATAGGAACTGCGACTTAATTCATAATTAACAAACTACAATAACTTCGTTTTGATGAACGGTAAATTAAGCAGGAATTTAATACGAGAACATCGTTTTCGAATGTCAGCACGGTCTTAATTCCTAACAATTGATAATATTTTCTGCTGATCGTGATGATAAAAAGTGGTGCAGTGACTTAATTCGAGTACTGAAAACGATAAGTGCGTTCACTTTCATAACAGCAAGTACAACATTTAACGACAGTTATCCTTCTTTCGTATCTGAGAATAACAGCATTCCCTAAACGTTAGTGTGGTTCTCAGACGATTAAATCTCTTGAGAATGTCCGCAGAGTTGAGAAATGTCAATCTGTCATTCTATGGAGAACCTAGCATTGAATGTCATCATTGAAATTCCTCGTGACCTCCATTCGATGGTAAGGACCAAGAATCAAGGTATAGAAACGCTTCTAGCTCGTGCTATGGTATTACCACATACTTATGCTCGGTTGACTGCTTTACTTTTAGTCAAATGTTTTGAGCCCATTACCAAGCATGTCTGTTTCAACCAGTACTGCAACCATGCTCAATTTTTAACCTTGAAAGTACACCTAGTTTCATGCAGTGAGCTTGGAAATAGCTTGTACACAGAAGAATTTTGCGAGATTACTGTGATGTCATTCTACCAAAATACAAGAACTTCAACTAACGTTTTGTTATACATGGAACTGGAATTGTAACTGAATCACGCAATTGGTATTTGCCAGATGTTGTGGCCTTATATTCATGTGTGTTTCTCATTTCTGAGGAGCAAAAATGTTAAAGGAAACCGTCAGTTTTTCTCGTAGTTCGTCAGATTATCGCCACATTAGATCAATAGCCTTAACTCTCTTTAATTGTCGGTATAATGACAGAGACAGATGTACTTAATACTCCTAGTAATTTTTATAAGCGGATTTGCAAGACGGTTGAATAGAGACGTATGTCGAAATGTTGTTGTTGACTTTCATTTCAATTTTATTTTAGCAAACCTGACAAAAAAAAAGAAGAAAGAAAAACTAAATAAAACTGCGAGTAGTTCAGTTAAAAACAACTTTTACGTGTCTAGGTAACGGAATATATTTTTTCTTCATTGAGCATTCCGCAAATTTGCATTTCAGACCACCCATTTTGGAAAAAAAGGGTTTGGCTATCTTTAGTCGAGTAAGTGAGCCATGAAGCTGAAAACCCAGTACACTCTCTGCTCTTAAATACATTAACGTAGATTGCAAAATCAGGCGTTACAACAGTTCACGTCGGTTGCAAACTATGAAGCTGTCGTTACATGAGCACACATAGAAATTACCAGTTTGGTATTAACGTAAAAGTATACTAGAAAATTTATGCTGTTGACTGACTGCTGACTGTTAAAAGCCACGTCTAACGCGACTGTCGGTAGCACTTGAATATATTCAACTGATTAGTTGATCATATCTTTTGTCCGTAATTAACTTAATTACCTCCTGGGGTAGACATATTGAGAAACCAAAGCGGAAATTATCATAGGAGTGCACTTGTTTCTCTGTATACATAACAAACCCTCTGGTATGGTGAGCAGCACTATACTAATGTGCCGCGGCGGAGTGGCCGAGTGCATTAAAGCACTATGCTCCGACGCGCGAGGCCGTTCCCCGTCGGTGGTTTGAATCCCCCCTCTGGCATGGATGTTTGTGTTCGCTACACCTACATCTACATGGGATACTCTGCAAATCACATTTAAGTACCTGGCAGAGGGTCCATCGAACCACCGTTATACTATTTTATCTCCCATTCCATTCTCAAATTGCGTGCGGGAAGAAAGAACACCTAAATTTCTCAGTTCGAGCTCTGATTTCTCGTATTTTATTCTGATGATCCTTTCTACCTATGTAAGTGGGAGTCGACAATACATTTTCGCATTCGGAGGAGAATGTTGGCGATTTGAGTTTCGCAAGTAACCTAGGCCGCAGCGATAAGCGCCGTTGTTGTAACGATTCCCATCCCAGATCCTGTATCATTTCCGTGACGATGTCTCCCCTGTATCGTGACAGTACGAAACGAGCTGCCCTTCTTTGGACTCTTTCGATGTCCTCCGTCAAACCCACCTAATAAGGATCCCACACTGGGCAGCAAAACTCCAAAAAAGGACGGACAAGCGTAGTGTATGCAGTCTCTTTAGTAGTTCTGTTGTATATTTTAAGGGTTCTGCCAATAAAACGCAGTCTCTGGTTCGCATTACCTACGTGTTCTTTCCAATTTGAGTCAGAAGTAATAGTAATTCATCTGCATTTAGTGTTTACGGCCTTCACATTCGATTGATTTATCTTGTAAACAAAGATTAACGGATTTCTTTCCGTACTCATGTGGACAACTTCACACTTCTCATTATTTAGTCAATTGCCAATTTTTACACCTTAGTCATATGTCTTAAGTATAACTTAGTTTATAAGTAGTTTGTAAGTTTAGGGACTGATGACCTCGCAGTTAAGTTCCATAAGCTTAACAAACACTTGACTTATACAACTGTTTTCAGAATGATATTTTCACAGTTCGGCGCTGACATGAAATTTCCTCGGTAATTGAAACTGTACCGTGCCGGGATTCAAACCCGGTACCTTTACTTTTCGCTGTCAACCAGTGAACGATATACCCTGGCACGCCTAACGACTTTATATGCGCCAATACCTCGTTTGATACCTACCAACTTTCACAGAAGCTCTGTTGCGAAACTTGTAGGACTAACAATCCTGGAAGAAAGGATACGTGGGGAACACGACATAACGACAGTATAGGGTATGTTTCCAGAATGATACTTTCACTCTGCAGCGGAGTGTGCGCTAGTATGAAACTTCCTAGCAGCGCGCTTAGCCTCTAAAGCAACGGGTCCAAATCCCGGGCCGAAACACAGTTTAAATCTGCCAGAAAGTTTTACTACTGTCTCTGAATGACGCTCCAGTCTATGGGACAGTGTTTGCCAAAAAGTGACAGTAGGACGATTCGGGATGACGTGTTCGTAACTTCTTTTTGTTGTACCGAACAGCAGCTACCTCTAAATGTACAAAAATACCAATTAATGCGAATGACCAGTCCGCTTAGCTTCGTGGTTTAACCCTCTGTTGTTGTCAATACTCGATGTGGTTCTGTGGTTAACGAATGGTGGCTAAATATTTGGACATTTCCACTGTGGTCGAATATTTCTGCAAGTACCCAAGTATCCATTGCATTTAAACTTTATCTCCGACAGTACTGTAGCCGAACATTCTGAAATGGAATATGTAGCCACTTTTAGTTGACAAGTGAGTTCAAAGCAAATGGTTACCGTGTCTTCTTTGAAAGATTATTTCTTCAGCTATACCATTGTTTCAAAATCTACTCGAACAGGGCCTGTTTACATCTACATCCGTACTCCGCAAGCCACCTGACGGTGTGTGGCTGAGGGTACCTTGAGTACCACTATCGGTTCTCCCTCCTATTCCATCACGTATTGTTCGCGGAAAGAAAGATTGTCGGTATGCCTCTGTGTGGGCTCTAATTTCTCTGATTTTATCTTCATGATCCCTTCGCGAGATATACGTAGGAGGGAGCAATATACTGCTAGACTCCTCAGTAAAGGTAAGTTCTCGTAACTCCGACAAAAACCCGTACCGAGCGACAGAGCGTATCTCCTGCAGAGTCTTCCACTGGATTTTATCGATCATCTCCGTAACGCTTACGTGTCGAACTATGGAGGCAAACAGTAAATTGCATCTGAAATATATTTTGTGCAAAGACACTTACCTAACTAAACGGGACACACTGATTTTGCTGCACTAGGAGAGGCATCAGTCTGCAAATGGAAGTGTTATAGTTATCGGATTTTTGCTCGCTAAACTGCCCAGTAGCGTGCACCTTAATCAGTCACACCCACCGACCTTTGGTGAAATCCGTTCAGGTCGAGGAGGAATAGCCGTGCGCACTGAGGCCCCGAGCTGCGGTGCGCGCGGCCGTTCGCCGTCGGAGTTTCGAGTCCTCCCTCAGACATGTGTGTTGCCCTTAGGTTAGTTTAAGTTAAAGTAGTTTGTAAGCTAGCGACTAATAAACAAGCAGTTGAGCCCCATATATTTACAAACATTCGAACATTTAGAAAATCCGTTCAGAAATTTCTTAGTTTATCAAAGACAGATGCGGCAGGAGGACTTCCCTTATATCTATAGAAACTACTGGCGCACTAGCCACAAGATGGTGGATGGACGGAAAAGATCTTTTCACGAATTTTCAGCAGATGTATCTGTAGGCACAGTTTATATATATATATATATATATATATATATATATATATATATATATATATATATATGCACTTACATTTAAGACAAATGGAAAATTATATTTCCTTTATTAATGCAATGTAAGGCCAGCGGATGAAGTTATAGGCAAATTTTAGACAATTATCGACTATTAGAACTAAAAATGTATAAAATCTCGGCAGCTAGCCACACACCGAGATTATACACACATGACCGAGGTAGGACTCGAACATCCGGCGGGAACGGCCACCCATCCCTTTGCATGATAGACCGCGTGGTCATTCCGCGTAACAAACGATGGCTGTACTGTAACCGACAAAGTAATACGATCCGATCTCATTATCGTCGTCGGTGGAAGCTACGAATTACTATTCAGTGTCAATCCAATTAGACGTGAATTAATTAGACGTGAATCAATTTAAGTCCTTATGAAGAAACTAAAACACGGTAGTCAGTTGTGCACTAAAGGGTATATCAAAGCTGCTTGGCCTATGTTTCGATGCCTATAAAAACATCAACTTCAGAAGAACAGATAAACAATCTGTATATGAAGTAGGGGAAGCAAAATAAAGACGCTTCCAATGTTAAAATTCAGTTTTTCAGTAAATTATCATGCAAGATGCTGTTTTGCTATTGACAAGTGTAAGTATATGCTTATTTTACTTCTACATCGTATTGAAGGAGTGCTTATCAATCCTTTAGAAGACAAATGTTCAAATGTTTGTATAGCTTATGGGACTTAACTGTGAGGTCATCAAAAAAATGTTCAAATGTTTGTTAAGCTTATGGGACTTAACTACGGGGTCATCAGTCCCTAAACTTACGAACTACTTATGAACTAGCTTATACTAAAGACGACACAAACATCCATGCCCGAGGGAGGATTCGAACCCTCGACGGGGAACGGCCTCGCACATCGACGCATAGCGCCTCCATGCTTATAAACATCGAGACCTACGGTAAGGGTATTTGAAAATAAATAAATAAATAAAAAATAAAGAAAAATTCGCTCCACTAGTATACTGATTTTAGTAAAGCAACCACAGGTTTCGGACGTATAGCCCATCTTAAGGTGTAGAATTGCCCTCATGCCACTAGTGGACTGCGGCTACTGTCGGTTTCATTAACCAGCCAACTGACCAGATCGTACGGTTTATGGCATAGTCAAACATTGATCCATAGATCTAAAGATAGGAGTGTAACGTTCGGAAACCGGTGGCGGCATAATTAAAGTCAGTATAAAAATGAAGCAAATACTTTCCTCTAAAAATCATGCCTCCCATTTGCGGATGTCCTGGAAATAAAATCTAGTCTTCGGAAAAGCGTTTCTGATAAATCTTTTCCTTCGCTACTGCTTGCATGTAATTCTCTTTCTTCACGTAGATTTCGTGTCTACAGTCATTGCTTCCAGTCATGGTGTACGATTTTCAAAATTAATAGAAAATTTACCTCTTGTCTCGTTGCCGTCGCTTTCTTCTTGGCAGGAACGTGGGGTCGAGCCATGCTCTTTACTGGTACTGAGATTTTAGGAGTACAGAATTCACGTTGGTCGTGATTCGTGGTGTTTCTGGGTAGCAAATGATAATTTTATAGAAGCACTTCGTTCATTATACAGACAAAAAGTGCTTTATTGCAATAATATTGTGTTGTCAGCTACTACAGCAACCGATGTGTCCGTCTCCTAGTACAATTTCAAAACCAGATGGCAATGTATAAGTATGTAAGAATTTTCATTTATAACGTAAAATAAAAGAGAGAAATATGAGGGACATAGTATCATCATTAAAAGTGTTGGAAGCTTACTGAACGATGGTAAGAGTAGGGTTTAACGTATCTTCGACAGCGACGCGCACACGCAAAGCTTCAGCTGTGAGGTTTCCACGTTTCATACAGTGTTCAAAATGCATCCAGTCAGTCTTATTAGCACCAAGTCGCAATAGATCTAAATGAGATTCATATTAACCACGGACATGGATTTAGTTAAACTCACTGAGGAATCTTTCTCATGTAATAGCTCCCTGTTAAAATTTAATTTTTGCGGTCCGTACGGAGGACTGGTAAGAATTTTAGAAAATAATATAGTCTCTCCTTACAGATATGTCATCAGTCGGAAAACATTCTCTCCATAGCGCAAGATCGCTGGATGAAAAATAATACTATCCATTTCGAATGAGCGATTTTATCTGTTGCTGAAATCAGAAAAATCCTTTACTGGGCAAGGACGATGTAAATAATAATTATAATGAACCATATCAGTTTCGAAGGAGCCATTGCATCTTTTACGGCAATCGCGAAAATAAAATTTTTGGGTCATTGAATGCCGCTCAAATTTGACAAACCTGCTAATTTTGTCAATTTTTCCCTCGCCGTAATAGGTTCTTAACTGATGGCCTCAGCAGTTTGAGCCCTTAGGTTTAGGTTTACAAACGTTGGAACATTTGGTGCTAAAAGGGAATTTTGACTAACCTTTCAATTTTAGGAAGGGAATTTTGACTAACCTTTCAATTTTAGGCAATTTTTCCTTAAATTGTGTCAAAATTCAGTAGCCATTGTTACACAAAATCGTATTGTGAAAACTGTTTGCTGAAAAGTGTAATCTTGATAGTGGAGATAATTTTTATATGAGTCAGTTTTGTAACTGTCGTCTCTTGCAGCACATACATCATACCTCGGCACGGTGTCGTAACTGTGTACCTATCTACTATTTCGAAAAAAAAGTCTATAACTGATACTTGAAAGTCTACGCTTACGGACATAAAAAGAAACTTAGCCATTCAGAAATGCAAGTAACGGAAATTATGTGAAAGGCATAACAAAAGGAATATGGGTGTTCTATACTCGAAGCGGAAGTAACTGGTATTACGTACATTTTATGTGCTATGTATGTATTTACGGATTTTACTGTACGAACGTGGTACGCGGATCATTTCTAAAGTAAGAACTGATCTGAAATAGTTAAAAAAACTTTATTGGTGAACCTCAGTTGTGTCACAAACTACAGTATGCACATTTTTCAACTTGTCGGCATAGTCAAAGTGAACATTTAAACAGTTGTCAGGTCGTGGCACCAGCATTTGAACCATAGCAGCAAAGTACCGTCGCATTGATTTATTTAATGGCAATGAAGGTTTATTGTAATAATGTGATAAACTACTGATCTTGAAACTAGTGGAAATTTGTGATGTAGCTCATTAATAGTAAAGCGACTGCTTTTGCGAATCGCCTCAACTACTTTTGCGTCAAGTCTTCCGTCATCACAGTAGGCCGTCCAGATCAGAATATATCATAAAATTCCACAACTTTCAAGATCAAGAGAGTATCACGTTGTTACTGACAAACTTCACTACTCACTGAATAACCACATCGTTTTATTTACTTTTTGTCAGCGCGTATCCAACTATACTTAAAGCTAGACTGTAAAGAAATATAAATAGTTTTGTAATAATATTGAAGTCTCATGTTTCCGATGACAGTAGTACGAGAATACTTAAGTTGTGGTTGAGAATGTAGCTATTGAATATTAGAACGCCAGAAAACGTCTACTATGCCACGTACCATTGTTTGCAAACAAATTTATGGTGTGGTAGAGCGTCTTACACTTCTGTTCTGCCTGATATATAAATATGCACACTGTTGGTTTAGATGCGTTTTTCTGTGTAGTCTTCCACTGATATTTGGTAATGGTGATTCGTGTCAAAATTGAATTACATCTCTTTCTGACCAAAGGGTTTTAATCTCTCGGAAAAAGTGCCGTAAACAAAAATACTTACCAGCACCATTTTATAGAAACAATTTCATCAAAGCAGGTGTGTAGTTACTTGTTTGTAGTTTCGTGTGATGTTGCCCCAAAAGGTCTAACTAGTGCCCCAAGTGGAAACTCCAGATGGCCAAACGTTTATAAATAACTGGAATTTTGATACGGATCTGTCACCATGTGAAACTTATCATTTGTATCTGTAAATGTACTTTTATGTAGCGGTGTTCAGTTAAGCGGTAAGAGATCGAATTCGTATTGAAAGGGTAGCAGGTTCGATACCGCCCGGCAGTAAATATTTTTGTACTCCTTGTCAGAGCGAACACTACTGACGTCACAATCAACCGCAGCATCATGTTGGTTATTCTCTTCATTTGTATAAACACAAAATGTATAGGCATATTATGAAAATCGGGACTGCAAATATTTTTAATGGGATCCGAGTTAACGCGTATACGGGAACGTCGTGTTACGTAAACCAATGCTTCCGACCTTTTCAGTTGATAAATTATATGTACCGGGGTGACACTGAAGGAAGAAACAAGGGAAGCAATAATTGTAGCCGCATCTTGCACGCGTTTTAAACGCCGCCTTTCTGCCGTGACACGATTTCTTAATGTCCCCGTAGATTACCGAACATGGTTAACATTCTGGAAACAGCTTCTTTCAGCTCGCAGTCCACGAGTTAACCGCGCGGAACGCAGCATGTCGCTGAATACTTGCGAGGACAGCCGGTGACGTGTAATGGAATGCACTTGGATGCAACTTTCTCGGGAAGTGATTTTTTTCCCTTCTTTCTCGATGAGGTAAGCGTAGTTTTGCAAGATAATGCGCTTGTTTTAAATAATGACGTTCTTACACATATAAATACAAAATAATCTATATGATTTTCCGCTTAATAGTCACGAGAGAAGTGTGTGCAGTTCCACGGAGCAAAAAATATTTACCTGCGAGCGGAGTCAAACACGCGACCTTTCAGTATGAATACGGTCTCTTACTGCGTTTTTTTTTTCTGCTCCAAACTACCCATCCAAGTACCATTTTTTAAGTTTTTTATTTCTTATTTTGTAGGAAAAATAATTATTGGCAATAACCAGACGCGCACTATCGCCCTTACGAATTTAACTTGCAACAAGTATCCCTTTCCCCTTTTGTTATTAGTTTGAAAATAAATCAGTAGATTAGACTTCACAATTTTCGCTTCTTTTCTACGAATTACTAGCTGCAAGTGCCCGGCTTTGCCCAGGTTTAAAATACGGTTTTCTGTAGAAGCGTACAAAACACCAAATTTCACGCTATTTGGTTGTCTGGATCTTGAGTTATAAGGGAACAGACAGACAACAAACGCGTCTTATATGTATAGAGATTCCAATCGAAGTCTGTAAGTAAAGTACTCTCCCCCATGCACCGAACGAAATTTTATGTAGACAGTAACTTTCACCCTGTTTTCAAGGCCTAGTGCACAAAATTTCATCACGATCGGAGCAAAACTGTGGATTTTGGCGAAATACATAAGTACCCTTCACCATGCACTGAACGAAATTTTATGTAGACAGTGCCCTTCCTCTTGTTTTGAAGGTCAATTATGAAAAATTTCATCAAAATCAGTGCAAATATATATAGATTTGCACGGACACATTGAAAACGCAGTTTCACTTTTTCTCAAATTTACCGGTTGGTTTTCAAAAAAACGGGACGAAACCTGTTTAAGAACCTTCTCCATGTAATTTTGGGTACGTGTACGAAATTTCACGTGAAATTTCGTACACGTACACAAAATCACATAGAGAAAAATTCTATATAATTAAAACGAAGGATCCCTTCAAGCATATACAAAAGAATATCTGTGACATCTTTGTAATAAAATTGATTCCGTCGGACCAGCACGTGCTCGAAAGACTGGCGATCGCTTTGATTAGCAGCACGAGAATAAAAAGCGCGTGGCGGCGATACATCAGTAGATCATCCACACCCGTTTTCTCGAAATTATTTGTGGGTTACCGTTGTAATTATCAATCATAATCTGGTAATAGGGAACGAAAGTCAGCTTCTCCCTGCATGGATGACCCAGCTGCGAGGGGGGTCGCGGAATGAACTCTTGGAGGAAGTTCGAAAAGTATTGCTGATAACTCTTACCGCTGAGGCAAACAACACTTCCTAAACACGCCGTCACAGGGGCAGTTGATAAGATGCATATGGTGATAGATCCGTATCAAACTTCCTTTTATTTCCTGAACTCTTGGCCATCTGGAGTTCCCACTTGGTGAACTTTGACGCCTCACCATGCCCCATATGTACCATAAATTTTGGCAGATGGCAGATAATATTAAGACGTGGTTGACGCATGACTCAACATTCAACATGTGCAGTTCCAGACAGTGTAAGGAAGAAAAAAAAAATAGCCACTTCCACCAACAAAATCTAATATATAGCAGAGTGCCCGTATGTTTGTACGTGTTGCATATAAATCTACAGTTTTGTTCCAATCTTTATGAAATTTTGTACATGTAAGCTTCAATCCATGAGGACGGTCGCCGTAAGTGTAACAATCACTTACGATAAGTAGATCACGAGATATGACGTCTAAACAATAGGTTGCGCGAAAAACTGCTGCATTTTGCGACAATGTTGCTCATTTTCTGCTAAACCATTGGCCTGATTTCAACCAAATTTGGTACAACATTCCTTACCATGAGGTAACAATTGGTGCATGATTAAGAATCACATACGGCACATGGTTCAAAAGATATTACGTCATAACCAATAGAAATCGCAAAAATGTCATATAATGCGGCGAGACTTTCGAAATACACTGTATAAGAATGACAGTACTTAGCGACTTGCAACAAACTTTAAACATAATTTAAAACCTTTATTAAACTTTTTCTCGCTGGCAACCACAGTGAAATGATGAAAGGAAAAAAGTTCCTCGCTTACTACTTTCCCGCTATTTATGGAGTAAACTACGGCTCTCGGTATGACGTTACAATTTATAATTTGAACACTACAAATTGTAGCGACAGGAAATTGTACAGACGGTATACACATATATAGTTGAATGTAGCTTCTAAATTGTATCACATTCCGACACGTAGTTCATGAGATATGAGCACGTAAACAGTAACGTTCCGCTGTTCACGGACTAAAACAACGGTTTTCGGTATGACGTTACAATTTATAATTTCTGCACTACAAATTTAAGCCGCAGGAAATTTCACAGCTAGTACACATGCATATAGTTGAGTGTACCTTCTAAATTGTATCACAGTACGACACGTAGTTCATGAGATATGAGCACATAAGCAGTAACGTTCATGGAAAACCGTCCCTTCCCGCACCAAGTTTTAATCTGTTACTTCCTTACTACTACCTGTATCCCCAAGAGATTTTACAGATGTACAGCCCTTATACAAATGAATATATACCTGAGAAATGGAATAAATAAATAAATAAATACCCGGGCAACGCCGAGTTTTCATCTAGTAAAAAAATAAATAAAAAAATCATACCTCGGGCTCTTGCATATATGTATAGTTTTGGTCAAGTGTGTTGTTTATTTAAGCTTTTGGAGATTTTTATTCCACAAAGATTTCAGAAAAAGTTTTAGTCAATACGAAAATAATTACCATTTTTTTTTTTTTTTTTTTTTGCAGGTAGAAGATTAACGTACGATTCGTACTATTTCTTGGTAAAGTTCAGATAAATTCCGCATGAAACGGGTCTACGACCAGTACACAAGGTGCGTCTGAAAATTTCGGTGAATAGTCCCAGGAAATATAGGAAACAAGAGTTACAAACCAAGTACGTTAATGAGTTTGTGACACTTGCGGGGAGTGACACTTGCGCGCAAAGGGAATGTGTAGACACTTGCGCGGAGACCCGGACGCTGCAGGTAGTGAACACGGTGTTCCAGAAGTAGGGATACACTACCCCTACTCCACGCCCTCCAGCCGCTACCTGTGCCGTATTCAGGGAAAGGCCCACCGAGCGAGGTGGAGCAGTAGTAACGGCCCGGAGATATCACAGCCTCATTCAACAGGGAGGTAACACGTCATACAAATATCACTCGATTTACAATACAGCACCATGTGAAGAGGAATGTGATGAAATCGGAAATGAGCGCAACCGTTGCTAACTACAATTTCGGATTTACTGCATTTTGAGTCAGAATTCGCATCTATATTCGCATTTATCGCAATAGTAATACCTCTAAAAATAAACAGCTGATCAAGGCACTAAAAGCAAGGGCAGATCTTTGGGTTTATTACTACAAATAACTAAAACACAATTTGATCGTGGAATTATATACAATCTCATTATAAAGGTTTTTTGTAGGTGGTTTTGAGCACCTTTTAAATATGTTAGGAATAGCATTATGAAATATAGACAGCTACACCTTATGTTTATTATGAGATTTCGATTTCGGCTAATTTCAGGTCATCTTCAAGTCTCAAACAACAGGTGTTACTTATGCATTTTTCCAGTGGCACTCATAACCTTTAACTGTTTACACACGAGGTCTAACGTTGTTAATAGCGTTAGCGATGGAAACAGAACCCAGAATCTTTGCGTCTGAATGATACATTTATTGGTGTGATGTCTTATTTTGAAAGAATAAACATCACACCAATAAATATATAGCTCTCGGTAAATTGGAACGGTACGATGTCGTTACGTAGCACAGCATGGCGACTGGAAACGCAGGAGAAGTGCAAACAACGTTCTCTCCTCAGAGGTATGATCCTAATTAGGTTCGACGTAGACTTCTACAACATATAGTCTACACGGCGAAGATTACACACAAAAATTTAACGTTTCGTCTACTTTGGCGATAGCAACCAAATTTTAAAATCGTGTCTACTATGTAAAGATTTAGCAACACAAAACGCTTCCAGTCCATAACTTCAATGGTTTTCGAGTTCTCAATTTTTAATATGTTTTAATGTTATTACATAAAAAACAAATTTGGGACTCACACTACAATTTTCATATGGCAGATTTTGTAGGTACATTCACAAGACATAATTCAACGGTTCTGTGCATTCATTTCATGAGAAATACCAATCATTTGTTTTCAGTGTTTATTTCAAATTTCTACATTTAAGTTTCTTTAATTATTAGTACTTAAATGTGGCGATGAAATAAATAAATTACGTGTATATGTGTAGTCTTGTGTGGCCAAACTACTTAGGTCATCGGTCGCTAGACTTACACTACTTAATCTTACTTAAAATAACGTAGGCAAAGTACAAACAAACATACCCATGTCCGAGGAAGGACTCGAACATCCGACCGGACCGGCCGCGCAATTTGTGACACAAATTACATGTTTGATAATATTAATGCATAGAAGTATGAAATCACGTCAAGACTACTTCCTGCAAAAATTTCGACAAAAAAAGTTGGCACTGAGTTTAGAAAAACAAAATTCTGGTATATTGGATGTTAACATTTTATCAAAAACTGAATGTTACTACAAGAGATACAGCCATTCAAATTTACGGGCACCATAACGTATTCCCTTCCTGAGTAAATGAGCTGCTTCTTGTAGTTTCAACACCTTTTCCTTGAATGTTCTGAATATAAATCTTCACACAGACTTCTTGAGGAGGAGAGTGATACGGATATCTGATTGTAAACGACTGCCTATTACTTTAGACCTTTTTGACTGTACTGAACAGGAGTTCCGCGTATTCCGTAATTTATATTTATACAGTTAACAGGCAATGTAATTTATAACCAACTATTGGCTGTCAATTTCGCTTCATTTTTCCTGGAAGTCTTGCAACTTGTTTCTCCCTGTTGGTTTATGCCAAGTTCGGAGTAAAAATGGTTCTATATGACGGTGATGGAAAATAGAATTTATCTTAGCATTTTTCGGTGTGTGACATTAGGTTTAAGGTTGCGTCTCCTATTAAAAAGCATAGTAGCTATTTTTAAAGAGTTGGAAGTTGCGTGATAGTGGGCTTAACTACATAGCTGTCAATTACATCAACGTATCTGTGCAGGATGCCTAATATATTTATTGCTTGCGCAGGTGTCTTGATATGCTTAGTGTTCTGAATAATATGCTTTTAGGAGGTATGACTGTGGAAAGTCATCGTCTTGTAGTAGCAAAGAATGTCTTAATAACTCTCCAAACATTATCACTATTAAAATACCTTTTTGTTTTCAGGAGGAACACTCAACGAATTCATATGTAGTTAGAACAAGTTACTATATTGCTCTTCAGCTTTGAAAGGGGTGTGCAATTTCACTGAGTTTCGTGTTATGTTGACAGTGTGGAAACTTGACAACAGCAGTGCTAGACTTCTTGGTGTGCCTGTACCCAGGAAAAGCCATTAGCCGCCCCAAGGGTCCCGGGTTCCGCGCAAGTGTCACTCCGCGCAAGTGTCACTCCGCGCAAGTGTTCCAACCCCTACGTTAATTGGCCTTCAAAGTAATCACCACTGATTACAATACACTTGTGACATGGGTTGTACAGCTGTTATAAACTGTCAGCAAACGCTTCTTGTGGAATTACTTGTCCCTCCCTCTCTCTCTCTTTCTCTCTCTCTCTCTCTCTCTCTGTCTCTCTCTCTCTCTCTCTCTCACACACACACACACTTTTTACCCGCTGCTTCAACACCATACACATGCATTAACATTCCATAGGGGTTTGTCGCCATTTTGCCTAATTTAGAACGAAACTTCATGTCAGTGCGTTGCTCCATTTTGCGCTACACGTTGCAGTGTCACGAGTTCTCACACTGTCCTGTTAGCTGGTCGCAGCGAGTACCGCTGCTTCACTGCACGATAGGGAGAGCTTCATGACATGTCCCTACTGTTCAGAGTTTATTGGAATCTGTGACTCCGGTTTTGAAGACCCACCACATGAAACATTGCGCCATATCCGTGACCTCTGGGTCGTATGTGAAAAGATGCGCAATCAAACTTTGGTTTAAATTTCCTAGTGTCACGAAATTTCGGAAAGAGTACTGGAAAAACTGCGGGAGGTATAACAGAAATTAATCAAGAGAAAACGGAAACAATAATCTTTACAATAGTCCTTACGACTTACAGCGTAATCTCACGTCAGCAACGATCTTTAAAATAAATAAATAAATAAACCTATTAGCATAGTGAATAGTAACCACAATTAAAATGAATGAACTTTTTTTCTTGAAACACTTTACGTGAGAAGTGGGAATGGGAATCTAAAACATACTGTGTTAAACAGTGATTTAAAGAGTGAATTTTAAAATCCCTAAAGCATCAAGCCGTGTGCAAATGGGTACGACAACTTTAAATATGAAATAAATCGCAATTTACGATCAGGTATGGCTTCGCTGGAATACCAAAGTGCGGCGAATGAAAATTTGTTCCCGGCCGGGATTCGAACCCGGTAATAGGAAAGAGACAGCGTGGCGAATGGAGATTTGGGTGTGGCGGGAGACGTGCAGGGAAGAGTCCTCTGCAGTCGGGCTGGTCACTGTGTCCTCGGTGGCGGAGTGGTCAACGCGTCTGCCTAGTAAGCAGGAGATCTCGGGTTCAAATCCCGGTCGGGCACAAATTTTCATTCGCCGCACTTTGGTATTCCATCTAAACCTAGTACAGTGAAGCCATAACTGATCACAAATTGCGATATGTTTAATTCATTGAACGCTGTAACGTCGTCGAAATAATATAACTTTGAATATGTTTCCTGGACGCAAATTTTGCAAGGAAGTGAAATCTGTGGACGTACTAAGCACATTTAATATGTACGGGACGTTAAAACTGTGACGCGAAGTACACAAGTAAAAAATTTCGTGTGGCAGATGTCTTGAATAAACTTTACCTACTACAAGCAGTATATGCAGAAGCTAGTGAGTACCTAGAACTCGTGAACACATATCAGTCTAGTTTGAAACTAGTTACTCGAACCCATACAGAAAATTTCGTGCACAAAGCATGGCATAAATTTTCGTATGTAACTGACAGCATTGCTTTCGTGTATTTTAACTGGGAAATTGATTATTGGGTGGACACTGTAGAACAATATTTAATCCAGTGCCGCCAACATTTGAAACTTGGCAATCATCTAATGCACAACCACATAATGGGCATGTGATAAGTGAGACTGAACAGTTCAAATTTCTAGGTGTTCATGTAGACAGTAAGCTGTCACGGAAAGCTCATGTTCAGGATCTTGTTCTAAAACTAAATTCTGCTATATTTGGCGTGATTTTTCAACACGAAAAGTAGTCTGTTACGCTTACTTTCACTCACTTATGACGTACGGCATTGTTTTTCGGGGTAACTCGCCTGATGCAAAAAGGACATTTCTGGCTCAAAAACGGGCGGTTCGAGCAATATCTGGTGTAAGTTCGCGAACGTCATGTCGACCCCTTTTCAGGAGTCTGGGAATTTTGACTCTGGCGTCACAATACGTTTTTTCTTTAATGTCGTTTGTTGTTAATAATATCAGCTTATTCCCGCGAGTTAGTAGCTTTCACTCGGTGAATACTAGACAGAAGTCGAATCTACATTTGCATCATACCACCTTAACACTTGTGCAGAATGGGTACAGTATTCTACGGCTTCCATTTTCAATAAGCTGCCACAAGAACTAAAGAATCTTAGCACTAATCCACACGCTTTCAAATCTAAATTCAAGAGTTACCTCATGGCTCACTCCTTTTATTCTGTCGAGGAACTCCTAGAAAAGTTAAACAATTAAGCTAATTCATTTTTTTCTTTGATTCTTTTCACTTTGTCTTAAGATTGTCGTGTGCAAAGGACTACTTAAAAATTTTCAATTACCTTTCTTGTGTAACAATTAATGTATTGACTTGTTCCATGATCATGGAGTCTCACTCCTCAGATGGCTCCTATGGAACAGCAAAAAACACAATAAATAAATAAAAATAAACAGATCGTTGCACGATCATGTACATATGTGTACATATTCTTGTAGTCACGTATGTAGTTAATGTCTTTGGATTTAAGTGTGTTTACGTCTTTCTTATTAATAATAAAAGCAATACTAACTTCATACTTGTTAATAAAACCATACAAAAATTAATAGGGAATAGTAGCTGCTGGTGTGAACGTATGCAAATGTGTATATAGATATTATTCAGACTCTTTATTTCTAATAATTGCATCTGACAGAGCTATACAAATGTTTTCCTCTTACAACACCAAATAGTTCGTAAATCTTTGAGGTAGTGTGTTAGCAGAAGTCGTCTCCGCCATTCTTGTCTCGTAGTTCTGCAGCGTCGTAAACTTACCGGTTTTGCTGGAAAAAAAAACTGTTGTCTTTTCTGCATCAGCTTATTCCCTTTTTCTAAGTGCAGATAAAGTGAGTGTAGTACATTTCGGGAATGTTGTTCTTGAGTGGACTCATGTGAATGTGTGGAGCACGTCAAAGATTAACTTGAATACAGAACAGAGGGAATGAAAATAAATACGTAAGAGTTCAAAATTTTACTCAAGTGTAATATAATGTTCAAAAGTTAAATACAAGGTAACACATTTCATATACGAACACAACAGACCATCTGCCTTTTTATTACCATACAGGTTCAACAGACGAAATAAAATATGTATCAGCATGAATGCTACAAATGTTATTTGATGCAGGGCAGAGCAGTGAGGTACATTTGTATGATTGTAATGGAATTGAATCTTGATCCAACGTGATAGGAAAAGTTGAATGTTCGACCAAAGATGTAACGCTTTTCACGTTAAACATCACTGAAAACTGTATCACGGAAGGAAATGTGATCCAAACTATTAAAATGCGAATATGAGTTTGTTAGTTCGTTATGCTTCCACTCCTTAACTAAGCAACTGATCAGCATGAAATTTTGCATACAGGTTGTCTCCTCCCAAGCAGAAAAACTACCGGGTGATCAGAAAGTCAGTATAATTTTGAAAACTTAATAAATCACGGAATAATGTAGATAAAGGGGTAAAAATTGACACACATGCTTCGAATGACATGGGGTTTTATTAGAACAAAAGAAAAGTTTAAAAAATGTCCGACAGATGGCGCTTCGTCTGATCAGAAAAGCAATAATTAGCACAACAAATTAAGACATAGCAAAGATGATGTTCTTAACAGGAAATGCTCTATATGTTCAGCATCATTCCTCAACAATAGCTGTAGTCGAGGAATAATGTTGTGAACAGCACTATAAAGCATGTCCGCAGTTATGGTCAGGCATTGGCGTCAGATGTTCTCTTTGAGCATCCCTAGTCGATCCCTGGTCGATCACAATATACTTGCGACTACAGGTAACCCCAAAGCCAGTAATCGCACGGACTGATATGTGGGGACCTGGGAGGCCAACCATGACGGAAGTGGCGGCTGAGCACAGATCATCACCAAACGACGCGCGCAAAGAGATCTTTCACGCGTCTGAGAGATCTTTCACGCGTCTAGCAATACTTTTTTTTGTTGTTGTAATAAAATCTCACGGTATTCCAAGCATGTGTGTCAATATTTACCTCCCTATCTACATTATTCCGTGATTTATTAAGTTTTCAAATTTATACTGATTTTTTGATCACCTGATACTTTTTCCGAAGTATAGATGTTTTAGGACGTCGTTCGAGAAAACAACTAGTGACATCCAAAATGAATAGAAAGCGGCATGATGTTTGAAGTTTTTAAAAAAATAAATAAGGGAACTGTGGTATCGCGGAAGAATAAATCAAATAAAATAAAAAATCCTGAGTTTGCTTAGGTTTATCTTAAAACGTCGAATGACAAAGGGTACATTGGACTAGACGTCTACACAATTTTATGGATCACCATTGGCGCACACACAAGTTCATTTTCATGGAGATGATTTTTACACTTCACAAACCCCCGCGAATGGTGAACAGTACCTTTCAATAAACTTCGTTTCACCGGTAACTATGAAAGTGAGCAGAAATATGATACCATCACCACGGTATAGGAGAGAGAATCGATACCATGTACCCTCCGCCAGGCACTACTACACGCATTTTACGGTGGATTGCGGAGTATATATGTAGATGTAGATTTGCGAGTGAATGGTCGAATTGTGGTCACTTCCTGGTACAGTTTTGATCTCTGGCGTCTTCCACATAAAAAGCACTTTTTCTCTCGGGCACCAACGCATACTTCATGGTATCAAACATTGCGGTTTTGGCAGCGAATCCAGTCACCCTTAACTAGAAAATTTATCAGAGCGCGTTCTCCGTAGCACTAGGTGGTGTATTCTTGCAAAATACAGGAGGACCTGTAGAAACCTGCTGCCCTACAACGCCACACAAAGGCAAGTGCTACCAACACTACGAGAATGATAAATGGCGCGAAACCTTATGTTGATCGCAATGAAACATATATGGAATTTGTACCACCTTACCCTATGTTACAGAAGGAATTCAAGCAGGAAAACGAATTAAGTATTCCTGCACTAATTGAAAAACAATAGTTGCGTCCACTAACTATAGGAAAAAACTCAAAAAATCCGGAAATACCTGATAATATTTTGAGAATGTATCTACCAAATTCAGTAAGATTTCCGGATAGAAAAAATGGGAAATCAGCAGCAATGCAGACATAAGAGAGGAGTCGAACTCGCATATAATGTACTGGAAGAACACTAAATTACGTAGAAAGAATATTGTTTGTGGACCCTAGGAATAAAACACTGTCATTGTACCTAAACAACATATTTTACGACCATAAAACGTTCTCAAGCCATTTGAGATCCAACTAATGTGATCTACATACGGCAGTGTAACGGCCAGGGACATATCTTTCGGTATAATACCGTTTGCGTGTGTAAAAGATATTTCTCCCCAAGTACGCCGACATGAAATCTTGTTAAGGAGAAACGTCGTGTCTGGTTTCGACTGGGAATAATCTCGCCAGGCGGGCGTAGTAGGTTGCAGGGTTTATTCTTACGGCAGGAACATGTATCCAGCTGATACATCGTTTCTCTTCGGAGCAGACTTTTAGCCATCAGCCCGACAAGGATCGAGTAGAGGAGTGAAGGGGGGGGGGGGGGGGCGGAACACGCTCCTATCGTCCCTCTCAACGTCTCCCCCCCCCCCTCTCACAGTGATGGCTACAAAGCCTTACAAGAAAAGTACATGGGCTCGAACAAACATATCTGTATGAACGTTTGATTACAGTATCTCTACGTACACCTCAATGTGCTGGTGGGTGTCGTTTTTCTGCATAGCTCTGCAACCATGCTCTAGATAGCACTGTAGATTTAATTGTAGACGCCATACGTAATGCAGATATCTTAACTATAACTTATGTAATAATCACCGTACATGTTCTCTAGCGAATTGTCATCAAAAGCCGTGATGATAGTTGCAACTTTAACCTTCTTCCCGAAAGACTGTTGGTATTCACTGCCACTGCTTCCATCGCCTCTTCCCGCACTTACCGTAGAACTACCGCTAGCATTGAGTTGTTCGTCATTATCATCCCTATTATCATTATTATGAGTTTGTAACAACAGTATCTAACTTATGCTCATATTTCTGTACCATAACAGATACGAGAAAACATGCGAATGATATATCTTCTACACTAATACCATCTTCACGAAGAAGGGTTCTTCGTAACCTCATCTCAACTAATCGCAATACATTAGCAGGGTTGATTAGCAATCGCCGCCCCATCTGACGCTTCACCACACAAATAAAGACACAAAACGCAACTTCGGAGGCACACTGCACCGTCCCTACTGGCGAACCGACAGGTCAAAGTGCAATGCGGCATGGAACACGCAGAGGCCTCTAACGGACGACTGCAGAGTTTTGCAGATGCGGGAGTGTCACTAGTGCAATAAGGGACCTTTACATTATCTCTCATACGATTTTGGTGTATGTGTGTTTGTTCGAGCCCAAGTAATTTCCTTGTTAGATACAACTGTGATTGAAAATGTATCGACAGTCACTTACTGACTGGGAGATATCTCAGATTTTGGAAGAACCTACAGATTCTGAAATAGCATTTCATGAAACTGACAATGCAGTGAGCGAACCTGAAGAGGAATGTGTTTTACGCGAGATTGTGGACACTGATAGAGTATCGACAGGCCGAATTAGGTGAAAGATAAGAAATGCATTATTGAAAACAGTTTTACGTGAAACATTCACGTTCTGAATACTGATAATGCATCAACAGATCTTTCAAAAGTATGTTATTAATGTAATTCAAGAACAGTTAATGAATATTATTTATTCATATTCACAGAATATATGACATCAACTGCGATTGGGCAAAGCTGAAAATGTGTACCCAGCCCCGGATTCGAAGCCGGGTCTCCTGCTTTCTAGGCAGTTGTTCTGACCCCTACACCTTGCAGGTGCGGTGATCACTGTGTCCCCAGTGGTGTAGGGGTCAGCGCAACTGCCTAGAAAGCAGGAGACCCGGGTTCGAATCCCGGCTGGGTACACATTTTCAGCTTTGCCCAATCGCAGTTGATGTCATATATTCTGTGAATATTAAATAATAACAACTGCAGGATCAGAAGCGACATCTGCCCTTCCGGAACAGACGCCGCACAGACACAGACACACACACACACACACACACACACACACACACACACGTATTTATATATGTACAGGGTGTTACAAAAAGGTACGGCCAGACTTTCAGGAAACATTCCTCACACACAAAGAAAGAAAATATGTTATGTGGACATGTGTCCGAAAACGCTTAATTTCCGTGTTAGAGCTCATTTTATTACTTCTCTTCAACTCACATTAATCATGGAATGGAAACACACAGCAACAGAACGTACCAGCGTGACTTCAAACACTTTGTTACAGGAAATGTTCAAAATGTCCTCCGTTAGCGAGGATACATGCATCCACCCTCAGGCGCACGGAATCCCTGATGCGCTGATGCAGCCCTGGAGAATGGCGTATTGTATCACAGCCGTCCACCATACGAGCACGAAGAGTCTCTACATTTGGTACCGGGGTTGCGTAGACAAGAGCTTTCAAATGCCCCCATAAATGAAAGTCTAGAGGGTTGAGGTCAGTTACGGAATCGGCGGGTCTCGAAGTGCGGACATCAAGGTACGCATTCTGCCTTCTGGGCGGGCTTCGAGAGCGGACATTGTAACGGGTTCCCCTCCCTCCCCCCCACTCCCCTTCCCGTACACACACACACACACACACACACACAAACCGGCAAATGACAAGGCTCGTTAGCTGCTTGCGGCGAAGGCAGTCACCCATCAGACGCGAATGTTAACGTTTCCCAGGGCTGTGCCACCCGTCGGCGTAGTCGTCCGACAGCAGGTGTTTATGTGGAGGTATGTGAGAAATGCGCTGTCGACGACGTTTGCTGTTAATTAGCTCACCGTCTGCCGAGAAAAAAAAATAATTCCGTCTTAAAATGAGCTCTGCGAATGTATTTATGCAGATTCTAGCCATTCCGTGGTCGCAAAACGCCAAGTCCGATGTCATAGAGACATCGTGGTATGAGACGCGAGGGTTAGTCGGGTTGCACGGTAAGAGGGAAGACGCAAGTAACCCACAGTAGCTGTGGAATATCGTTCTTGTAGATAAAATGATATTCCGTCTGAACTGCTGATTACGTTAGGAAAGCCAGTCATGACAAAAATGTTCAACCGTGTATGTAACACGTATGGCCGCGGTGGAGTAGCCCAGCGGTCTAAGGCGCCTCGCTGCGGAGCGCGCGGTTGCTCGCCGTCGGAGGTTCGTGTCCTCCCTGTGGCTTGGGGTGTGTGTTGTCCTTAGGTTAGTTCACCTAGGTTTAAGTAGTTTGTAAGCTACGGACTGATGACCACGCAGTTTGGTTCGATAGAATTACAAACATTTGAACTTTCTCTCTCTCTCTCTCTCTCTCTCTCTCTCTCTCTCTCTCTTTTTTTTTTTTTTTTTTTTTTTTTTTGCGATCCGTATAAGACAGGGGAAATACCCTCCGGAAATACTCTGGCCATCAGATCATTTATATAGATAGAAAATAATAGCGGTCATATCACACTCTCCTGGGGCACGCCTGACGATACACTCGCCTCTGATGAACACTCGCCGTCGAGAACAACGTACTGCGTTCTATTCCTAGGAAGTCTTCCAGCCAGTCACAAATCTGAGAACCTATTCCACAAGCTCGTATCTTCGTTAACAGTCTGCAGTGTGGCACCGCGTCAAACGCCTTTTTGAAGTCGAGGAAAACACAATCCGCCTGTTGCTCTTCATCCATGGCTCGCAAGATGTCATGTGAGAAAAGGGCAAGCTGAGTTTCACATGAACGATGTTTCATAACCCGTGCTGATTCTTAAACGGAAGCTTATCCGTCTGAAAGAAATTTACTACATTCCAATTGAGATTATGCTCCAAATTCTACATGAAACTGATGTCAACGATATTGACCTGCAATTATGTGGGTCCGTTCTTTTACTTTTCTTATAAACGGAAGTCACCTGCGCTTTTTTACAATCACTAGGAACTTGGGGGGCGAAGTTGTTCGCGTCCGGAAGCAATCCTCAAAGCTCCACGTGCCCCCTGGGTGGTTCTAAACGGACAACAATCTTTGGTAGCTGGTCCTGTCACCACGGTGATCTCCCAGCTATGTCAGCTACCAAGACAATCCAGAATGGCTCTTGTCAGGGCCAACAAAATTGCCAACACAACGATCTGAACAGAGCAATAGGTCCAGTCCTAAACGTGTGCCATTTGAATATGGAGGGGATAAGTAGGTCAAAATGTGACTTCCTCAGTAAAAATCTTCTGAGTAACAATATTGACGTCCTTGCTCTACAAGAAACCCACGCAGAAGATCTTAAAAGTTGTTCAAGAGGCAATATCCATGGCTACAGACTTGTGGGAGAGATAGGCCATAGAACATATGGCGTGGCTACATATGCTAGACAGGACTTGGATGATGTATCTATAATTCATGAAAGCTGTGACGATGACATATTTGTTTTGGCTGTGAAAGTTTCTGGAACTACCATAGTTAATGTCTACAAGACTCCCAACATCCAGTGGCAAGATACGGTTCTCCCAGTTTTCGAACACCCTTTCCTTTAGGTCGGCGATTTCAACAGCCACAGTAGCCATTGGGGGTACTCGTCTGATAATGAAAATGGAATAGCCTTAGCTGAATGGGCTGAAAATAATAACCTTTCCTTGGTTTTTGACGCAAAAGACTCCAGCACATTTTTCTCAGCCCGCTGGAAGCGTGGATATTCACCTGATCTGTGTTTTTGTTCCTGTGATCAGACGTTAAGATCTCTATCAGTTACGAGAAAGGTACTTGGCACATTCCCACGGTCGCAGCACAGGCCAGTGCAGATATCAGTTGGGATTAAGATTCCCCTAATAAGATCTTTTCCGAGACCCAGGTGGAATTTTAATAAAGCAGACTGGGAGACATTTACTTCCAAATTAGAGGACAACATTAGATTCATTCCTCCTACAATAGGAAATTATGACAGATTCGCTGGACTCCTTAAAGCTATAGCTAAAGCCTGTATACCTCGAGGCTACAGAAAGACATATATTCCGGGATGGAGCCAAGAGTGCGAAGACCTGTATAACGAATTTATCAGCATTGAAGATTCAAACACTGCCGACATCCTACTGAACTCCCTTGATAATGCCAGAAGAGAGAAATGGGTGAAAAAGTTCAGAGTTTAGATGTCACTCACAGCAGCAAAAAGGCTTGGTCACTTCTGAGGAAATTGTCTACCAGTGTATCCGAGAAAAAACTGCCTCCCACACACCCTGATCCTTCCGACATAGCCAAACGAATCGTGGCACTATCCAAGTCAAAACGGCAACAGTCTGACAGATTAATATCCTGTAAACTAAATGAAATTAAGAAATGCCAGCAGGCTCCCCTGGAAGTATCAAAACCTTTTTGCTTAGACGAACTGCATGTGGCTATCCCTGATGTGAAGACTGGGAAAGCTGCCGGTATAGATGATATTTTCCCAGAATTTATTAAACATGCTGGACTCAAGACCCGATTGTGGCTTCTAAATTTATTCAATAACATTCTTAAAGACAGCTCTCTACCAAAAGCTTTTAAGACATCTAAAGTAATAGCTGTTTTGAAGCCTGGTAAACCAGCCGAACGTGCAGATAGCTACCGCCCAATTGCACTTCTCAGTGTATGTTACAAGCTGCTCGAGAGACTCAGCTACAATCTTATTGTTCCCATTCTCACTGCTAGTATCCCTGTTGAACAAGCTGGTTTCAAACAAGGCCGTAATTGCTGTGACCAGGTCCTAGCACTGACATCTTGCATTGACACTGGTTTCGAAAAGAAGTGTACCACTTCCGCTGCTTTTCTGGATCTCTCGGCAGCTTATGATACCGTGTGGAAGAAGGGCCTCCTAGTGAAGCTTTACAATCTCTTTCCTTGCCCTATTTTATTGCGACTTGTGAACTCAATGCTAAGTGGCCGTCTGATCAAGATCTATCTCAGCAACACAGAAAGTGGGTTTAGACAGCTTCACGATGGCCTCCCCCAGGGTTCGGTTCTTGCTCCCATTCTTTTTAATGTTTACACCGCTGATATTCCAGCTACGCAATCTAGAAAATTCATTTATGCCGATGATATTGCCATAGCGTCGCAACACAGAGACATCCATGTGACGGAAACTACTTTAACATCTGACCTAACTCTCCTCATAAATTACTTCGCAATGTGGAAACTAAAGCCAAACCCAAATAAAACGGAAGTAGCTTGTTTCCATCTCAATAATAGGATGGCCGACTATAAACTTAATATCTCGTTTGATGGTGTTCAACTTGAACATAATGAACGTCCAAAATACCTGGGAGTCATCTTGGATAGATCTCTTACTTTTAAGTATCACCTTCATAAAACAGCAGACAAAGTTAAAACTAGGAATAACATATTGCAGCACTTAGCAGGATCATCTTGGGGAGCCAGTGCTAAGGTTTTGCGTACAACAGCTTTGTCCCTAGTTTACTCTGCAGCTGAATACTGTTCTCCTGTCTGGCTCAACAGTGCTCATGTGAGAGACATTGATGTACAATTAAATAGAGCAATGAGATTGATCAGTGACACTCTGATGGCTACACCACTTCAATGGCTCCCAATATTATGCAACATCGTTCCCCCAGATCTAAGACGGAAGGAAGCCTTAATGAGAGAGTATTATAAGATCTTGTCCACTCCTGAGCTTCCTATCCTGCAAGACCTTCCACCACCGGTAAGCCGGCTGAAATCACGTAAACCACCTCTTAAAACAGCTGTGCAGCTACATGAGAGTGGCTTCTCGCCTAAATCAAACTGGGCAAGAAGTTGGGATTCGTTTAATGGAAAAACAGCATCTGGATAGACGATCCCTCTAAGCAGCTCCAAGGAATGGACCTTCCCAGGAGAGAATGGTCTTTGACCAACCGTTTCCGAACTGGTGTTGGTCGCTGTAACTATTGGAAATTGAAATGGGGACAGGCAGACGACCAGTCATGTGACTGTGGAGCAGACATACAAACGATGACCCACATAATTACTAATTGCCCATTACGATCATTCTCAGGAGGGATAACCGAACTCCATATAGTCAGTCAGGAAGCTGTCCAGTGGTTAAAGGAGTTGGACTTGGCTCTGTGACAGAGATATGTTTTATCTTATTAATTACACTCTAGTATATTTTACTAAAGTATTATATGTAGCTGACATTATACCATACGACATATATACTAGGAACTTTGCGCTGAATTAAAGATTCGCGATAAATGCAAGCTAAGTAAGGGGCCAATGCCGCAGAATACTGTTTGTAAAACCGAACTGGTAGTCCATCTGGAGCAGTAGACTTTTTTCGTATTCAGCTCTCTCAGCTGCTTCTCTACACCGGAAATACCTATTACTATGTCCTCAGTTTGGGGATTAGTGCGTTGATAAAAAATGGTACGTTTGTAGGGTCCTCCTGCGTGAAAGATGTATCCTTGACGGAGTGTCGGTACTTCGTTGTCCATATGACGCCTGAAGGCGTCAACGAATGTGATGCCAAGCCGGACAATGCTTAATTTCGGCCATGTAGAAGGAACCGGTACACCCAAGGCTTCAAGGGCACTACACCGTCCCGTGTTAACGTATAGAAGAACGTGAGCCTGTATGTAGGCAACTCAATAAACATGCATGTAGAGCGGATTGCCGTTTTGCCTTCCCTACCGAATGTTCGGACGTTATGCTGTTTACCGTCTCAGAAACGAAACTGTAATGGAAGTTACAAACTTAGAGAAATCCTCTATCTAGAGGTGTGTGTGTGTTGTGTGTGTGTGTGTGTGTGTGTGTGTGTGTGTGTGTGTGTTCCGTATGTCCTGTAGTTTACGTTGAGTTGTCTCCTGTACTCCTGATTTAGTCAATGAATAGCCCTGTATATCACACCTCTCAACGCAAAACTAGAAGGTGTTAGATATTTTTATCATAGCTTTTGACTACGATATTGATATCAACAACCACACCATACTCTCTCCCCCCCCCCCAAAAAAAAAAAAAAAAAAAAAAATATATATATATATATATATATATATATATATATATATATATATATATATATATATATATATATATATAAGGAAATCATCCTCGTTTTCGTCCAAGAAATGGCGAAGAGACGAATGTATTTCTGACTCAGTTAAAATGCCCAGTCTCTGCGAAACAGCGCTATATCTCGGTGTTTAAGGACGCACGGATTGCTGTGGGATATACTATATAGTCCTTGCTCTTGCTCTGCTTTCATTCTGTTCTTCTGATAAAACAGCCTTCATTGCGATTGATGCAAAGTAGATACCAAGGAGGTACAATATCTAATTTATTATATATTTAATACTCATCAGGTGCATAGAGATTTATTTATTATGCTATAATTAGTACATTCTTAGAGTGGTTTCGTAGAAACTAAGGTGTGGTAAAGCAGTCAACAATTCGAGGATTGGTTTGAACACCACAGTGCTTTACTAGGCATGGTCCTGTTTGGAGGTGGTATGCCGTTGCCTTCCTTCGAACTCTCTTACCCAGTCAGTTATAGGGAGACCTACAGTTTAACGTGGGTTCCGAACCACGGTGCTACTCGGTATTTTTCACATCAGCAACACTGCCAGAGGTGAAAGAAGTGGAAAGTAACAGATAAAAATACTAGGACATGGCGAGGATCGAACCCGCGACCTTTGGATTTGTAGTCTGGCACTTTACCACTATACAACCGAGGCGCAACCGTACAAACACCTTACCGCAGTCGGGTAAATAAATCAGTGTTGCACAATATAAATTTTTCCTGTGTTACTTTTTCATTGATATGTTAGTGTCTACCTTGGAACAGTCGGATGAAACTGATATTTCTTAATTCGGTAAGATGAATGTTTTTGTCATCAGTTGTGTAAACGAATACACAATGCGTTGATTACAAGTAATTCAACTTTTGGTTTGTTGCATAGCTTGACTGTACCGTCATGGTTGGATGACGTATCCGGGCATGGTTTCTATAACCATTTTGTTCCGCAAGACGCCTTCTACATTCCATGGACGTTTGTTGGTTAAATGTCTAATTCTCAAAAACACACTGAGGTATGGAACACACACCCATCTCAGTCTTCGACGTCCATTTATTGTCGGAAATATGGACATGTAGAAATTTTTTGAGAAACACTCGTGGTCCGCGTCGTCGTGTATGTCATTTAGAGACATTGTAAAGTATTAATTCCAAAGACGCTGCTTTTTAATAAATTATTTAGTTAGACAGGACTGTTTCGGTATGAATGCCATCGTCAGGTTACAGTGGTATCTCTTCTTATCCTCGTAAGGTCGCTGTTTATCTTATATGTTTGGTTCTTATTTAATATCGCTGACATACCTGTTAAAATAGCTGTCAGACATCAACGACGTGTGATTTATTTGAAATCTCTGTCTCTATAAAAGCGACACCCACTCACTCACTCAGGGACTCAAGACGAAATCTCGAAAACTACTTCACGTATGAAGCTGAAATTTGGCAGAAATGTAGTTTATAAATTATCGCAAAATAAATGGAAATCATGCTGTACTGTAACGAACACTTTTCGACTGCTTCATATTATTAGCTTACATTCAGTTGTAGAATAACATATAACGTATTAAAATATCTGCATATCTTTGTGTCGTGAATCACCCTATGATGTGTGTGTATACAAATTCTTGCTAAAAGTATATATGGCACAGGGAAAAGGTGAGATTTGATGGCATAGTCTACAATACTACAGATGTGGAGACGATGAATGTAAAACATAAAATGTTTTAAAATACATTCTGCAATTTTTTTCTTACAAAGAGATGACCCTCCTTCTGTAACACCGTACTTACCAATCCAAATTATTCTCACTAAAGCAAAGTCTAGTTTCAGAATGGTTCATATGGGGACAATTTATTACATTATTGTTGTCCGATGTAGTTTCTTGGTAGTAGCTAAAAATATTCTATGTATTTTTGAAAACTATAGAGCATTGTTTCACAAGTTAGAAAAAGATCTTAGAATTAAATTCGCTCTTTATGCATGTAATACACAATCTTGTGTTTCCTGATCGGGCTTTTCTCAATCAAGTAAAAGACCAAACTCTGGATAATTTATTTGTAACAAATGGCAATGTTACAAACGATAATGTAATTCTATTTAATGTACTCCATTTTCATTCTTATCAAACTACAATTATATATTATCAGTACAAAAGGCAACCTTGGTGTCATTTAAAGAAAAATGCAAATATACTTTGAACCACAGGAATAAAGATTATAGGCTACATCCTTGGTTATTGCCAAAACTGCAGTTAATGGAGGAGAACATTTACCCTTGCCACATTACCACTGGCACTTTCGGAAAGGTCTTTATTGTACAGGAGATGGTTCGGGTGTTCTGGGGTCGATTTCGTGCAGTTTGACTCCCACAAATGTTAGGCCCGTACAGCGTACAGCTCCGATCTGAAACAGAAACAAGACAAATCTAATGTGATTATTTCATGTGTGCCACTGGATTTGGGGGGGGAGGTGGTGGCTATGCTTTGTACAGTTATCACGATAACCAATCGAAAAAGTGAATTACGAAATTTAAGTATTACCTGCCAAGGTTTCTAAGTGAGCTATTTGTCGACAATACAGTATGACGCAGAAGTAATGTGATCCGTTTCCGTTCTTACTCAATTTCAGTTATACACGGTGTTACAAAAAGGTACGGCCAAACTTTCACGAAACATTCCTCACACACAAAGAAAGAAAATATGTAATGTGGACATTTCCATGTTAGAGCTCATTTTACTAAACCTCTTTATATGTAAATTGAAATAATTCGTACAGACAATTGTGAAAATACCCAATTGTTTCGTTAGGATGTACTGTACTTCCTCGATTCACCGTCAGTTGGCCCAATTGAAGGAAGGTAATGTAGACTTCCGTGCTTGTGTTGACCTGCGATGGATGAGGCTTCATTCCAACGTGATCAAATTGTAAATTTTCACACTGAACATGTGTGGGCTGACGAGAATCCGCACGCAGTTGTGCAATCATGTCATCAACACAGATTTTCTGTGAACGTTTGGGCAGGAATTGTTGGTGATGTATTGATTGGGCCTCATGTTCTTCCACCTACGCTCACTGGACCACGTTATCATTATTTCATACGGGATACTCTACCTGTGCTGCTAGAACATGTGCCTTTACAAGTACGACACAACATGTGGCTCATGCACAATGGAGCTCCTGCACATTTCAGTCGACGTGTTCATACGCATCTCGACAACAGATTCGGTGACCGATGGATTGCTAGCGGCGGACCAATTCCGTGGCCTCTACGCTCTCCTGACCTCAACCGTCTCGA